>OZ004706.1:180882657-182082657 GCA_963924515.1 Vespertilio murinus
ATATAATAAAACTGACAAGTATTTAAATGTCACATATCCCTTTTCTAATCAAATCTTTATTTACTTGTTTGTTTTTTTACAAATATCGAATAATATTTTCTTGAATAAAATAACCAATTTCTTCCTCTATTTGACCACAATAAATTTCATGATAAGTCTGTTCTTTCATATACTGTAATCAAGGTGGCCAAAAGTAGAAATAAAACTAAATCTGCATTGACTCCTTAAAACAAAAATGTAATCACAAATAAGTAATATGGTAATAATATTAACTTCCAATATTTTGATAGATTTCCAGCAAAACTCAGGTTCATATATGTATATATAGATACTTTTTTATATTGACAAAAATGCAATTTATAAAATATCATGTAGTATGTTTCTATTTTTATAAATAAGCAAAAAGCTAAGTAATATATACATATGTATGTCTGGGAATAGAGAAAGGTATATAAAAAATTATTGTACTATTAACACCTGACTGATGGCAGATAAAAGATATATTCATTTTTCTCTATATATCAGTTTTGAACCATTACAATAAAAATCTATTAATTTAAAATTTTCAAAAATATATATAAAAAAGTGAGTGTGAACTGATAAAGGACAAATTTTTCTCACAGCTCAATGTGAGTGTTTTTAGCTATCTGAAGTTACTTACATAACTGGAACAGTAAAAAAAATTTTTTCTTTCTCTATAAGAATAATGATACATGTGTAGAGAAGCTTATGTGTCTACAAATTTTCACCCACTGTTTAAACACCCTATGAATAGGAGAAAATAAAAAAAGTGAAACAGAGAAGTTGTGCGTATTGCTGGAGGTACACAGTAAAATCACATGATCTTAACCCCTCGTACTGTGCTTTGCCTAAATTAAATAGTACACATATGTTAAAGTTAAATACAGAGGCTATGATTCTATGGCAAATGGTGAGTATAGCCAAAGATACCACCGTGGCAAAGGCATTCTCCCTCTTAACTCATAATGCTTTACCTAGAGAAATAGAAAGCAACCCGGTTATCTCAGCTGCTAGATCTTTGCCTGCAGTTACAGTGGTTAGATCCTGAGGAAGCCATGAAATAAATATCTTGTGCCTGTGGGATTTCCTGCAAGAAGCAGCACCTACAGTGTCCTGAACTATAAACCAAAAACTGTAAGAATAAAATATTCAATTACTCTGGTGGTTTAAAGGTTTGACTTTCAGGCTCATGAGTGGGATGGAGTAGGATGGGGTTATTTAACGCTCTTCTTAGACCATTTGGTTTTACTTTATAAAACTTTAATAAGCACATGTGCATAAAAGTCAGAAAATAAAATTTACCTAGATTAAACATAAACCTGATATTATTAGTAGTGTCATGAAAATTGCCTGGCATCTTATTTGTGGTGTGTGTGTTTTTTACGCTAACTGGCCACCATTTGCTTCTGACATGACTATGTCTTAAAAATGCAACAAACAGACCTTTCTCTGGAAGAGAGGGAATGGCGGGAAGTAGGAAAAGGGCCCAAATGCATGCTGTTTGGATGACTGGGTCATATACTTGCAACTGACCAAAACCAAATGGGTCACTGACAATCACACTACTGCCTCTCCCAAGAGCTGGTCCCAGATTGAGAACCTGCAAACTGCCTAAGAAAACATGACAGCAATATGACACTAACATACGTTAAAGGTATTTTAATGTGCACACATTCATAGGACACACTATTTAATCCACGTTAAAGGTATTTTAATGTGCACACATTCATAGGACACACTTGTTTGTTAAAAGAAAAATAGGGAAAGATTGATGGAACTGATTTTCTAGAAACAACACTTCATGCTGTTTTTATCTCATATCACAGTTTGAGAAGAACATCTCTTTTAATATGCACATTTACCCTCAACCTCAAATGTATATGGACTTAGGAGACAAAAAATAATTAAAATGTTGGGAGGAGATAGATCTATTATGTTGAAGTCCTTAAACAGTATATGAAGTAATAAACATTTTTCATCCGTGTTTACTAAATGTATGGAGGATACGAGTAATGTCAGTGTATTTGGAGAAAATTATATCCTCAAACTCATTTGGACAAATGTCAAAAACATTTTTTTCTGAATATAGTGGGGACATATTACAATAAAACATACCGTATTTACCGGCGTATAAGACGATTTTTTGGCCCTGAAAAATACGTATTTGCCGGCGTATAAGACGACTGGGCGTATAAGACGACCCCCTAACATTTCCACTAAAAATACAGAGTTTGTTATATACTTCCCGTATAAGACTACCCCCCACTTGGAGGCATATTTTTCAGGGCCAAAGGGTCGTCTTATACGCCGGCAAATACGGTATTTAAAAATACAACAGACGAAACACAAGTGACTTTAGAATAGGGTTCATAACCTTTGTTTGCATTTCATAGCTCATGTTCTGTTACGCAAATTCTCAAAAGTATGACAATAATAGATTTACTGTGATTGTACTTGTGTTAAATAAAATTATTAGCCTGTAAACTGAAATGTAGCATTTTCATTTGCAAGTTAACCTAACACAAAGAGGAAAGTGTTTTTATTAAATCCTTCGTGTAGTGTTATTGATGAGTATGTAATATCAGTGGGCCTGCCTACATTTCTGGCAAGCAGCAACTATATCTACAAACCACTGATGGGCTAAACAAGCTATTAATGACAGTTGCTTTTCAATGCTCAGAATGGTCAGGCTGTGTTGCCTGACCACGAGGACAAGTGGGTCTTCACTCTCAAATGCTGAACAATGTGTGAGACCTCTGTGGGGAGAAAAAACCACAGGTATGGCTCCAGAGTTCTTCTGTTACTCAACTATTAATAGAAAGCAAATTCCACTTAAAGTTGTAAACACTTGTAATCCTTTTTACTAAGGGGTTTATTATCACTTATCTAATTTTACACCTAAGGCTGAAAGAGTTATTATTAGTCCTGGTGTCCAGCTTCACCTCATAATTACACAACTTAACATTTGGGACCAAAATAAAGAAAATAATTGCCCTTTTACTCTTACAGAATAAGGTAATGAACCTTTTGCCCCTGTATAAACCTGTGGAGTGTCTGTCTCCCTGGGTTTATGAATACCTAACCAATCATTCATAGGTTGCAAAATCATACTTAATGAGTACATGAGAGAAACATCTAGAATCAGAAAGTTGTTCATTGGACACATAGCATTTAAGTCAGTGGTCGGCAAACTCATTAGTGAACAGAGAGGCAAACTGCGGCTCGAGAGCCACAGTTTGCCAGCCACTGGTTTAAGTCAATGCCCTTCAATATACTTTTCTTCCTGGTGGTTGCTGGACCAGCAGCATTAATGCCCTTCAATATACTTTTCTTCCTGGTGGTTGCTGGACCAGCAGCATTAGTCTCACATGAAAGTTTGCTAAATGCAGAATCTCAAGGCCCGTTCCGGACCCAGAGAATCAGAACCAGAGTTTAAACAATATCCTCAGGCGACTCATATGCTGAAGACAAAGAAGTACTGATCTAGATCACGCTGTCCCCTTAACCCCAACCCATCTCCAATTATGACTTTTCAGAAAGGAGAATGAAGGAGGTTTTAGAAACCTCACACTAGTCAGGACAAGTCATCTCATCACCTGCCAAAGGGGGCATGGCACAGCGGTTCTTTTAAACCAGAAACAACCCCCCCAAAAAGTATTCTGACTGAAAAGTGCCTTTTTTTCATACAGCTCAACCTAATAGGGTTAGTCTCTGGAAACACAAACAAAATCACCCCTAGGAAACAAAGCACAATACTAAATGCCAAAATGGTGAACATTGGTTTCAAATTGGTGTTACCACAGCACCAGCTAGAGGGAAGAAGTTTGAAAGGGAGTGGGATCAGAAATGGTAGCCTCTGGAAGCATCACTTCTGGGGAGAAATCAGACAAATAAAATACAATCAGACAAATTAAAAATGGTAATAAAAAGAAAGAAGAGACAAACAGCTAAAGTAAAAAATAAGACATGCCGCCTTTGGCCCTGCCTCTGCTACCATTATCGATTAAAGAAACTGCCCTTCTCTAACTGCAGAAGAGGGCATCCTTGACTTAGTAAACCCCATCTAAAAAATATCTATGATTTTATAAAGGAAGGAAGGCAGAGAGGGATGGAGGAAAGGGAAAGAAAAAAAGATTGAGAAAAAGAGAGAGAGAGAGAAGAGAGAGAGAAAGAATATGAATAATCCCCATATAAAGTCATTGTAAAAAGTAATAAAAATATGGAAATCAAAAATTTCAATAGGTAAAAATAATCTCCCCGAAATCAACCATAAAGGACCCATTTGGATGAGTAACAAAAAGAAAGCTTAGAATTAGCTATTCAAAAAAAGTAAAAGCAAATAGAAGAAAAATATTTCAGAAATCAAGAACAAATTATAAGGTGTTCAAGAAAATATAAATTTGAATAAAAATAAAAATTAGTCAAAAACAACCAACTTCAAGAAGAACCCTAGTTTAAAATAAAGGGGCGGGGGGGACAATAAAAAATGGCAACGCTTCAGGCAAAAAGAAAGTAATACATTCTCTACAAGGGTAAAAAATAAGGCTGATACCAGAGATATCCACAGAATATTCTTTTCAGAAAGTCACTAAAGAGACTGTAAGCCAAGCATTTCATGTCTAGTCAACCTGTCATTCAAGTGACAAGGCCACAGAAAAATACTTGGAATGTGTAAGATCTCAGGGAATACTGTACACAGGGGTCTTTCCTGAGGAACACATTAGTGCAGTGGTCGACAAACTGCGGATCGCGAACCACATGCGGCTCACGAGCCAAGGGTTTGCCGCTCTGGTGACTAATGAGTTTGCCGACACTGCTTTAGTAGATGAGTTTTATAGAAACAGGAAATAAGTGGGTAAGAATCAACCAACAAACTGAAGTCAATATTTAATAAATTTAATTTTAGAATTGACTCTAAAACAAGGTGACAGCATGTGTAGAAGAATAAAGAATATATGTATATTCTAACAAAGTAGCAAGAATAAAAAAATAAGAAATATGAGGGGGAAAAAGTAAGAAAATATAAAATAGAAGCATCAGCTATTAAAGGTAACAGATAAAAGGTTAAGTATAAATCACAGGGATTAAAAGCATTATAAAAATATAAACACAAAGGTATCCACTAGAACAAAAACTGAAACCTTCTAAATTTCAAAATAATAATAACTTCAGAGATAATTATCCATAACATTCTATATATCTTACATTAGCCGTTATCCTTTATTTGACCAGAATTACCTTTCAAAGATGTTTTGAATAGATAACAGTCTTGAAAAATAGAGATAAAATCTGCTGCTGAAGAAGAAGGCAGGAAGAGAAGGAACAAGAAAAGCCTAGAATATAGTGTTGTAACAGCATGAAAGAAAGCACTTAAAAAAAAAAAAGTTGAGGTATATCAAAAGGACTAGAAGCCAGTTTGAAAGTATACTCCCTAGAAAAATCTGGGACAACTTGAGCATCACAATAAATAAGGAAAGTAATCAACGACGATCTATTTAGTAAAATAAAAATCTGTAAGTCCTTATTCACTATATACAGATGAATAGAGAAAGTTGGGTAGGCCCTCTTTAAAGTAGACTGCTGCCTGCTAAATATGGGGGGAGCAGAAGAACTGGAAAATCTTCATTTGGCAATTATCAGGCAAGAATCATCAGTGGACGATGGGCACCAAGCTTCACAGGCTCTGTCTAGAACTTTAAACAGACCTAGGCTTTACAGGTAGTAGATAAGTTTGTGAAGAGAAAAACAAGGTACTGGGCAGTCTACGATAAGTATACTAGTGACTCAGTGCACAAAATTCGTGCACATTAAAAGGGGATTAATTAGAGGAAATAATTTAATATTGCTATTTGCCCTTTCTCTATAATAAAAATGTCAGAGATGAAAGAAAATTAGTAAAATGTATATGAAAACCTTCCTCCTGTCAGAGTCTGGGGCTCACCATGGGACCCAGAGTCAAGTCCCCACCCACACACATGCACCTCAAAATCACATGAGACCCAGACCTGGCCAGTCTCCACCCCCCACTGGGTAGATCCAGACCCAGCCAGTCCCACCCTTGTCAAGCCCTACCGAGCAGGAGGTGTAGTCTCAGGTCTCAGGGTCCAGTGCCAGGACAGAGACATGGCCTGAGGTCCCCCAGCCCAGACTAGGGTGGAGGGCGGGCCTTGAGGTCCTCCATCAAGCCCTGCCGGGTGGAGGGCACAGTCTGAGGTCCCCTGTCAAGCCCAGCCAGGGATGGGGGTGCAGCCTCAGGTTCCCTGGCCCAGTGCTGGGGCAGGGGACATGGCCTGAGGTCCCCCGACCTGGCGCTGGGACGGGGGGAGCAGCCTGAGGTCCCCTAGCTCAGCACCAGGATAGAAAGCGCACCTTGAGGTCCCTGTCAAGCCCCGCCAAGTGGAGGGTGTGGCCTGAGGTCCATGTCAAGCCCCATAGGGGTGGAGGAGGACATAGCCTCAGGTCCCTGCTGATTGCTCGTTAAGGCTCTTTATGGAAACTTGGCCTCAGCTGTGGGTGCAGCCATCTTTGCAACAGTGATGATCAATCAGCATATTCCCTTTTTATTAGATAGGATTAGAGGGCTGGTATACGTAATTCGTGCATGGGAGGGGGTGTCCCTCAGCCCAGCCTGCACCCTCTCCAATCTGGGACCCCTTGAGGGACATCTGACTGCCTGGTTAGGCCTGATCCCGACAGCTTCTCACAATCCAGGACTGCTGCCTCCCAACTGCTCACCTGTCTGCCTTCCTGATTGCCTCTAACTGCTTCTGCCTGCCAGCCTGATCACCCCCTAACCACTGCTCTGCCAGCCTGATTGATGTCTAACTGCTCCCCTGCCAGCCTGTTTGCCCCCAACTTCCTTCCTCTGCCAGCCTGGTCACCCCTAACTGCCCACCCTGCAGGGGTGATCGCCCCCCAAATGCCATCCCTTGCAGGCCTGCTCCCTTTCAACTGCCCTCCCCTGCTGGCCATCTTGTGGTGGCCATCTGGTGTCCACATAGGGACAGGATCTTTGACCACATGAGGGCAGCCATCTTGTGTGTTGGAGTGATGGTCAATCTGCATATTACTCCTTTATTAGATAGGATTAGAGAGCCAGTATGCGAAATCACACAGCCCTGTCCACCTGCACACACCCTGCCCACTCACCCACTACCCCACCTTGACATCCTATCCTTGCTACCCTGAACTCGAGCATGCCTGGCCCTGCCCTTGACCCCTGCCCTGACTCCTCTGGCCTTCTCTGGCTGCTTCAAGCCCTGCCCTCAGTCCCGAGAGTCGCCTCAGGCTGGTCCTACCTCCTACAGGTGCCTCCTTGCTTCCACCTCATCTCCAGAGCAACATGGCAGCTCTACCCCATCATGGCACCAGAGGAGAGTGTGGAAGCCTCCTGCCTGCAGTGGAGTTTTGAGCGCTGCTTGCTGGCGGTGCATGCACTGTGCTCCTTTCCCTAGCAGGAAGGCAGCAGGCGGGCTGTGTGTGAGTGGTGGGTGGTGAGGGATGAGTGAGGGGGGCACTATGGGATCTCCCTACCACTCTCCCCACCATGGGATGGTCCTGCCTCCTCCGAATGCCTCCCTGCTCCCACCCCGTCTCTGGAGCAACACAGCGGCTCTGCCCCACTGTGTGTGCAGCCTCCTGCTTTCGGTCATTATGGTGTGAGAGCGTCATGACCATTAGCATATTAGTTCTTTATTATATAGGATTAAGCTCAGAATAACATGTAGACATCTCCCAAGAAAAGTAGGCAACATAGAAATAAAGGAATGATAGAACAATATAAATTTGAAAAGGTAAAGGCTACATAACAAAGAAATTATTCCACTGTGTGGAATGCTCTTCTCATTTTAATTTTATACCATGTGTTTCATAAAATCAACCTATTAGAAGTTATACTTCTAATTGTATTTGGCTATACAGTCAATTCAAAGATGGATTATTTGTGCTAAATGGCAAGGGTATGAGTAGCTACTCAGTTGGGACATGGAGATTCAGATTGTTAGCAAGAATATCAACAAGTTTTCTGAATATTATTAGTGCACAAAGCAGTATATATGTATGTATATATGTGTGTGGTATTATGTTAAATAGCTCTCTAATAAAGGAGAGCTATTTAACATAATAAAATATGCAAATTGACTGTCACACTATCACAAATATGGTGGTGCCCATAGCCACAAGATGGAGGCACCTAGTCCCCTCAGCGCAGCCAGAGTCCGCCAGGGGGGCCGCTCCATAGTCATTTCACAGAAAATGGGTTGCCTCAAAATTTGGTTAAGCTTCTTAGGACAAAAATCATTCAAAATCTTTGAAAATGTTTCCAATATTTATATTCCAATATTTATAAAAGTTTGGACTAGACAACAATGGAAGGTTATTTCCACTAAATCCTTCTAAGATTTTGTCATATTAACATTCCGAATTCACGCAGTACCAGCTGTATTGTATGTAAGCAGATATTATTTAAAGAATGGTCATTATTATTAAAATAACTCATAAAACCACACTGTTTATATGTCAAGGACATTCTGTGTGATTTCTGTAATGGCTGGAGTTAATGTCCCTAAACCGGCAGTGGGATATTCCCCAAGGGGTCCCAGATTGGAGATGTTGCAGGCCAGGCTGAGGGAAATGCTCTCCCAACCACCCAACCTCCCCTTTCCCTCCCTCCCCCCGCCCCGTGCAAGAATTTTATGCACCAGGCCTCTAGTTTAGTCATATATTGTTAATAATTCAGAGTTGAGTCAATTTTATAATGATATGTTATAGAGTCTTTTGAACAACTTAAATAAAATGCATTAAAATCTACTCCCACACTACCCCCCATTACCTGTTGTATTAATGCAGGCTCTCCATTCCAAAAATGCATTATGTTTGAAATATATTTTATGTATATGACACAGGTAAAGATGAAATATAACTTAGATTCAAGAATGGAAAATAATAATTAACAAACAATTGCTTGTGACTTAATAAGTGTCTAAGCTTTATCAAAGGTTTTAACATATTTTTAGTAGGAGAACTCTTTCTTCAGATGAAATCTTATTTTAAAAGTTTCAGATTTTACAAAATAACTAAAAGTGGAACTACTCTGGTTAGATTGAGTAGGGGAAGTCTGGAGTGCCACCTGCTTTGGGGAGCCTCCCTGGCAGCCCAAGGCAGTTAGAAAACCACTGCAGAAGATTTTGAGTATAAATACATAAAATAGTCACTGAAAATGAGATCATACCGTAAGTATAAAGAATATAAAATTTAAACTAAAAAAAAAAAATCTAACTTATTATTTACTTAGGCATATGAACCAAGTAAATAAAGTCTTTTAAATAAATAATCTATAAGAGAAATATAAAAGACAGTTCAATTTAACTCTATGGAAAGTGTTCTTCCTTGTTATAAATCCTCAACTGATACTAAAACTTGATGTCTTAGATTAACATTTTTATTCTGATGTCTGTATGTCTTAAATATATGTGCCACTATGAAGTAATTAACAAGGTCTTGGGATGTCATTTTTAATAATGAGAATAAAAATTTTATTTATTTACATCTAACCTGGACAAATATGTAGTTCAAATTTTCTAACAAGATTTTTATATCCTGCTTTAATAATTACTTGTAATTTTTATATAATTTTTCAAAAGTCTATTTCCTTAGTTTCTTTAGCTATTGAAAGGAAAAACAAAAATCCCTTACAACTCTACTACTATAACTCAAAATGAATTTGCCTCTTACTATTGTTTGTTTTGTAGAAGACCAAAAGCACATTAATCGTTAACAAAGCTATAATATGATATACGAATGAGGTCTTGCATTAAAAAAGTACTTAGACTGTATTTACAAAAGAATCTCTCATTAATTATTCAACATTTGGATTTGACCAGAAACCAGAGCATGACTTTATAATGCTCTGTTTAAATGAAGTACTTAATGTTGTAATGAACAACACTCATTGTGGTAAACTCAATGAATTTTGGACCTGTTACAATACAACAGTTTTTCCAATTTTTTGATTAATGGACATATTTTAATGTAAAGTCAGTTTAAATTTCACTTATGCTTTAAAAATGTTTACTTAAACCAAAAATTTTGCATCTCAATTATTTTACGTTCTAAGCTGAATGTAGTTTAAACCAATGCATTATTCATAAAGCAAAGACATTAGGAAAAACAAAGCTGTGCACTTCTTTCAAAGCCGTTAAATTGCAAAAACATACCATATTTATGCATGCAATATTTGATTGTGTTTTTCTTAAAACACAAGCTTATTTTTGTTAGATCAAAATATGCCAAAAATTCTACACCAATTTTTGTTTATAATTAAAGCAATCATCAATCCAAGGATTGTCATCCATTTTATTTCATCTCTACATCAAAAAAAAAAAAAGTAATCTAAAAAAATTTAAATTCCCTTGAAATGACAAGATAAATGAAAATGTAAGTGCCTTCACATAATAGCAGTAAGCTGACCCTTTGGGAAATGGTTGACTTTCTCAATACAAGGTATTCAAAGCTCATTCAAAAGTGTTCATTTGGAATGCAGATATCAAAGATGATGCAAATGTTCAAGAGAAAATTAGAACTTACCAGATGTTCTAATCCAGCTTTGATGTTTCCAGATTCCCTAAAATAGAAGAATAAAAGTTCTAAATAGTTGCTAAACCCTTGTCTGCTATAATTTATATTTACCTCAAAACTATTTTATAAACCCTTAGAAGTTTTTCATATATCTTTACTAATGTTCATTTAACACTATTTTAATGACAAAACAATTTACATCAAAAGGAAATAGATAAGTAATTTATATCTACTAGTATTTCCTCTAAATTGGTATTCCACTAACAGAAAGAATGTTTCAGATTTTCAAAGTCAATACATAACAGAAAGAAGTATATTATTATTTTACATTAATTTACTATATATTTCACTTTGTTTCCTATCATTAGTTTGTTTACTCAAACTTTTATTATGAAAATGTTCAAACATACAGGATCTATCCACAATATAGAGCCTATTGACATTTTACTATATTTGCTTTTACAATAACCATCCAGCAATGGTTGCATTTTTATTAAAGAATATGCTCCTAAATAATATGTTCACAATTTCATAGTTAAATAATAAGTTTTAACAAATTTTTGTTGACATTAATTTTATTAACTCAGTTCTCACTATAAATCAGGATCTAAGACTACTGAAATATTAAAAAACAAAGTATCACCAAAAACACCTATAAATGATATGTACCATATTTTTTAGTATTTAACTTCTTGCTCTTCATTGTAAACGAAACAGTGCTGATGGAATTAAAAATAAAAATACCTGTGCAAGTAGCAAATATAATTTAAACACACACTTGGTAAAATGTGGCAAATAGCTAAATTTTTTAATCCCGATTTCAAAGTATACTAATTTATTAGTGCCAAATGTTTTTTAGCTTTTCTCATCCTGATCAAGTAGTATTTTAATTCCATCATAAATACCAAGCCTTATTTTTAAATATATATATTTAAGAGAGGAAGGAAGAGAGATAGTTAGAAACATCGATGAGAGAGAAACATCCATGAAAGAAACATCGATCAGCTGCCTCTTGCACATCCCCTACTGGGAATGTGCCCGCAACCAAGGTACATGCCCTTGACTGAAATCGAACCTGGGACCTTTCAGTCCTCAGGCTGACGCTCTATCCACTGAGCAAAACCGGTTTTGGCACCAAGCCTTATTTTTTAACATAAAATTATACTTCTATCACATTGCAGAAAAAAATGTATGTAAATTCAACAAGCAAAACAGTGTTGAATTCACGACGCTGAATATTTAACCCACACCTCTTATACTGAGGGTCCTTTATTTCTTTTCTCTTTATTTATTTCTTCAATTTTCTTTGCCCATATACTTCTTTGTGTCCTTTGTCTTTCTATAAAATCTTTCCCAATTTCCCTATCTTTTTCTTTTTTACCTTAGAACCCATAGCTTCCAACTTCTCACTGCCGAGTCTGACATTTTGGGAATAAATTCCAACATGATTAACAAAGCACATATCTTTAGCCATTCTCTTCTCTATGTTAAAATGTAAGTATTTCCAAAACTCATTCTCTGGAGGAAGTCCTAATGATAAATGATAGTCATAAATTAAAAACAAGGTGTCAGAAAAGGCTAATAGCTATATAAATAATTATTTTTAACTTTATTATTAAAAATAATGCATTTAATGGATCTGGAAAGCAAATAGAACTTCAAATTTTTGTAAGGACATTCTCATATGAACATCTGTGTAATTTGAAATATAAACAAAAGGTATAATGTATACAGCAAAACATCTGACGGTATAATATGTGCATGTGCACAAAACAGTAAACTTATGTCTTCCTTCTATCACTGTTAGCTTTTTTTTTTAGCTTTCTATCTTTTAAAAATATTTTTATTATTTAGAATATTACATATAGTACATATATCTCCTCTCTCCCACCCCCATTGACCTTCCCCTAGCCTCTTCTAACCCTTGTCATGCCCTCATCCTACGCCTCCAGTGTCTTGTGTCCATTGGTTATGCTTATATGCATGCATACAAGACATTTGGTTGATCTCTTTCCCGCCTCCCCAACACTCTCCAGCCTTACTGCTGTAAACTGACAGTCTGTTTGGTTCTTCAATGCCTCTGTATCTATCTTCTGTTCATCGGGATATAATGTTCTTTATTTTCCATAAATAAGTGAGATCATGTGGTATTTTTCTTTCATTGCCTGGCTTATTTCACTTAACACAATGCTCTCCAGGCTGCTGCAAATGGAAAGAATTCCTTTTTTTTTTTTTTTTTTTTTTTTAATAGCAGCGTAGTGTTCCATTGTGTAGATGTACCACAGTTTTCTAACCCACTCATCTGCTAATGGAAATTTAGGCTGTTTTCAAATCTTAGCTATGGTGAATTGTACTGCTATGAACATAGAGGTGCATATATCCTTTCTGATTGATGTTTCTAGTTTCTTGGGATATAATCCTAGAAGTGGGATTTCTGAGTCAAATGGGAGTTCCATTTTTAGTTTTTTGAGGATACTCCACACTGTTCTCCACAATGGCTGTACCAGTCTGCATTTCCACTAGTAGTGCATGAGGGTTCCTTTTTTCTCTGCATCCTCTCTAGCACTTGCCCTTTGTTGATGATTGCCATTATGACAGGTGTGAGATGGTACCTACCGCATTGTTGTTTTGATTTGCATCTCTCGGATAATTAGTGACTTTGAGCATGTTTTCATATATCTCTTGGCTTTCCTTCTGTCTTCTTTCAAAAAGATTCTATATAGATCAGTTGTCCATTTTTTTATTGGATCATTTTTATTAAGTTCTATAAGTCCCTGTAGATGTTGGTGATTAAACCTTTATCAATGAAAACATTTGCAAATATGTTCTCCCATACAGTGGTCTTTCTTGTTGTTTTGTTGATGGTTTCTTTTTCTGTAAAAACGATTTTTATTTTGATGTAGTCCCATTTGTTTATTTTCTCTTTATTTTCCATTGCCCTAGGAGCAGTATTGGTGAAGAAATTGCTTCAGCATATGTCTGAGATTTCTCTGCCTGTGGATTCTTCTAATATTTTTATTGTTTCCCATCTTATGTTTAAGTCCTTTATCCATTTTGAGTTTATTTTTGTGAATGGTGTAAGTTGGTGATCTAGTTTCAATTTTGCATGTATCTGTCCAATTTTCCCAACACCATTTATTAAAGAGACTGTCTTGACTCCATTGTATGTTCATGCCTCCTTTGTCAAAAATTAATTGAGCGTAGTGGTTTGGGTCAATATCTGGGTTCTCTAATCTATTCCATTGGTCTATATGTCTGTTCTTGTGCCAGTACCAGGCTGTTTTGAGAACAGTGGCCTTGTAATACAGCTTGGGATATGGTAATGAGATCCCACCTTCTTTGTTCTTTCTCAGGATTGCCTGGGTATTCAAGGTCTTTTTAATTCCAGATGAATTTTTGGAGAGTTCTTTCTAGGTCTGTGAAATATGCTGTTGGTATTTTAATGGGGAGTGCATTGAATCTATAGATTGCTTTGGGTAGTATGGACATTTTAATGATGTTCCTTCTACCAATCCATGAACATGGTATGTTCTTCCATCTGTTTACGTCTTCCTCTAACTCTTTCTTCAATGTCCTATAGTTTTCCATGTATAGGTCTTTTACCTCCTTAGTTAAGTTTATTCCTAGGTATCTTAGTGTTTTTGGTGCAATGGTAAATGGGAATGCTTTTTTAGTCTCTCTTTCTGTAAGTTCATATTGGTGTATAGAAATGCCATAGATTTCTTGGCATTAATTTTATATCCTTGCTGAATTCTTTATTAAGTCTAATAGTTTTTTTATTAAGTCTTTCATTTTTTTATGTACAATATTATATCATCTGCAAATAAGGACAGCTTTACTTCTTTTCCAATTTGGATGTCTTTTATTTCTTCTTTTTGTCTAATTGCAATGACTAATACTTCCAGTATTATGTCGAAAAGGAGTAGTGAGAGTGGGCATCCTTGTCTTGATCCTGTTCTTAGGGGAAGTGGTTTTAGTTTTTGCCCACTGAGTATGATGTTGGCTGTAGGTTTATTATATATGGCTTTTATGATATTGAGGTATGATCACACCTTGCTGAGAGTTTTTATCAAGAAAGAGTGTTACATTTTGTCAAATGCTTTTTCTGCATCAATTATTATGACTATGTGATTTTTATCTCTAATTTTTTTATGATGTATCATATTTATTGATTTGCAAATATTCTACCATCTTTGCATCCCTGGGGTAAATCCTACTTGGTCATGGTGTATGATCTTTCTGATGTACTGCTGGAGGCAATTTGCTAAAATGTTGTTGAGGATTTTGTCATCTATGTTCATGAGAGACATTGGCCTGTAATTCTCTTTCATTATGTTATCTTTATCTTGTTTTAGTATTAGGATGATGCTGGCTTCATAGAATGAACTTGGATGAGTTCCTTCCTCTTGAAATTTTTTGAATAGTCTTGAGCAAGGACAGGGTTTATTCTTTTTGAATGTTTGGTAAAATTCCCCTGGGAAGCCGTCTGGCCCCAGGCTTTTGTTTGGTTTGCTAGACGTTTTTTGATGATTGCTTCAATTTCTTCCATAGTTATTAGCCTCTTGAGATGTTTAGATTCCTCCTGAATGAATTTTGGAAGGTTGTATTTTTCTAGGAATATGTCCATTTCCTCCAGGTTGTTCAGTTTGTTGGAAGAGTTGTTAATACCCTGTTTCCCCGAAAATAAGACAGTGTCTTATATTAATTTTTGCTCCCAAAGATGCGCTAGGTCTTATTTTCAGGGGATGTCTCATTTTTCCATGAAGAATATGGTACACATTTATTGTTAAATGAAAATAAAGGAAATTTATTACCTGTATACGGTACAGTAGTACGGTAGTTGTCAACACAAACCAGAATCCTGGGGGCCTTATTTTCGTGGGGATGCCCTATATTTCACTCAGAAGAAAACCTGTAAGAAGGTCTTATTTTTAGAGGATGTCTTATTTTTGGGGAAACATGGCAGTATTTTTTAAAAATCCTTCATATTTCGGTAGGGTTTATTGTTATTTTGACTGTTTCATTTCTGATTTTGTTTATTTGGGTCCTCTCTCTTTGCTTCTTGGTGAGCCTGGTTCATCAATCTTATTTATCTTTTTAAAGAACCAGCTCTTGATTTTGTTGATCTTTTGTATTGTTTTTTAGGTGTCTATGTCATTTATCTCTGCTCTGATATTTATTATTTCCTTCCTTGTGCTTACACTGGGATTTCCTTGTTGCTCTCTTTTATCTCTTTGAGTTGTAGGGTTAGGTAATTTATTACTTTTTTTTTCTTTTTCTTTTTTTGCAGTAGGTTTGTAGAGCTATGAATTTCCCTCTGAAGGCTGCTTTCAATGTGTCCCATAGATTTTGGATTGTTGTGTTTTCATTGTCGTTTGTTGCCATGGTGCTTTTTATTTCTTCTTTGATCTTTCTGGTAACCAAGTCATTGTTTAATAGCATGTGTTTGATTTTTTTTGGACTTTTATTGTAGTTGACTTCCATTTTTATGCCACTGTGATCTGAGAAGATGCTTGATATGATTTCTATGTTCTTGAATTTTAAAAGACTTTGCTGTGACCCAATATATGGTCTATCTTTGAAAATGACCCATGTGCACTTGAGAAGAATGTATATTTTGTGGCTTTGGGGTGAAATGTTCTGAAGGTGTCAATTAATTCCATCTAGTCTAGTGAGTCACTTAGGACTGATGTTTCTTTGGTAATTTTTTTGCTTAGAGGATTAAAGTGTATTAAAGTCTCCTACTATGGTTGTATTGTTGTTATTCTCTCCCTTGATATCTTCCAGGAGTTTTTTATGTATTTGGGTGCACCTGTATTAGGTGCATATATGTTTACCAGTTACTTCTTCTTGTTGGAGCTCCATTGTAGATAACTCCATTGTAGATAACTATCTTTCTTGTGCTGCTTAGTATTGTCTTTTTTTCTTTAACTTTGCCATTTTAATTATGATGGGTCTTGGTGTGGGCCTCTTTGGGTTCATCTTGTTTGGAAACTCTCTGTTTCCTGGACTTGTGTATCTTTTTCCTTCACTAAGTTAGGGAAGTTTTTAGTCATATTTCTTCTAATAGGTTCTCTATCCCTTGTTCCCTTTCTTCTCCTGATGTGGATGTTGTTACACTTTATATTATACTAATGTTCCTTTAAACTATCCTCATTCTTTTTAATTCTTCTCTCTTTTTGCTGCTCTGATTGGGTGTTTTTTTCTACCTTGTCTTCTAAATCACGGATTTGATTCTCTGCTTCATCCAACCTACTTTTTAATTTTTTCCAGTTTATTCTTCATGTCAGAAATAGTATTCTTCATTTCCAACTGGTTCTTTTTCATGGTTTCTGTCCGTTTTCATGCTGTTGTAGTTTTCACTAAGTTATCTGAGCATCCTTATAACCATAACAGATAAATTTCTTGTCTCCATTTCATATACCTCTTTTTCTGGAGAGTTCTCCTGTTCTTTCATTTGGAGCATGTCTCCCCATTTTGGCTGCCTCCCTGTGTTTGTTTTTATGTATTAGGTAGTTCTCATAGGATGACCTTTTGAAGGAGATGTCCTGTGGGACCCATTGGCAAAGTCCCCTTGAACACCTGTGCTGGGCGCTCTAGGAATGTCCCTTGTGCACATTACGTGGGCCCTTCTGTTGTAATGGAGTATTGATTGTTATTGGCTTCTTTGAGCTTAGGGTCGACACTCAGACTGGCTGACTCTGAGGATCGACCCTGATCATAGTGTATGAGCTGCTGACCACACTAGGTAGATTTTGCTTAGCAGAGTCCAGTGCCTGATAAGATCTTCCTTTGGCGATGCCACTTGTGAAGCTAATTAAATCCTGCCATGATGCTATCTGAAGCTGGCCAATGGGTGTGTTTGTTTTGGGGCCTCTTGGGAGGGACTCTGGTAGAGGTCAATTTAGATGCTGCCTGTGACTGGCTCTGGGCAACCTTTTTGGAGACACAAAGTGCATGGGTGTGTGGGAAGGAAAAAGCTGTACACTAAGGCCGGCTTATTCTAGCACCAAGGCAGGTCAGCAAAAGTCCCAAGAAACCCCGAGATCTACCTCTCCTGTCTCTGCCAGCTAACTTAGACTCCATCACTGGAAGAGCCTCTGGCAGTACTCAAGTTATAGGAAGTAGGCTCTCAGTAAGTCACCAGGTAGGGGCGCGTGGTAATCACCAGACGGTCACAGGTTCGAACTTGATGCCAGGGTGGGTTGAGAATACTGAGCAAATGTTCCAGGGTATATCAGTCTAGCTGCCACCCACTGGGGGTTTGTACTCCTTTGAGGTAGGGTATATCAGGCCCTAACAGACCAAGATTTGGCCTCGTAAAGGAAGATCTCTGTACTGGTAGGGCATGCGTGGAAAAAAAGGCAAAGCATAATATAAGGGTAATGAGACCATTGTAGATCAAGATAAAAGTCTAAAAGCACCCAGAAAGAAAAAACATATCCCTCCATAAAGGAAGAATAACACTGACATCAGAATTCTCAATATTAACGCTGAAGAAGAAAGTATTAAATTCTAAGAGAAAGTAAATGTTAAAGGAAAAGAGGCTAGCTGATGTGATTCAGTGGTTGAGCATTGACTTATGAACAACCAGGAGGTCATAGTTCGATTCCAGGTCAGGGCATATGCCCAAGTTGTGGGCTCCATGCCCAGTAGGGGGAATGAAGGAGGTAGCAACCAATGATTCTCTCTTATCATTGATGTTTATATCTCTCTCTTCCTCTCCCTTCCTCTCTGAAATAAATAAAAATATTTTTTTAAGGAAAAGGACGGTGAGCATGAATTTATATACAGCTAAATAAACTATTAAATTGATAGAAAACAAATTTCAAAAAATTTCAAAGTCTCAAAAAATTATGAACACAAAGACACTATTTAAACAAAATTCTGAGGAATATAATGCACTAAGATGAGAAATAAATTCACGAAAAAGCAACAAGATATACAATAAAGGGTGGCATAGAATATAGTAATTATTGTAATCTAAGCAATCAATGATTAAAAAGAAAAATTAAAGAAAATTTACCCGTAATAATCTGGAGTTAAAATGCCAGAGAAGATTTTCATTTTGGGAAAAAAACAAAATTCAGCAATGTCTCATATACAAAAACCCCACAAAACAAAAATATTCAGAGGGTTTCCATTCAAGAGATAGCAAAAGATATAACAAGGTAAACATGAACCAAAAGAAAGCTGGGGTGGTATTTTAATAATAAAATATATTTAAGCCACTTCTATCCCCCCAAAAAATATTTTTTTGAGATATAAAAAGGAGGACATTCTAGTAAAAGATATAATACATGAAGAATTTTTCATTTATATCCAGCAGGTTCACATATTCATAAAGCTTTGGGACACCAAACTTTCATCAAGTTCTCCTAGGAAATCAGTTTCCTTTAGTTTTACTTTGGGCAGAAACACAGAAAGGGCTGCCATCTCAAAACAACACAGATAAAGAAAGCATCATGAGTACAATAAATATTATTCGAGACAGCATAATATGTAATCCTGGTTCTAGAAGCAGAAGACTACACTGACATTTAAGCTCTTACAAAATAGTTGTAATAAGCCAACTTCTCCAAAGCTCATATTATTCTTCTATAATGTGTGATTCTGTGAAACCTGCCTTCCTTAACACATAAGGTTACAGTGAAACAAGCAGCAAGATGTTGTACATGAAGGTACACCGTAAATGGCAACGTGCTTTAAAAATATGTCATTACAATAGATTTTTTAAATATAGAAGTCTTAATAGTGGTTCCAAAAGTCTTAATACATTTTTAAAAATAGAGAGACAAGATCCAAGACACTGACAGAGGGATCTTGCAACAAATGGTCCTCTTTAAAGGCCTGTCCTCTTTAGTGGTCTGTCTCTTGGGTTGTCCCTGTCATGACTTCATCAATATTTGTGCAACTCCTTTTGCCCTGTGCTGAAAGCAGACTTAATTCAATTATAGGTCTCAAAACTGATAAAATGGTCCTGAAGTAGAAAATGGGAAGAGATTATTGGCAAATGAATAAAGATTTGTATCGAACTAACACACAGGAGTACAGCAGGTCTTTTTTTTTAATCATTCCCTGTCTTAAATCTTCTGGGAACCATGAGTTTCTCTTCCTCTCATGCAGCACATCGATTTCTGAATTAGACTGCAATATTAAATAATTAATATACTTGCCATGATTGATGTTTTGCATTAGTTGAATATTAGGTTATCAATCAAAATCCACTTGGTTTAATGTAATAATATTGAAAAAGTGTCATGGGCTGTTCATCCAATTTGTAGTTGAGGCAGCACAGATAGTAATGTTGGCATAACACAAGGCTCTAAAGCAGAAAATGCAGTGGCTCAACATGTATGAGGCAGACATTTTGAAACTGACTGGGACATGGCTGAGGGTGTCCTAAATAAACCTTGTGGCACCTGTCTCCTTCAATATTGGGTCTCCTTCCAGCAGGGAGACACAATGCATCAATCTTATCAGAGGAGACCAAGAAAAAAAATTAAAATAAAGATACTAATTTACCTTTGTGGCAAACAGATTTCATTATTTTGCCAAAGGAAGCATGCTGTAAATCCAGAAGCTTGCTAGGATAAAGCTTATATCCTCTCAAGACATTTTTTAAAAAATAGAATAAGCTATTTTAGATCTAGTCTTACTAGAAAGGGTTCAACTTTTTAAAAAAGATGCTAGCAATACTATACTAAACTGATCACTCAGGTTTTAAATGGTCCAAGGGAACCAGGTCAGGGAGCCACAGTTAATAATGGCATTTATTTTGAAAACAACAAAAATAAAAAATTCAACACTATTCCTTCTGGCTAATGGCATTTTTCTTTATTCTCAATATATGCATTTTGCGTCCACACTTGTCAAAATATTAGCTTAGAAAAAAATTTAATTACTTCTCTCAACAAAAGTGCATGATTGTTCTCATCATTCCCTATTATATCAACCCAAAATATAGATTTACTTATAAAAGTACTATTTTAAAAGAAATTATATAAACAAAAGACATCCAAAAGAAAAGTAACTTTTTTTTTTTTTGATTGGGAGTAGAAAAGTAACAAAATAAATATAAGCCAAAGCCATTTCATAGAGCTGGCCAAAATCCAGTGTTAACTTATAAAATACTCAGAAACTAGCATCAAAGTATCATTTCATGAACCCATTCTTTAAGAAATAAAAGCTTAAATATATTTATAATTAGTAATGTATATGTATTAACCCATATACAATTTGCACAGACTGTAATTATGAAAAATAGAGTAACTCCTATGAGAGTATACAATTTTACAGATTTTTTTGACATGAACAAAGTGTATCATTCAGTTTTAAAAGATTACTATACTGCAGTTTTCTACAGTTATAGAGATAACATCACAATTAATTTTATATCCTCTTTCCTGTTTTTTGGTGTTTTGTTTTGTTTTGTGTTTTTGTTTTTTTACATCATAGCAGTCAATTTTTTAAAGCTTGAGTTACAAGGTTCCTATATCTCCCATCTCAAATAATAATCACTTCTCTGTCTTTTGGCTAAGATCAAGTGTAGTATCAAATAATAATTGATACATTTTATATGTATAAGACTTTTTTATTAAGAATAAAATGTTATGTCCTAGCTAGTTTGGCTCAGTGGATAGAGCGTCAGCCTGCAGACTGAAGGGTCCCACATTCGATTCTGGTCATGGGCACATGCCTATGTTGCAGGCTTGATCCCCAGTAGGGGATGTAAAAGAGGCAGCCAATCAATGATTTTCTCTCATCATAGATGCTTCTATTTCTCTTTCCCTTTCCCTTCCTCTCTGAAATCAATAAAGATATTTTTAATGTTTTTTTAAAAAAAGAATAAAATGTTATTAATGTAAGATTTTGGTAATATATAAACCTAAGAAAAACCTAGGTTCAAATTGCAACTCTACTACTTACTAAATAACTTTGTCAAGTTATATATCTTCTCTAATTTTTTCATTCCTAAATTCAAGCCAGGGATTGAAAAAATCAGCACATATATACATAAGTCACTCAATAAATAATAGTGCAATACGACAGGCTAATGCTGGACCAATTGGCCATATTCAATTTCCAAAATAAAGAAATCTCTTTATAGATGTTAGCTTTTGTAACCATGTTTCAACTGTAATACCTATAAATGAAAGTCAGTCTACTCTTCGAATAAAATACATATAAAGAGCTTGGCCAAATGCTAACCTCCAATAAAAATATCCTGACATAAGCACATTCTCATATTCCCATCTCTGAGAGGAGGCAGAATAATAAAGTATGTTGAAAAAAGAAGGAAAAACAATATCTCAATTACCCTTTTTTTTTTTTTACATTTTAACCCCAATAAGAAAAATACAGAGTATTAGTTCTAAGTTCTAAAAAGATATTCATGGAATTCCCAGTAATAATGAACCTAGTTTGGTTAGAATACTCAGCATTTTTCTCCTGATTGGAGAATATCTTGCAAATTAGTGGCTCTCAATATATATTCTTATGTTACTCCAGTTCATAATATAGTGCTCAGATATTTGTATTATTTTATGAGTAGTATTTTTATATAACTGATTATTTACAACACTAGAGGCCTGAAATTCGTGCATGGGTTGGGGGAGGGTGTTCCTCAGCCTGGCCTGCAACTTTTCACAACCCGGGACCCCTTGAAGATTTCCAACTGCTGGTTTAGGTACTCTTGAGGAATTGTGCCTAAACCAGCAGTCAGACATCCCTCTTACAATTCAGGACTGTAGCTCCTAACTACTTGCCTGCCTGACTGCTTGATCGCCACTAACCATCTCTGCCTGCCTGATCACCTCTAACCACTTGCCTGCCTGCCTGATCACCCCTAATCATTTGCATGCCTTCCTGATAGCCCCTAACCACACTGCCTGCCTGCCTGATCACCCCTAACTACCTCTGTCTTGGCTCCTGCCACCACAGCTTTGTCTGGAAGGACATCCTGAATGTCATCCAGAAGGTCATTCAACTTTCCTGTCTAATTAGCATATTATGCTTTTATTATTATAAACTAGTAGACCTGTGCATGAACCTGTGCTCCAGTAGCTCCTCCCATCTCTTCACCTCCCCACTCATAGCTTGCTGCCCTGCCCCCTCCTATAGCTCTCTGCTGCCTGCTTGTAGCTTGCTGCCCCACCCTCCTGCTGATCCGTGATCCAGTCGTGACGCAGTCGGTCATTACACTTCACGGCGTAACAACCATTTGCATATTACATTTTTATTACATAGGATATTCTATTCTAGAACTTATATACCATTTACACAGACAAATGTATCGTGATCAGTGAATTTTACATGGGCTATTCTCTTTTTAAGATTCTTTAGTTAGTTTTACCAGTATTTGTGAGCATCTACTATAGTGGGACAAGTTTAAATTAAACATATTAAACAGTTGAGGACTTATGATACAAACTGAACATATTTCAATGGGAAGCTGAAGACTTAATTTGATATGTATCAGGTAAGTCATTTACACTCATTCTAGTAAACAGGCTCTGGAATTCACAGAAAGGGTTTACAAAGGAAAGAAATACGATTTCAAAAATGTTGAAGCTATGCTCTAAATAACAGTTTCAGATGAAAAAAGACACTAATATCACTTGTAGATCTAATCTAAAAGAACTGCTAAAGAAATGCTTCAGACACAAGGAAAATTATTCCAGAAAGAGACTTGGAACATCAAGAATGAAGAAACAGCAATATAAATATATTGAGCACCTAGATCCATGAAAAATTTGGAGTGGATAATAATAACAATAACAAAAACATAAATATCATCAACAAAAAGTATTAAGATGTGGTATCCATACCTTAGATGTTTAAAACAGTGTTGTCAAACCAAGACTAATGCATGAAAGAGTTAATGTCTAAGTCAGGCAGGGAAAGTGAATGAGAACATGCTACCTATCTGTTATTTCCCATATGTAGGACTAACATTCCTCATTAATCTTCTTCCCAATTGCAGCTCACGCATCTTAACATTGTGCTCTAAGTGGTCAGTGCCAGTCATCTGGAGTTAGCAAGCAAGATGCAACCCATTCACCACTGATCCCTTCAATCCATGTTCTTAACCTAGTTCAAGAGAAGTTCAGAAGAAGATGAAATTCCCATATGTGTTAGAGTGGTTGAAAAATATTTCAAAGAGGAGGGTAATTTTAGCTACATCCTGAAGGATTGATTGCATCTGAGCAGAGTGGGTAAGTAGAAAAGAAGAAGCAGGAAGAGTAGGCTCAAAGGTCACATGCAGAGGTCAAGTAAGAAGAGTACCCTGCCCAGAGTAGATGCATTAAAAGGTCATGTTACTTTTAGTCTTTAATTTTAAATAATTTTTATTATGTAAGTTTTCAGTGCCATCGTGTACAATGGTGCATGTTGTTCATTATGGAGAAATAAGAAAAAAGAAAAGGAAAGGCTAACCAGGCAGTGGACGATAAAAGCTATCCACCCTGACAAAGCAGAGCATCCTGGGGTGGTACTGCATCCACAGGATGAAGGGACGGCTTTGGCTAGTATCTGAAAAGGTGCCATATGGAATATAGCAGGGGCCCTGAAATTTTCAAAATTATGTCTGGTTCTAAGAAAATAAACATCACCTGAAACCCCACCAGCCAAAGATAATGTCTCAACATTATTTTAGGTTTACCCTCCATTTTCATGCATTCACACAAATGTACTTATTTTATAATTCTTACAAAAATGAAATCATCATTGATTTCTGTTATATAGCTTAAATTCTTTCACTACTTAAACAGCTTCTCTGGTGTTGTTAAATATATTTATATATAATAATTTTACTGTTTACATACTATCATACTATTTTACTGTTTATATAATATATTATCCTGCTCATAGATGTAATAATAAGTTAAATTACTCAATATTGTTGAACATTTGGATATTTCTGATTTCTTTTTCTAAAAAACACAAAACTGGAATGTGAAAAAAGAATATCACTGATTTAAGCATCATTTATGAATATGATGTGGTTTATTTCACTTGGAGGACTGAAGTTAAATAAGTCAGAAAAATAGAATAACGAAATGATTTCACTCATATGTGGGATATAAAACTTGAAACATAGAAATAGACAACTATACGATGATTACCAAAGGAAATGGGGGTGGAAGGTTAATGGTAAAGGGGTCAAATATATGGTGACGGAAGATGAATTTGACTTTGGATAGTGAGCATACAATGCAATATACAGATCAGGTATCATAAAAATGTACACTTGAAACCTATACAATCCTATTAACCAATGTCTCTCCAATAAATTTAATTAAAAAAAATAAACTAGTATATTTCATTTTCAATACTTAAACCTAAATAATTTAAATTTATATATTTATTATATTTTCATTAAGTGTAAATACAAATTTATATTTAAATATGAAGTATCACTGTTTATAATAATTTAAATTTAGATACAATTAAAAATACATTTCTACTTTCAAGAAAGTCCATTATCATAAAAATTATGTCCCAACTTCATAAAAGCAGTATCTATTAACATGCAATGGAGAGTCAACAGTCCCAAATAGAAGGTAGCAAATGTAATGAGAAAAAATGCAGCATGTATATTTTCCCCCAAAATAGCAAACTTCCAACAACACAAAAATTGATTATTCAATTCTTCGATTATTAAAGTATTTTTATTTTTTTCCTCTGCCTTCTGATGCTTTCCTATGTTTCTGGATACAGTGACGCTATATCCAGAAACAAAAGAATAAGGTGTGATGTTAATCAGGTAACCACCTAATAGTGGTAGGAAATAAAACCACTAAAATTTTTCTTTGCACAGTGAATGAAAATAAACTCCTCAGCATAAAATTCAAGATTCTTGCCAAAGTCAAACTATATGCCATTTCCTAAAGATCACTTTGCATTTTATAGCACTTAAATCTTTCATCATATAGATCTAAATGAACCAACCTTCATTGAGATTCCATCTCTGAAGAAATGTTAATAGTATGCAACAAGCAATGTAGTAAGTGCTTTACAAAAATGAACTCATTTAATCCTTATAACTTTATTATACAGAGATAAAATTATTATCCATACTATATGTAGATTCGACAACTGAGGTTTAGAGAGGTTAAGTAGATACCACAGTATACCCTTCAGCTGGTAAAAGGCAAATTGGAAACCTGGCAGCCTGAGTTCATTGTCCAAATTTTGATCGAAAGAATTTATTACTGTCAATCTCTAAAAAAATAACCTTAATGAAACAAAATTTTACAGTATTCTCCTATTCCTTAACTGGAACCATGACTGGGAAAGAGACTGCAAAGGGGTGAGGATTTAAGTAAAAATGAATAATTGACCCTTAATCATCAAATCTTATTAAATTCTAAAAATGTTCATTTAAAAAATCTGCTAATCAACATTAAGAGAAATGTTACAGACACAGATCTACAAAATAAAATTAAATCCCATTTTCTACCTAGCAGACAAGCAAAGATGAAAACGAGTGATTATATTTCCAGTGTTGGCAAAGGTGTGGGGAATCAGGTAGCCTCAGATGCTACAGAAAATAATACAAAGGTTTCCACAGAGCAATTTGAAAATGTTGGAATTTCTCAATAACACACATAAACCATTTGACCTGAAAGTTCTACTTTCCTAATAATCACTACATTGTATTTAATAAAACAAAAACCAAAAGAGAGACAAAAACCTGGGAACAAAATAAATACCCAATAATGGCAAACTGAAATAAAATAAGGCAATATTCATTAAACAGAAAACCATGTACCCCATTAAAAACTACGATGTAGTTGTATATTTCCATGAAAATGTTCTTGTGAGATATTAAGTTTTTAAAAGAGTGTATTAGAGAATGGTAGAATGGCATATTTGTTAAAAAATAGATTTATACATGCATATATACAGTGTGAGTATATATGTGTAACTAAAAAGTTATAAATTAATGTTAGCTGTATTTAACAGTAGGATTTCAACTGATTTTTTATGTTCATTCTTTGCTTGTGTTTTCTAAAATTTCTTCCATGAAAATATCTTACTGTGGTCAAATTTTTTAAAGTATTTTTTTTAAATCTTTACAGCAGCTCTATGAGTATAATAACTTCACTGTGTAAATTATCTATAACTTAGAGTAAAAACTAACTTGCTAAAATAGCCAAAAATGTTCTATCTGAAACCGAAGTTTTTTTTTCTTTTTCAATAGAAATGCTGCCTGCTGTATTAAGTAATATAAGGTTGTGTCTATATTCAGCCCCCACTTTTCCTATTTGCTATAGCCCTAAAAAACTTTCACATAAATTCTGTGTGTACATGGCTGTTATCTTCGGTGCTCATTTAAAAGATTCAATCTACATATCTGTCCATCTTTATATCAATTACAGTGCTTACCAGTAATAAAATTTTCCTAAATTAGGTACATGATTATATAAAAAAGATAAATTCAATTTAGAATTGCAGAATATGAAACTAAAATAGTTAAGTCCACATGCATGAGATAAATGGAAATGGTGAATCCTTCAATAATTAATCCAGGTTGTTTCAAGTTCTGCCACATTCCCTTCCTTCCCCATTTGTCTATATTAGTTTTGGTTCCTATCACTTCACACGAAAATTCCTGTAATATTCTTCTCTCCCTAGCATCAATATCTTCATACCCCAAGTTCATGTGTCTGCCACATAAATTTTTTTTATAAACATAGATCCTGTGTGCAATGTCAAAGCTATGCATCCTATATAATAAAAGCCTAATATGCTAAGTGTCTAGTCATCTGGTCATCCATTCAACCAATCATGCTAATGATATGCTAAGGCCACTCAATTGCTCAATATAACATGCACTGACCAACAGGGGTCAGACAGTTGACCAATTGCTATGAGATGCATTGACCATCAGGGGGCAGATGCTACGACCAGTAAGTTAGCGTGCTGCTGGGGTCCAGCTGATCAGGACTGAATGAGATGGGCTGGACTTGCCCTGGAGCCCTCCCACAGTCCCTCCACGGCTGACCAACCTCCTGGGTCCCTTCCCAAGTGGCACACCGCCCAACCGCTGCAGTGGCAAAGGAAGGAGGAAGAGGAGCCCTGCGTGGTGGCTAGGCTCCAACGATGACGGTGTTGGCATCCAGCGTTTGTTCCATCTGTGCCCGGCCTGGCAACCATTGCCTCCTCTCTGGCCCAGCCCTAATTGGCCTGGTCCCGATTGGCCCTCACTGCCGGCCAGGCCTAGAGACCCCACACATGCACACATTTTGTGCAATGGGGTTGCAAGGAGCTTACAGACAGACATGAAACAATTAACAGACAAGTATATAAATTAGAAATTGTGACATGAGTAATATTTTTAAAGTATTGTGAAGAGATAATACATGGACCTGTAAGACAGAACAACAACTTCTAGTTTAGAACCTCAAGGAATTCTTCCTTCATCGCTTTTCATTTTTATGCTCACACACTATACCCTTCCCCAGAATACTTCTCATGTTCCTTAAGCTAACTGGAATCTGAATAGTATTCCAAATTGTTGAGTTTAAGTCCAAAAGTGCCAAATATAGGAAGACAGGGATTATGCTAAAAACTCTGAATCAAGAGTAAATTAAAGACACGAATACAAAGATTATTCTAGTTGACAGTAACAACGAACTGCAAGCCCAGTGGCAGCAATGTCAGTGGTGATGGTACCAGTACCTGTATATTAACTAGACTGATCTCATGACGTAGCTGTCTTAATTCCTATTCATTTTCACGGCCTGGTTTTCCGGAGTTCTAATGATTCCATAAGCTACCCAACATTCCTACATAATTTATGTTTGTCTGTTTACTTTCAGTCTTTTCTAACAGAATCTAAGCTCAATAAGGACAGTTTACATGTGGACAGGAGGAAATGGCATGTGGTTAGTCTTGGAGGCTTAAAATAGTCTTACATGTAACAAAAATGTTTTTTCCTAGTTCTTATAAAGTGAAAATACAAATGAAGATTTTCTATAAGTTAGTTTCTTACTATAAGTGGTTTTATATTTGCCTGAACAAAATAAAAGATAACATGTTCAATCATGAACACTTTCCACCAAACATTTATTTGTAGTATTTGATGGCCAGAAGAGAATTTAAAGAATTGCCAACTTTTCTCTTGAGCTGAAAGTCCAAATCGGGTGTCAGTAAACAATGTGAAAATTATTGTAGTTCAAATTTTAGTGTCAATATATAAAGTTGTGTTGGGCCACAGTCACACTCATTTTTGTTTGTTTTGATGGCTGCATTAGCATAAAAAGAAAAGTTGAGTGGTTGCAATAGAGGTCACAAGTGGGTGTCTCAATGGTTTGCACTGCTCCTCAGAGCACAAAACTCAACAGAGTTTCAATGGCTTCATGAAACGCTTTAATGTGACATTTAATTTTTGTTTTAATACCAGTGTACAACTATTGTGTCAAAACCAGAAGAGAAAAGGGAACTTCAAATGACATGCTTTTAAGGCTCAGTGGAGTGTAGATTATTTTATCAAATTAAATAACAATGCATAGTGTTTATTATATGATGACTCTATAGCTGTACTAAAAGAATACAATATATGTTGACATTATCAAACTAAGAAGTCTTCACAATATTTCCAATTCACAGGAAAGTAATAATCAGAAATATTAAAACATTTAAATGGATGCATATCTCATCACAAACAGAAGTCCTTATCAAAAAGAAAAACGAGTTTCTGAGCCGTATAATTGTTAGTCAATCAATAAAAGCAATTTAACAAGGATAAATTCATTAAATCACATTTGGCTGCAGTGGCCAAAGGAATGTGCCTGAAGAAAACAGCTGTTTAAAACTATTAGCCTTTCAACAAGAATAGTTGCTCAAAAAGTTGAGGAGGTAGGAAGTATCATCGATATTTAAAGGGCAGGCAAGTAATTTTGAATGGTTTTCCTTAGCTCTTAATAAATCACACATGTAGCAATGCTGCTCAGTTATTGTTCATTTGAGGTGTCAATGCTAACTTTGAAGAATTAGTATCCATGTCTACATAGTAGAATGAGAATATTTTCAGTAAAATTGAACAATACCAATTCAGTACCAACCTGATGTGACATATGCTATGTTACATAAGATGGTGGTTAAAAATATATGCAGCAATCACCTCCATCCCAATCCACAGTTTCAGTGACTCATGATAAACTTTGACCCAAAAAATATTAAATAGAAAATTTCAGGAATAAATAATTAATAAGTTTAATTGCTCATCTTTCTTAACAGCACGATAAAATTATGTGCTGTTCATTTTTTTCCTGCTGGTGTGAATATTCCCTTGTGTATGGGGGCCATTATTATTACTTAATAACACAAAAATAGTAATGCTGGTAATTTAGACATGACAAAGAAAAGCCATAAAGTTTTCCCTTTGGGTGAAAAGGTAAAAGTTTTTGAGTTAAGAAAAGAAAAAAAGGTAGCAAAGATCTTCGGTGAGAACAAATTTCTATTTGTGAAATTATGAAGAAAAGAAATTTGTACTAGGCGTTCAACTGAAATCATATGCTTGTGGACTGTGATCAGTTTTCAGGTGTACCTATCAGCATGAAAAAAATATCTTCAAAAATTAACTATTTAAAATCTCATTACCAATCAGCATTAACAAACATTTGTTATCAATTTTGATAATAGAGAACACTAACTTTGAATTAAGTGAAATACTATCTCCTGCCGAAACCGGTTTGGCTCAGTGGTAGAGCGTCGGTCTGCGGACTGAAAGGTACCGGGTTCGATTCCGGTCAAGGGTATGTACATTGGTTGCGGGCACATCCCCGGTAGGGGGTGTGCAAGAGGCAGCTGGTCGATGTTTCTCTCATCAACGTTTCTAGCTCTCTATCTTTCTCCCTTCCTCTCTGTAAAATATCAATAAAATATATTTTTTTAAAGAAAGAAAAAAAAATACTATCTCCCCAAAGCAATTCCATTTTTCTCACTGATACACTTATATTACAAAAGAAATAATTGTACTAATTATTCTTGTATTTAAAGAAGTGGCATTTTTATAAAGCTCCTATGATAGTCATTGTATTATGATAGATCATATCAACAAAGTAGATGTTATGAACACCTGGAGTTGCCACTATATTAAATAGGCTTCAGTGCCAACCCTCATGTGGAAAAGCTATAGTGGTAAAATGAGGAATAACTTACTTTAAAATTCCATATTTTATTAAGATTTGTACAGCAGAACAAAATATAACTTCACAATGAAAAAAGACTTATAAAACCTTAAATTTTGAATCCTTAATGAGTAATTTAAAGATATTTAATTTAACATTCCACAAAAATATGAGTGTATGTTTGTTTGTGTGTATAAATAAAGTCCTTTTTTAATGGAAAATGCATTATTGCTTACATAAGGGGCATGTTTACTATTACTTTGAACATCTATATTAAATGTAACATACCAGTTTTAACTATGTTAATCCTCCAATATTAAAAACTACTTGGGCAAGTAAAACAAAGTTCAGGTTAATAATTTATATATAAATAATGTCCTAAAATTGTAATTAACACACGTGATTAAAGAATATGAACAGAAGTATTATGGCATAATGAATAAAAACTCTGCACAATGATTTCTTACTAATATTAGGATTTTTAAAAACACAAAAATACGTATTTTTCTGAGTTATCCAAAGCTAGTGCTTGTAGCAATGTAAGAGAATGTCTTTGAGAATGTACACTAAAGTATTTATGGGGAACAATAATTCCAATATACTCTCCATTTGGTTCAGAGAAAGAACATTTTTTATTATGTGTGTGGAGAGAGGAGGAAGGTAGAAAGAGGGAGAGAGAGAGCTGATAAAACAAATGGGGCAAATTATAAACAACTGATGTACCTGGGTACAAGGTATATGGGAGTTTCTTGTACTGAAACTTCTCTACAAGTTTGAAGTTACATCAAAATAGCTTCCAAAAAAATAATCTAATTCTATTGAAGTTTGCCAGAAGTTTCTGTTTTTACTATTACAGTATTCCGTTTGTGGGTAACTTTCTACTTCTTAAAAGCTAGTAAATTATTCTCTTTCACCCAATTACTACTATACTTAGGTTAATCAAATTTAATTTGGACAAAAACAATAGTCTTAAACAAATATTTGAAAAATATAAGATTAAAAATTTCTATACAAAGAATAAACTCCAAGAGAAAAAGATGCAAATAAAATGGCTATCATAATCTTTTGTTTTTTATTTGCAAGTATAAAAATGAAGAAAAACAAAAGCCTGGAACATAGCATCTGTCATATCAGAATATAAAAAGATGATCCTGGCACAAAATGAAAAAGCTCTAATTCATTTGCAAATCAAGCCTGCCGGTTTCATTTCAAGCTGGCGGTAACTGTCAAGAGTTAACAAGATAATCACTTTCAATCCTGCCTTCAATGGTACATTACACTGTTATTCCATTCAATAAGGCCGTTCTTTGGGGCACTAGATGAATGGTTTTCATTTCTAACTCACACAAAAAGTTGTGCGGGGAAAAATCCACGGGGCTTAAAAAAGAAATCCCTTTATGGGCATTTATCTGCCGGTACTTGCTTTTAGGCAAAATGAGATATTTTGAAACATCGGTGTCCATTCACTTCCTCTATTCCTTTAGGCCCTTAATCCCTAAAAAACACACACACAAAATTGGCATATGAGAAAAGTGCAAAACTAGTCTCATTTTCTAAATTATCAATGCACATTTTTTAAAAATCTCTATTAAAATGATTCTATGCAAATGAAATACAAGCTCTGCTCTAATTAATCATTTAGACTCAAAAAGGAGAAAATATCCCTATTTTTAAAATAAATAAGAATAAAGTAAAGTAAATTATTTATGGGAAAGTAATTCAGAAAGCCTTACATTATCTTGGCCATTAATATTGAAACTTAAAAACAATATCTAAAGTTTTACATTATGAAAAAAATTATAATGAATCTTTTTATTTTATCAAGGTATTAATAACACTTTAGTTATACTCCAAAACTAGAAAATTTATACCATAAATGGCTTGTGTTAAATCCACTATACAAAAAAAGAAAAACAAAAACACTACATGGTATTGTAAAATGTCGATAATATTAAGTCAATTTTATTTTTCCATGTTTTAAAACCTTGGTAACAGATATGTTAAATACATCAAGTCAATAGTGAGTATTGTGGTATGCTTAATAACTTAAGACTGAAATGCAATTTTAAACCAATTGGTGACAACAGTAGAAATTCCTAAAGAACTTTGCCAACACAGGGCTATCTGCAGAGCACAATTCTTCTCAGAATCTACCATTATGAGCCAGTCCCCACACAGAGTGCGGGCACCAGAGATACTCTATGATAGGGGTACCAGATCCTTTTGTTGGGATCCAGGATCATGGTTAACTCAGAAAGTAGATTCCTTTGATCTTTCAGCTTCAAGCTGCCCGGCTGCAAATCTTTCCCTCATTAGATCCCTGGGGTTAGCTCTAAGCAAGCACAGCAAGCAAAGACAGCAAGGAGTATGAGGCATCTCCCACAGATCAACCACTGGAACAGTGATGAGGAGTGCTTGAAACCTAGCTCAAAAGCTTTATAAAGAGTCGCACAGGGTTCCAACAAGCAACCTGTGTCCTGAATTATGTATGCAGTGATCCCCTCCTTACACCGAAACCTGAAAATTAAATGTTCTGTTTACACAAATGCAGTTTTTAAATTACAGGAATATTTATCTGCTTTTGAAAAATGATAGCCTGAGTCCAAGCCAATTTTTCAACATAATATATGAACACTTATGCCACAAACATGCTCCTAACAAATGTAAATTTTATTTTACCTATATTAAATGAATAAATATGCAAAGAATTCAAATTATTACCATGTAACATACACAGTTTTTTTCATGTTGGCCAAAGTACCTATTTGAATTTCTGAATACTTGTCAATCAATTGGCATGCCAAAATAAGTTCCTTTTAATTTCCTCAGTTATGGTAAGTCTTCCATAAATTACATTAGAAGTCAAGAAATGTGTTTTTATTTATTATAATTTTTGTTCTGAAATCTTTAAAATATCAAAAGTAATAAACAGATACTTCATGAAGATAATCAATTAAAAATAAATAAAACAAAAAAAGTCTTTCCTGAAAATAGTAGAAAGCATGGTAGCTAGAGAAAATAAACTTTATTACCAAATGAGTAAGACAGAAGAGAGAGGAATTTAATTAGCACATAGAAATGAGATATTTTACATGCTTCAAATTTTGAGATTAAAACTTTCTTCAAGATAATCCTTATTTATCATGCATGATAAGCTAATAATGATTTTATTAATTTATCACAGTTCAAATAAGGTAAATTGATAAAATAATTGTCTATATATCATTTGGGAAGACATTTGGATATATTAGACGTATCTGAAATTAATATCCATAATTCATAAAGAGCTCCTTAAAAACAAAGTAATATTTAAAAGCTGAACAGCAATACAAACAGAATGATAAACACTGGAAATCAGATGGCAATTCATCAACAAAATATAAATGATCAATTACTCTATAAAAAATGTTGAACCCAAATAATAGCTTAAAAAGAAAAATTAGTCCAAAAATATGTCTGTTTTGCCTACCAGAGTTGGAAATTATTCTTTAAGAATATATTATACTGTTTTTAAAGTCAGTTGTTGGGAAATAAAGTTCAACACAGTGCTGTTGGGTGTATGAACTACCATACTCTTTACAGAATGCAATTAAGGGACATGTACTATTAACCAAATCAATCTCTTCTTAAATTATTAAGGAAATAAACAAAAATATAAAATAATTTTGAATAAACTATCATACCATGATGCTACTGACAATGAGATCTTTACTACTACATCAGAATAAGAACTGAATATAATAAGGACTGCACACTGAGGACTAAAGAAATTAAAAACAGAAATAATCATATGATAGAAAAAATGTTCTATGGTAATTAAAAATAATATTTTAGGAAAATACTTCTAATATATGCTTTAAGATGATACATTAAAAGTACATAGCATATTAAGTAAATTTTGTAAAAACACTGAGGAAAAGTATTATTATCACTAAGATGTAAATAAATACTTTTGGTGAAGGTGAGGTGATGGGTAATTTTATTGATTTTTATTACTCTATCTATAATCCTCAAGTTATTTTTAATAAGCAAATATTACTTTTATACTCAGGAAAAATACTTAAAGGAAAAAAGGAGTTTTTATTTGGTATCTCTGAAATCAGAAACACCTGAGAAAATTAATTCTCCTACACCCAAACAGCAATACACCCACATCAGCAAAACAAAAACAAAAACAAACAAACAAAAAAATACCTATGCATTAAAACTGCTGAAATAGGAGAGTCAAGATGGCAGCCAGCAGTGAGGAAGAGAGTGTAAGTAGGGAGCGAAAGGGAAGCATGGTGTGTGTGTGTGTGTGTGTGTGTGTGTGTGTGTGTGTGTGTTTGGGTCATAGTTAGATCCTTCAGGAGTCTCAGGGGCAGCAGACTGGACTCTACTAGATGGAGACTCCTTGTTACCGTTACAAGTACTTCTGGGGCAACTGGCTCTGGCACAGAAACCATGCAATCTTTTTTTTTTTAAATATATTTTTATTGAGTTTTTACATAGAGGAAGAGAGAGGGATAGAGAGTTAGAAACATCGATGAGAGAGAGACATCAAACAGGTGCCTCCCGCACACTCCCCACTGGGGATGTGCCTGCAACCAAGGTACATGTCCTTGACCGGAACTTAACCTGAGACCTTTCAGTCAGATGGCTGACTCTCTATCCACTGAGCCAAACCAGTTTCAGCAAAACCATGCTATCTTGAAGGGGAGAGCTTTTGTGACTAGGAGCCCAGCCTCACCAAAACCCAGACTGGCTTCAGACACCATACCAGACCCTACAGTCATTCCAGCCAAAGACCTGCTACCTCATCTGCAGACCACAAACACTGGGACTCCAGCCGTCTGGGACACAGGCTCATGTGTGCTCCAAAGAATGTTCCCTTCCCACCAAACCCTCCACTCCAGCCACTGGCCCCGCATTATATGGCGCCTGGGCCCTCCAACCAAGCCCACCATTTCAACCAAAGGCCCCAACTAACCAGGCTCCTGGACTTTCCAGTGAGTCTCGAAGTGCTCAAATATCCCTCAAGCCCACCACTTCAGTCACTGTCCCCTTGTGGTTTGGGCCCTAGACCCTTCAGTTAAGGCAAAAATGGGGAGACAAAGAAACAACTTCCAAAGGAAATAAAAAGAGGAAATGGCAGAAAAGGAACTAATTGAAACAGAGGCATGCAATACGTCAAATAAAAGAATTCAGAGTAAGGGTCACACAGTTCCTAAAGTGGCTGGATGAGAAAATCAACAACTTATATAAGAATCAGGAAGATTTTAAGAATGATATAGATACAAAAAAAAAAAAAAAAACAATATGGAAGCTTTCAAATGTAGACTAGGAGAAGTGGAGGACCGAATTAGCAAATTAGAAAACAGGGAAACAAAACACAACTTAATATGAAATGCAAATGGAGAAAAAAATCAAAAGACAGGAGGAGAGCCTTATGGAGCTTTGGGACAACAAGAAATGAAACAACATAAATATAACAGGGGTGCCAAAACAAGAAGAGGAGCAAGGATTGGAAAACTATTTGAAGAAATACAGACAGAAAAGTGCCCTGATTTGGGGGGAGATCACAAAAACACAGAAAGTCCCAACAAGATGAACCCAAAAAGAACAACACTCGACATGAGGTAATTACAATGGCAAACATTAACAAAAGAGAGAATCTTAAAGGCTGCAAGAGAGAGACAGAGAATAACCTACCAGGGGTCACACATTACATTATAAAACTATTTCTGAACAGAAACACATCAGGCCAGAAAAGAATGAAAGGAATTATACAAAGTGATGCCAAATAAGGGACTGAGTCCAAGAATACTCTCTTCAGCAAGGTTACCATTCAAAATAGAAGGGGAAATAAGGAGCTTCACAGACCAAAAATAAGGCTAACAGAGTTTATCACTACCAATCTATCAAAACAAGAAATGCTAAAGGGACTGGCGTAAAAAGAAGCAAGAAAAAAATGGGAAGAAAAAAATAAAAAAATAAAAAAAGCTACAAACAAGTACCTATTAATAATAACTTTAAATGTAAATGGATTAAATGCTCTAATCAAAAGACTGAATGGATATGAAAACATGACCCATATATATGCTGTCTACAAAAGACCCACCTCAGAACAAGAGATTCACACAGACTGAAAGTGAAGAGATGGAAAAATATCTTTTAGGCAAATGGAAATGAAAAACAAAAACAACAACAACAAAAAACAGCCAGTAGCAATACTTATATCTGATAAAATAGACCTCAGAGTGAAGGCCATAACAAGAGATAAGGAAGGCCATTTCATAATTCTAAAGGGACTGATACAAGAGGATATAACTCTGTTAAACATATATGCACCCAATGTAGGAGCATCCAAATACATAAAAAAAACTTCTGGAAGATATGAAGGGAGAGATTGACAGCAATACAATCATAGTAGGAGACTTTAATACCTACTGACATCACTAGATAAATCCTCCAGATAAAAAATTAGCAAAAAAAAATCAATCTTAAATTACTCATTAGATCAGATGGACTTAACTGACATCTTCAGAACATTTCACCACAAAGCCATGAATATCCATTCTTCTCAAGTGCACCTGGGTCACTTTCAAAGATAGACCACATATTGGGTCACAGTCAAAGTCTCTCCAAATTCAAGATTGAAATCATATCAAGCATCTTCTCACACCACAATGGCATAATATTAGAAATCAACTACAATAAAAATAATTTAAAAAATTCAAACACTTGGAGGCTGAATAGCATGCTATTAAACAATGACTGGGTTACCAAAGAGATTAAAGAAGAAATTAAAAATATTATGAAAACGAATGACAATGAAAACACAACAACCCAAAACCTATGGGACACAGTGAAAGGAGTCCTAAGATGGAAATTCTTAGCATTACAGGCCTATCTTAAAAAACAAGGAAAACATGTAATAAATTATCTAATTCTGCAACTTAAAAAATTAGAGAGTGACAAAATCAGCCCAGAGTGAGCAGAAGGAAGGAGATAATAAAGATGAAAGTATAAATAAATGATATAGGGACCAAAAGAACAACACAAAATATCAATGAAACCAAGAGCTGGTTCTTTGAAAGGATAAACAAGATTATGAATCTCTAGCCAGGGTTACCAAGAAGCAAAGAGAGAGGACTCAATAAACAAAATTAGAAATGAAACAGTCAAAATAACAACAGACCCCACAGAAATACAAAAGACTATTAAAAAAATACTATGAACAATTTTAATTCAACAAACTAAACAACCTAGAGGAAATGGACATATTCCTAGAAAAATAAGACCTTCCAAAACTCAATCAAGATGAATCAAAAAAATCTCAATAGCCCAATAACTAGGGAGGGAATTGAAGCAGACATCAAAAAGCTTCCAGCAAACAAAAGCCCACGGCCAGATAGCTTCACAGGGGAGTTTTACCAAACATTCAAAAAAGAACTAAAACCTATACTTCTCAGATTATTTTAAAAAATTCATGAGGAAGGCATATTTCCAAGCTCTTTCTATGAAGCCAGCATTACCCTAATCCCAAAACCAGATAAAGACAACACAATGAAAGAATTACAGGTCAGTATCCTTGATGAACACAGATGCTAAAATCCTCAAGAAAATTCTAGCAAATCAGATCCAGCATTACATTAGGAAGATCATACATCATGACCAAGTGGGATTTATTCCAGGGAAGCAAGGCTGGTATGATACCCGAAAATCAATAAATGTGATACACCACATAAACAAATTGAGAGGGAAAAAATGACATAATCATGTACTAATGCAGAAAAGGCATTTGACAAAATTCAACACCCTTTTCTAATAAAAACTTTTAGCAAAAGGAATAGAGGGATCATACCACTACATAGTAAAAGCCTTATATGACAAACCTCCAGCGAACATTATACTGAAAGAGCCAAAACTAAAACCATTTCCCCTAAGAACAGGAACAAGACAGGGAAGCCCATTTCACCACTTCTGTTCAACATAGTACTGGAAGTGCTAGCCATAGATATCAGACAAGAAGAAATAAAAGGCATCCAAATTGGAAAAGAATAAGTAAAGCTATCATTATTCATAGATGGCATGATATTGTACAAAGAAAACCCTAAAGACTCCATCCAAAAGTAGTAAAACTATAAATGAATTCAGCAATGTAACAGGATACAAAATTAACACCCAAGAAACATATGGCTTTTTTATACGCAAATAATGAACTCACAGAAAGAGAAACTAAAAAAAAAAAAAACACACAATCCCATTTATCATGGAAACAAAAAACAAAAAAATAAGTTACCTAGGAATAAATTTAACCAAAGAGGTAAAGGACCTATACTCAGAAAATTACAGGATGCTGAAAAAGAGAGGAAGACATAAACAAATAGAAGAATATACCATATTCATGGATTGGAAGAATCAACATCACTAAAATGTCCATACTACTCAAAAAAATCTATAGATCAATGTAATCCCCATTAAAATACCAATGGCATACTTCTAAAGACCTAAATCAAACTCTCCAAAAATTAATCTGGAATAAAAAAAGACCCCGAATAGCTACAGCAATCTTGAGAAAGAAGAACAAAGTTGGAGGGCCACAGTATCAGATATCAAGCTTTACTACAAAGCCACTGCTCTCAAAACTGTCTGGTACTGGTACAAGAACAGACATACAGACCAATAGAAAAGAACAGAGAACCCAGAGATCAACACAAGCCATTATGTTCAGTTAATATTTGACAAATGAGGCAAGAGCATACAGTAGAGTCAAAACAGTCTCTTCAATAAATAGTGTTAGGAAAATTAGACCGCCAACTTACCCCATACACAAAAATAAACTCAAAACGTAAGACAAGAAACCATAAAAATCCTAGAAGCCATATGCAGCAAAATAGCAGACATATGTCGTAGCAATATCTTCACCAAAATAGCTCCTAGGGCAACAGAACTAAGGAAAAAATAAACAAATGGGACTACATCAAAATAAAAAGCTTTTGTACAGCAAAAGAAACCATCAACAAAAAAATAAGAAAGCCCACTACATGGGAGAACATATTTGGCAATGTTATCTCTGATAAGGGTTTAATCTCCAAAATTTATAGGGAACTCATACAACTTAACAAAAGGAAAATAAACAATCCAATCAAAAAATGGGCAAAGGACTTAATAGACGTTTTTCAAAAGAAGACATACAGAAGGCCAAGAGACATATGCATACAAGTCCTTCGATTGATCTCTTACCCACTACCCCCTGCTTTCCCTCATAGGATAGACAGACTATTCAATACTTCTCTGTCTCTGTATCTATTTTTGTTCATCAGTTTATGATGTTCATTATATTCTATGAATGAGTGAGATCATGTGATATTTATCTTTATCTAAATATGCTCTTATTTTGCTGAGCATAATGCTCTCTAGTTCCATCCATGCTGTTGCAAATGGTAGAAATTCCTTCTTTTTTATAGCAGTGCAGAATTCCATTTGTAGATGTACCACAGATTTCTAATCCACTCATCTGCTGATGGGCATTTAGGCTGTTTCCAAATCTTAGCTATTGTAAATTGTGCTGCTATGAACATAGGGGTGTATATATCCTTTATGATTGGGAAATATTCCTAGAAGTGGGATTTCTGGGTCAAATGGAAGTTCCATTTTTAATTTTTGGGGGAAACACCATTCTGTTTTTTACAGTTAGCTGCACTAGTCTGCATTCCTATAAGCAGTCCAAGAGGATTCCCTTTTCTCTGCATCCTCTCCAACACTTGTCATTTGTTGATTTGTTGATGACAGCCATTTTGACAGGTGTGAGATGGTACCTCGTTGTTTTGGTTTGCATCTCTTGGATGATTAGAGACTTTGAGCATGTTTTCTTTTTTTAAAAAATATATTTTATTGATTTTTTACAGAGAGGAAGGGAGAGAGATAGAGAGCTAGAAACGTCGATGAGAGAGAAACATCGACCAGTTGCCTCTTGCACACCCCCTACTGGGGATGTGCCCGCAACCAAGGTACATGCCCTTGACGGGAATCGAACCCGGGACCTTTCAGTCCACAGACAGACGCTCTACCACTGAGCCAAACCGGTTTTGGCAATTGAGCATGTTTTCATATGTCTCTTGGCCTTCTGCATGTCTTCTTTTGAAAAATGTCTATTAGGTCCTTTGCCCATTTTTTGATTGGATTGTTTATCTTCCTTTTGTTAAATTGTATGAGTTCCCTATAAATTTTGGAGATTAAACCCTTATCAGAGATAACATTGGCAACTATGTTCTCCCATGCAATGTATGGAAGGCAATTGAGCAATGAATATTTCTTTCTAACACTTATGTCTGTTTCTCTCTCTCTCTCTCTCTCTCTCTCTCTCTCTCTCTCTCTCTCTCTCCCCTTAATCTCTTTGAAAATTAATAAATATTCCATGAGTATTAAACTTTAAAAACAGTAAATATGCTAAATTCTCCAATCAGTAGACATCGAGTGACTGAATGGATAAAAAACAAGACACATCTATATATTCCCTACACTTCAGCTTTAAAGATACATGCAGACTGAAAGGGAAGAGATGGAAAAATACATTTCATGCAGATGAAAAGCAAAAGAAAGCTGGGGTAGCTATATTTATATCAGACAAAACAGACTTTAAAACAAAGACTATAGTAAGAGATAATAAATGACATTTACATAATGTAAAATAATCAATCCAATAATAAAGTATAATTTTTGAAATAGTTGTACCCCTAACATAAAAGAGCCTCAATATATAAAGCAAATATTAACATTCCTATAGAGAGAAATAGAAAGCATTACAATAATATTAAGGGATTTTAATATTCCACTTACATCAATGGATAGATAATCAGACAGAAAATCATTAAGAAAACATCAACATTAAGCAACAAATTGGACAAAACCTATTTAATAAATACATATAAAACATTCTATCCAAAAGCAGAAAACTCTTCTCAAGTGCACATTGGATATTTTACAGAATAGATCATATGTTAAGCCACAAAACAAGTCTAAATAAATGTAGAGCTTGATCCAACTATCCACACAAAGGAATGCTTTAAGAAGAAGAAACAGAGGGAGAGTGGAACATAGGTATAAAGAAAAACTGGAAATAAAGAAGTACCTATCAACAATAACCTTATATGTAAATGGATTGTATTCTCCAATTAAAAGACACAGGGTATCTGAATATATAAGAAAACATGACCCATATAATAATATGTTGTGTACAAGAGAATCACCTCGAAACAAAAGATTCACACAGGCCGGGAGTGAAGGAATGGGTAAAAATATTCCATGCAAATAAAAAAATAAAAAATAAAATTCTGGTATAGCAATACTTATTTCTACAAAATAGACTTCAAAACAAAAGCCATAAAAAGAAACAAAAGGAGGATAGTACAGAATACTACACTGATGGACCCAATAAGAGGAAATAATCCTGATAAACAAATATGTGCCTAACTACAGGCCCGGTGCACGGATTTGTGCATGGGTGGGGTCCCTCGGCCTAACCTGCAGGGACCAGCTGAAACTGCAGTCCTATATCCCCTGAGGGATGTAGTAGTGTGCGAAGCAGCAGGCGGCCAGGGAGGAGCTGGAGCCTGGGCCAGGGGTGCACCACTCCCATTCATTTTGGTCCCGCTGTGCCTGCTGCTGCCACTGCTCGGTATGCTCGCTGCTACTCCAATGCGGTCTCTGCACACCCGTCCTAGGGTTATACAGGCGCACCCATGACTGAGAAGCGGCCACAGGCTCACACCCAATCAGTTCCAATGCCGGTCCAGAACCCAGTCTGGATGGGGAGGGGTGCACAGGGCGGGTGTCAATGGGAGAGACTCTCACCACAACTGCATTTGCCAGACATCAGGAACCTGTTGGTTACCTGAACAGCGTTCCTGCCATGGGAGTGCACTGACCACCAGGGGCCTGCTCCTGCGTTGTCTGGCCCCTGAATGACAGTGTGCATCATTGCGACAAGTAGACCACTCGGGCGGTTGAATGGTTGACTGGTCACTTAGGCTTTTATACATAGATAAGGAGCACCTAAATAAATATCGAAAATCTTGGTTGACTTTAAGAGAGAGATTGTAGTTATAGTAGGGGATTTTAACACCACTGTCATCACTGGATAGATCTTACAGACAAAAAACAGCAACAAGGAAACAGGCAATCTTAAATGACACACTAGATCAGATGGATTTAATTGGTATTAGCAGAGCATTTCATCCCAAAGAAACAAAATATACATTCTTCTCAACTATAATTGGAACACTCTCAAAGATAGGCCACATATTAGTACACAAAATAAGTCTTAACAAATTGAAGAAAACTGAAATAGTATTAAGCATCTTCTCAGATACAATGGTATGAAACTAGAAATCAACTACAATAAAACTCTTAAACACATGGAGGCTAAATAACATATTATTAACCAACTAGAGGCACGGTGCACAAATTGTGCACCAGTGGAATGAGTCCCTCAGCCAGGCTGCGGGATCAGGCCGAAACCAGCTCACCAATATCCCCAGAGGGATCCCAGATTGCGAGAGGGGGCAGACCAGGCTGAGTGACTCCACTGGCACAGGATTGTGCCAGGAAGAGGCGTGGGAAATTGGCCAGCTGGGGAGGAAGTGCAGGAGGACTCCAGGGCATATCCAGCCTGTCTCAATTCAGTCCTGACGGGCCAGACCCCAGCAGCAAGCTAAACTACTAGTCAGAGTGTCTGCCCCCCAGTGGTCAGTGCATGTCATAGAAACTAGTTAACTGTCCGCCCTCTGGTGATCAGTGTATGTCATATAGCAAGTGGTTGAGCAGCCTCAGCATATCATTAGCATATTATGCTTCAATTGGTTAAATGGATGACAAGTTGACTGGGCAACCAGACACTTATTATGTTAAGCTTTTATTATATAGGACTAGTGGTCCGGTACAGATTCATGCACCTTGAAAGGAAATCAGTTAGAAGAAATATTTTAATATCACTATATGCCCTTTCTCTATAATAGAAGTGTCAGAGATTAAAGAAAATTAGTAAAATGTATATGAATACATAAATTGATTAATAAATAAACAATAATATGATATAACAACAAAAACATGATATAAAAACATTGATAAAAACGACTGATAAATTGATTAAACTTATTCTAATATCTCCCTGTATACCACATTAATAGTAAAAACACTTGCAGAGTGCTTGACTAATATCCCTTGTGATGGAGTATTTACAACTTTAACTTTAATATCACATGCTCTACGAACTGAAGAGAAAGCAACATAAAAGTTACCATGTCCATGTCCGAAAACGGGTTCAGGTAGGAATATTCCTACTCTGTCTAGAGTTTGTCCTTGTGATTTATTAATAGTTACCACAAATGCTGGCATCACAGAAAACTGTCTTGAATTAATTTAAATGGGAGGCCAGTGTCAGACGGGGACAAATCAATTATTGGAATCAGAACAATCTCTCCTTTTGCAGATTCTGTTAATACTTCAGCTTTGATTATGTTAGGTCACAATCTTATGATAATAAATCTAGTATCATTACAAAGACCCCATTTACTATTAGGATTTCTCAGTAGCATGATAATTGCACCTACTTTCAATTTTAACTTATGACACAGCATTCTCGAAGGAGTAATACTGTTAAGAAATTCAATGGGAAATTTTTCCTTTATATGTAACGCGCATGCATGAGTCAATGCCTATTTTTAAATGCCAGTGCGCGTCATGTGTACTGGCCGGCCAGTAAGTTCGATGATCGAACGGGTGTACAGTTGGTCACTGAGCTTTTTATATATATAGATAAGTGGGTACCAATGAGATCAAGGAAGAAATAAAATATTACCTGGAACAACTGAAAATGAACACACAACTACCCTATATTTTTAGGACATTTCATATCATTTCAGGCCTACCTAAAGAAGCAAGAAAATAGCAAATAAACAATCTAACCCAAAACCTAAAAGACTAGAAAAAGAACAACAAAGAAAGCACAGAGTAAGTAGAAGGGAAGAAATAATAAAGATCACAGTGGAAATAAATGACATAGCGTCTAAAGTAATATGAAAGATCAATGAAACCAATAGCTGATTTTAATCCCAGTCAGAGCACATATCCATGTTGCAGGTTGGATCTCCAGTTGGGACGTATGCAGGAGGCAACCAATCAATGTTTATCCCTTCTCTTTTATCTCTCTTCTCTCTCTCCTTCTCTCTATAGTCAATAAAATAAAATGAAATTTTAAAAAAGAAATGAAAGAGGAGAAGTAACAACTGACAATAAAGAAATACAAAGGATGGTAAGAAAATACTATGAACAAAATATATGCCAACTGCCGAACCGGTTTGGCTCAGTGGTAGAGCGTCAGTCTGCGGACTGAAAGGTCCTGGGTTCGATTCCGGTCAAGGGCATGTACATTGGTTGCGGGCACCCCCCCCCCCCCCCCCCCGGTAGAAGGTGTGCAAGAGGCACCTGGTGGATGTTTCTCTCTCATTGACGTTTCTAGCTCTCTATCTCTCTCCCTTCCTCTCTATAAAAAATATCAAATATATATGCCAACAAATCGGACAACCTGGATGAAATGTATAAATGTCTGGAAATATACAATTTTCCCAAACTGAATCAGAAAGTATCAAAAAACAGACCTATTATAACTAATAAAATTGAAGCAGTAATCAAAAAATTGCCTGCAAACAAAAATCTTGAACCAGGTGGCTTCAAATGCAAATGTTACCAAACATTCAAAGAACTAACACCTATCCTCTTCAAACTATTCCAAAAAGTATTCAAGGAGAGGGAAGACTTCCTAGCTCTTTTAATGAGGCCAGCATTATCCTAATTCCAAAATGAGATAAAGACACTACAAAGAAAGAAAATTATAGGCCAATGTTCCTGATGAACATAAATTCTCAACAAAATGTTAGCAAACCGAATCCAGCAATACATCTAAAAAAATCATACATTATAATCAAGTGGGAATTATCCCAGGGATGCAAGATTGGTACAATGTTCAAAATTCAAAAAATGTGATATATCACATAAACAAAATGAAAGAAAAAAAATAACATGATCATATCAATAGTTGCAGAAAAGGCATTCAATAAAATCAGCACGCATTCATGATAAAAACTGTCAGCAAGGTGGTAATAGAGGGAACATATTTGTTGGGTTAATTTGCATACTTAGCTCCTGATTGGCTGGCGAGCATCATGAAGGTATGGCCAATTAGCATGCTACTCTTTTATTAGTGTAGATTATATGCCAACAAATTAGACAACCTAGAAGAAATGGGTAAATTCCTAGAGATATACAATATTATGAGACTGAATCATGAAGAAATAGAAAACCTGAAGAGAATATTAACAGTAAGACAACTGAATAAGTAATCAAGTTCTGATCAAAAGGAAAAATTTTCTTGTAACTTCGTATGGGAAGAGAAAGTAACTAGACTTATTGTAATTATCTGTCAGTGTATTCAAATATCAAATCATTATGTTGTATGCTGAAAGTAATATATTGGATGTCAATTATATATCAATAATAAACATTTTTAAAAGGTGCTGACAGATTTCTGGGATATCCTACTTCCTGGTTCACAGATGGTCATCTTCGGGCTGTGTTCTCACATGGCAGAGAAAGTGAAAGCTCTACCAGAAAAAAGTAAAAATTCACTCAGGAGTATTCCTCATATAAAGCCACTAATTCAAACATGGAGGCTCCAGTCTCATGACCTCATATATAACGAACTACCTCTCAAATGCCCCATTTTCCACATACACATTTCCACATTAGCAATTAGGGTTTCAACAAATGGATTTGGTGGAGGCACATTATATCCATACAAGAGGGATTTTTAACACAAAGCTGGACTCCTCAGATAAACAATAGCTAGTAATCCCAATATCTGGAGCCATTACTTGGCTGATCTAACACTGGTTGTTTCTTCTGATCTTCTTTATGTTGTCAAGTCTCCACATTAGCTTAATTATATTTGATTTTGAGCTACATATTTACAAATCATTTATGGAAATAATTGGAGGTAAAATATCTTCTTCCAGTGCATAATCTGAAATCTTCTTTAAAAAAATATTTTATTGATTTTTTACAGAGAGGAAAAGAGAGGGATAGAGAGCTAGAAACATCAATGAGAGAGAAACATCAACCAGCTGCCTCCTGCACACCCCCTACTGGGGATGCGCCCACAACCAGTGTACATGCCCTTGACCGAAATCGAATGTGGGACCCTTCAGTCCACAGGCCAACACTCTATCCACTGAGCCAAACCAGTTTCAGCCTGAAATCTTCTTAATCCAATTTTAGGAACTGAGATTATTATAGGCCAGTGGTCAGCAAACTGCAGCTTGCAAGCCACATGCGAATTTTGCCACTCTGTTGACTAATGAGTTTGCCGACCACTGTTACAGGCTAATAAGATAGCTCAACGTGGTGTGGCAAGGACTTAATTATTTCTGGTTCAACTTTACTGGATTCTTCAGGGTCCCACTCAAAATGGCTAGAAAGTGAATTATCAAAATTTCAGCCTCAGTAGACACTGAACTCAAATGTTTGCTAATCCCTTGTTTTGTATATATGCCAAAAGTATAGCTTAGCCTCTCTTTAATCTTTTCTAGATATGCAAATAACAATAAGGCAAAGGCAACTGCAAAATGTCAGGTTCAACTCTGGATTTGTATTCAAACTGAGATCTTGGTCAAGTAATTCTTCAATTTCAATGTTAGCTTAAAAATGCCTTCCACCAGATGTTGAGAGAAAAAGAGATGGAAGACAGGGAGAGAGGAAGAGAGAGGGAGAAGAAGGGGAGGAGAGGGGGGGAGAAGGGAAGAGGAAGAGAGAGGGAGAGAGAAAAAGAGAGAAATACTTTGCATGGTCCCAGAATGCAGAAATTTCAATTATAATGGTGTAGTTAAATAATACTCATAGCCCGTATCTGCAATCACTATATAAATAATACAGGTGCATCATGATCAGTAACCAATAGTCTATCAGAACCTGTTGTCAACTGCTTGGTGTGTATCTGTTATACAGTAAACACTCAGACAGCAAAGTATGTAATTGTATTGCATCTCTGTCTACCCTCAAAAATAGATAATTAAAAGAGGAAATTGCTCAAGGAAGATGAAACTGCAACAAAGAAACAAAAAGTAATGACAGTGGACATGAACTTGGATGTGATTAGGAGGTAGCTGAGGCTGGATATGACAACACTGCTACCATGTGAGACTAGATATGCTATCAGAGAAATTCAGTGCAGGATAACTTGTCAACATAAATGAGGACAGGCTGAAGATGTCCCAGAGAAGTTACATTAGCACAAACTTCCTCATTAAAGGAACTGTGAGAGACATTTCAGAACTTTGCAATTGCAAAGAATAAAATGTTGGAAAATGATCTAATCTTAGAAAGAAATATGACAATCTATCAAGACATAGAAACGATTCAATGCAAAGGAAGCAAGCACTGTTGAAACAACTCTTAACATAATTTTTATTACCATTCACTGAGTGGCCAGATTATTATGATCTCTGAACGCATAATAATCTGACCACTCAGTGTATATCCTACATAATAAAAGGCTAATATGCAAATTGCCCCTTGACCAGGAGTTCGACCAGCAGGCAGGCTGGCCAACCGCCCATGTCCCCTCTCCCTGGCCAGGCTGGCCAGACCCCACCCATGCACAAGTTCATGCACAGGGCCTCTAATACACACACACACACACACACACACACACACACACAGGTTATTATTCATTCAGAGATCATAATAATATGGTCACTCAGTGTATTATTGAATTGGATGCCTCCTGAATATCCCCTACTGGAGAAACAACCCAGGCATATGCCCTGACTAGTGACCTCCTGGTTCTTAGGTCTTCGCCCAACTACGGAGCGACACCAGCTGGGTCCCTAACATAATTTAAAAAAAAAGAAATTAGACACTTTAATTGTCAGTGTTTTCCATTATACTACACACTACAATATATTTTTGCTACATCTAAATTTCCCTTAACATTTCTGAGACAAATAGAGTTTTTAATGTTTTAACCAAAAATTTTGAAATGTATGATTCAGCAACTCCACTTCTGGGAATATACCCAAAAGAAATGAAAACATCAACTCAACAAGAAGTCTGAACTCCCATGTTCATAGCAGGATTATATACAATAGCAAAGAGATGGAAAAATCAAGTGTCCATCAATAGAGTGGAAGGCACAGAGCTATCCCATATACGTCCCATGCTCACACATGCACAGCCTCCTCTACTATCAATATTCCTTACCAAAGTTCACCATCACATTTTACAAGGCTGGTATAGCCTTGATACTAAATCTGGAGAATGAGAGAATAAGCAAGTAAAATTACAGGCAACTCTCACCCAAAACAAAAATTTAAAAATATCAATGAACAAACCAATTAAAACAGCAATATATACAAACACATCTCAAATAAGGTGCTTCATCTCAGAAATACAAGGACAGATAATAAGAAAAAAAACAGTTAAAATTATTTAACACATTTCTAGATTAATAGAGAAAAACTATACAATAATTTTAATTGATATAAAATTTTATAAAATAATTTCTGTAAATAATTATTTCTAAAATATCTTACTAAACTAGGAATATAAGGAAACCCCGTCAAATAAGATATGTTAACTACCAAAAACCAATTATACAATTATATTGAATGAAAAAAAGTTAACACAATTACCATTCAAATCCCAAGTGGGACAAAGATACCAACAATAAAATGCAATAAATATAAAGTAGAAAGGCATAAAATCAACAAAATATTTTCAACAATTATTTTGAAATATTTTTATATTTCAAATACTTCTATAAAAGAAAAAGTTGGTTTACATTGAGACATTTCTAAAGTCCTAAATAAATGAAAAGGGATACTATTTCTATGTATGGTAAAATATAATGCCCTACAGATATGAATTCCACCAAGCAGAGCTAAAACACTGCTGAAACTGAATGCAATTCTCAAGTACCAAAAAGGGTTTTTGTGACCTTGATAAGGTGATTCTAGCTTTTACATGTAAGAAAAAGATGCAAGTACTAAACAAAACCAAAAAAAATTTTGACATAGGACTTCAAATTGTAAAACTACTATTTATCTAAAAGCACTGTTAAGAAATAAATAGGAAAGCCAGAGTTAGTAGACAATATTCAAACTATATTTGACAAAGGAACCAGAATATGTAAATGAACTCAGAATAAATATGAAATTCCAACAATTCAATAATAAAGAGATATATAGAGAAACCAAGATGGTGACATAAACACCTGAACTTGCTGCCTCGCACAACCACTTCAAAACTACAACTAAAAAACAAAATGAGTATCATCCAAAACCACAGGAAGGCTGTGAAAATTCTACAGTCTTCCAGTAGAATGGAAATTCTACAACTAGAAGGAAAGAGAAAAGCACACTGAGACTCGGAGGAGAAGCAGAGGTGCAGAAGTGAAGTGCAGAGGTACAGAGGCGTGCGAGGAAAGGGCTGGTAACTGAGTACACTGTTGTCTTTTTCAATCAGGAGGGAGATACAAGTTCCTGACTGCTCTGAACTCCAGTTCCGGGTGGGACCCTGGGGCCACAGACTCATACGGGGAGAAACTGGACTGTCTGACATGGGGCAGAACTCCAGGGCGGCTTTCTCTCATCGAGGTGCTGGCAGCAATCATTGTTCCTGTATGGTGCTGCAGGACACAGAGACACAGGACCTCTTCTAGGCAGGGCTAAAGGTCAGCCATTGCTGTTTGCTCCACCCTGGTGATTCACTGAGAAACACCCCCCCTCCCCAATTTGTGTGCAGTGGCTTTTGCATATGAATGGCCTGGCCTTTTGCAATCTGAAACCTATCATACTGTAGCTGGATCAAAGAGCCCCAGAGCCTCTAAAAGAAGACCCAAGGCTGGACAGCAGGTTGCACTGCTTCACAACTGGGCCTCAGCTGGACATCTCCAAACCCCAAACAAAGAGAAGGAATCTGCAGATCTCTGTGTAGCTTCTGCTGGGTGGCCTCTCTCCTTGGAGATCCAAAAGCCAATGTACCCAGTGGTCAGAGAGGGACCATCCAGACTACAACTCTTCAGTTCCATAAGGGGGGCAGACTCAGTGAGCACCAAAGCCCCACGGAAGCAAGTCTTGCCCCATAAGGGTGTCTCCAGCACAGAAGTTCTCCCATCATTGACACAACTGATCCTCACAGCCAAGTGACCTGGAGGTCAGTTCCTCTCAGTGATACCAACAACAATCAAGGTTTAACTACAACAAGACTGTGCACACAGCCCACAAAGGAGTACACCAAGAGTGTCCACCTCAGATAATTAGGGAGGCTGAGCCACTAGGTCCTATAGGACACCTAGCACATAAAGCCATGCTATCAACACAGAGAAGCAGCCAAAATGCAGAGACAAGAAAAAGAAAAAAAAAATAGATCACAAATTAAAGAAATGGAGGAAAGCAAACGACTGGATATAGAGTTCAAAACCAAGAATATAAGGTTACTCAAGAATTTTCTAGCAAAGGCTGATAAATTTAGTGAAATACTCGAGAATATGAAAAAGGACCAACTAGAAATTAAGCATACAATGACTGAAATAAAGAATAATATACAGAGATCCAACAGATTATAGAGGATCCCAAGAATCAAGTCAAAGATTTGAAATACAAAGAAGAAAAAAACACACAACCAGAAAAGCAAAAAGAAAAAATAATCCAAAAATATGAAGATAGTCATATTTGTAAAGAGCCTCCAGGACAACTTCAAATGTACCAACATCTGAATTATGGGGGTACAAGAAGAAAGTGAGAGCAAAATATTGAAAACCTATTTGAAGAAATAGTAACAGAAAGCTTCCCTTAACTGGTGAAAGAAATAGACTTACAAGTCCAGGAAGCGCACCGAACCCCAAACAAAAGGAATCCAAAGAGGACCACACCAAGACACATCATAATTAAAATGCCAAGGGCAAAAGACAAGGAGAGAATATTAAAAGCAGCAAGAGAAAAACAGCTAGTAACCTACAAGGGAATATCCATACAACTGTCAGCTGATTTCTCAACAGAAACTATGCAGGCCAGACGGGAGTGTCAAGAAATATTCAAAGTGATGAATAGCAAGAACCTACAACCAAGATTACTCTACCCAGAAAAACTATCATTTATAACTAAAGGGCAGATAAAGAGCTTCACAGACAAGAAGAAGCTAAAGGAATTCATCACCACCAAACCAGTATTATATGAAATGCTGAGGGGTATTCTTTAAGAAGAGGAAGAAGAAGAAAAAGGTAAAGACAAAAACTATGAACAACAAAGTAACAACAAATACATATCTATTAACAAGTGAATCTAAAAATTAAGGGAATAAAAATTCTGATGAACAGAATAGACTGGTGAATATAATAGAATCAGGGGCATAGAAAGGGAGTGGACTGATAATTCTTGGGGTAAAGGGGTGTGGGGGGTGTGAGAAAACACTGGACAAAATCCATGCACCTATGGATGAGGACGGTGGTGGTGGTGGGGAATAAGGACAAAAGGTGGGATGGGAACCAGGTGGAGGGCAGCTATGGGAGGGGAGGGAATGAGGAACTGTAATAATGTGAACAATAAAGATTTAGTAAAAAAAAAAAAAAGATACATAATGTTTTCTGAAAAATGGATAAAAGTCTTGCACAAATACTTTTCGAGGAAAAATATACAAATTGCCAATAAGCACAAAGAAAGTGTTCAGCAACATTAGTCATCAGAAAAACGCTATTTACAATTCACAAGATACCACTTCAAATCCATTAGAATAGTTGAAATTCAAAGGCCTGCTAACACCAAATGCTGGCAAAGATATGCAACAACTCAACTTCTTGCTGAAACATATGTTGTTTATGAAAACATAAAGTAAAACAACTGTGCAAAACCACTTAGCAGTTAAATATATACCTATCATACAATCCATTTATTCCACTGCAGGTATTTATCCAAAAGAAATTAAAACATGTGTTCCTTCAGAATAGTCTCAAAAGCAAAAATGTCTCTGATAGTTATTTACCCAAGAGAGATGAAAACATATGTTCTACCAAGGCTTGTATGAGAAACTCCACAGCACCTTTATTCATAAAAGCTCCAAAGTAAAAAACCCAAAATCTTCAATAGAATAAAATGTGGTACATTCATACAATGAAATACTAGTCAGCAATAAAAGCAACAAACTACTAATACATGCAACAGGTATCGATAAATCGCAAAAACATTACACTGATCAAAAGAAGCCTGAACATTTATATGACGTTCTAGAACTAAGCTACTGTAAATGAAATTAGAACAGTGGTTGCCTCTACACAGTGGGGAGAAGGATGGACTGCCAAGGAGCACAAGCATGGGTTGTGGATTACACAAATAGAATGTATTTGTTAAAACTTACTGAATTCCAGACATAAGATCTGTGTTTTTGAATGTATGTAAATTTCACCTAGAGAAAAACTTACCTTATATATTAAAATATGGATTGTAAATTCTAAATTATATTATCAAAACTAACTTAAATAGAGAAAACTCTTTTGACCTATTACTATAGATATTTATATTCACAAATTTCTGATACTGAATTACTTTAGTATTCCTAAAACAGGCCACATTTAATTCCTGGTTTATTTTTTTAAATTTACTTCTGAAATCTCTGATAAAGTTCTATTTATACTTATTGTGTCAATTTTTATAAACTAAAGAACATTATATTTAACAGCATTTTATTCACACAATACAATAACGCAAATAAATAATCATCCTAATGTTATTTGGAACACCTTCACTGAAAGAGAAAAAATATACTTATTGATAAATAGTGCAATATTGAATTTCAATTTCAAATATTAATATGAACTCATGACTTAATGTACCATATTTCAATGATTCTAAGATGCACATTTTGTATTATATTTTAGTATATCTGTAATGAGGATGTATCTTGCCTTAAAATGAATTGGCAGTGTTCTTTTCTTTCTTAGTAGTACATAAAATTAAAACTAATCACATTCTAAATTAAATAAAACACAGTATGTTTTCTAGTACCATCCTTTGACCTAAGGCAATGACATCCTGTAGCAACATTACTATCATCATATTTTGATCTCTAAATACCATTCCTGACTAAAAGGAGCCAGAGTTATTAGGATAAGTGACTGAATTCAAATTCTGGGACAAAATATGTTCAATATGAGAATGGCACAGAATGAAAAGATTAATTTAAAAACTAACTGGGTAAGGCAGAATAGACATGAGACAATTTGAAGAGGTTCCTGCAGATCAAACTTGCTAAAACTTGAACAAAATAACAACTTGAAACATGTTGAATAAAAACTTCATGAATCGTGTTAATGCTCTAAAAGGAGAAAACAAAAGACTAATAACATAACTACTGGAGGGGACCAGTATATTAGCTCTTAATTTTAAAAATTTCATCTATTATAAAAGTTTAATTAAAAAAGTATCCAGTATCTACAGACATTTTATAAGTAGTACATCAAAATATAAACCATCACTGCCCAGTCCTGTGGTTGAGTGTAGCTCAGTGGCTGAGAGTTGACCTATGAACAAGGAGGTCACAATTCACAATTCGATTCCAGGTCAGGGCACATGACCAGGTTGCAACCAATCAATGATTCTCTCTCATTGTTGATGTGTCTCTCTCTCTCACTCTCCCTTCCTCTCTAAAATCAATAAAAATTCATTTTTAAATATATATGAGTCATCATGAATAGAAAGTCCGCATGTCTTACAGTTAAGTAGGACATTTAAGAATGAAAGATTTGTACAAGAAATTTCCAAACTTGTTTCTATTTGCCATTTTGATTAGATTTCTGTTCCAAAAACAAGAATATTCAAATGAGGAAAAAGAGACCAGGTTGAAAAAAAGTGGGGACAGAAACAGGAAAAGAGAAGGCAAGGCAAATGTCAGCCTCTACCTATAAACTACATTCTATACTATCAATACATGTATCATCAAAAGACTTAAATGGTTCTAAATAATGCTTTTATATTTATACATAATATCTTCAGTTAGAGACCTAAGATAATACTGGATCTTCTTTTATTAAAAATTTACATAATCACTGCTATTACCGGTGGAAGATAAACTTCATTTCTAAAAATTAGTTTAACCTTTAAATCACCTGATTAAACTCTATCTTCATTCTTAGAACCTCAAATTAGCAAACAAGCCACAATATAATATATGCTATAGCACAGGTCTTCTGTGAATAGCTGGGATCTTCAACTGCTTCAGCTGCAATACCAGCCATTGAGCCTTAGCCAATACAAGCCAATTTGAATAATCAATATGACAACCTTATTTTTCTAATGCAAACAGGATTGCTACAGTAAGGTGTCTCACTGCCACATCACAGTCATGGCCTCTTTTAACCCCTAATTAGATTGAGGCGATTATCCCTGCTCTTCCTTACAAGTGTACAGCTTGGATAAGGGATGACAAAAGCTATCTGCCACTTATTCAGCCTTTGCAGACAGCAGGTTATCCAGGGAGATAGAGAATAAAATCAACAAACAATTGTTATTCATATCATCATCTAAAGTGTTAAGATAGTCACAGTTTCCATACATACAGAGTGAATATAGCCTAGAGCATGAGGTAACTGCAGACTGCTTAAGAACATTAGGGTTACACAGATGGAAATTCATGGTGATGTTGGGGAATTATGTCTAAATCAAACTCATTTGCATAAAAAGAAATGATGGGGATCTGTCTTTTGTATATAATATATCAAGATTTCATTATAATTCTCTTCATGAATTCTTTGAAGCTAAATTTTAATACTGAGTTTTCTAAATGCAGCATTTATAATGAAAAGAATGCCAAAATTAATGGTTTGGAGAAACTTAGATGCTTTAAGACTCAATTAAAAGACTGAAATATAAAGAGGAAGCAACTTTTCACTATACTACACTAGTTCTAGTATTAATTTTAGATAATCAAGAGGCATTTCATTAACTCTGTGGGTTTCAAATGTTTTTCTTAATGTTCATAACAATCAATTTCTCAACTCTTGGTCATCACATTGGACCATTATTAAGAAGATAACTATGGTCACCAGAAAATAACCAAAGATCATTGCAAAGACACCAAACTGACAGCTTCCTTAGTAAATTGAACTCAGTTAAAACTAGAGGACAGTATAGAAGGCTTAGGTGGGAATATCTGGGTATACTCTGAAGATAAAGTCACAGTGGGAGAAGTAAGACAATGAAATGTTAACAAGGATTTTATATATTTTCCTTTTCATTTGTAAGTATCAATAGGGGGTCTCTTTTTAAGGTCATATCAACTTTATTGAAAGAAAAAGAATGGAAAGGACACATCTTTTCTACTGAATTCTGGTTCTGTTTTATATTATTCAGTCACTCTACTCAGTCAACATTGTTGTCTCTAAAGCAGCCAACTAGACATATATTCTTTTTTTCTAATAACTAGGTCTAAGCTCAAACTTCAAGCAATTACACTGTAAGAACAACCAAAACATTTTAAGTATCTCCACTGGTAGCAAAAATTTACCTCATGCATAATATTTATAAAGAGTCATGAGTTACAGAACCCAGATTCTGATGTAGATTGTTGTGGTTATTTGATTATCAGTGGATCCCTCAAACAAGCTGCATCATGAGAGTCTATTTAGTAATTACCAAACTTTCTGAGCAGTGTTAAGATTATCTAGTAGAATGTGTGCCTTGTTCCCCTGACAGAGGCTGAAACATGACTTCTTTCTTAAGGTTTAATACTCAAGATACTGGGCAGGCCTTGATATGTGGGTCATAATTAACTTCTAAATGGTTCTCTACAGCACCATACTTGGGCACAGAAACCTAAACCTTTTATGTATTTTTTTCCCCAGAAGGTTTGCAGTCAAAATCTCATTTAAAACATCTGATTTTATTCAGCATGCTCTTCTTATAATAGTCTAAATAATACTTTTTTTGTAAAATGGAATAAGAAAAAAAATGTTTATCAAAAAATATGGAAATACCTAGAAATGATAAAATTTATGACATTGAGATTACTTAAAGATTTAATCAGTTAAGATTTGAATCAGTTATGATTTTATTCTAATCGATTCTGGTCTTTAATATGTATATATTAAAAGTAAACATAAATCATACATATCTTCTGTAGATTTTATATTAAAATATTTTAAGGCTTTAGTAAAATATATGGTGGTAAATTGCATAAAGCCAGAGTAGAATAAATAAAAACATATAGACAGTTGTTTTCAATTACCTTCCTACTGATATAGAGTTAAAACATCAGTGCTAAAATTCAGAAACATTAAAGGGAAAGAAACAACAAAGGACATTTTAGCCAATGGGTAAAGAACAAGCTAACTACTCCTGTTGTATTTTAACCATTTTTTTTTTTTTTTGCATTTTACTATTATGTTTTCTTTGTTCTTTCTCAGAACTTTAAATGTCCTGGAAAAAGTACTAGCAACTGTTTATTAAAAGTACAATAAAGTATTATACCCTTGAATAATTTGAAAAATGCGAAGTGAAAAATTAAGTTATAACATATAAAACTATTGATTTTCAAACTTTCTTCTGCAGTCCAACTTCATATAAAACTCCAATACTGTCAACACATCTCAATACTATCCCCACTCAAAATAATTAATGCCTTATTGGTTTTTTGCTTTGATTAAAAGCAATGCAGCATACTGTGAGTTTAAAAACATAAAAGTTAAGGCCAATAAATATAAGGCCAATGGACCTTACCCAATCCTGAATGTCTAACTAAAGCACGAGTGGGAAACCGTTTTTTGTTTTTTTTTTTCGGCCATCTGAATATTTGTAACATCATTCCTGGGCCATACAAAATTATCAACTTAAAAATTTGCCTGCTCTATTTGGTCAAGCATTTGATTAACTCATCCCTAATGCCTTGGCAGGGTCAGACCAAATGATACAGCCCACGAGCTGGGACACTCCTCACCCCTAAAAGGATAGCATGATGGCCACAGGTTAGTCACATAGGTGATTAGAGAACTGAAAAAAAAAAAAAAAAAAAAAAAAAGGTATGTTTGAAAGCAAGTAATTTATTCTGAGTATAGGCCTTCGTAATTTTGAAGCCATCTTTATACAAAGACTAATAAATAAAACATAACATAAATATTCTTCATCTCTAATACCAAAGAAGAAACAGGAGAGCAAACCTAAGTCAAATGCAAGAAAGCATTTCCATAGCACACAAAGAGGTTCCTAAGAGAGGTTGTAATTCTCTTAAACCAAAGAGTTTTTAAAGGATACAATCTTACAATCTAATCTTTCAGGAATGGTTTCTGAAAGGCAGGGTAAAGAACTTTTAATAGTCCTTCTTACCTTAAAATAAAACTCTTCTTGAAACCATGTTTGTTTTTATATTTATGTTTCATTGATAAATGAAGTTACCTTGGGCTCACACCTAGATAACCTTACATAATACTTGGCACAGAGCACATAGATAGGTAATCTGGATATCTGAGATTGCTGATTACCGTATTTTTCGGACCATAAGACGCACCTTTTCTTCACCAAATAGTGGGAGGAAAAGTGCCTGCGTCTTATGGTCCGAATAGAAGAAGTGCCTGCGTCTTATGGTCCGAGTTGCAGAGCGGCAGCGGGTCCCCCAAGACCTTCCCTGTCCCTGGGGACTGCATATTTGGTGAAGAAAAAGTGCGTCTTATGGTCCGGAAAAAAAAATGGTAGATCTTACCATTTTAGTAACCCCTTTTGATCCTCCTGTGTCATTTTGATTGTTCCCTCTGATCCTCCTGTGTCATTTTGATTGTCCCCTCTGATCCTCCTGTGTCATTTTGATTGCCCCCTCTGATCCCCCCTGTGTCATTTTAAGTGATCCCCCTCCCCCCACCTTGATACCCCAATTCCTTTTTTTTACCCCTAGAAATGAGCACAAAAAGAAAAACCTACTTCGTGGAGTACAAGAAAGGAATCGCGGAAGACTCTAGGGGCCAAAATCTTACTGCTTTCTGCAAAGAGAAGATGTTGAGTATCTGATTGGTCTGAAAATGGCAAGCAGGGTATGGTAACCTCATTGAACAAGTGGACAAGGGAAATGCTAAAAAGCACAAGTGTGGATCAGGTCGGCAACCATTATTTTCCAAGCTGGAAGACCTGATCTGTGAATGGGTTGTTGACAGGACAGCAAAGGCTTTGGTTGTGAATAGGGCTCAGATTCAAGAATTTGCTCTTGCAATGGCACCACAGTTTGACCTAGCCCCCGAAGACTTCAAAGCTTCACAACACTGGCTGGATAATTTCCTTCAGTGAAGTGAACTGTCTTTAAGAAGATCTACAACACTGTTTAGGTTGGAAGATACTCAAGTTATTAAGCGAGCACTTGCATTCAAGTCTTTTATTGATGATGCTGACTTCTCTAAATACAATCTTTCCAACATGATTGCTATGGATGAAACTGCAGTGTTTATGTGCCAATCATCTCAAACAACAATTGAACAGCGGGGTGCCTCCTTAGTGTACATTCCCTCCACTGCTTATGAAAGTGCACGTGTTTCCTATATTTTGGCAATTCATCTGGATGGCACTAAAATCCCACCTTTAATCATTTCTAAGGGCAAGAAGGAAAAGATTGAACATGTTTTGGGCATTTTTATTCTTGAAACTGAAAAAGCCTGGGCCACACAAGCAGTTATAAGGAAGTGGGTCGATATAATGCTGCCACTTGTTATGCGAGGGAGCCAAAAAGTTCTGCTAGTCTGGGATGCAGCCAACACTCACCAAGCTAAAGACATGAAGACATTTCTTCACGAAAGAAAAATAGATCAGATAATGATTCCCGCAGGAATGACGGCCTATCTCAGACTCTTGATATTGCAATAAAGAAGCCATTCAAAGACAATTTGTGCATGGAAATTAATGACTACATTAAAATAGAATGGAGAGAAATCAGCGTGGAAACTTTGTGAAACCTAAACTGCAAGAAGTTGTGACTTGGGTGAAGAATTCATGGGAGAAAATCACTGACAGTTGCATTGCAAATGCACTGCAAGCAGGCTACCTTGACAAGAAGTACTCATTTAAAGACAGTGCTATTGCTAAACATGAGAGATTTGGTCCACTGATTCTGAAAGAAATGGAGTCACAAGAAATTCACTAGGAAATTCAGGAATTGGATTGTTATGATGATGTTCCAGAAGATGATGACATGATTGTCTTTGAATAAATGAGTAAATTCTTGATACTGTAGGATTCACAGTTTGTCTGGTTTTTTGTTGACAAACTACCGTACTACCATACCATATACAGGTAATAAATTTCCTTTATTTTCATTTAATAATAAATGTGTACCGTAATCTTCTTCATGGAAAAATAAGACATCCCCTGAAAATAAGACCTAGCGCATCTTTGGGAGCAAAAATTAATATAAGACACTGTCTTATTTTCAGGGAAACAGGGTATTACTGTGTTATCTCAGTGTTCCCTTTGGCACCATCCTGCCATACCTATTTAACCAATTCCACATATGAAGATAACTAGAGTGGTTTCACATTCCTGACTGACACAATGATATCCAGTGGACTTAATTTTAAATGTAATTAATATTCTTTTTAGATGTTATTTTTAGTGTTTAATTTTATTTTATGTGAAAAATATTTTTACATAAATATTTTACATAAATATCTCAAAGGTTTACTCACAAGTTGGTCTCTTTAAAGTTTTGTTATTGTTGTTACTGTTAGGTATAAGATTCTTCTCCCTCCCCACCCCGATATAATTATTTTGGTTATATCTGTTAGAAAGTCTCAAAAATCCACTAAGGTGTCTGTGATGCCTTAGTCTTCTGATTGTGTTTAAGCCAAAAGGGATGCAAATTTTCCTTTTTAACAAGAAAAGCAAACCGTTAGTTCTGGGCAGCAGTAACTGGAACAACCAGTTGACAGGTGGGAGAGTGAACTTTAATGAGTTATCAAAAAGCAGCAAATTTAACAGGGCATACATAAATTAATTAAAACCTAACACCTGGGGGAAAACATCTCACATTTATTGATTGATAAATATTTATTTAATATATACTGGGGTGACTCAGTGGGGAGAGTACAAGTAAAAAACATGTACTTGCCTTCAATAAGATAAGAGTTATTTATGCACCTAGATAACTATTAACATGAAAATCTCACCTTGCTGGCTATCATTGGAGAGAGAGATAGAAACATTAATAAATCAGAGAGAATCATTGATATCAGCTTCCTCCTGCACACCCCAAACTGGGGCTTCCCTGAGCCCACAACCCGGGCATGTGCCCTGACCGTGACCCAGAATGGAATCGCGACCTCCTGATTCAAAGGTTGATGCTCAACCTCTGAGCAACACTGGCCCGACACAACTGATACCTTTTGATGCAAAAGATATTTGGTGAAATCAACTTTCAAACATTTTATAAACAACTAGATTTACTTTCTTTTAAATGAGGGGATAAAAAGGTTCCAATTCTATTATTTACTTTATATCTTACCTATACTATTATAGTAGCCTTGATAATTTCATTAGAAACTTTAAAATTCACCATATTTATACAAAAGAAATGAGAAAGGTTTTAGTTTTAAAATATGGATTTTAACCATCTACTCTTTAAAACAGAAATTTTGTGATTCAAAACTTAAAGCATCAGGTATTAGTACCCAAGAGCTACCATAACTATAAAATCAATTTGCAGAAGTCTGTACATCATTAATGTAATGCGTTAAATAATACTATAAATAAACTGTGCATGTAAATATTAACAGTGGCTAATTCTGAGGAACAAGATAAAGGACTGTAAAGCAGAGTAGTTTTCACTTAATATATTCTAAAATTACTAAAAATTTTTACAAAGCATATACCTATAAAATTTTAATTAAAATTATATTAAAAATGAAATTTATTCACAAGCCATTGAGGAAACCTAAGCTTTAAATTCAAACAACATGCATATTCATTTAACTCATTTATGCATAAATCTTACTAAAGCACCTTCTATGTGTGAAGTACTGTTAAAAGTGTTGAGAACACAGCAGTGAACAAGGACCCTGCCCTTTTGAAGCTTATATTCTGGTGGGAGCACTAACAAGATTACACAGTATAGGCACTCTGAAGCCTATAAATCGCGTACAGAGTATTGGGGTGGAAAGAAAGCTAATTCAAATTGGGTGCCCAGGAATGACCTCTTTTAAAAGATTACACTTGAAGTAAGGATCTAAATAACGAGAATGAGAAGCCATATTTTAAAAATCCTGGACGAGGCATTCCAGACAGGGGCAACAGCAATTGCAAAGATGTAGAGGATGGAAGGAACGTTGTGGCTAGCACATGAAGAGTGTTAGGAGATAAGCTGGAGTACAGGAGCCTATTTGACTTTGATTTCAAGACAAAGAATTCAATGACTCACTGAAGGGCCTTAGCAGAGGGGTGACATAACATGACTTCCATTTTTAAGAGGTCCCTTTGGCTGTTGTGTGGATAACAGTTGGGGGTGAGGGGGAGAGTAAAAGTAAGAAGACCAATTGTGAAGTTAATCTGTACCTTCCAGTAGAAAATGATGGTGGCTTGGTCTGCATCAATGGAGATACCACTCCATTCAGATATCAGTGGAGATAAACAAAAGTAAGAAGAGCCCCTTCTGATGTGGCTCTTGAGTTGGTTGGAGCTCTATTATCCTGTGCACCAACAGGTGTGGGTTTGATTCCCAGTCAGGACACATATTTGGGTTGCTGGTTCAGTTCTCAGTCTCTACATGTACAGGAGGCAACCAACTGATTTATCTTTCTCACATCTCTCTCTCTCTATCCCTCTCTTCCACCCTCTCCCATTTGCACCCTCTCTGAAATCAATTTTTAAAAAAAGAATGAAGATAATAATAACTTAATGTTATAAAAAATGTGGAAGTTTGTTTTTTCTCTTGGTCTATAAGTGTATGTATGCTAAGAAGATTTATTTGGGGGTAAAGCTCGTGATGAAGATAGGCTTGATAACTATCTAAGATGTGACTATCAGAGTAGGTGGCTCAGAAAGGACAGAGACAAAGATCGTTTCAAGAGAGAAGGTGGAGGCTATATGACTGATAAGTAATGTTATCATTATTAGCAAATGCCTAGATATTTACCCACAAATATCTGTTGTCAGAATGTTTTATACAATCAATGTATTTAGTACACTGTTTGTAAATGAGATTATAACTATTCTTAAAATGTTGAATTTAGAACATTCCTCTAAGTACTATCTTCTATTCATCTAAATGCACACCCAAATTTATCAGTCCACTAAAACAGCAATGACTTTTTAGAACTTCCATAGAGACAGTAAGCAATCCTATATAATAAAACCCTAATATGCAAATTGACCAAATAGCAGAACAACCGGTTGTTATGATGTGCACCAGGGGGCAGGGTGCTCAGGAAAGACCTCAATGCAGCGCTCCCACAACGAAAGCGCAACTCAGCCAGAAGCCAGGCTCACGGCTGGCAAGAGCAGCGGTGGTGTTGAGAGCCTATCCTGCTTCTGCAAAAGTACTAAGGAGCAGTGAGCTGAATGGTAAGGAGCGAGGGGTCCTGGACTGCAAGAGGAGGGTGCAGGCCAGGCTGAGGGACATTCCCCTCCCCCAGGACATGATTTCCATGCACCAGGCCTCTAGTATAATAATAAGTCTTTCAAAACTACTTATACACTGCAAATCTAAAACAATGTATTGCAAAGTGAAAGATGAATAAATCAGGCTCCTTATACCAACTTGTACTTTTTTTATATTTCAATATATTTTTATAATAAAAAATTTTCAGAAAAACTAAGTATTGAGAATGTGGACTGGCAGCCACAGTCTTCAGAATCTATATTTTTTATGAAAAGTGGGACTCTCTATTTTGAAGGACTAGCACGTTGAGCTCTGTGAAACTGCCCAAGGTAAATCGATAAGCATAGGAAAGGCATCTACTTTATAAAACCTTTGTTCTAGATTAGGCCCTATGAATCTTTCAAAACAAAGGAGTTCAAGTTTGCTGTTCAGAACAATGCACTACACATAGAAGATTACTAATGACTTATGAACTCCTAACGTAGCATGAATCAAGCTGGCAATACTAGGATAATGGTTTCAACAAATAGCCTATTTTATTTTATAAACTTCACCCAAATATTATCAACATCAGTATTTGTAAATGGAAAGCTAATGACATTAGCAGGAGGCATCAGCATACTGCACACTGTTTCTCACCACTTGAATGCAGAATCCAATGGATGAGAGATCCATCTTTTAGCTTAAAAAAGCAACCTATAAGCCTAGAAAATAGACCATGACTTGACAAAGTTATTAGAGAATATTTTGCTACCTAAATTCAATAAACTGCATTAGTGAGACCAATTTCTTTTATAAGGAGAAAAAAAAAAGAGAGAGAGGGAGCATACTTTCTTCCTATCTTTTATTTCAGTTCAAAAGCCTGATTATCTTAACAGTTCCTTGTTTTCCCTTAGTGATATCTGAAGTAAATGACTGAAAGATTAGAGGCTTATAAACATTCTCTTTCTGTAAAGATGTTTTCCTGACTATAATAGAGGATATTATAAATGCTGAAAAATATCAAATTTTCATAAATCAATGAATGCTTTTCACAAACACCGGGTTGCCTACCAGTGAAATATAGCTTTTAATATCTAACCCTGATTTTATTTGATACCATGACAAAATGTTTTTTTCTGAAAGTAAATGGTCATTAGTGATTTCTACTGTAGTTCCATAAGAGCGAAGGCAGAATCCATGTTTAGGTGATTACTGAATGTTTTGATTCAGTTATCTGCAGGGTGTCTGCATGGTACTCTTACTATTTAAAGCTAGCAAAAAAGATTACAGCTCACACTAACTGGATTTTCACAGCTCCCTATCATTCGGCTTGAATTCCTCATGGACAGATTAAAAGGGCCAAGGCAAACAATAGTCTTTTTACAAGGTGGTTATTGAAAAAAAGAAGAAAAGAAAAAAAGTATCTTTTATGATCAAAACAAAATTATTTAAGGAAGAAACCACAGAAAAACAAAGTTAGATGTAGTATAATAGAGGTAAAACTGTAGGTGTTGCCATATAATAAATCCAAAATAAGAAATCAATAGCATCTGAAAGAAGTGTAGTTTTCATTATGAAATCTGTAACATAAATAATATATATGGTTTGAGAGTTCAAAGATAACTAGGTATGGCATCAGAAGAACAGAGCTGGAGGACCTTAACATTTAGTTCAACTTACTATTACAGTATGGATAGACTGAGCCCCAACAAGCTCACCTGCATTTCCAAATCAACTATTGGTAGATTATCAAAGCAACCACTTATAAGTAGTTCATGTCTCTTCTACCGTGAAGTAACCACCTTCTCATACTCTACTAGTGTCCCACCGACACTTCAAAGGATCAAACTTCCCAATCTATGATTCACCTTTCTAGGTGAATCCTAGATACAAAACTCTCCTTATGCATTATCTCCTCCACTCATCACTCAATCCCAGGAGGTAATTACCGTATTTGCCGGCGTATAAGACGATTTTTTGGCCCTGAAAAATATGCCTCCAAGTGGGGGGTAGTCTTATATGGCGAGTATATAACAAACTCTGTATTTTGAGTGGAAATGTTAGGGGGTCGTCTTATACGCCCAGTCGTATTATACGCCGGCAAATACGTATTTTTCAGGGCCAAAAAATCGTCTTATACGCCGGCAAATACGGTATGTTTACCATGGCCATTTTATAAATACAAAAACCAAGGCTTGGAGAGATTAAGTAGCTTGCCCAAGATCACATAACTAGTAAATGAAAAGTTGGAATTAAAATTAGGTCTACAAGACTCTAGTGGATAAGTTATTAATTACTGTTAGCTTCTTTACTTCATTTCAAGAACAAGGCTCATTGTTTTACACTGTTCCTTCTACCCACCAATCATTCACACAGCTCACCTAAACTCAACCCTCAATATGACTACTATTGTTTAGTATTAAATAACTGGTTGGTTTCTGAGCCCAAGTAAAGACCAAGATCCAACTGGATAACATTCTTCCACTAACTAAGGCTTCATTATTGCTCTCTCAACATTACTTAACATAAGACTCCTAAATGGCTTCTCAGTCTTCAATCCATTCTCCTTATTGTTGCTTCTCTAATTTTAAATCCTTTATAAAAAAAAATTCTCACCAGAGGATATTTTTTTCCATTGATTTTTAGGTAGAATGGAAGAGAGAAGGAAAAAAAGAGAGAAACACATCTATTGGTTGCTTTGCACAAGCCACAACCAGAACCCAGGTGGGTGAGAAGCCTGCAACCAAGGTTATGTGCCTTTGACGGGAATCGAACCAGGACCCTTTGGTCTACTGGCCAAGGCTCTATCCACCGAGCCAAACCAACTAGGGATAATTTAAAATAATTATGATTACCTGGATTTGGAGGAAGTACGGGACAGTAACTAGGTAAATGGGGAACAATGTGAAAAGAGACTCTTTATCTTAATATAATGTTCAATTTTGAACTAAATATTACCTATTCAGAAAAGGAGAGAAAAGAGTATGGGAGGGGAGAAAGAGGAAAGGAAAGGAAGAACTAGAACAATGAGGAAAAAGAGAACCAAGAAAGCTTAATATTGCAGAGGAACCTTCTGCATTTTCTGTCTGACAATAAAAGAATAATTTCATACACACACCCAAAAAATTATAAAAGTGGTTTCCCCAACACTCTTATGATCCTTCTTGCCTCAATCCTTTTGTTTTTCAATCTCCTTCCTACTTCCTCTTCCAAGTTTTTCCAGATTAAGTATCAACATCTTCAGAAAATCTTCCCTGAATGACTCATTTTGGGTTCAATGTCCTTCTGCTATGCTCCCTTACCCTGTTTCCCCGAAAATAAGACAGCGTCTCATATTAATTTTTGCTCCCAAAGATGCACTAGGTCTTATTTTCAGGGGATGTCTTATTTTTCCATGAAGAAGAATACGGTACACATTTATTGTTAAATGAAAATAAAGGAAATTTATTACCTGTATACGGTACGGTAGTACGGTAGTTGTCAACACAAACCAGACAAACTGTGAATCCTGGGGGCCTTATTTTCGGGGGATGCCTTATATTTTTCACTCAGAAGGAAACCTGTAAGGAGGTCTTATTTTCAGAGGATGTCTTATTTTCAGGGAAACAAGGTAGTATAGTGGGCATCTCTCTGCCATAGCTCTCATGCTACATTGCTATCATCTATTTATATGTCTGGTTTATGAAGATCTCAAAAAACTAGACGGAAGTTTCTTGAGAACCAAGACCATGTCTTATCCTTCTTTGCAATCCCCAGTAACTATAATAGTGCCAGACACATTTTAACAGCATCCAAAGTAATCGACGGTACAATTTATTTATCTCTGCTATGGCCTATGGGTCATACCCAGCAGTCATTGTGATTTAATCTTTTTTTGGTGATTTAATCTTGCCATATGGGAAATATTGCTTTGGCTACTACAGCCTCCACTTCATAGATCTCTGTAGCTATCAAAAATCCAAGCAAAATACTAAAGAGTTAAAGATAAAAATGACCTCCAAATCCAATACCCCAGGCCAGAACTCTCTGAGTCCTACACCTATATATCCTCTGGCCTACTTTATATCTCCTCTTGATTGTTCCAAAGGCTTCTCAAACACGATAGTCCAAAGAAAAGTTATGATATTTTCCCTCATATCATAGTCTCTTCTAGTAAAACCCTGAGTAAAAAGGTATCACCATCAGTCCAATGATATAAACAATAAAACTATAGGTATCTTTAATATCTTCAACTTTTTTTTTAACCAAATCAAATCCATCATTAAAGACATAAATATGTCTCAAATTCTTCAGCTTCTGTATCTCCACAGCCAAACTCCCTGGTCCAAACTACTATTACATCTCTCATAGGCTACTGTGCTACTTATCTGCTTTCTCTGTATCCACCCTCATCCTCTGCAATCTGTTTTCCACACTGCAGCTGGAGTGATCTTTTCAAAACACTAATCTGATCATGACACCCATCAGATTATAACACTTCAAAGGCATCCTGTTACTCTTAAGATAGAGACCAAAATCCTGCGGATTCTAGCCTCTGTGTGCTTCTCTGGCCCCATCTCATACTGTGCTCCCCCTCCTCTCCATCCTTGCTACTCTGACAATCTTTCAGTCACTGCTTCTGTCAGTCTCCCTCCCATCTAGGGACCTTTGTTAATGGTTGATGATATTGTTTCCTCTGCTTGCAATTTTCTTTCTTGCCTCACTAATTCCTCTTCATTCTTCTTTGTTCAGGGAAATGTGCCTGAATGTTCTAAGCCAAATGCCCCTCCCACCATTATATGCTGTTTTAAAGCATTATGCATCCTTATTCTTGATATTTATCACCATTACAATTTTATATTTATCTATGTAATTTCAAAATTGCCACTTGCTATCTACTCCCCCCATCTATACCAGAAGTTCCAAAGACTCAGGCACCTTAACTGTTATTGATCACCATGAGCTCTCCAAGACCCAGCTCAATACTTGGCACAATAAGTACTCGATAATGAATAGGTGACAGAGGGAGGGAGATCATCCGTTAGGTGGTAATACCTAGGCTATATTCGGTCACCAATGTCCTTGATTATGTAAAAGGTAGACACTACATATTAGGGTAATTAATTTAATGTAAGGGACCTAATAATTTATAAGTTATCCTAAAACCCCTTCCTTCTCTTCAATCCCAGAATATTATACTATTCTTCATTCAAGAATGGTGAGCTAATCTTCTGTCATAAAAAAAAATTAAAAAATTCAGAGGCCATTTACTCTATCCCTCTTATTTTACAGGTAAAGAATATGAACCCAGAGATGTTAAGTGACCAGCCTAAAGCAACATGCAAGTTAGTAGACAAGAACCAGGACTAGAATCCAAGTATACCAGTCTAATGTAGTATCCTCTATAGATCTATTACAATAACACATGATGAATTTTTTTCAGGGAAAAGGATACAATACTTATTACCCATTTATAATCAAGTAACCCTGTGAGTACATACAAGTTTTCTATAAAGATGTCCATTCATCATGTCACATCAATCTTTCATCTAGTTGTGTACTCAAAGAAAAACTTATGTTAATGGAAAGCCTCGTACATGAATGTACAAAAGCTCTATTCATAATCACCAAATATTCTTCAAGAAATACAAGAATAAAAAGGGCACACCGATACAAAGGAATACTACTCAGCAAAAAGTGGAATGAACTGTTAAGCTTAGCTGCAACTTGAACAAATCTCAAGTGCACTATGATGAGAAACAGAATCAGTCTGAAAGGTTCATGCTATATGATTCATTCATATAACATTTTCAAAAAGATGAACCTTTAGAAATTTAGTGTCAAAAAACAAACCATTGGTTGCCAGGTGCTAGGAACGGCCAGAGAATATAAATTCAAAGGGGGAACACAAGGAGTTTTGGGGGGTGATGAGTCTGTTCTATGCCTTGATTGTTGCAATAGCTACATGGATCAATACATCTATCTAGTTATGTAAAGATTCATATAACTACCCATTCCAAAAAGGTCAACTTTTACTCTAAGCTAACTTAAAATTATATATAACAAAGATAATTAGAAAATGCTTATATATTTAGAAACTAAGGAATACTCTTCTAAATAATTCATAAGTTAACGGAAATGGTGCAATGGAAATTAGAAAATACTTTGAACTAAATTATAGTGAAAATATTCTATACCAAATTTATGGGATATACCTAAAACTATGGTTAGAGGAAAGCTCATAACCTTAGATGAATAGATTAGAAAAGAGGAAAAACTCAAAATAAGTGAACTAACCATCCTTCTCAAGATGGTAGAAAATTAAACCTAAAGAAATTAAAAGGAGAAAATATAAGATTTAGAAGAAGAATAAAAATTAATGGGGGGGGGGGGGAACCACATACAAGGAATCAACAAAGCCAAAGGTTGGCTGGTTGTAAAAACTAATAAAATTTATAAATATCCACTAAAATTAAGAAAAAAGAGAGAAAGCACAAACAATTGCTATTAGGTTGGGAAAAGCAATATCACCACATAATTAATAATATATACAGAAAACCTTTATAGGATCTTTTAAAAACCTTATGTTCAAAAATTGAATATTTTAAAGGAAATTAACAAATTCCGGAGCAGGTGGGGAGGGGAATACAATTTACCAAAACTGACACAAAATGAAAAAGAAATCTGGTAGGTACTATCATCAGAAAAATTAACTATTAAAAAATTAAATCCACAAAATAATCTTTACATTAAGTGGTTTCACTTATAAATTGTACCAAACATTTAAGGAAGAAGTAACACAAAAATTAAACAAACTCTTCTACAGTATAAAATAAAAAATTTACTGTCTAACTCTTAAACTGGTAAATGGAGAATAATGGAACATTACTTAATATAAAGGAATTGCCAGGCTGGTGCAACTCAAAGGTTGAGCAGCAACCCAGGAACCAAGAGGTCACTGTTTGATTTCCGATCAGGGCACGTGCCTGGGTTACGAGCATAAATCCCAGTGATGGCCAGGCAGGAGGCAGCCAATCAATCACTTCCTGTCTCATCCATAATTCTATCTCTCTAACCCTCTCACTTCAGTGATCCCACTTCTAGGAATGTATCCCAAGAACCCAGAAACACTCTATGTTAATAGAAGCACAATTAACAACAGCTAAGAGTTGGAAATAGCCTAAGTGCTCATCACCAAATGAGTGGATTAAAAAACTATGGTACATCTATACCATGGAATACTATGTAGCTATAAAAAAGAAAGAACTCTTACCATTTGCAAAAACTTGGATGAATCTAGAGAACATCATGCTAAGCGAAATAAGACAGTCAGAGAAATTAAGTACCACATGATCTCACTCATATGTGGAATCTAATGACCAATATAAACTGATGAACAAAAATAGACCAAGAGACATGGAAACATCAAACAGACTTTCAAACCTCAGAAGGAAGGCAGGGGAAGGTAGAGGGGGATTAACCAATGAACTCCTATGTGTACATGCATAACCGGAGGACACAGATAATGGGTGGTGAAGGTATGGGGGGAAGGAGGGCAATGGGGGAAAAGAGGACTTGTATAATACTTTCAACAATAAAGAGTTATTCAAAAAAAAAAAATAAGAAAAGAATGATATAAAGTATGACTTAAAGCACCTTTAGGGAATGTTAAAAATATATATATATATTTTAAAAAAACAATATAAGGGAGCAAACTGATGCATGAACAGCCTAATTTATCTCAAAAGCATCATGCTAAGTGAAAGCGATATATAAAAGGCTATATACTGCATGAATACATTTATATGATACTAGGTAAAAGTAAAACTTTTCAGTTGGACAAGGGCTGGCAGTGGGTGGAAGGATTTCACACAAAATATGAGGAAACCTTTTAGGGTGACAGAAATACTTTATATATTTTGATCATGATGAGAATGCCAATAGTTTGTCAAAACCCCTAAAATTATGTATCTAAGAAGTGAATTTCACTGCTATAATTTATATCTCAATAAACCTGAGTTAAAGAAAAAACTGAAATAAAAAAAGAATATATGAAAATTTCTAAAAACAGTATCAATGGTAAATATTTTAAACAGACTGATTTGTCAGTTTCAGTAACACACATCTTGTGATATAATATCAGTATAACTCCTTAGGATTTAGTTTAAGCCTTGACAATTTCTCAAATTAGCTTTGCAGCTGCAAATTTACTAAATCAAATACTACTGATTTTTTAATGAAACTGAAAAATCTTCATTAAAGAGCAAATAACTTAATAAATACTTACAATCTGAGCTATTCTGTGTGTGTATTTACAAAAATACTACTCTTCTTTGAACAGTTTTGAATGATAAAATATTTTTCTTGCATTCTTGTCTTTCATCATTCTTCTTGAGTGGATTTAATTCCTAAGACACAATATATGTTTTACCTCTGGCTTATTACAAACACACATTACTTTTTTAAAATTCGATATCGACTATTCTCTTTTTCTAATGTGGAATGCCATCCTTTATCTTTCTTACTTACAAAAAAGAAGCTAAGACTTCAACATGACAACCTAATTGATTTTCATGATCTACTTCCAGGTGGCCTGTCACCGGCTGGCATATCCATGGGGGCCAAAGGCTGCCATTTCAAAACCTCCTCTAGGAGTTTCAGAAAGAATTAAAACAGCATTCATTGTTGCAGTTCCCTAACTGCACCTGCAGTGTTAGTGATCATCACACATGTAACAGCATTTAGAGAATGTTCTGTGCTTATACCCACAAGGTGCAATCTATAACTGAAATTCAGCCCAATCTTCCTGTAGTTATATGCAATCTCAGAGCTCACGGACAATATCCTTAGCACCAAAATGAAAAGCATTAACCCCAATGACACCATCTGGAGTTTTTCTTTTATTATATACTTTCAATGCATTGAAATCTAAGATATGTTAACAACACCTACACAAATGGAATGTATTACAACTTACTCTGCTTTAGTGGAAAAGTGTACCCCATAACTACATCTATCCAAAGAAACATATGATTCCTATCATCTGGCAATACGTACTTCATTTACTAGGATATTAAAAACATTTAAACCAGCCACTTTAAACCTGTCTATGATATCACATTAGGATATAAAAATAGATCATTATGTAGATATCTATTTCCCAATTTTTGCTGTTTAATCAAAGGAGGTTAAGCTTGTACTTCTCCACTGTGCTGACCAAGATTTGTCTAACATGTCAACCATGTATTATGGTTTATTCCAATCTGTTCTATTTTGAAGATGCTATACCAATGATCACTAGACAAAGGAGAAAGCCTGTAAGAAATGAAACTAGATTTTAAAAATTTACCTGGATTATTAAATGTATTACAGATGTCTCCTTTTTCCCCCATTGACGCCTCTATCTCACAATAGCCCCTGCCCCAGGCCTTCACCACACTATTGTCTGTGCCCATTGGTTATGCATATACGTATATAAGTTCTTCGATTAATCTTTTCCCCCTGCCCCTTTCCCTCTGAGATTTGCCAATCTGTTTTATGCTTCTATGTCACCGGATCTATTTTGTTCATCAGTTTATTTTGTTCATTAGATTCCACATATGAGTAAGATCATGTGATACTTTCTCTGACTGAAACTAGATTTGTTTTTTAAAAAACTGAACAGATTGCTTCTATGTGGATTAGCATCATTTACATCTGGGCTAATCAAGGTGATTTACAATTAAGTAAAAATTAGAACTATAATCAGTAATTAGCAACACTTAGCTTTTAGGGAAGCCGCTTGTTTGTTTAGGAAGAAAAGACTTGGCTGATACCCCAAGTTATTCCCTCTGCATTCCTCTAATAATAGTACAGATACTTTAGCTTACAAAAGTCATACATAACCTAACTAAAGGCAAACACTGAGGTCTTCAGAAAAAGATCTCTATGGAAAAGTATATGTAAGTCTAGTGATTTGCCCTGTCTCGTGTACCAAATCAACACAGTAGGTGATACCAATTAAAATCCTGAAATAAATCAGACTAGGCGTGAAGAGTTATCAGTGAGGAATGGAATTTTTAATCAGTATTTAAAATATAAATCCTAGAAATGACATTAATTATTTTAAACAACTGATGCTAAGTGATATTAATTTGTAGCAGATTTGATAACATTTAGGATATAAAAAAGATAATGGAAGTTATGCATACTTTAAAAAAATGTACTCTGAAAACTCTGATGGAGGTGGTGTTATGTGTGTGCACATGCACACTTAAACCAGGCGTGAATAGTAGAAATGAGTTATTTTCCAAATACAAAAATTCAGCTTTATCATTTTTAAATGCTTAAAAGCTGGACTTCATTACCTAGAAACAATTTCTAAAACCATCATTTATTTATTTATGTATTCTACAAATATTTGAGTACTTGTTATGATCCAAGTAAATACAATGTTGAATAAGACAAACAAGGTTCATGCTGGGCAGGGTTCTTGTCCCAGCATTACGAAGAGTTTCAGCAATCTGAGAAAGGCTGTGTGTAGATTCAGTAAGGAATCCAAAGATGAAAGATAGTTTTGAGAGGCATTGGGGGTCAGTGGGGCTTCAGCTAAAGGAGCTAAAGACTTCCCTTGACTCAGGACCCCTTGCTTTTTATTAACACAATTTTTCCTAAGGCAAGATGGAAATAATACATGTCAAAGGGTAGGGTACAGAAGCATCGTCAGATTGGGGAATAGCCTACAGCTGTTCAGGTGTGTGGCCAACAGGAGGCAATAACATGTAGATAAAGATGCCCGGATTTGTCTGGCAATAAACAATCATCCTATTCAGGTTTGGGAAGTGCCTTTCCAGCCATTCCAACAGGTAATTACGTATGTGACTCAGCCCTTGTTGAACCCCCAAGTTTCATCAAACTTTTGATAAACTCTTGTAATTATGACATGTTGGAATTGGCTCCCAGCAGGTTCATATAATCTGGCAGTTATAAAATTATAGAGTTACAAAGTTATAAAGTGTTCTATTAGATTAGATATACATGCAAGAACACTAACTGCAAGGCACACCAGAGAGGGGTGGGGAATACTTCTTGAAGTGACATCTAAAGTGAACCCCAAAATATACATGGAAATGGCAGAAGAGATAGAGAAGAAAAAGTATTTCAGGCTGAGAGGATCACTTTTAAAAAGATGCAAAAGTGGGGGGGAAACAAAAAAAGAATGATAGTTGAGAAACATAGTCACAAAAATCAATCATTAAATTGGTGTTACTAGTAAGAAACAAAATAACACTCATTAACTAAGATTTGACTTATACACTGCTTCTAGTATGTACACTTTGTCAATGACATTATCCCCATTTTACAAAAGAATAAATATAAGTCTCAAAAATAATAACTTACTCTGTTGGGAAAAATTCAAAATGATTGAGATGAACAAAAAGGATTACTGGGAGTGCTCTCCAGGCTGCCTTTCTAAGTTATCTCAACCTTGCCTTTGTCTGAGATGTTTTTAAATTCCACAAATTAGAGATAATTGATAGCAATGCAAGCATATTAACTTTGTCCGGTGGAGTTGTAATTGATTTCCCTCCCCATGTGAAAAAACTCAGCTTTGAATCTATTAAGCAATTCTGTGTCCTATATTCCTGCTGGCCTACATAATGCTCACTCTTTGCATTCTCCTTTGACCTATTTGTAATATTTCACTAATTATTATTAACTAATGAGTTAAGTAATACCTTTGGAGTATATTTATGTATATACTAGTGGCCCAGTGCACATTGAAAGGAAATTAATTAGAAGAAATATTTTAATATTGCTATTCACCATTTTTCTATAATAGAAGTGTCAGAGATTAAAGAAAATTAGTAAAATGTATACGAAAATAATAAGTTAATAAACAATAACAACATGATATAACAAAGACATGATATTAAAACAACAAAAACATGATATAAAAACAATATTGAGATGAAAAACAAAGTGACAACAAATACATATCTATAAACAAGTGAATCTAAAAATCAATTGAAAAAAAAATCTGATGAACAGAATAAACTGGTGAATGTAATAGAATCAGAGGCATGAAAAGGGAGAGGACTAACGATTCACAGGGGGGAAGGGAGCGGGGAGTGGTGGTGGGAGGGTGTGGGAAGAGATTGGACAAAGATCTTACAACTATGGACGAGGACAGTGGGTGGGATGAGGGCCTGGGGTGGGTTGGACCGGGTGGAGGGAAATTATTGGGGTGGGGGGACATCTGTAATAATCTGAACAATAAATATAAAAAACCCCAACATTGATTAAACAATGACTAATAAATTCATTAAACTTATTCTATTATCTTCCTGTATACCACATTAAGAATAAAAACACTTGCAGAGTGCTTGACTAATTTCCCTTGTGATGAAGTATTTACAACTTTAACTTTAACTTTAACATCCGACGCTCTTCGAACTCAAGAGAAAGAAACATATAAATGACCATGTCCACAAACAGGTTCAGGTAGGAATACTCCTACTCTGTCTAGAGTTTGTCTTTGTGATTTATTAATAGTCATCACAAATGCTGGCATCACAGGAAACTGTCTTCAAATTAATTTAAATGGGAGGTCAGTGTCAGATGGGGACAAATCAATTCTTGAATCAGAACAACTTTCTCCTTCAGATCCTGTTAATACTTCATCTTCAATTATATTAGGTCGCAATCTTTGGATCATAAATCTAGCACCATTAAAAAAACACCATTTACTATTAATTTTTCTGTTTAGTATCATGATTGCACCTACATTCAATTTTAATTTATGAAATAGCATTCCCAAAGGTATGTAATACGATTAAGAAATTCGACGGGAAGCCGAAACCGGTTTGGCTCAGTGGTAGAGCGTCGGTCTGCGGACTGAAGGGTCCCAGGTTCGATTCCAGTCAAGGGCATGTACATTGGTTGCGGGCACATCCCCGGTAGGGGGTGTACAAGAGGCAGCTGGTCGATGTTTCTCTCTCATCGACGTTTCTAGCTCTCTATGTCTCTCCCTTCCTCTCTGTAAAAAATATCAATAAAATATATTTTTGATCTGGGGGAGATAAGAGATCAACCGAAGGACTGGTATGCTTGCATATAAGAACAACCAATGGACACAAAACTCTGGGGAGGGAGGGCACCTATGGGGGGGGGGGCAATGATAAGCTATGTACACAGATAATACCTTAATAAAAAATATTTAAAAAAATAAATAAATAAATAAATAAAAGAAATTCGACGGGAAATTTTTCCTGTTTGGCATCATCCATTGAATTGATGGAATCATCACTCAAATAGCTGTGAAAATCTCCATCAAGTAAATCCAAAATTTCTTCACTTAATTTATGAACGTGATCATTTTTTGGACAAAGAATCACACATTTAGATATATTTTAATATTATCTATAGATATACTATTTCCAAAGGTAGCTTCAGTAATACATTTATTACAAATCATTTCATAGGTGATTTCAAATAATATCTACTCATAAATGAAAACTGCTACCAACTTTGCCATCTCCAAGTTTCACTAACCATTCACTATAAGCAGAATCCTCTGATCTCATGTTTGTTTTAAGAGACAACTGTCTGAAACATCCCCAAACACTACAGTACTTTAAGCTTGTTTGTACTGGCCAATAGCATAGCATGGCGGCACAAAAATCCCCTCTGAAAGAACTTTTAATGTTGCATTTGGTAGGAATGCAACATTCAATTTAGTCTCCTTTTACTCTTGAATGTTAATTCCAACATAATTTTTGTAACACCTCTTGAAAAGGATCCCACCCTTTTTGATAGTCCATATGATAAAACTTACTGAAAAATACAGCATAAGACTTTCATTCTCTCACTAATATCTTCATATAACTGTAATTCCTCAGCCTCTATAGAATGGAAAAGGAAAAATAAAAGTGCCTTCTCTCATTCGAAGGCCTTTCTCAGTCAGGCAACCACAAAAAAGGAAGAATGAGCCTACAATTCATGCCATGTAATCTCTATCAGGCATAATTCAAATCAAATCCCATCAGGCAAAGTCTGGGATAATTAAAATGTACTGACATAATAAATAAGAGAACAGTGGTGACCTGGGGGAGAACTTATGAAACCTTGTCTCCTGCTTTTGCTGAATATTCTTTTTTGTTATGTTAGATTCCCTTTCTTAGCCTTGCCTTTTTGAAAATTATGGTTTCTATTGCAAAACTAATATCTAGTGGCAAATACTCAAACCTGTACAATGGAAATTGGGTGGTAAATTTCGTTGCAGTATAAAAGGTCTAACATCATAAAGGGCCACTGTTATGGTATTCATTCAATTCCCAAAGAAATTGTAAAAACTTTAATTTAAAAAGCAAGAAAAATCCAGTGCACACACTTAAATAAAGATGTATTTGTTTACCAACTTAACAAAATTGACGGTAGGAAGCTTCTTTGCATGTTACAATGACACGTGTTAAAGGTATACTTCTTTCGAACCAAACATTTACCCTTCGCCACTGGTGAAAGGCAACAAGATCTCTACAAAATCTCATCTTTTTTAATAAATTTTGCATGAAAACATGTTATCCTGGTACAAAGTTGCCTGCTGTCACATTCGAAGTGTGATAAATGTTTAATGAAAACAACACCACACAGCTTGGTGTCAGACAACAGCTATCACACAGCCCTGCTTTGATCCAAACAGACACTTAAAAGGAGTTCTAAGCACACCCTGCACCACAGAACTCTATAACCTATATGCAAATAGGGGTAAATTAGCATAAACGACTTTCTGCTGCATAAAGAAATAAGAGATAAGGAAAAATATGACAGGAGTATGTAACTACTGTCAAAACTCAAGGGTCCAGCATTCCCAAATCACAACATCTTCTGCCAAGCACTTGGTAAGAAAAACCTCATCAACAGGAATTTATTACATGAAATGCTACAATTGAAGATACTGGAACATTGCCAAGGTCAAAGCCATAACTAACATTATCTATAAAGTATGACTACTACATGGCACTGGACTTCTTTTAAACACTGCTTTAAACACTTACTGGTTTGGAAATAGTTATCCCCATTTAACAGAAGAATAAATTAAAACTCAAAAAGAATAATTTGTCCTATAAGGAAAAAAGTTATGAATGACTTAGAATGAGCAAAAATTGTAATTTTTTGCAATTTAACTTTACCAAGATGTAAACAACCGTAGTACACTTTAAAAAGATATGCTACTCAAAACAGCTACATATTAAAGGTAGCAATTCCTATGAACAAAAGCATATATTGCCTCCATTGGTATGTTTTCTGCATTTTTAGTCTATAAAGACATACCTAAAATAGTTGTGATATACTTATTACCTAATTGCATTGAATAGTCAACTTTTTAATGAAATATTTTATAAGTAGGTAACTTAAAGGCTATGGGCTATATTTGAAGCCCACTTTCACGGCTATCCCAGTGGTTTCAATACGTATTCTCAGAAAGATTGAAAGTCAATTGATTTAGTGGAAGTCACATTTCAATACAAAAAATTCCATTTAGCTCTAGCCAGTTTGGCTCAGAGGATAGAGTGTCAGCCTGCGGACTGAAGGATCCCGGGTTTGATTCCAGTGGAGGGCACATGTCCAGGTTGCGGGCTCCATTCCCAGCATGGGGCGAGCAGAAGGCAACCAATCAATGATTCTCTCTCATCACTGGCGGCTCTATCTCTCTTTCCCTCTCACTTCCTCTCTGAAATCAATAAAAATATATATTTTTAAAAAGAAATTCTATTTAAATATGTTCCCATTCCAATACCCACTGAAAAGAACTACTTCAGTTGTCAGGTTATGTATATGTATGTGTGGGGTGAAATTCTTACCTTTCTCTAAAGTTATAAGGCTTCAGATAAGCTTCAGAAAGTTATGTAAAGGAAGAAAAATATAAACTCCACTGTCTGAACAAAATATTCCAGAAGTCTTGATGGATACGTTTCTGAGGACAATATCCATCTACTGAAAAGCTAATATAGAAATAATAAATGTTAGTAGATGCTTACCATTATGTTCCCTATAAGTAAAGCATTTTGTTCATATCTCAGATAGTAATGATCATATCATTACTCTGAAACTTCACTGGCTTCTCATTGCCTTTAGAATTAACTCTAAACTCCTTGACATAACTTATATAAGGTATTCCAGTAATCATCTCTCATCGTTATTTCTCTTCTACTCTAAACCAAGCTCTATAAGACTTCAGTTCCTCAAATACCTACCTTGCTTGCTTCCAAGTCTTTCCATATGAAGTTTGTTTGGCATGCAACATTCTTTCCCATCTCTTTCTTCCTCTTTTTTTGAGAGCCCCTTCCTGACATGTTGACTACTCTAGATCCACCAATTTACCTAATGTTCATAGAAATATCTTTCAACTGGAATGTGTCAAAACTGAAAATGAAGAAATTAAAAGGAAAATCAACAAATAAAAAAAGAAAAAGAAGGGGGGAAAATTTTAAATAAGAGAAAAAAAACAACTGGAGATGAAAGCCAATATATTTGCTAAGACTGGCCTGTTGGAAGGATAAAATGGGCCTGGGTCTGCTTACCTCCAAGCTATTTGTTATATTAGCAATACGTGTACTTATGGCTCAAACTAGATGTTGACAAACTACAACCCTTGGGCCAAATCTTGCCAACTATCTCTTTTAGGTTTTACTGGAACACAGGCATGCTGTTCATTTCGTATTATCCATAGCTGCTTTTGTGCTGGAAGGGCAGAGTTCAATAGTTGGAATAAACACATATGGCCCAGAAAACCTAAATTATTTACTATCTAGAAGAAAATGTTGCTGTTCCTGGTTTTGTTAGTTATAACCAAAGCATCCTGGCTCATATGTTGTTACTGTAATTACTTATATATCTCCCTTCCATATGTGTTTATTTATGGACCTTGCACGAAATCCCCTACTACTACCCGTCCCTATTCCCTAACAGTACTTGACAAATAGAAGGCATTAAAATACTATTGGCTTAACAAATGAACAAATGAAAGAAAGAGCATATCTGATCAATCACCAATACAGTAGGTCCTCGGGTTATGTCAGAGATCCGATCCTACGGCACGAGGAAACTCCATTTTCGCCATAAGTCAGAACCCACCTATATAAGCACCTACGTCACTCACATGGAGCACATACACAGCAGCAATGAAGTGACACAGTAAAAAAAATAAATTAAAAGAAGGATAATTCCTGACCTTTACTTGTGGTAAATAAATAAAAAACATAAAGCACATATGTACATTCGTAAAAATGGCGGAACTTTTTTTTTATAGATACTGTAAATGGGAGATGGGAAGTAACCACTAAATGACGTACATCAAATTCGACGTAACCCGAGGACTGCCTGTAATAAATATCAACTAACATGTACATTAGGTACTATGAGTAATACAAAAGAGTATATGACATATTCTCTACTCTGAATACCTTAAATTACAGATTTAAAAATTAAACACATAATTTTTTTAAAAAGCTAAATCATTTTTGGAACAAAGAAGGGTGTATCTGTACATATATACATATTACCATATTAAATGTATACACTGACACCCACACCCCGCAAAAAACAAACAAACACCTGACTTCAGGATATACCAAAATGTATTAATATGTGTGTTCTTAGCACTAACCAGGAGACAGGGCACCCTGGCATGGCGCCACCCTGTACTACGGGCTACTAAAATCATGGAGATGACCGAGTCAGGCCACTCATAGCGCTTTGGTGTCAGTACCCAGGGCCCTTCAACTGGCCCCTCTTGTTTGGACTTTGTTCACTCCCTTTGCTGAGTAAGGAGTAATGACAAACACAGAATGGGCTTGTGAACCTTTTACCCAGGAATGAGTCCCTTGAACACCTCAACACTAAATGAAATAAGAGTCTAACTTGTAAATCTGGCCCAGACCCTACCATATGAGAACCTTTCCTGAAACCACCTGACCTCCATGTTTTATTCACACTCTAATTTTTCTTACCTTTAAAATTCATAAAATAATGCTGTATATAATATCAATTTTATACAACTGTTCAAATATTACTCTAAAAAATTAGAAGTTAGTGAGATAAAAAGCATAAATTTAATGAGTATGAAAAAGCATAGTCCTATTTCTCATAGTCATGAAGTATCTAAATTATAAACCAAAAGGGAAAAGGAACAAGAAGCAAGGCAGTTCCTTCATTGACATAATTTATTCATTCTTTTAGTCCATATTTTCCCATCTCAGAAACCTATTCTATATCCTCTCTTCAAATCTATCATCCTCCCACATTTCTCCCTTTATCAATAGATTTCCCCCACACTCTCTCTGATCCTCATGCATTCTACCAACTCTGGCTAACTAAGCTTCCCTATTCTCATAGCCAGATATCTAACACTATCTCCTCATATATAACATTTAAAATTAGAAAAGAACAGAACTCAGAATTTTTCATGATCACAACTACTTAGTTTGTAATAATGACTGTGGGGTAATCATGAGAAAGAAAGTAACATAATAATGTTATTCTATTCCAAAATCCACTACAAATTTATTATTTCAACGAACACTTAAAAGTCAACAATCTAGGGTGGTTTATATAATATCACCATAAATTTGGAAATGAAAAATAAACAGACAACTGAAAAAAGAAAAGGATTAGAGAAAAGTTCTATATCCTTTAATAAACTTAATTCTTCATAGAATCAAAGTCTCAAAAAAACCATATCCAAGATCCTCGTAAGCTCTCCAACTTAACACTAAAATCTGATTGATACATAAAAATAAACACTTTTTATTGAAGTATTAAAGTGAATATATGTAAGGTGTTGAAAGACTGACAAATGGGGATAAATTCCAAGATGTTTTACTTCATAGAATAAGAGATATCAATGTCAATTTTGAGTAAAACAAATAAAAAGCTGTAAATTAAGCTATTAACCCAAACTTACTATTTCATTTTAACAGCTTCTAATTTAAAAATAGTTATGAGTGAATTTCACCCTCCAAATGGACAGAGCTAGAGTAACTGCTTCAATACTATCAATTTCAGAAAAAATAAATCCCAGGTCCTGTATGCACAGACACTGTAACATACACGTACACCTTGATATTGACCAAGCCCCCATTCTATCCTGAAAGAGACCTAAGCAATAGTAAGTCATTCTGTAGTCTTCAAATTTTAAATTCATATTTATGATAAGTAAAATTGAATGTAGAACTTTTCTAAAGAATTATGCAAATTTTCCTTTACTGAGATACTAAGCTTTGATAGTGCTATTTATTTTGTGTGTCTAAGATTTGTTATATAAGTGAATAAAAATAGGAATAGAAAACACAGTAAAAAATTGAGATAACTATTTTGGTTTACTCCTCCTTCGTTCCCTATTATATTCACCTCTTTTTTTCCATCCAAGAAAAACCTCCAAGAATGAAATTAGTTTGAACACTGCCATAGAATCACTGAGTTAACTCTGCTTAAGATTTGATTGATGTTCTTGGAAATAGCAACTCACCCACGTTTGACGTTGTGTAATTCCTTGTCCTTGCCTTTATCCTTCTCCTTCTCTCTTTTCTCCTTATCTCTGCCTTTACGTCGTTCTCTGTCCCGAGATCGACTTCGGGTTCTTCTGTGACTGGACCTTTCACTGCTTCGACTATGGGAACGCGGACGAGGTCTTGACCTGGACCTACAGAGAATAGATATTAAGTACATTTAGTGCATATCTTATATTATGAAAATAAAATACTCTTTAAAATTATCTGAAAGAAAAGGATTTAGTTTAATTCTGTGAAACAAGCATCTAAGTATGATTACTTATACATAAGCACCCTCAGTTAAAATGATACATGAGGGGTATATTTGTTGTCAACTTTACAGGAAATTAAAGTTTAGTCAAAGAGTGTTTGCAAGTAAAAGTTTTAAAAATTCAAATCAAGTCTTGATTACTCAAGTCTCCTCAGATAATATAAGATATCTAAATGTATCTAACCTAGTATCCAAGGATAGTCTTTCCTATGCCTACAATCTCTGCTTCTTAATAAAGTCAACCTTATTTATTATTTCTAATCATTACAATAAAACTGCCTCTACTCTAATCTAACCATTTTTTGTATGAAATGAATAACAACAGTATTTGGTAGGATATACGGTGTCCTTTTAAAAAGTAAAAAACTTCAGGTTCCGCCTCACAGTATGGTAAAAAAGCTTCTATCAGACTGATGATCTTACAGATAACTATAAAAAGCAACTTAGAGATTCTACAGAGGGCCAAAACTTGGAAAACAAAAACAGCAATGAGAAAACTTCCCATTTTATCAGCTTCTTTTCTGAAGACAAGCCCAAGTCTATGCCATGCAGGTCAACCATAACGCCAACAACAACAACAACAACAAAAACTCCTGTCCTGAAAAACCAGAAGAAAGGTGCAGGGCAACCACCGCAAAAGGAAAACGAAAGGATAATTTTGGAAAGGTGTCAGAGGAGGTAGCTAAAATTCTGTATGTAAACTCTATTCAAATCTCTGGCTGAACCCTACATTGTGTGAACTCCAAACAGCCAAAGATAAAATAAAATTGAACTAAAATTTCAACCGCCTCCCTAGAGACAAGATTTTTTTCAATTTTAATTTAACTAAGTTAATTTTCTGCTAAAACAAACAAGAAAAGAAAAATCAGTATTCTTCAGAGGAATATAACAGAATCCAGAGTATTCAAAACATGGCATTCACCATGTCCAGAATTAAATCCAAAATTACTAGCTATACGACAAAACATTAAAAGTTGGATCTATTATCAAGAAAATAGTCAATAGAGACCAACCAACCCTGAGATGAACTAGATATTGGAAATAGCAAGCAATTATTATAAAGTAGTAAAAAATAACCATGCGTGTAATGAATATAAAGCTAAAAAACATAGCAGGTTTATAACTTAAAACATACACTATCTGAAATTATAATTATGCTCAATGAGCTTGAAAGCACATTGGTAACAACAACAAAAAATAATCTATGCACTTAAAAAATAAATCAATTGAAATTATCCAATCTGAAGAACTAAGATGAAATTGCTAGTAAGAAAAGAAAAACAGACCCTCTGGAATCTGTGTGATAATATTTTTAATGTGCCAAACATGCTTATTTAAACCCAGAAATAGAGAAAATAATAAAAAAGAAAGCAAAATTTTTAAGTAGTGGTCAGAATTTCCCCAAATTTAGTGAAATACAATTGTATAGATTCTAGAAGTTCAGTTAACTACAATATAAATATGAAGACCATGGCTAGTAAAACCATAGTCAAACTGATGAATCAAAAAATAAAGAGAAATCTTAAAAATATTCAGGGGGAAATTCTCAAACACATTACATTTTGAAGAGCAATAATATCAATTACTGCTGGTTTCTCATCGGAAACAATGGAGATCAGAAGACAGGAGCATATGAAATATGTTTCCCTCATACCGTAGCTAATCTAGTAATGAGCAGCATTCTGATTTTCACAGACTTTTAAATCATAAGGTTGGCACAAGGACTGCTCGTTTCAGTTTTCAATATCATTTTCCTTTTGTATATGAAGGTAAATACACTAATAATCTTGGCTAATGATCCATGTCTTCTCTATAGGAAAACCACCAGCAGCCAATTACATGATCTTCACTACTTCACTATTAACAGGAAAATCTTATCACCTATTATCCAAGCCTTTGGAGAATAAAAGGGCATTATATTATTTTTATTTTTTAGTCAAATAGGACATGAAACATAAGAAAAACAGGCCTAAACTGGCACTGTCCCACAGACATATGATCACTCTGTCACCATCATAGCAAAACTTGACACTGCATTAGAGGCCTTCCTCCCTATAGCCAACAACTTTCCCAATCTTTAATCTTCTCAACTTACCCAATTCATTAAATAATAGATTATCCCCAAACTGATCTTACGGTTTTTCCCTAACACAGAATCCAATGTAGAAAGTAAATGCTTGCCATTCTCCAAAAAAACCTTGCTCTGTTTTCACTATATGTCTTCATACAAGTAACCCATGTGTGATATTCTCCTTAAAATGTTGCTGGTGTGGCTCAATAAACTACGATAGCAATGACAGATTTATAAGTTAGGTCATCTACGATATAAAAAAAAAAAAAGTAAAAAGTTTTATACTTTAAAAAAATAATGTTTTAAAATATCGCTATCCCGATGTGTTAATGTTTATTATTTTGATCCTGATACTGTAGGCCTTTAAATCTTACTTACAGGCTACAAGAAAAAAAAGAATACATGGGGAAAAGAAAGCTAATCAAAACTTAGGCAAAACATGCCTGGCTGGTGTGGTTCTGTGGTTGAGTGTCAACCCATGAACCAGGAGGTCAAGGTGTCCCCAAACCTCTCATTGAGGACTGGATTCCCAGTCCCCAATGAGAGGTTTGCAGGAGGCAGCTGATTGATGACTCTCTCTCATCGTTGATGTTTTTATCTCGTTCTCCCTCTCTCTTCCTCTATGAAATCAATAAAAACGTATTAAAGAAAGAAAAGAAAAGAAAAAAAAAACATGGGCAAAACAACATTATTAAAGGCTGTTATAAAGGACCATGAAATCACAGATTAAAATGAATTAAGCTGTTGACTTTTTAGTTGTCATGAGAACTGCTTTACACAACTTTTAGTAAAACTCATGTCTTAGACATATGAACAACCCCCTTTACTTTAAATAACTTTAATTATATATTTGAAGGATCTCCATTAAGAAGTAACAGATCAGAATAACAAGATTCTTATCCTGACCAGACAAAGACCAAAAAAAAAAAAAAAAATGTCAAAGAAACCATATTAAACTTTAAGATGTCTGCTTGTTCCTCATTTCTCAAATACATATTTTTCTGATAAATCACTCTAGAAGTCTCTAGAGTGCCAAAGCCAATATGGAGATATATTATAAGCAAAGAAACGTTTGATAAAAAATGTGGCACTCTAGAACACACAATATATAAGCAATAAATGGACAGCAGTATGTCTTATTATACCAGATAAATGCCTTCAATATCTACAAAATAGAAAGAATCACCATAACACCCTTACATAAAATGAATTACTGCCCTCAAGAATCAATTTGTCAAGTTTCTTAATTGGCTAATAAGTTCTAAACACATGGAATCAAAACAAATATCCTAATATGTTATTTTTCAAAAAACTACAATACTTCAAGAAATCTCCTAAGTAGAGCTCTACAAAAGACTGTATTTGCTATAAAATAAAACCATCATTAAAATTAAATTTAAAAATTACACATGGAATAAACTAACATGATTACATATCAGGTTGGCATTTTGAACATGAACATCTACATTCATCCCCAACTAGAATCCAACTAAAACCATAAAAAGAATTTTTTTTAAAAGGACCTACACTCTAGGAAAGAGATATACGTGAAGAAGGTAAATGTCCAATGATGGCATGGTGGTAAAAGAAAACTAGAAAATAATGTAGTAATGCTCAGGGCTCTATAAAAACAGATGGCATCAAAGAATTTAAAAATAGATCTAGCTTTTTCCATAAAGTTTTCCATTTATTAAAGAAACTCTACCTCACTGTATGAATAATAGCACAGCATCATTAAAAAAGAAAAAAACAACTTATAAGTCACCCAAAACCTTCAGTCCTTTCATTATACTGTCTGTTACTCCTGATCCAGGAAAATGGTTCACATTATCATGAACAACAACAACAAAATAATCCAACATACATACAAAACAACTGTAATAAAAACAATAACAAAGAATCAGATTTTTCAGGTAATATATATGCGCCCCCCCCACACACACACACACAAAAAAAAAACCCACAAAAAAAAAAAAACAACCTATAAAACAGAGGAGACTATAACACAATAATCCAACATTCAATATAGCATACTAGAAGCCCGGGGTTGAGGGTGTGTGTTCCTCACCCTCTCCAATCTGGGACCCCACCAGGATCAGGCCTAAACAGGCAGGGAGATATCCCTCTCACAATCCAAGACTGCTGGCTCCCAAACACTCACCTTCCTACCTGCATGATTGCCCCTAACCGCTTCTCTGCCTGCCAGCCTGATCATCCCCTAACTACTCTCCTGCCAGGCTGATTGACGCCTAACTGCTCCCATGCCAACTTGGTCACCTCCAACTGCCCTCCCCTGCCGACCTTGTCCCTCCCAACTACAGACCTGGTTGCTTCCAACTGCCCTCCCCTACAGGCCTGGTTGCCCCTAACTGCCCTCCCCTTCTGGCCTGGTTGCCCCTAACTGCCCTCCCCTGCTGGCCTGGTTGCCCCCATCTGCCCTCCCCTGCAGGCCTGATTCCCCCCAATTGCCCTCTCCTGCAGGCCTGGTCCCCACCAACTGCCCTCCCCTACAGGCCATCTTGTGTCCACATGGGGGTGGCCATTTTTGACCACATGGGGGCGGCCATCTTATGTGTTGGGGTGATGGTCAATTTGCATATTACATCTTTATTATATAGGATAATAAGAGATACAAATGTTAGTGATAAAAAAATCCAAGAAAAATAAACTTAACAAATGAAACTAGTAGAAAGATCAGAAAAGTAATAATTTTTAAAAAAGAGGCAATAAATGAGCATCCAACCTGAGACTCCAAAAGCAGAAAAAATAATATTTCAATCGTAATCTAAGAACACTTTTGGAACTAAAAGAATCTACATGTAGAAAGTGTCCACTGTGTAAATGGAGACATGGATTACCATAGTCAATTCTAAGATATATAATGAAGGTGTTAATGCACATAAATAACGAAAGAATGATACTCTAATCAAGTCACCAACAAAGAAAGTCAAGTTGGCATCAATCTTCTAAACTACAAGATATATAGCAAAACAATGGCTTTCATTTTCCTTGAAGAGCCCAAAGGAGGGGAAAGGTGTTCACAATGGTACATTTACTCAGCTACCCTTCAGGTATCAAAGCTGGAGGAAACAAAAGTAATAGAAGTACTACTTTATGTTAGATTCCAACAAGTAAAGGACATGCTACAATTTCTAGGGTAAGCACATAAAGTAAAATTAAAAGAATGTTTAACCTAACAGAGAAGAAAATGAACTATAATTAACTAAAAAAGGAAGTAGAAAAAAGATGAATTGGACAAATAGAAAACAAAGAATAAGGTGGAAGATTTAAACCAAGTATAATCAACAAATATAAATAGACTAATACAATTAAAATAAAAAGACTGTCAGACTAAAAATAATCAAACTATATATAACTTTCAGTATGAACATGTTAAATATTAAAACTAAGTTTAAAAACAAAACAAAAAACACGAAAAGATGTGCAAACACTAACAAAAAGAAAGATGGTGAATTTATGTCAATATCAGGCAAAGCAAACTTCAAAGTAGGAAATATTTTTAGAAATAGAGACCTTTCATGATGATAAGGTCACTCTAAAAAGAATATATGGTAATTCTTAATTTGCATAACAACAAAGCCTCAAAATATATAAAGTAGAAGCTGACAGAATTTAAACAAATAACTATCAAGATTTGTCTGTGAGCTCTCTAAGTAACTGATAAAATGTATCCAGTTTTAAGATGGGGAAAAAAAGATATAAAATATCTGAACAAGTGGTTATATTCACCTACTTAACTGGATCCCCAAACTGTATAATATTTATTTTTATCAATTGTATCTGTAATAATTCCTAAAATAAGCCTTATGATGGGCCATAAAAATAATCCCATCACATTTCAAAGATTAAAGGTATTCAGATAATGTTCTCCAACTACAGTGGAATTAAGCAAGAAAGAAATAAACAAAAGACAATTAGAAAAGTTTCTAAATGTTTGAAAATTAAGTAATATATTTCAGTATAACCCATGGGAAAGATGAACTCACAGTGGATATTTTAAATTTTGAACTGAATGCAAACTATCATACAGAATATCAAAATGTGTAGTCTTTAGTTAAAGCACAGTAAAGGGGGAATTTATAGCATTAAATACATATAGTAGAAAAGGATAAAGCTAAATAAAGATTTAAACAAAGCTAAATAAAGATTAAACATTCATCTCAAGAAATTAGAAAAAAGAACACAAAATTATACCCATAAAAGGTAAAGGGAAAGAAATAAAGGGGCAAAAAGGCAAAAACTAATGAATCAAGATTAAGAAAAGTTGATTCTTTGAAAATAATGAAGTTGATAAATCCTTATTGAAAATGGCAAGGAAAAATAGAGAAATCACAGATAAAATAATCAGTACTGTTATTAAATGAACTTCGACCCATAGGGGTTTAAAGGCTATGGGAATAGCTCTCCCACCATAAACTAGAAAAATATGAAACAATGTTTCAGCAGCCAAAAATTTATGAAACAACTAATGTTCCAGATATTATACAACAGGTAGCAAAAAACAGTGATTCCCCAAGAAAAAGGAAACAAACAAGGGAACCCTAGGATTGTCCCAGCTCACTGCCTTGAGAAACTTTGAGCCACACAACCAGGAGAGGGAGCCCAAATAGAACCCTGCAGACTTGTGAGTTAAGGACATAAACAGATCCTCAAGGAGGCCAAGGTGGCTAGAATTTGCAATGGATTAGACCAAAGAAAAAGAAGTTGGACACAGAGAGGGATCTAGAAATCTGTGGTGGGCTCCCCTAGATCTTCTGACAAGTTCCAATCTATAAATATGTATGTGTGGTGAAATTCCATGGGACCAAGAACATACACTGGAAAGCAATAGGAATCTTGAATACCATACAAGAGAAATACTATTCCACTAGCCAGAGTGGAGCTACCCTATACACAAGGCATTATATATATGTTAAGTACTGGTCCCGGAGCTAAATTAGCAACGGAGGAAAGTAAAGGTACTCTCGATACATCTGAGCCAAGTTTAAAATATGCCTTGATATTGGCAAAACACTACCTGATGAAGTTAGATCATGGCTACATGAAGGTTTGTTATACTATCCTGTTTTAGTGGGGGCTTAAAATTTTCCATTTGGAGGCTTTAAAAAAATTATTTGAAACCTGGTGTATAAATAAGACTGTTATCTGAAACTCACCATAAAAATCAATGGTTTCTCATTCCAATCCATATAAACTAATTGACAGAAAGTACCTGAAATATTATACCAAAAGACTTTCAAATACAACCAACAACAACAATGCTATTTCTTTGGGGGAAACATGCACTTTGAATTTTAACTAAGATAAATTGAGGGGGCTAATATCCTTCAACCTTGGCCACTGATTGACCCTACATCTGCCTTAGAGAAATCTGTCTAGAGATCAATATAGTTGCCACATGTTCTACAGAACCAAGGTCAACTGTCCTCACTAGGGGCAGAGGATCAAGTTGCTGTAGGTAGAATTTGTAAACAGGATTGCTTACATATTCCTGACATAGTAATTCTCTACCTATAGCGCCCCACTGAAATATTTATCCAAATTCCAGATATATTTACTTGGACTTATCATTCACATCAACTTTTTACAACTTCGTTATCAAAATGCAAAGCTGGGAAATAAAAATCAAAACCAATCTCCTATTTACCATAATAGTTAATGCTGTAATATATGTACACATAATAATATGCTTGCCTAGTATATCTATTATTCAGCAATATTACAGGGCATAACATTTAACCCTATTATTAATATGGATGTTCTAAATGCTAAGAAGCGTGTTAGCTGTATTACTCTATTTTATCTCTTTTAATTCCCTGGAGTATTTAAACATATAATTGCTATGTCATCTCCTTTTGGTGGTTTGGGGAAATTTTTTTTTTCTTTCTTGTTTTGGGATGAGGTGGAGTTTGGTGTTTTTTTGGGTTAGTTTGGTTTTTGCTTTGAAGAAAATGAACTCTGAAAAGTTCAGAGGTCACAGAACCAATGTGTGATAGAGCTGAAATTTGAACCCAGGTTTGTCCACATCCTTTCAACTATAGCACACTGCCGATAGGTCTGGTTACAGTATCAATTTCAAATTAAATATATAAAATAGAAAATAAATATCTACATATACTCATTTCTGAAATAGTACCAAAAACTTGACTCCACCTTAGTACAGGTAGATCCAACCAATTAAATATCTCGGAATTCTCATCATGTCAATATTCAAATATTCCCAATCATCACCTCCAGTACCCCCATTTCTAACATATTAAGGGTAGAATTGGAAAGAGGAAAAAAGCAAAACAAAAATGCAGAATGCCAGTGCCTCCCCTCTAAAGAAGCATATAACCCACCCACTATGCCAAAGGTTAAGTCATTTAGTCAAGTTCAAAGATCTTCAAAGACTTCTTAGATCCAGATAAGCCCATATGTTACCAAAATTCTGCGAAAAAGCCATTACTTTCCAATCTGCTTCTCATGTCCAAGATACAGAACACACAGATGCCTGGCATCACTCATCAGTCTTCCTAAATTTTCACACCAGATAATCAAGGCCTGCCAATAACTTTCCTATCTAAAAATCCTAGAAATGTCTTTATTCCATCAGGGACTAACTCGCTTGTTAAATCTGAAAGTAACCATAAAAGACGATACAGTTACTGTACAATAAGTGTTAATTTGCTAATTTCTTCACAGGTAATCAATTAAAATGTAAAATATTGGATAAAATTAGTTGCACTAAATTTAACAGCTGCTCCATAAGCATAATTAGTTTCACAAGGGCCATATGTATTCTGAACAGAGACATAGTTGAAACAAATAGACAGATTTTAAGCAAGTTTGAGCAAAATCTGCATTTAATTAGCAGGTGGGCACTACAACTGCATAACGTTTTATACATTTATATTTATGAAGTGACAGAAGATCTAAAGGCTTTTTAAAATGGCGTTTATTGTTTGAATGGGAACTGTTTTGCTGCATGCTAAAGTGATTTAAATCCTTATAGCTCTGCTTTGAAAAAAATCATAAATGGTGAAAGAAAACATGTGGAAAACTGTAAAACTAGAAAGAATTTGCGACAAAAAACAGATACACATACCATAACTAAAAGGAAACTACACTTAATTAAATGTACACTACATCTGGAATATCAGCCTAATAAAATGTGAAACTATTAATTTTCATTGTTCTAAAGGAAATGAGGTCAGTGTCATTTAATAATTCCTCCAATTACATTGGACTAACTCATTGGACTATATGTTCTGGATACCATCTAATCTTAAAATGCCATATACTTTACAATATCCTTAAGTTAAACTTTTTAAATAAAGGCATTTAAATTACAAAGAAGTAAAAGAATAAAATTGCAAATGGAATTCTTCAGCAGCTGGTAGCTACTGGCATATTTTAAACCTTCCAATTTTTAGATGAGATTTTTTATGAATGCCAATAGTAAGTATAAGATCACACTTGTTAGTTCTTATTAGCACTAAAATCGTCACTTTAAATATAGAAATTAATACGTAATTTTAAAAATTAAAATGAAGTTTACCTGGCCAATAATTTCATTAGTAACTATATCAGTTTTAATTTTTAAATATATAAAGAATAAGTTCGTTTTTCAAAGGCAACATATCTTTAAGAAGTCCTTAACTGAGCAATAATACTTGTAAGCTAAATTTTACAAAATAAACTAGAACAATGAAGCAAATTCCTGCATTGTTTGTATGTGTGTGGGAGAATTAGAGAGGAGAATGCTTGTAAACCAAGAGAACCAGGACTTTAAAATTTTACTATTTCTTCACCTACCCAAGTAATGTACTTAGGTATCAAAGACACTAAGCTTAAATTTTCCTTAAGTAATAAGATCAAAATGCAGAGATAAATTTAAATTAAACATAAACTTTCATTTTTGGTATCCTAATTTTGGAAATAAAAAAACTTCACACCCTCTCTAACTTGTAAAACAAATCTATGCGTGAAAAATGTTAAGCTTTCATGGAATCCTTGTATCAAAAACATGTTTTTAAACTACAAATATGATTGTAAAATCCAACTCTGATAACTTTATTGTTTTAACATTAATAATAATTATTTCATATTCTAAAATAAAAGCGAAACTACAGATCACTCTCCCCCCAAAGTAATTAAAAGGTTTTGTGTTTTGTTTTTCTGTGTGTTTTTTTTAATTAAAATGCTCCTTTAAAGGATTACTTCCTTAGCCCTGGTTGGTATGGTTCAGTTGATTGAGTATCATCCCATGCACCAAAAGATGGCCAGTTCAATTCCTGCCCAGGGCACATGCCCCGGTTGGGGGCTCAATCCCTCGTCTGAAGTGTGCAGAAAGCAGCCAATCCATGTTTCTCACTCACATCAATGTTTCTCTCTCTCCCTCTTCCTTCTTCTTTCTCTAAGATCAATAAAAAACACTTTCTTAAAAGATTACTTCCTTAATTAGCAATAGATCAAAACTGAAAGGAACAAAAATACCAAGATCCATTAATTATATGGAAAAAAACACTTAAGATACTAGTCATTCTCAAGTTATTTACTAAAAACTTTAATTTGTTTTTAAAAGCCTTAACTACCTTGCTGCAAGATTTTATTCAATGCAACTGATTTAAGTGGATAGACTGATAGTTTAAAAATCAGACTGCATTATGCTCCCTTTAAGTTAGATTTTCAATCCCCTGGTTTTTGCTGCTCTTCCAAACCTGTGAACAAGTTCTGAATTGCTTATGTCAATATTTTAAGTGCCCAACAAAGGCTTTAATGGTAGTAAAAGAATCAGAGAAAGCTAGAAGCCTGGGGCATAAAACTTGTCTGAATGGTCACCATATTTTATAAATGAAAAACAGGATCAGATACACCCAGCATTATTGTATAATGTACTGTGCTTTATTGTATGCAAGAAAGAAAACTTGAAATAAAGGCATATATTAGTTTATTTCCTGATTTTGTGTAATTCAAAAATAATCCTAGTGTGTGTTTTCCCCCATTTGCGATATAAAAAGAAGTAGAGTAGATTTTAAAAAGAGACAGAGTCTGTTTCTTTAAGGTCTTATTCCAAAATACAAGGCCAGGTAGAACTAAGAACAGCTTATCATTGAAAATTCAAAAATCATACTTTTCCCTGGTTTTCCCCCTAGATCTTTACCCTGCATGTTGCCAGAGTGATTTGAAGGTATTCCAAAGTCAAGTTCAAGAGATAGTTAAATAATTGATTAGTAGTATATACTATATCATCAAGTAAAGAAAGTAAAACTAAAAGTGGGACCCCCACCTCAAAAGTACCTAGAGTGTGTGGATTTTTATCAGAAGTAAAACCAAAAAGAAATCTTTAAGGCTCATATTCAAACTTATAAAATATCCTTTCGCTTTTTTACTTATCAAATAGCTCCTTTTCCCCCCAAAGCTTCTTCATTAAAATAAATGGCTTCTATCCTATATAATAAAAGCCTACTATGCTAAGTGTCCAGTCATCCATTCGACCAAAGCATAATATGCTAACAATATGCTAAGGCTGCTCAACCACAGTGAAGTGCACTGACCACCAGGGGGCAGAAGCTCTGCCCAGTAGATTAGCTTGCTGGTGGGGACTGGCCGATCCGGACTGAGTGAAATAGGCCACACACCCTGGAGCCCTACCCAGCTGGCCAACCTCCTACCGGTGGGGTCCCTCGGCCTGGCCTGCACCTTTTCACAATCCAGGACCCCTCGGGGGATATTGGAGAGCCTGTTTCAGCCCGATCCTGCAGGCCAGGTCCAGGGAACCCACTGGTGCATTAATTTATGCACCAAGCCTCTAGTATATAATAATGTCCATTTTAAGCTGATAATTTCCTATTTTAACAAGACAAGCAAAAACATAACTTCCTAACTAAATCAGTATTACAATGAATGCCCATAAGTTTACTGGTGCTTCCAGCATATCGGTGAAATCGGATAAAGTGGGCTAAACGGAAAGGAAGACAAAGCAGACTTGGCGCTTAACATGTTAACAAGTATTTTTTAAATCCTCATATTATTTCCCAGAGCTTTCTTTATAAATAATTAAGTAGAAAGCTATTTTCTCATTAAATTACTTCCATTTATCTGCATTAATACAGATTAAAGAAGAGAAAGTATTAAAACTGGAAGCAGTGACAAGTGACAGCTTTTATCAAACCAACAAAATTAGACACTGGAAACTATCAAGGATAGTATGGGACCATATAGCCTGCTATTCAAAGATGGACTTTATAGCATTACTATACAGCTCGTATACTACACCATAGATGATATTCATAAAGGTCTCATTAACAAAAACAATACAACTAGATTTAAACTTCCTTTAAGAAAACTGCTACTTTTGTTAAAGCTGGAAATACCTATTCTTAAGAGAAGAATAACAGTATTTACAACACATTAAGTCAGAGAAGAAGGAAATTCTACTTATTATTTGAACCATTCTTTCCTTGAACACAAAGCACTCAAAGCTTTGAAATAAAAATGGTTTCAAAAAAAACTCTCCAAGTATTTTCCGCTAAGACTTAGCCTACAACATTAACTCTGGGAATTTAAGGAAACCTAAGACTGCCTTAAGTGAGTAAGCCTAAATCCAGAATACCAAGAAAAACGGTGTTATGAAGGGATTTAAAACAAAGTTTGTAATCTCAGGCTTTCAGACAAGCTAATAATGAACCCCAGGTGGGGAGTTTCCCCAGCACCCAAAGAGAGGGTATACAAAAAATGAGCTTTTGTTCATTAAGCATCAGTTATATGTTTGATATAATAATTTGTGATTAAGTTACAAAATCCAGATGACAGAAACACACCAGACAGCTTACTGTCTATACTCTTGCACTGGCTCTTCCCACTATGTTAACACTGTTCCCTAATCACCTCAGACTGCTTCACCGCTTTCAAATCTGTCCAAATATCGCCTTTTCATTAAGCTCTGTCATAACCAATATGTATTACCTCTCTCCTTGCCTTCACAAGTCCCAATACCCCACACCTTCTATTATTTTTTAATTTCCAGCTGCATTAAATCTAATTCTGTACAACCGACTTATTTTTATATTTTTTGTTTAATGACTACCTCTTTGCTAGAATGTAAACTCTACAAAGGCAATTTCTTATAACTGACATATCCAAAACTGTGCCAGTCACATAGAAGACTCTCAAGTATTTGTTAAAAATGAATAAATATATTACTTTCCCAATTTTTTCATCTTCTAATCTTAATCCTGCATGATTATTTAATACTTTCCTTAATAAATTCACTTAAATATTTAACTTATTTTTTTCACATATCTAAATTATCTTAATATTTGAAATGAATGACATTTTCTCTTCTTCCTAATAAAATAGCATATATACCTAACAGATAAGTTATAATAATACTATACCTTTTTTTTGGTTCAAATTTACATTGTCTTATATCTCTTACACTATGATAACACCTAAGGAAACTTAAAAGAAAATTTCAATAAAGTGAAATCTTTTATAATTAGTTTTTTTAAAAATGAATTGATTTATTCCCAATTTCATGTAAAATTATCAGTAAAAACAACAAACAATTCCATTAGAAAAATGAACAAAAAACTTTAACAAAATTTTACCAAAAAGGATATACAGATAACAAAATAAGCATGTGAAAAGATATTCAACATCATTAGCCATTAGGGAAATGAAAATTAGAACATAATGAAATATCACTATGTACCTTTCAGAAGGGTTAAAAAATTTTTTTTTAAATATAAGCAACTTTGTTCTATCCAGTTTGGCTCAGTGGATAAAGCGTCAGCCTGCGGACAGAAGGGCCCCGGGTTCAATTCCTGTCAAGGGCATGTACCTTGGTTGCAGGCTCAATCTCTGGCCTTGGTTGGGGCATGGGGAAGGCAACCAATAGATGTCTCTCTCACACGATGTTTCTCTCTGTGTGTCTCTCCCCGTCCCTTCCATTCTCTCTAAAAATCCATGGAAAAATATGGTCAGGTAACGATTAACAAAATACAAACAAACAAAAAACACACACAGAAATAGCAGCAACATCAAATGCCAGTGAGGATACAGAGAAGAAATTGGGTGGCTAATATAGTACTAGCTGGAATGTAAAATGGTACAGTCATTTTGAAAAAAAAGTTTGGCAGTTTCTTATAAAACTAAACATACAACTACAATATAAACCCAGCAATTGTACTCTGGGGACTCTATCCCAGAGAAATGAAAATTTATGTTCACACACACACACACACACACAAAAAAAAACCTATACATGAATTATCATATCAGCTTTTTCTTGTCAAAACCTGAAAATAACCCAGACGTATTTCAACTACTCCGAAACAAAAACACCAAATTACTGATACGTACAACAATTTGGGTAAATCTCTATTGCAGATATTAAATTTAAAAAACTCTAGAGGAAAAATATAAAATTAATTCAAACCATTCAAATACAGTTCAGCCCTAGTCAGTCTGGCTCAGTGGTTAGAGCGTCGGCTTGAGGACTGCAGGGCTGCAGGTTTATTTCCGGTCAAGGGCATGCACCTTGGTTGCAGGCTTTACCCCTGGTCCTGGTTGGGGCACATGCAGAAATGTCTCTCTCAGATCGATGTTTCTCTTTCTCTCTTTGTCTTTCCCCCTCCCTTCCACTCTCTAAAAATCAATGGAAAAATATCCTTGGGTGAGGATTAACAAAAAAATATTCTTTTAAAACATTTCAGCAAGGAATAGCTCAATTATTAGAAAATAGACGAAGTAAATAGTATGAGAAACTTATTGAATGTATTGAGGTGGTTAATAAAATTATAGAGGTTTCAGATACACAATTCTGTAGATTGTATATTCACCACCCCAAGCCAAGTCTCCTTCCATCACCATTTACCCCTGAATCCTTGGTGACATTGCTCAAGAAAAATAGAGAGAAGTCTCAAATAACTACCAGAAATAGAGCAGGGATCATCACAACAGTGTCTTTTTAAATATATATATATATATATATATATATATATATATATATATATATTACTGATTTTTTTTTTCTAGAGAGGAAGGTATAGGTAGAGATAGAGAGTCAGAAACATCAGTGAGAGAGAGACATCTATCAGTTGGCTCCTGCATACCTCCTACTGGTGTAGTGCCCGCAACCAAGGTACATGCCCTTGACCAGAATCGAACCTTGGACCCTTCAGTCTGCAGGACGACGCTCTATCCACTGAGACAAACTGATTAGGGCTTAAATATATTTTTATTTATTTCAGAGAGGAAGGGAGAGGTTGAAAGATATAGAAACATCAATGATGGGAGAGAATCACTGATTGGCTGTCTCTTGCAGGTCCCCTACTGGGGATCAAGTCCACAACCCGGACATGTACCTTTGATCGGAATCGAACCTGCGACCATTTAGTCCGCTGGCCAACACTCTATCCACTGAGCCAAACCAGATAGGGCCACAACAGTGTCTTTGACATAAAAAATATAAGAAGGTGTTAGAAATACTTTATGTGAATAAATTTGGAAAATTAAATAAATGAACACACCCCTGACACAAAATTAGAAAATCTGATGTCAATTCTCTCCATATTAATATATAAAGTCAATAAATTCCCAATCAAAATCTCAGTATACATGGTTTTTAGAAATAGGCAAGATGTCACATCCAGGTAGCTCAGTTAGTTTAAGCTTCATCCAAATACACCAAAGTTAAAGGTTCGATCCCTTGTCAATATAAGAATCAACCAAGGAATACATAAATAAGTGGAACAATAAATTGATGTTTCTCTCTCTGCTTCCCTCTCTCAAAATCAATTTTTTAAATGAAATAGGCAAGAGTCATCTTGATTTTAAAAATTAAATGGATATACAAATGGTCAGCCAACATACTCTTATTAAAGAAAGAACTAAGTAGAATTTATTTAACATCAAGACTTAATTAATTAAGATAGTGTAGTATTGATATAATGATAAACAGATCAATGGAACAGAACAGAGAATTTATATCAATGGAACAGAATAGAGCACTGATAAGTTTCATCTAACTTACTGGTCTACAACTCATGAGATATATTAATAAATATGTTCTCCCATTCGGTGGTGGTCTTTTTATTTGTTGATGGTTTCTTATGCCATTCAAAAATTTGTTAGTGTGAGATAGTTCCATTATTTATATTTTCTCTTGTTTCCTTTGCTCAAGGAGATATATTAGAAAAAAATATTTGCTGTGGAAAATGTCTGAGATTTTACTGCCTACATTTTCGTCTAGAATTTTATGGTTTTTGAGTCTAACATAAAGTCTTTAATCCATTTTAAGTTTATTCTTGTGTGCAGTGTAAGAAGATGGTCTAGTTTCATTCTTTTTGCATGTCTTGTCCAGTTTTCCCGATATCATTTATTGAATAGACTATCTTTAGCCCATTGTTTGATTTTGCCTCTGACAAATATTGATTATAAAAAGCTGGGTTTATTTCTGTGCTCTCTATTATGTTCCATCTATCTATATTTCTGTTTTTATGCCAGTATCATGCTGTTTTGATTACTATGGCTTTGTAGTATAGTTTGATATTAGGTAGTGTGATTCGTCCAACTTTGTTCTTCTTTCTCAAGATCAATGTTGCTATGCAGGGTCTTTTATGGTTCCATATAAATTTTTGGAGTATTTGTTCTAGTTCTGTGAAATATGTCATTGGTATCTTAATAGGAATTATGTTGAATCTGTAGATTACTTTGGGAGGTATAGACTTTTTAATGATGTTAATTCTTCCTATCCATAAACAGGGTATATGATTTGGCCTATTTGCATCTTCTTTAATTTCTTTCTTCAATATCTTATAATATTCCAAGTACAGGTCTTTTACTTTACATCCTTGGTTAAATTTATTCCTATATATTTTATTTTTTTAAAAGCAATTGTGAATGGGACTGTTTGTCTTGGTTTGTTTTGTTTTTTGTCTCTCTGATCGTTCATTATTGGTGTGTAAAAATGCAACTGATTTCTGGATGTTCATTTTGTATCCTACTTTACTGAATTCATTTATAAGTTCTAATAGATTTTTGTTGGGATAATAAGGGTTCTCTATATATAGTACCATGTTAACTGCAAATAATGACACTTCTACTTCTTCCTTTCTGATTTGGATGCCTTTTATTTCTCATCAAGACTCTATTTTGTTTGTCTCTGCTCTAATGTTTATTATTTGTTTCCTTCTAATGACTCTGGGCTTTGTTTGTTGTACTTTTTCAAGTTCCTTTAAATGTAAAATTAGATTGTTTATTTGAATTTTTTCTTAATTCTTGAGTTAAACCTATAATGCTAAGAATTTCCCTCTTAGGCCTGCTTTGCCTGTGTGCCACAGATTTTGGGGTTGTTGTGCTCTCATTTTCATTTGTTTCAAGGTATCTTTTGATTTCTCATTGTTTATCCATTCATTATTTCATAAGATGTTATTTAGCCTCCATGTCCTTGTGTGCTTTTCAGTTTTCTTCTAGTGATTGACTTCATGTTTCAGAGAATTATGGTCAGAGAAAATGTTTGGTCAGAGAAAATAATTTCAATCTTCTTAAATTTATTGAGAGTTATTTTATCTCCTAACATATAGTCTTTCCTAGAAAACATTCCATGGGCACCTGAAAAGAATATATTCTGCTGCTTTGGAGTGTAAAGCTCTGCAGATATCAACGAAATCTATTTGATCTATTGTGACATTTTAGGTCATGGTCTCCTTGCTGATTTTCTATCTGGAAGATCTACCCATAGATGTCAATTGGGTGTTAAAATTCCTTTCTTTTACTGTATTATTGTCGATCTCTCCCTTCATGTCCATCAAATTTGCTTTACATACTTAGGTGCTCCCATATTGGATGAATAAATAAATGTACACATGTTCTATCCACTTTTTGAATTTATCCCTTTATCATTATATAGTGTTCTTTGTCTTACTACAGCCTTGGTTTTAAAGTTTATTTTGTCAGATATAATTATTGCTACCCCAGATTATCTTTTCAAATATCTTGTCAAGCTAGATACACTAGATAACCTTCCAGCACAGCACATCCAAAAGACTTCACATGTATAATTTCTATTTATACCATTATACATTGTTCCAAACATATATAATAAAGTGAGATAAAAATTATTAAAATGAGAATAAGGAAGAACAAAAGAAAATAAAATAAAACAGAAGCAGGAAAGAGGTTGGTATACAAATTAAATCATGAGGCCCTTACAATTTTTAGAATTGAACCAAAAATCTGTTTGTCAAGCTAGCAGCTAACTCAAAAGAAGAACATAATGTTCACAGAATGAAAACAAATCAGGTTATCAAATCAAATACAACTATCCCTGACCCCAAGATCATTCTTAAAATAAACCCTCTAATGAATTTCCCAGGGCAATCTGCAACAACCTCACTAAATATAGGCTACATGCCAAAACACAATCAGTAAAATCAATTCCGGATGAGGTCAATATGATGAGTCTGGATATAAGACTTGGGATAAAATAAGGGATAGATTTCAAACTAAAAATGAAATATACTATATATCCTTCAATCATTACTTCATAATACTAGAGGCCTGGTGCACGAAATTCATGCACTATGGGGGAGAGGAGGTGTCCCTCAGCCGAGCCTGCACTCTCTCCAATCTGGGACCCCCTTGGGGGATATCCGACTGTCAGACATCCCTCTTACAATCAGGACTACTAATTCCCAACCGCTCGCCTGCCTGCCTGCCTGCCTGCCTGCCTGATTGCCCCTAACCACTTCTGCCTACCAGCCTGATCACCCCCTAACCACTCCCCTGCCAGCTTGATTAGCACCTAACTGCTCCCCTGCCAGCCTGATTGCCCCCGAATGCCCTCCCCTGCTGGCCTGATCGCCCCCAACTGTCCTCCCCTGCTGGCCTGGTCACCCTTAACTGCCCTCCCCTGCAGGCCTGGTCCCCTCCCCCCCAACTGCCCTCTCTCTCCTGCAGGCCCAGTCACCCCCAACTGCCCTCCCTTGCCGGCCAACTTATGGTGGTCATCTTATGACTACATGGGGGTGGCCATTTGTGACCACAGGGGGTCAGCTATTTTGTGTGATGGCATGGTCAATTTGCATATTGCCTCTTTATTATATAAGATTATTCTTCTTGGCAAAGCCTTTGAAAGGTTCTACATGGCAGTGAATTTGAGTTTATATCACCTGACAAGTACCATGTGAGAAACTACTTTAGGTGGCTACTGAAGGGACAAAGACATATATTGTAAGAATCAACCCAAATGGAAATAGAAGTAGCACTCTCTTATGAAAAGGGATGATCCTAATAAAAAAGACTAGAGTTTGAACAAAAGGAATAAACTCCTAACCCTCATTTATTAGATAAACTCAGAGAAGCCTGGGGCTAGAGCCAATTTTTCTTTCAGAATGTAATTTTTAATCTTCTCAAATATAAAAGCATCCAAAATAGAAAAATATGGCAGCAATACTTTTATTCTAGGGGAAAAAAACTGTTTTAATGTATTCATGGCTCTAGTTAAACCAACTGAGCTACCCAGCCAAGGCAATACTGCCCTATATTTGTAGAGCACTATTGATAACTGTCATAAATACTTCTTCACACTCTCATGTATTCTATATAAGAAATCTAATAAAGAACTCCAAAATATTTTTTCAGCAATGCTAACTACTTAGTATATCCTTCAACATACAACTAATAAACTAGTAGCAAGTTGTACAGCCAAGACACTAAATGTGGTAATTATCTAGTAACAAATCCTGAGGCACTTATACCAAAAATAATAATAAAAATTACAAACACTGAATTTAAATGCATCATAATCAATTAATAAAATATTCTTTTATGTCTATTTTAATAAACACTTTTGTCTGTCCAGTTTTCATAAATTTTACCATGAAATTTATGAAAAAACTTTTCCAAAGTTTAAAAAACATTTATAAACAAAAAATACAAATCAATGAGATGTTTTAATATGAATGACAAATTACATGGAAAAATCACTCTTATTCTCCTACTGATACATTTCTGTGTTAATCTTTGTTATCAGTTAATCTTTTTTTTTAATAATCTCATTCCAATTTTATTTTTCCCCCACCATTTTTTTAAATTAAGGTATTATATGTGTACATTGCTTACCATTGCCCCCTTTCCACCTCCTCCCTCCCCAGAGTTTTGTGTCCATTGGTTGTACTTATATGCATGCATACCAGTCCTTTGGTTGATCTCTTATCTCCCCCAGATCTCCCTACCTTCCCAGCTGTCATTTGACAGTCTGTTTGTTGCTTTACTGTCACTATATCTATCTTTATGTTCATTAGTTTATAAATATTCTTTATTATCCATAAATGAGTGAGGACATGTGGTGTTTCTCTTTCATTGACTGGCTTATTTCACTCAGGATGATGTTCTCCAATTCTATCCAGGTTCTGCTAATGATGAGAATTCTTTTTTATGGCAGCATAGTATTCCATTGTGTAGATGTACCATAGTTTTATGCTCCAATCATCTGCTGACGGGCACCTAGCCAGTTTCCTAATCCTAGTTATTGTAAATTGTGCTGCTATGAACATAGGGGCTCCCCCGGGTCCAACCACTCCCCCTAGTCTAACCACTCCCCCGGGGCACAAGTCTCTCTGCTCCCAAAGGGCACACAGGTCTCCCGGGGCACACAGCTCCCCTGGGTCTCACGGCTCCCCTGGGGCACACGGCTCCCCCTGGTCCCACTGCTCCCCTGGGGCACTAGGCTCTCCCAGGGCACACGGCTCCCCAGGGTCCCACCGCCAGCCCCCAGGTCACTAAGGCTCCCCTGGTTCCACTGCTCCCAGGGGCACAAGGCTCTCCTGGGGGACACGGCTCCAATCAGTTAATCTTTGTTCCATAATAAACGACTTAAATTTAGAAGCTTAGGACAACATTTATTATTTATTATTGTTCATAATTCTCTAGATGAGCAAGAAATAGTATCTGATCTCAGATGACAAGTAATCTGAGTGGTCAGTGAGATCATTTAGTTCACCTGATGGCTAGGGTGTGAGTAGGATGGTAGGACAATAATCAACTAACTTTTTCTTTCTTTTCTTAGTTTTTTATTTTTTTAAAATATATTTTATTGATTTTTCACAGAGAGGAAGAGAGAGGGATAGAGAGCCAGAAACATCGACGAGAGAGAACCATCGATGAGCTGCCTCCTGCATACCCCCCACTGGGGATGTGCCCACAACTAAGGTACATGCCCTTGACCGGAATCGAACCTGGGACCTTTCAGTCCACAGGCCGATGCTCTATCCACTGAGCCAAACTGGTCCGGCTCTTTCTTTTTTAAAAAAAAAAATATATATATATATATTTTTTTTATTGATTTTTTACAGAGAGGAAGGAAAAGGGATAAAGAGCTAGAAACGTTGATGAAAGAGAAACACTGATCAGCTGCCTCCTGCACATTCCCTACTGGGTACGTGCCCACAACCAAGGTACATGCCCTTGACTGGCACCGAACCTGGAACCCTTGAGTCCACAGGAGGATGCTCTATCCACTGAGTCAAACCGGTTAGGGCAACAAATTTTTCCTTAATGGGCTCACAGAACATGCAATCTCTAAAGAAACTCCTAAACTCTGTCATTGTAGCAGGAAAGTAGCCACAGACAGCACATAAACAAATAACTCTGGCTGTGTTCTAATAAAACTGTATTGACGAAAATAAGCAGCAAGCCAGTAAACTCCAGTGTGCTACAGCCTGGCCTAGGGTGGTCTCACCCATGTATCTGTCAGTAGGTGGGTTGATAGGTTTACTGCAACTCAGCTGGAACGTTTCCCCTCTGCTGCGGCAGCTTCTTACCTTCCAGTAGGCTCCAGGGTTTCGTGACATTGTTCTACCACAGTTCCAAAACACAGCAAGAAAACGCAAGCCCCAATGTGCATGGCTGTCTTATGTCTATGTTCTTGAAGAAATTAAAATATATAGGAATTCTACAGTAACTTTTCCCTTCTTATAATGTTACAATTAGCAAATATTAACACATCTATGAGTAAAATTATAGAAGTGCTTTTTACAATGTACACCAACATCAGATATAAAGCCAATAATATAATATTAAAATACTGCCCTATGCCGAAACCGGTTTGGCTCAGTGGATAGAGCGTCGGCCTACGGACTGAAAGGTCCCAGGTTCGATTCCGGTCAAGGGCGTGTACCTTGGTTGCGGGCACATCCCCAGGAGGGGGTGTGCAGGAGGCAGCTGATTGATGATTCTCTCTCGTCGATGTTTCTAATTCTCTGTCCCTCTCTCTTCCTCTCTGTAAAAAATCAATAAAATCTATTTTTTTTAAAATACTGCCCTATATTTTTAAAGCAAATTTTTAAAAAAATTGTATTGACTTGAAAGAGCGAGCGAGAGAGAGAGAGAGAGAGAGAGAGAGAGAAGCATTAATTTGTTGTTCAACTTATTTATGCATTCGCTGTTGATTCTTGTATGTGCCCTGACTGGGGAGCACACCTGCAGCCCTGGCATATGGAAACGATGCTCTAGTCTAGACCAGTGGTCGGCAAACTCGTTAGTCAGCAGAGCCAAATATCAACAGTACAATGATGTAAATTTCTTTTGATAGCCAAAATTTTTTTTTAACTTAAACTTATTCTAACGCCACTTATTCAAAATAGACTGGCCCAGGCCCTGGTATTTTGTGGAAGAGCCACATTCAAGGGGCTAAAGAGCCGCATGTGGCTCGAGAGCCGCAGTTTGCCGACCAAGGCTCTAGTAGTCTAACCAACTGAGCTACCCAGCTAAGGCAATACTGCCCTATATTTGTAGAGCACTATTGATAACTGTCATAAATACTTCTTCACACTCTCATGAAAATTAAAAAAGACTTACCTGGAGTGAAACATTAACATTTTGCCCATTTATGTTTATCAATTAAGACTCTCACAACCACAATGCCCTAATACTAAATTAGGTTTTGAAAATACACTACACACAAATAAAAGAGAACCTTATTTAAGATCTAAAATTTCAATTTACAACATCAAAGGATTAAAACAATTATGACAAGTTGGTCAATATATAGAATGTGTATTTCTAATTACATAAAAGGGCAATTCCTTCCCAAACTTTAAATTATTATTCTTTTATTCTATGCTTTAAAAACAGATTAGAACCAGAGTCATAGAAGCATGGAACAGACTGTCCAACCTATGAGGGAAGGCGGGGGTTGAGGGGGTTAGAGAACAACCAAAGGACTTGTATGCATGCCTATGGGCATAACCAATGGACACAGATGGGGTGGAAGGGTTGAGGGCATGTGTTGGGGGGCGGGGGAGTACCGCCAGGGAGAGGTCAGTGGGGCAAAAGGAGACTTATGTAATACTTTAAACAATAAAGAAAAAACACAACAGATTAGCATTTCCTAATAACCAAGACAAAACAAATTCTATTAAGATACAGTCTAATAGACTAATTTAATTTAAATAGAGATTATCTTTTCAAATATAATTATTGAAAATACTTTAATGAAAGGAATTATTGAATAATTAAACCAAAAACAATTAAGAGAAATTTCTAAGTAATCAAACTAACACAGTTAATAAGAAAAATTACTAAGTACATGAGATTAAAAAAAAAAAACAAGGCATAATTTTAAAGCATCAAGCTAAATGCCTATAGCTCCACATGTATATAAAGAAAAAAAATAATTTAATAATAAATTAAGTAATAAAGAAACAAGAGCAGTAAAAAAAGATATAGTCTAAGTTTGCAGACTTTGATATTCTTATAAACAATCTATTTACTAGCTTTATATTTCCTCGTTAAATGTGTGTTAAATTTAAAATATGTGTTAAAAATACTCAAAAGACATTATAAAAAACTTTTAAAAAAAGCTCATAATTCTAGCAGGGGACCAGGTGGTTGATTGGAGAGATTAAGTAGCTCAATCCATTTGTTTCTAAATACTGAAACAATAGACTAAAATCCACAGTAATTAAGTCAGGCCCTAAGAAATATGCACTGACTGATTGACATTTATACACCCAAATTCTTGAATAAATGAAACTGTTAAGAGAACTAAATATACAAACATAGTTTCAATAAAGTTGGCAATACCTTAAAATATTCCGCATAAATAATTTTAACTTTAGACATTAACATTAAGGAAATGATTAGAACCACATTTTTCATAACAAAGAGGTATAATTGACCTTTATTTTATTAGCCTACAATTTGCTTCACCACTGTTTTCTTAAACCACTCTAATGGTATATATACCTTGACAACATCCCACAGATGGTTATGATTATGTGTAACAAGACAACAAGCTCATTGAAAACCATTACAGATGCTTAGCTAATGGGATGTCACATTAAATCTGATATAAGATTAAAAACTTTCTATCAATTATATTATAAACAAAGATATATCATTTGAAATTGACATTCAAACACTTCTAAACTAATTCCATAGAAGCACTAGGTTAGCAATATGCTTATTTAAGAATGAGCTTTAAAAACAAGTGAAGACATTACACAGCTTATCCCCATCACACAACTTGCTTGCACCATGTGCCCTTTGGGGAGGAGTGGGTTTATATACAGAGAGAGATATATTTTTTGCTTTCAACATCTTAGATATAGATGCTTCTAACTACAAAACTCTGGTAAATGTCAGAATTCGATTTGACTACTTCTTACTTCCTCTCTTAATGCTTAATGACTAATTCCTTAGAGATGTCCTTAAAAGCCCTAAAATGTTGTCCTTCGGTAGAAACTTTCACCAGCAATCAATCAGAAGCAAATTAGATGATTGTGTTGAAATGTACTACACTATGTAAGCTAACAAATGAATGAAGAAAGGTAGTATATCGGAACATATGCCACTACACTGAAGTTGCTAAAAGGGTTTGTTGGAAGAATATTTGGTTTCCAGTGGAGCAAATATGGAATATAAAGGGACAGTGATAAAAGAATACCAAATCATATGGAAATCCAAATATAGTGACAGACACAATTATTTTACTAATTGCTAATGAATACAGTCAAGTGGCTTCAAACAGCAAAACTTTGCTTGGACTACTCCAGGTTTTGACCTCTGCATGAGCAAATGCATTTAAACTGAAGCCCACCAAAATTGATTAACGGCGCCAGCCAAGGCCAGCATGTTAGTTGAAGCTTTTTCCATCTATCCATGGCCCCAAGGATAGTTAAATGAACCTTAAAATGGCTACAAACAGCTCAATGACTACACAGAGTCCTGCCAATTAGAAATAATTAGGCAGTCATTTTGGTGGTAAGTCTTTTTAAGTGCATACATAACGATGCAATGATGCTTATTAACGATCTCATATGAGCTATGCTCAAACAGCCTGAAATAATTATGCAACTATCACAAAGCCTTGCTCATCTCTGTACTTCACCTTAATGCATTTAAAAATCCACTTCATTACCTCCAGTAATTAATCCTCCATTAATTGCAGGAAAAGCTCAGTTTACCAAGCTTCATTTCTAATTATCTTATAAATAGTTATGGTTCTAATTAATGTGTTCATTAAGATGAATATCTTTCTCAAAGCCATGCTCAGAGCAAAGGTTCCACTTATTCTCTCAAAAGCCTAACTAGCCATAAGGTGAGGCCATTTTGGTTGCATTTGCTTTTATTTTAGTATACTCAACCTCCTAATTGGCATTTAAAATCTAATTTAGAGAAACTTCAAGGAGGCTATATAGGGGGAAATAGGGGCAAAAAGATATTTTCAAACTCTTTCCCAATCAATAATCCTAATACCTTAATAGGAAAACTTTAGTGCACTTTTTGGACAAAAATTGACTAATACATTTAAGTACTATATCCAAGGGAATTTCAATTACACACAAACATAGCTTTTGCCCCATCTCTTCAATTAGAAAATAAGACAAGGAAGATAAAATATACTATTAAAAACAAATGTATTTAAATTTATATTAGATTGCCTAGCTAAATTGCCACTATAAAGCAATGACTCAGTATAAATTGTCAGCCTTCAAAGAAAAAACTTACACATATCCTGGGATCACCATTACTTCATATCATTTTGGAAACACAGTCTATGTGCTTTTTAAAAACAGAAATCTAATTCTGTACTACAAAGTATACAGCACTTAAATACTGACTATGATTAAAAGATGAAATATAATGCAAAATCATTCTGCTTATAAACAAGAATAATTTTATAATTGGGTAAATTTTTAAAAATAATTGTATAGTTCAGAAGCACAAAAGTATTCTTAATTTTAAAAAATCATCTTTTATTTTCTATAATTAAAAGAACCAAAACAATTTGTTTGAAAAATCAAGTGAGTAAAATACTATAATAAAAAATAAGTTATTTTTTTAATAATCCTGAGTTAATAATAAAGCTATAGTTCCACATGATGGATGTCTCTTGCTTTTCTCTAATTTGCTGTTGCTCATTAATCTTACCCCCTTGTCTTTATCCATGTAAGATCAGTCCACAGAACAGTTTCATTTATGAATTTTTCAAAAAAGTCATATTCATTTTACAAGCAAAACTCTAAAGAGATAGTTTCTTCATACTTAATTATAATGTGTAATTTCTCTAGGACAAACTTTTAAAATATACTTTACACAAAGCCACTATGATTTGTGTTCCCACATTAAAATTTCTGATTATGGAGACTAATAAATTTTCTAGAAGAGTAGATGGGACTCAGTTTGAAAGAAAACCTCATATATTTTATAGCAACACTAGAGTCCCAGTTCACAAAATTTGTGCACAGAAGAGGGGGAGGGTACAGATTGGGCCTAAACTGGCAGTCGTACATCCCTCTAGTAATCTGGGACTGCTTGTTCCTAACTGCTTCCCTGCCTGCCTGCCTGATCACCCTTAACCACTCACCTGCCTGCCTGATTGCCCTGAAGCACCTCAGCCTCGGCTCCCACCACCATGGACTTGGAAGGATGTCCAGAATAACATCCAGAAGGTCGTTTGGCTCTCTGGTCTAATTAGCATATTACACTTTTATTATTACAGATGCATTCATTCATTCATTCATTCATTCATCAGTCTATGTTCTAGGTACTTTTCAATGTTGACAAGGATACAGAAGTTAATAAGACAAGCATGGACTATGCCACAATGGAGTTAAAAGTCTAAATCTTTTAAAGTAAAACATTCCTGCTAACTTAAAAGAAACAATGCCACAACACGGAAACTGGATGATTTTAGCTATAAGTTTCAATTAGTATTATATAGCTATATATCAAGTACACCTTAATATACAAAGAAAACATCAATCCCCTACTGTATCCAAAGGATCCTTGAGAGAAATCTTGGCCCATCCACCCGTGTACAATTTAGGCACCAAATTGTACTAATATAACAGAAATGTATATAATTCAGAGAGACATACTGTGACCATAAATGAATCTGTGAAAATATTAGGTTTGGTGAACCTATCTTCTAAATTTTGACCATTCAGTAACGCCTTACCTGGTGGAACAGAACAGGGAGCCTCAGTTGTGGCTTTGGAATACTCCAAGATCTCTCCCACAAGCTCAAAATGAGAATCATAAAGTGCTCACCACAAAACTTAACATTAATTAATTCACTTTTATTTTTAAAATTATTATTTCAAGGGGAAAGGGGAAAGGAGAACAAATGGTGGTAAGATGATACAATATCCAAAATATTAAAAATTATTCTTCCTTTTTATCTAGAGGAATTAAGGAATATCATTTCTGTTTATCCTGAAAGTATTCAAATTTTAGAATACTCACATCATTTGCCCTCTCTTTTCACTCTGCTATCCTCACTACACAATCAAATCTAAGGAAATAAAGCCAATAAATTCTTTACAACAAAGCTGCTTATAAGTACCTGACCAATATCACAAAATAATGTTAATGTTAGCCCCTCAGAGTCCATTTTCTCTTTGATCCAAACAATTATTTCAGGCAAACAAATTTCTTCTATGTCAACAGGCTTATACATATTAGTATAAGTGAACTGGAAGCAATGGTTCCTTAGAGGCAAAAATGAAAAGCTGAAAAAGGCAAGCAATCCAAAAACCTAAGGTTCTAATGAGCCACATTTAAATGGATTGAAATAGTTAACATTGATTAGGCTCTAAATTGAGATCTAAGTAAAAGGCAAATTTCCCCTATTAGATTGGAAGTAGTGTTAATTCTTTTTTTTAATATATTTTATTGATATTTTACAGAGAGGAAGGGAGAGAGATAGTTAGAAACATCGATGAGAGAGAAACATCGACCAGCTGCCTCTTGCACACCCCCTACCGGGGAGATGCCCACAACCAAGGTACATGCCCTTGACCGGAATCAAACCCGGGACCTTTCAGTCCGCAGACCGACGCTCTACCACTGAGCCAAACCAGTTTCGGCAGTGTTAATTCTTTATCATTGCACAGATACTAATGACAAAAAAAAGGAGACCCATTATATTGCATTAGCATGCCCTTTCCTCACCCCAGTTAGTAAAACAGAGGAAAGCACAAACCAGTAGGCCAGACTAAACATAATATCCTATGAGAAGATTTCTGATCTTACCATGGACACAGACAGCTCAGTACAGTACCAATTAACAATGTTAAGTCTCCAGGCACCTTAGTTCTAACACGTAAAAATCTAAATATCTTTCACAGACATGAGTAACTTAAAATATTTAGGAAAGCCACACAAGACATTAAACTAAAAAGAGATATTCGTTGATCTGTTCTGTTGTATTTTCTTCATAAGGCCCATCAAAAGTTTGCCAGTGTCATCTATTACTAAGAATAAACTTATATCCTCTACCCATACCATAGGCAGAGTATCCTTCTTCATCCTTGACACTGAACTTATTCACACATATTGGCAGAAGTAACTCTGAGTAGAGGATTTAAATGTGCTTGAGAAATCGGACTTGTTTTCCTTTTGTCTAAGAAAACCTGCTTTGATTAACTGCTGATCCAAGGCTGATGAAGCCCCAGCTCGGAGTCAAGGCCAAGAAGCCCAGTCTACATCAGAAGAGGTCCAGTTCACTTGCTAATGTTTGTGTAAGAAATATATATCTTTTTTTTGTATGCCATTGAATTGCTGACTGATATAATGACATTAGCACCAGAGGGCTTAGGTTTTAGCCTGTTATCTCGCCAAGAGGCACAAAGAATAAAATCTGCCGGAGAACGGGACAGGAGTGAGAACAAGGGTTTGAATTCACAGATTTTTCCATGTAAGCATGAGCAAGTTATTTGACCTCTGTTGTTTATGTCCTCATCTGTAAAGACTTAGAAAATAAGAATGGTTGCTATATCAAATAACCTATGATGATAATACAACTCCACAATTCCTAACACATAGTATATACTCAATGAATGTTACTTTCCCCTTTATCTTCCTTACTGTTTGTACACTTTTTCTTTATTTCAATACATTTTCACAAAATTTTTATTACATGCAAATAGGTAATCCCCCCCCCCTTTTTTTTTTTACTAAACTTTAAAGTAAACACCTGTCAAAGTAACTCTAGAATGTCTATTTCCATGTCTGAGAAGAATCCTCCCCTTTCTCATGGATCTTACTTATCATCTTTCTCTTTCTTGCTACAAAATTTGTTTTTCATGATGATACATCTTTCTACTGAAAAACACACCAGAAGAACATACCTTTGCTTGTTTGTTAAGCAAAATTCCCATATGTTTTCCTTCCTATTTCTCCTCATATTTATTTCATACTTTCCTCAAAAAAAGGAGACAAACAGTAGTTACAATATCAACACATTTTTTTTCATTTCAAAAGAAAAGGGTAGATTCAAATGATACTAATAAAATGTTTAGTTATTCAGAAGATAAACTGTACAAATTAAAAATTAGTATTAGGGATTTATTTTTTAAATTTAATAAGTGAATGGCTTAAGGCAGTGATAATTTCTTTTTAAAAAAGAGAAAAGAAAAACAGAGGCTGCAGGGAAGGTCAGAGACTCAGAAACAGACACAATCATTCACCATAAAAGACTTCAGGGGACATTTTAATAACTACCTGTGGCGGGATCTCTCATATTCATTATACAATTCCCAAGACAGACTTTGTTTTCCCATTCATACTCACAGATACAGAAAATGCAGCCCTGCCATTAAATGCAGTGTGAGTAGGTGCGTTTAAATAACAGTTGTTTTATCACTGCGTTTATCACCCTAGTTTGCCATAAACAAGAATAAGAGCTGAATGAATACACACAATGTGCACATGTGCATGCACACACGTGCACATACACACAGCATCAAGCAGAGATTATTGAAGTTATGGACATTCATGTTTATTTTTAAATGCTTGGACACACACAAAAAATATGACTGAAAAATGATCAACTCATGAATCAATTAAGATCTCACCCACATTACAAAAAGACATAAGAGGATTCAAAATTTTTAAATGCTCTCATAAAAAATAGTTATATATACAGGATACGATACGAAGAAATTTATAGTTGTTCGCATGGAAAATAAGACAATCATTAATTGATAATACAGGAATGGGACAACATTCACATTATGGTGCCAGAAGAAGAGAGAGAGCAAGATATTGAAAACTTCTTTGAAGAAATAATGACAGAAAACTTTTCCTACTTCATGAAGGAAATAGACTTACAAGTCCAGGAAGTGCAGAGAGTCCCAAACAAGAGGAACCCAAAAAGGACCACACCAAGATGCATCATAATTAAAATGCCAAGGGTTAAAGCAAAGAGAGAATCTTAAAAGCAGCAAGAGAAAAGCAGTTAGTTACCTACAAGGGATGCCCATATGACTATCAGATGATTTCTCAACAGAAACTTTGCAGGCTAAAAGTGAATAGCAAGAAATATTCAAAGTGATGAATAGCAAGGACCTACAACCAAAATCATTCTACCAAAAAAGCTCTCATTTAGAATTGAAGGTCAGATAAAGAGCTTCACAGACAAGAAAAAGATAAAGGAGTTAATCACCACCAAACCAGTATTACATGAAACTTTGAAGGGTTTTCTTTAAGAAGAGGAAGAAAAACAAGTAAAGGTAAATATGAACAACAAAGTGGTAACACATACATATCTATCAACAAATGAATCTAAAAATCAAACAAATAAAAAATCTGATGAACAGAATAAACTGGTAGATGTAATAGAATCAGGGGCATGGGAATGGAACAGACTGACGATTCTCAGAGGGAAGGGAATATGGGGGGGAGGGCGGGGTGCAAGATGAGATTAGACAAATATCTTATATGCATGTATATATTACCTATAGACACAGACAATAGGGTGGCGAGGGCCTGGAGTGGGGTGGGAACTGGGTGGTGGGGAGCTATGGGAGGGACAAAAGAGGGACGTCTGGAAAAATCTCAAGAATAAATATTAATTTTAAAAAAAGACAAAGAAGAAAAAGACAAAAAATCCTATCTAATAAGAGTAATATGCAAATTGACCATCACACCAAGACACAAGATGGCCGCCCCCATGTGGTCAAAGATGGCTGTCCCACATGGACACAAGATGGATACCACAAGATGGCCTATAGGGTAGGGAAGTTGTGGGAAGTTAGGGGTGACCAGGCCAGCAGAGGAGGGAAGTTAGGAGAGATAAGGCCAGCAAGGGAGAGCAATCGGGGGACCCAGGATGCTGGGAAGGGCAGTTGGGGGGAGGGGGGACCCAGGACTGCAGCAGAGGGCAGTTAGGGGTGACTGGGTCTGCAGAGGGCAGTTGAGGGAGACCAGATTAACAGGGAGAGCAGTTTGGGGGAACCAGAACTATAGGGGAGTACAGTTGGGGGGGGGCAGGCCTGCAGGGGAAGGCAATTGGGGGAGACCCAGGCCTGCAAGGGAGGGCAATAGGGCGGGGGGGACAGGCCTGCAGGTGAGAGCAGTTGGGAGAGACCAGACCTGTAGGAAAAGGCAGTTGTGGGGAGGGGAAGGGACCCAGGCCTGCAAGGGAGGATAGTTGGGGGGGGGGGGGGGGGCAGGCCTGCAGGAGAGAGTAGTTGGGGGGACCAGGCCTGCATGGGACGACAGTTGGGAGAGGACAAGGCCTGCAGGAGAGGAAAGTTGGGGGGGTACCAGGCCTGCAGAGGAGGGAAGTTGGGAATCAACAGTCCTGGATTATGAGAGGGATGTCCCACTGGATCGGGCCTAAACGCGCAGTCAAACATCCCTCAAGGGGTCCCAGATTGGAGCAGGTGCAGGCTGAGCTAAAGTACAACCCTCCCCCCATGCATGAATTTCATGCATGAATTTCAGGCCTCTAGTATGAACAATAAAATAGCAATAAATACATACCTATCAATAATTGAATCTAAAAATCAAAATAAACAAACAAGAAATCTAATAAAGTAAACTGGTGGATAGCATAGAATCAGAGGCATGGAAACATGGAATGGACTGATGAATCTCAGAGGGAAAGGAGGTAGGGGAGGGGAGACAAGAAGAGACACACACAGTAGGGTGGTGAGGCTTGGAGGAGTGGGCAGGGAACCAGCTGGAGGAGGGAAATGGGAGAAGGGGAGATAAAAGAGATATCTGTAATACTCTCAACAATAAATATTTAAAATGAAATAATAATTCAGGAATAAAATCTGTGTTCTGCATACTCACAACTGTAAACTATTTTTGCCACAGCCTGTATTTTATTATATTTGTGTGTTCAGATACATGATATACAATAATAAAATAATTACTTATTTAATTCTATTTTAGATTTTCTATTTAAAACACTCACAAACCCAGTCTCTGAATTTCTACTCCCTCCTACCTTTTTAATCTAGGAGAGTTAAGGAATATCATTTTTGTTTATCCTGAAAGTATTCAAATTTTAGAATATTCACATCATTTATCCTCTCCTTTCTCTATGCTATCCCCACAACACAATCAAACCTAAAGAAATAAAGCCAATGAACACTTTTAGTAACACAACAAGCTTCCTCTAATTACCTGACCAATATCACAAAATAATGTTAATGTTAGCCCCTCAGAATCCATTTTCTCTTTGATCCAAACAAATTTATTCCAGGCAAACAAATTCCTTCCAGTGTCAACAGTTTTATCCATAAAAGTGAACTATAATTCTGTTATTCCTCTCCCTGCAAAAAATGAAAACCTGAAAAAGGCAAAAGCAGGCTTTCATTGAACTGGACAATGTAACTCAGTTGCAGGCTTCATACAGTCCAGTCAGGCAAAGGAGGGAAGCAACCAATTGATGTTGATGTGTCTCTCTCAGATTGACAGTCCTCTCTCTGTCTCACCCTCCCTTCTACTCTTTTTAAAAAGAAATCAATGGGAAAATATCCTTGGGTGAGGATTAACAATAACAACAATGAAGATAATCAGAAATTAGAATTTACAGTAAGTCATCACTAACTTTGTCGACAGGTTCTGCTACTTGAAGTGAAATGACATCATAAAACCAACTTTACCATAGCTAACTTAGAAACAAGAGTTAAGTTCCTAAGTCCCTAAACAACATTATAACAAAACTAGAGGCCTGGTGCATGAAATTTGTGCACTGGAAGGGTGTGTGCCTCATCCCAGCCTCTACCCTCTCCAATCCTGGACCCCTGAAGGGCTGTCCGATTGCCCATTTAGGGCCAATCCCTCTCACAATCCAGGACTGCTGGCTCCCAACTGCTCGCCTGCCTGCCTGCCTTCCTGATTGCCCCTAACCACTTCTGCCTGCCAGCCTGATGGCCCCCTAACCACTCCCATGCCAGTCTGATTGATGTCTGCTCCCCTGCCTCCAACTTCCCTCCTCTACTGGCCTGGTCACCCCTAACTGCCCTCCTCTGCAGGGTTGATCACTTTCAACTGCCCTCCCCTGCAGACCTGGTGCCTCCCAACTGCCCTCCCTTGTTGGCAATCTTGTGATGGCCATCTTGTGTCCACATAGGAGCAGGATCTTTGACCACATGGGGGCAGCCATATTGTGTGTTGGAGTGATAGTCAATCTGCATATTACTCTTCTATTAGATAGGATAGAGGCCTGGTGCATGGGTGGGGGCTAACTGGTTTGCCCTGGTGTCTTGGATCAGGGTGTGGGTTTTCTTGGGGTGTGGGACAGCCTGAGCGAGGGGCCTGTGGTGGTTTGCAGGCTGGCCACTCCCCCCAGTGACCCAAATGAAGTCCTTGGTATCTGGAATATATTTACTTTCTACAATTGAAACCTTGTAACCTGGAGTGGAGCCAAGCCTCCTGCTTGCTCAGTGGATTTGTTTACCTTCTATAATTGAAACTTTGTAGCCTTGAGTGGAGGCTTAAGCCAGCAAGGGCGGTGGAAAGCTTGGCTTCAGGGCGGGTGGAAAGCTTGGCTTCCTCCATTGCCAGGGAAATGCCTTCCTCCTGCTCTCTGTGGTTGTAGCCATCTTGTCTGGGTTTATTTGCATACTGATTGGCTGGTGGAGCAGAGTGATGGTTAATTTTATTAGGTAGTATAATTGAAACTTTGTAGCCTTGAATGGAGTCCAGGGCCAGCCAGGGTGTGCAGAAAGGTTGGTTTTCTCCATTGCCAGGGAAACCCAAGCCTCCTGCTCACTCCCTGGCTGCAGCCATTTGGTTGGGTTAATTTGCATACTCGCTCCTGATTGGCTGGTGTGCGTGGGTTGTGGGTGTAGTAGATATATGGTCATTTTGCATATTTTTCTTTTATTAGTTAGGATAACATTTAACAAAATGTTCAATGATACGTTATTCAAGGATCTGCTATATTCTGCAAACACCATAAAAAAAGATAATACTTAACTGTCATATTCCCAGACTTAGTCATGACCTCAGAACAGGCTAGAAATACTAAGTTTGTTTTCAAACTTTTTTTTTACTGTGAATCCTTAATACATGTATAATAAGGCCCAATATTCCTAAACAGTAAATCATGACACCATACATGTCACATGTGATTGCTCTAAGGATTAAATGAAAAGAACATGTTAAGCATTCTTTATTACTACTTTAGTACCAGTTTAATTAATACATATTATTACTATTATTGTATAGCTCAATATTGATAATCTAAATTTATAAAAATGCAGGCTTACAACTGTGCTGGATTCTTTGTAAAGTTTCAACAATAATAAACAAGAAGCATCTAATATTTTAAAAATTCTATTTGCTAATAAATACAATACAGTTAAAGATTCAAGTTGTTTTAGATTTTATATTTTGTTATGGTTCATTTGGGGATATGGCTAGAAAAGAAAGAACTAGAAGCTATATTTTTACAAAAATATACATTTTGCAAGCATGTATCCCAATCTCATAATAACCACAGAATGTCTCATAACATAAATTTAATATACATAGCAGATTAGCAACAGACAAGAAAAATATATTCCAATGATAATGAAGAGTTATAAAGTCTCTCAAAAATAAACCCCAAAATCTAAGAGGACACTCTTGGTCCACAAAACTTTCTAGTAAAGGTTCAACATAATCAACATGATCAACATGATGCTTGAGGTATTCAGCTTTCCTTAAAGGTTACACCTATTTGAATTCTGACCAAAGCAAATCTTTCTTTAGACTGTAAGATCCAACAAGATCTAAGATCAAGGGGGCATGACTACCAAGTAATTCCCCCACCTACTTATTCCAATACAGTGTTTTTGAATCATGCTCCCTAGCTTTCCAGTAATGTCAAGGGAACTCTTAAAAGCACTCATTACTGACAGCATTACCCTGCAACACAATACCATGCCACACTGTCTTTCTTTAGTTACATCCCAAATGCGGTGAGCAAGAGTGTTGTCTTTCCCTGATGGTTTTACTTAAGAATGAAAAATAATGAATATTTCAAAAAATAAGTGGTAAATAACCAGTAAATTGGGGGGGGGGGGGGGGAGAGATGCCTAAACTAGCAACTCTAGAAGCAGAGAGTTCTATCCATGCACATTCTCAAATTTCTCCAAACAGAAAAGGCTGGAGATCACTCTGAACGTTAGGGGAATGTCTAGAAGAGGTAGGTGAGTAACGGAGACAAACTGAATCTACATAGTTAGTATCAAATAAGCAAAGGTGACTAAGAAAAGTCTAACTATGAAGTCACCAACAAACAGAGACGGTATAGACAGGAACTTGCTTTAAAAAGGGATTGTTCAGCGGTAGCTCAGTGGCAGGCTGTCTAGAAATGTCCACTTGCTTTCCTCAGGGCCCTACTTTTCCTGAGAAACTTATAGAGCAGTTCCTAGATACATGTGGGACTTACTTAGACATCTTTGTACTTATTTGTCTAGATTTTCCAAGTGTTATGTTTATTAAATATACTTAGATCTTAGTTAAAAGACACCCTAAAAAGTAGCCTTTAGCCTAGGGTAAAATGTGTAAAATAATCAAATACAACAGAAGCCACATACTCAAAAGTGAAATGAGCTCTTCAGATACAACTAAAAATCATATTAAATATAAAAGTGTTAGACCAAGCATGTCAAGCTCTCGGGCCATGGGCTGCATGCGGTCCACAATAAATATTTTTGAGGCCCGGCCAATATAACAGTATGTAAAAAATGTATTACTGAAAATTTCATAACTTAATTTTTTACAATACCCTGTTATAGATAATTATTAATACTGAACTACAATGTCGCTAATGACTGATTACTATAATCATGTTGCATTATTTCCCTTACGCACCTTATGCGCAGGTGCACCATTTCTCTCCACTAATACTAGCAGCGAATATTTTAGCAGCCGATTGCCACATCACTAGATTGACTTGTTTGGTGTGTGCAACAGCAAATATTTCACTTTCTGAGAACAAGAAAAATAGGCTTATTTGCATTACGTTTATTAATTTGTGCAGTTGTTCTGTGTCTGGTAAGTTAATGTTCAAGAAAAAAACATTAATTTTTATTAAAATGCTCTATTATCTTATGTTAATGATTACTCATTTATTTCAGCCCTTTGTATTTAGCGTGTCTCTATCAAAATAAACCTACGTTTCTATGAAAATTGAAGCTTTTATGTTTTTCGGACTACATAAAGTTAAACCTTGTTTATTTGGCCTGTGTTGGCCTTTGTGTTTGACATGCTTGTCTTGACTAAAGGATCACAATTCAATTTGCCATTCAAATTTCACCTCCTTCTCAACACAAGAAGAAATATCTTTAAAAGATAACATATGATCATATGTATCTCACTTTAGGTAGCAGATACAAACAACAAATTCTAAGTAACCAAATTTTTGCATAGTAAATTACTTCCCACATAAGCTCAAAGATGAATTCCAAGAGAATAATGGGAAGAACAGTATCAATTTCATTAATACAGCTCTTACTATTTTCAAAATACTCTCACAAAATATCATTTAATCCTTACATCAGCTTTGTGAAAAAGACAGAGGAGACATTCAATCCCAGTCACTTAACTACTAAGTACAAACTACCAGCCAGCCACTAACAATAGCCATAAAGTGATACCCATCCAGCTTAGCCCAAGATTAAAGGGTTTCTTGGGATCCAGAATTTTCAGTGCTAAAACAGAGTCACAAGCAAGCCAGCATGGTTGGTCATCTAGCAAAAATTAAAAGGGTATTGACACTGTCCTCAAGAAGCTCACTGTTTATTATTATGACTCCAAAGTTTCAGATTTTTAAGAAACATCTTGCTGCTGAGAAAAAACAAGAGATTAAAAGCTAAGATTATGATGCTCTAAACTTACAGATGCACAATTTACAGATGAATAAGCAACAAGCCAGATAGCAGTCAAGATCATATTGCTTCTCAGTCATGGAAAAGGGATCAAAGGCAGGTGTTGTAACTCCTAATCTAACACAATTGCTATCTTATTGTGCTGTTTCTTGGCTAAGTCTTCCACCCATACCCCCTAATTCTACACATACATCTGTCAAGTCTTGGTCTTATACATTTTGGTCTTATACATTTTATAAGAAGAATGATCAAACTGCTCCATCAGCCAAATTAACAATCCAATGACTCCATACAATTATTGATTCAATGCTTGCAAATAATCTTAAACCTCCAAACCAGGACAGCTGGTGACAGATAAATAGAAGTATGTGAGAAGCACACAGTTTACTCATTCCCAGAAAGCATATCTGAAACAATCCAAGATGATAAATATATATCAATTAACATGTTTAACAGTAACAACATTCAAAGCCTCAAAAACAGACTATTGCTGGTCCATGAACTATTATAGTTCACAGTAGAAAAACAAAGATATTGAGAACAAGATTTTAGAACTTTTTAAGTGATTTTGTTATAACTACAACATTTTATTAATTTTTAAAAATATTACTGGGCAATACATTGAAAATTTAGAAGGCAAAGTGTCCTTTATCACTGACTAGAGGCTTGGTACATGAAATTCGTGCATGGGGGTGTGTGTCCCTCAGCCCAGCCTGCACTGTCTCCAATCCACCCCTTGAGGGATGTCTGCCCGTTTAGGCCCGACCCCACTGGGCAATTGGACATCCCTCTCACAATCCAGGACTGCTGGCTCCCAACTGCTCGCCTGCCTGCCTTCCTGATTGCCCCTAACCACTTCTGCCTGCCTGCCTGCCTGATCAGCCCCTAACAATTCCCCTGCCAGCCTGATTGATGCCTAACTGCTCCCCTGCCAACCTGTTTGCCCCTAACTACCCTCTCTGCAGGCCTAGTCACCCCTAACTGCCCTCTCCTGCAGGCCTGACCCCCCCCCCAACTGCTCTCCCCTGCAGGCCTGGGTCCCCCCAAATGCCCTTCCCTGCAGGCCCAGTCACCCCCAACTTCCCTCTTCTGCCAGCCTGGTCACCCCTAACTGTCCTCCCCTGCAGGCCTGGTCCCTCCCTCCTGCCATCCCTGCTGGCCTGATCGCCCACAACTGCCCTCCCTTGCAGGTCATCTTTTGGTGGCCATCTTGTGTCCACATGGGGCAGCCATCTTGTTAGAGTAATGGTCAATTTGCATATTACTCTTTTATTAGATAGGCTAGAGGCCTGGTGAATGGGTGGGGCCAGCTGGTTTGCTCTGAAGGGTGTCCCAGATCAGAGTGGGAGTTCCCTTGGGGTGTGGGACGTGTAGGACGACCTGGGCGAGGGTCCTGTGGTGGTTTTTAGGCCGGTCATGACCTCCAGCGACCCAAGCAGAGGCCCTGATATCTGGGATTTATCTATCTTCTATAATTAAAACTTTGTAGCCTTGAGCAGAGCCAAGCCTCCTGTTTGCTCCATGCCTGCAGCCATTTTTGTTGTGATTTCTTTATCTTCTATAATTGAAACTTTGTAACCTTAAGTGGAGGGAGTCCTAGACTGGCCAGAGTGTGCGGAAAGCTTGGCTTCCTCCATTACCAGGGAAACCCAATCCTCCTGCTCACTCCGTGGCCACAGCCATCTTGGTTGAGTTAATTTGCATACTCACTCCTGACTGGATGGTGGGCTTGACTTGTGAGTGTAGCAGACGTACGATCAATTTGCATATTACTCTTTTATTAGATAGGATACTTTGAGAAGTACTGCTAGATTATATAAAACAGAATCAGTTTTATAACACAGCCATATGATATGAGAATTTCTCATATTTCAACTGAAATACTTCTGAATCCTACATTTTTTAATATGGGGGGGGGGAGAGAATGAACAAGCCAATCATGCAATAAGAAACTACAATGTATCATTAAAAAAGATTACTTTTTAAAATGTGTTATTTGGAGGCTGTTTATACTTACTAACCACATGGAAAAGTAGTCTTTCTATTTTCTTCTAGGCTATAATAGAAATGAAAAGTGATATTCTGTGGTCAAGGATCAATTTAAAGTTATCTTTTTTGAAAAATAAAAAAAAAGGAAAAAGGACAAAATTTAAAGATATGGATCACAGATTTCCTGAAGTGAGAAAATGGCTTAATCATGAAGGTAGGTACATGCAAGAACATAAGCTAATGGCCAAAAAATCAGTATCAAAACATAAATTTAATAATTGTGCCAGGTTAAGAAATTTGTCATATTTTTTTAGAGATGCAACATGAACAGTATGTGGTTGATAAAAACACTGCCCCTGCTAGCTTTGAAATACTTCTGCAAAGAAAAAGCAGAAAAAGAGGAGGAGCATGGAGGTCAGAGGCAGAAGGAGAAGTAGCAGCAGCAGCATCAACAGCCATTGGCAAAAACCTAAGTAATTGCTGAATCCACGTATTGATATGTATTATATTATTCTCCTACTCTTGAGTATATTTGAAATTGTCTTAAAAATAAAAAAGTAGTGCCGAAACCGGTTTGGCTCAGTGGATAGAGCGTCGCCCTGCAGACTGAAAGGTCCCAGGTTCGATTCCGGTCAAGGGCACGTACCTTGGTTGCGAGCACATCCCCAGTAGGGGGTGTGCAGGAGGCAGCTGATCAATGATTCTCTCTCATTGATGTTTCTAACTCTCTATCCCTCTCTCTTCTTCTCTGTAAAAAATCAATAAAAAATATATTTAAAAAAAAAATAAAAATAAAAAAATAAATAAATAAAAAAGTAGTAAATAAGCTAGAAATAGTTATATTCCTAAAAGTCATTTTAGCAAAGTGTTTTATTTTATCAACAACCTCTTAAAATTTAAAAATAAAACTCGTGAGTATATGTTCTTGGACAGATTGTATAAAGTGCCAGCAAGGAAAACACTAAAAAGTACTTTAAAAATGAATATCAGGAAGCCATGTAGATGTAACTACACAGATTCAGAGTCATATTTTTAGCTTTTCCAAAGCTAATAATAATAAAAAGCCATCAAAGTAGCAGATCTATGCCTGTAATGATAACTTAAGGCCTTTGGCTTTGCCATATGAAGTTTAATGTCCCAAAGTGGTCAATTATAGCTTGGTAATATCCTTTTTAGTAGATGAAGCTTAAGGACATCATGGAAGCCCTCTCTACCACCTTCCTTCCTGCTCTATTACGTATAATTCAAGAAATTTATGATTTGGGGTGGGGTTCCCCCCCACCTCTTCCTTTAAGAGAACTAGAGATTGTGACTGCTGAAATATTAGGAGAATACTATGATAGTAACACACTTAATGCAATCACTATTGCCAAAAAGAACTCTTCCAAGTTACCGATTTCCTGAAAGACATGAACCTAGTCACTTTCAAAACCTGTTTTCTACAAATGTAAATAACAATTAAAAAGTGAATTCAAAAAAATCCTTCATTTAAGAGAAAAATAAATAATGTTCCAACTATTTTTCTTTTACTTCTCCTTAAAGTGGCATCTAAGGGCTACACCATACTACCTCCTTGAAAATAAAAATACCTGATGTATATGTAACCCATTATTTTTTCAAATAATACCATTCTTCAATTTTTTCTTTAAAGGGAATATGACCTTGCTGGCATGGTTCAGTGGTTAGAGAACCTGCCTCCACACTGGAGGGTCTCGGGTTCAATTCCCCATCAGGAGACATTCCTGAATTGCCCTTTATTCCACACCCCCAGTCAGGGTGCATGCAGAAGGCAAACAAAGGATGTTTCTCTCTCTCCTCTATCTCTTTAACTGCTCCCTTCCCCTCTCTAAATAATCAGTGGAAAAAATATCCTCTAGTGAGGATTTTAAAAAGGGGAATAAGGACATATGTGATGAATAACTTTAAAAACAACCTGACCTTACCTCCTTCAAAAACTGTATCTTACAATCTTTGAAGACATTATTTTTCTGTAATGTTCCCTCCCAAAACTATAAGCAACCAACCATAAATTTTTAGAAACCAACATCCTGAAAATCAGGGTTAGAGTTGATTTGGTCTAGCATATACTTGACTAGTGCACACACTAGAAGATATACTTTATCTTCTAGAGGTAAAGAGGATCAAACAAAGGTGATTTTAAAAAATATTTTATTGATATTTTACAGAGGGGAAGAAAGAGGGATAGAAAGTTAGAAACATCGATGAGAGAGAAGCATCGATCAGCTGCCTCTTGCACACCCCCTCCTGGAGATGTGCCAGCAACCAAGGTACATGCCCTTGACCGGAATCGAACCCAGGACCTTTCAGTCTGCAGGCTGACGCTCTATCCATTTAGCCAAACCAGTTTCGGCCAAAGGTGATTTTTAAGACATTTAAAAAAAAAACCTACTAAATGAAGGTCTCAAGTTTTAAAAAAAAATCTGTGTTGGAAATGAAGAAATCAATCATTCATTCCATCTACTGAACAAACTATTAAAATTTACTGAAATCTACTACTAGGTAAGTATCACCATGCTAGAAACTAATAATACAAGATTACCAAGACTTGATCCTAATCTTAAGGGAAGCTCACATAACCTGAGACAATGGAGAAAAAGAGTTTGAAAAAAAAATGAGATTTTCTTCAAAGTTTGGTATATCTACAAAATACTGTTGACTCTGAAACACCAGTTTGAACTGTGTGGGTCCACTTATACAAAGATTATTTTTTTCAACAAATATTGTAAATGGTATTTTCTCTTCCTTATAATTTCTTTTTCTCTAACTTATCCTATATAATAAAAGCCTAATATGCTAAGTGTCTGACCTTCATTCAGCTGTTCGGCCAGTCACTATGATGCACACTGACTACCAGGGGGCAAATGATCCGACCGGTCGGTTAGCTTGCTGATGGAGTCAGCCAACTGGGACTGAGCGAGATGGGCAGGACATGCTTTGGAGCCCTCCCTCCGTCCCTCCCTGGCCCCAAATTGGGACTGGACGAGACTGGCCAGACACACCCTGGAGCCAACCTCCCATGATCCCTGCCTGGCTGGCTAATCTGCTGCAGTGCCTACCCAGCCTCTAAAATATTTCTTCTAATTAACTAATTTCCTTTCAAAGTGCACGAATCCGTGCATCAGGCCTCTAGACTATTTATATAAAAGCCTAAGCAACCATTATGACAGAATATCCAGCAGCTATGACACACACTGACCACCAATGGGCAGATGCTTAACGCAGGAGCTGCCCCCTGGTAGCCAGTGCACTCCCACAGCCAACCTCCCGCAGCTGGTCAACCTCTCGTGGGCCCTCCCCTCATCTGGCTGACCCAGATGGCCCCAATCACCAGCCAGGCCAAGGGACCCCACCTATGCACAAATTCGTGCACCAGGCCTCTAGTTTTATTTAAGAACACAGCAAATAATACATATACAACATATGTGCTAATCAAATGTTTACTTTATCAGTAAGGCTTCTTGTCAACAGTGGGCTATTAACAGTTAAGTTTTGGAGGAGTCAAAAGTTATATGCAGATTTTCAACTGTTTGGGACATCAGCACTCATAACCTACATTGGACCAACAGTACTCCACAATGAAGTATTCTAAAATGACTACAGAATCAAGCTCATTTAACATTTTTATAAATTGTATAGAATAATAAACAAATACTATAATTTAATATGAAGATGTCAGGGAAATGTCAAACTGAAAATTGAACAGATGGAATAACTGGAGAGATTATACAAAGAAACAAAAACCTATAATGAAAATAAGTATAATACAATAAAATTAATGGATAACAAAGTATTCTCTCAAATACTCAATATTCACTTCTTAAAAACCCTCATGGTAGGAGAATTCTCAGACATGGGACTCATAATTTTATTTTTTAATCAGATTGCAAGACAATCTATAAAGCTTCATAAGTATGTTTCACATTCACGAAAATAAAATCATTGGAAATGGCCTGGCTGGCATGGCTCCGTGGATTGAGCACTGTCCCATGTACCAAGAAGTCACAGGCTTAATTCCTGATTGGATAGGGGGGAATTCTGCAGGCAGCTGATCAATGTTTCTCTCTCATCAATGCTTCTGTCTTTTCCTCTCCTTCCCTCTCTAAAATAAATAAAAACATTTTCTAAAAATACAGAAAATAAAAAACATACTAAACAGCTACCAAAAGCATTTCCCTACCTTAAATTGGAAATAAGCTATAGTTTTCAATTTGTCTTTTAAATTACTGAGGTGGAAATAGGCAGTAATAGGGCTAAAATAAGAAGGAAAGGAAACAGATAATTACTAGGTCACCTCCCTTAGCTAATATATATTTATATTTGCATAGTCATTCAAATTCTATTCTGAAAGTTGTTTGAATGTTTCTGACACTGGCATAAATATTATCACCTAATGGGTCCACAGAATTTTAGGATGTCAGTGAATACCCACCAAAGAACATGAACAACTATATATGTAAATATATGAAACTTTCTGGAAAGAAGGCCATAGTTTTAATCAGATTCTCCCTTTACAACTGATATAATTAAAGAAAGCCTCCTTACATCTGATTTGATTAAAGAAAGGTTAAGAATCAACCACCAACCAGAATGCCCTTCTTTTTTAAAAAAAATATATTTTATTGATATTTTACAGAGAGGAAGGGAGAGAGAGAGCTAGAATCATCTATGAGAAACATCGATCAGCTGCCTCCTGCACACCCCCTACTGGGGATGTGCCCGCAACCAAAGTACCCTTGACCGGAATCGAACCCGGAACCTTTCAGTCCGCAGACCAACGCTCTACCACTGAGCCAAACCGGTTTCGGCCAGAATGCCCTTCTTTTGACAAGCCAATAAACCTGGAATTTTCTCTCTCCTTTGAACAAAAAATTGAATATAAGCAGTAGAGTTAGTATTTTTTTTAACCCTCAACCAAGGACATGCTTAGAAAGAGGAAGAGTGGGGAGGGAGGGAGGAAACATCTATGTGAGAGAGAAAGAGTGATCAGTTGACTTCTGTATGTGCCCCAACCCCCAACGAGGGATGGAACCTGCAACTCAGGCATGTGCCCTGACCGGGAATTGAACTAGCAACCTTTCAGTGAACAAGATGATGCTCAGCCACTGAGCCACTCAAGCTGGGCAGCTGTGGACTTCTTTTGAAAGCCTCTTTCCACTTCATTATTGGTTACAGTAAATTCATTCATGCCTCATGTAAAGGTCCATTCTATACCCTGTTTATATACTTTCTGAAAATAGAGTCCTTAAAAACCAAATCTGTGCCTATTAATTTCTATGAAAAGCTTTGCTTTTTAAAAAACGCTTGTCCCAAAATTCGAGTTACAAGTTTTACAAATTAATAGGCAAGCTTTTGGGTACTATAACTCTCTGGTCTCTCAACTGAGAGCTTTCCTTCCTTAAGTCTGTATTCCACAAACTTGATGATGGAAGAGTCATTTTAAACCCCTTTTGGCAAAGAGTATCACACTTTGGAGTCTTGAGCTGACGGTATGCCTTGCATTTTACCCTGTCATAGCACTTCATGCGTAGCACTACTAGACATCTACCTTGGCAGCAATAGCTCTGACAGCACAAACGACATTCTGTCTAATCTCTTATTGCCCAATATCATAAGGGTTACAAATACCACATGGGATACACATAGCACAATGATAAAATACAATATATTTTCATGACACTTAATATGTATCTGTCCAATTGTCTAAGAAGCAACTGGCAAAAGAACAAAGGTGGAAACAAGTGACCCAGATGTCCGGCACAGGTTCTGAAAAACATATACAGCACAGAAGTAAATCTACATTATATCTGAATTTCAAATAAGGCAAACTCATAAATGAGAAGGATTACTATTCTCATAAAATAAGAGTGATCTGGAAAGAGATCTGGTAGTCATTATACACTGTTTCCTGAAGAGTAACATTTCCAATGTGCTGTTATATTCAGAAAGGCCAACTGTAATAGTGGCCATTAACAGAAAGCATATTGGAAACAGAAAGGAAAATACTCCCTAAGTCTATTTCTTTTGACAAGAACCAGACAGTGCATGTATGTGAAAATAAAATTATTAGGAAGGAATGGGGTGGAGGCCATCCATACGAAGGTGAGCTATAAAACTTTGGGATCTTCAGAAATAATGCTGAAAGGTAACTGGCACAACATGCACAAATTCCTAAGGCCAGAGGCAGGACAGGGTGTGAACATGAATTACCTCACACAAAAATAGAAACACAGAACTAATAGAAACCAATAGAAATCCTAAAAAAAAAAATCTAGATTGAAGAAAGAAATCATTTATAGAGTAGATAATATCAAAAAGTTCCTTATTTGTTGTAATAAAGTTATGAGGAAAAAACCTACTTATATATTTCAATAAAAATTTATGGGAAAGAGAATACAGGGTAAAGATGTCCTTTCCATATTTAACATTAAAAAAAAATAAAGACTAGCCCAACTGGTGATGCTCAGTGGTTGAGCAAAGACCCACAGACCAGGAGGTTACAGTTCGGTTCCCAGTCAGGGTCCATGACTGGGTTGTGGGCTCGATTCCCATTCCGGGGAATGCAGGAGGCAGCTGATGAATGGATTCTCTCTAATCGTTGATGTTTCTATTTTCTTCTCTCTAAAATCAATAAAAACATAAACAAACAAACAAATAAAGACTATCTTCCTCATTGAAACCACCAATATTTATCCACTTCCAAAAGCTCAATCAGGGTCCGTGCACTACAAAATTCTCCATGGCTCATTGTTTCCATTCTTTCAAATCCTTTCCTCAGCTTCCCACACATCTAATCCATCAGAAACCTCTGTTGGGTGTGCTCTCAATATATAATCAAGTCTTCAAATATCACACTCCTCTGACATACCATCTTCTTCATGGACTTTAGAAACTGACTTACAACTGGGGTGCTTGCCTCTACCCGTGCCACACTACACTTTATTTTCTACACAGTCACTAGAGACCCCTCTAAACCGCACACAAGATTATGTCACTCCACCCTAGCCCGTGTGGCTCAGTGGATAGAGCTTCAGCCTGCGGATTGAAGGGTTCTGGGTTCGTGTCCTAACAAGAACCCATAGCTCAGTTGTAGGTTCCCCGGCTCAGGTATGCAGGAGGCAGCCAATCAGTGTGTCTCTCTCACATTGATGTTTCTCTCTGTCTCTCCCTCTCCACTCTCTCTCTTAAAAAAACAAAAACAAAACAAAACAAAAAAACGGAAAAATATTCTCGGGTGAGGATTAACAAACAAACAAAAAGATTATGTCACTTCCCCTGCAATATATTAATTAACTAACTAATTAATTAATTAATTGGTTTGGGCAAGAGTAGCTTTATATATTATTTTCATATTTAATATCTGTGAATGCAAAGTTTATCCCAAATAGTTTTAAAACCCACAGGAAATACTGAAACTCACCACTACCAGGAGGACCTAACTTAATATGAGGTTATAAACAGTGTTATTTGCACTTCCTGTTGTAGTTGTAAAGCTTACAGCACTCACAAGATAAACATGCTTATGAAAATAAACTATTTGTTTTCAAGAAATGTAGATATTAAGTTCTGGAACAAAATGTCATTAAATATTAAGCACGGTTTCTATAAGCAGAACAAATATGATCTTTCAACAAACAAATTTATGCATACTCTAGATCCTCACCAAAAAATGAGTAAAATACAGAAGAAATAAAATAAAAGTGCATAATTAATGACTCTTTTATTTATAATCAATGGAACATACAACAGTATACCTACCTTTGAGTTACTTTGGTATTTTAAGTAATCATTACCAATTTGGGTGGCAAAATTCTACAATTGCATAGGAATAAACAGGAGGAATAAACAGGAATAGGGGAAATATTTTTTTTTCAATAAATTACCTCATCCACTACACAAATCATGATATAGAAAATCCTATCTAATAAAGAGAGAATGTGCTAATTAACCATCACGCCCTCACAAAGCTGGCAGCCTCCACAGCCAATAAAGAGGGAATATGCTAATTGACTGTCACACCCTCACAAGATGGAAGCACCCACAACCACAAGATGGCAGAGTCCAGTCCCCTCAGCCCACCTCATCCAGCCTCAGTCCCCCAGTCTCCTCAGCCTCACAGGGGAAGGTACTTGGAGGTGATCAGGCTGGCAGGGGAGTGGTTAGAGGCAATCAGGCAGGAAAGTGGTTAGGAGCCAGAAGTCCCAGATTGTGAGAGGGATGTCCGACTGCCAGTTTAGGCCTGATCCCAGCAGTTGGACATCCCCTGAGGAGTCCCAAATTGGAGAGGGTGCAGGCTGGACTGAAGGACACACCCCCATGCACAAATTTCATGCACCAGGCCTCTAATATCCTATGTAATAAAGCAGGAATATGCAAATTGACTCTTATACTGTCACAAAGATGGCAGCACCCATAGCCACAAGATGGCAGTGCCCAGTTCCTTCAGCCCCACTGGTGTTCCCCAGTCCTTCTAGCCCCACTGGGGCAGGGAAGTGGCAGGTGTACCATGCGCCAGACCTGCCCTCAGCCCCCTAGCTGCTCAGGGCTGGCCGGAGGTGCAGGCAAGCCTGGGATATCGACTGCCCAGCCAATGTTCAAGATGCAGACAAGCCTTGGATAGCAGCTGCCCAGCCGATGCCCTAGGTGCAGGTAAATCTCGGATGGTGGCTGTCCAGCCACCTAGGGTTGCCCGAGATTCAGGTAACCAGGACTAGCCAAGGCTTACACTGCCAGCAGTGGCAGCAGCAGAGGTGTGATGGGGGCGTCGCCTTCTCCTGATTGCCGGGTCACTTCCCGCCCCTGAGGGCTCCTGGACTGTGAGAAAGGGCAGGCCGGGCTGAGGGACCCTCTCCTCCAGTGCATGAGTTTTCATGCATTGGGCCTCTCCTGTATACATTACTTTCTATCTTGGCTTATACCATGATGATGTAAAAGAATAAGCAGAAATAGAAATAAAAAAGGAAATGTTATGACAATAAGCTCATCTAGGGCAGGGACTAGTTTAAGTATCTGCCAACATTCATAGAGCAACCAATGAGATGTATTGGCAGTTAATTATAACCAACAGCAGTGCCTATGGCAACCTATCAGAGTAAACTCTGGCCGGGGCTCTGTCCAGGAAACAAAGCATTCCCTGTATAGTGTTCTCCTGATTTTCCTTTTGCTCCACTGTAAATAAGGCACAAGAAATAGACAGTAAGAGATTCAGCTACTGCTATAATGAAATTACTTCCACCAAAACCACGTATTAAATGTCTTTAACTTGATAATGTAGTAAATGTTGCATAAAGAAGTACAGTCAATTGCTGCTTATATATACCAGTAAAGAGAAGCAATGGAAAATCAAAATGGACAGATCATCATTCAGCTGTTTAGAGTCATGACCCCACTCTACACAACAGTAAAACTTGGCTAAATACCAGAAAAGTAGCCATAACTTAGCTAAGAGATTAACAGGTCCATTCAGTCAACTCAGGACTGCCTAGACAGGGTTCCCCATAACACAACTGCCGTTCTAACTGGAAATCTGGGTCCTGATTGTAGCTGGGCAGCAAAGTGCTTCGATGCTGAGTCAAAAACAGAACTAGATTGTTGATGCAGTTAAATAGCTGAGAAGAAACTTCTATGAAAAAGTAATCTACCTGGTCATTAGAGAACACAGTTCTTATTTATGCCACCTAAAAATTAAGGTAGTCTTAATCTACTAATTTTTGAAGGTGAAGTTAACTAATTAATTTTTGCTGTGCTTCTTTAGGACCCAGAGAAAAAATTTTGATGTGAAAGTATTAAAACTGATTTACAATATCTGTAAACTAGAAGGACATTATCTTTAAAAATAGCATTCATTTATTTAATTAATCCAATACTAAAGCACTAAATAAAATCTTTTATTCAATGTAAATCACTGAATTTTTTATTCAAAAATTGGGAAGTTTCATGACTAATACTTAATAGTTCACTTCTGCCAAGTTTGGATTATATGTTATAAACCTAGAAAATCTTAATTAAAAAACTACTTAACAGAGAAGTAGAAGGTAGGGTGAGGGGATAATACCGTATTTTTAAAATAAGCTCATTAATTCCTTAGTATTGATAATTAAAAACCCATCTATTTTGAATGTCCATGTAAAATAAAACTGCTGCTAGTTCCAGTCAAGGACATATTAATATAAAAAAAAAAGAGTTGTCTGAATTAAAGTATATTTTATCGATGGTTAGTCCTAATGTCTGGACTTCATCATCTTCATATACTAGAGGCCCAGTGCACAAATTCGTGCACCAGTAGGGTCCCTCAGCCTGGCCTGCATGATCAGGCTGAAACTGGATCTCTGACATCCCCTGAAGGGTCCTCATTTGTGAGAGGGCACAGGCCAGGCCAAGGGATCCCATGGGTACATGATCAGGGTGGGGAGGGACACAGGAAGTTGCCAGCCAGAGAGAGAGACTGTGGGAGGGCTCCAGGGTGTGTCCGGTCTGTTTCGCTCAGTCCTGATTGTCCAGACCCCAGCAAGAAGCTAACCTACTGGTAAGAGCATCTGTCCCCTGGTGGTCAGTGCATGTCATAGCGAGTGGTTTAGTGGCCTTAATATATCATTGGCATAAACACCACATTAGCCTTAAAACACTATACCATTAGAAAACCATTTCTGCTGCCACTACTTGGTTAGCTTGGAATTAACTTCTCTAATCTCAGCTTCCTCATCTAACAGAAATGGTCTAAAATAACCTTCTAGCCCTACACATTCAACATCTATACCTCCTTACGGCCTCACAGCCACCTCTTAAAGTTATAAATCAAATAAACAAAAATTTTCACCAGAAGATCATTTCAACACAAATGCACAAAGAATAAAAGCTCTGTAGAAAACCAGAGCAAACTAGAGCTCTGGAGGGAAGCAAATAGAAGCTGACCAAGTAGGCAATAATATCCATGCGAGTAAATGTTCAATTCCTTGAAATAGATTTAATTATTCTTTTGAAGCATAGTTACATGGCAAAATAGCAGGTACATCTATTAATTTTTTAAAAAGTGAAAAGTAAAAAAAGTTTTTGTTTAAATGACTACACGTTATGAAAATAAATATGATTTATAAACAGAATTAGAAACAGAATGAGTTCAATCCTCATTTTATAAATGAGGACACTGACATTCAGAAAGGCTGATCCAGAACTTTTTCTGGGCTATTTCTAATTTGTTATTCATGTCACTTCCTATAACTTCAAATTAGTTTCTCAATGATAGAAATGAAACTTAAGCTTGAAGTAATTATTATTGAGCTTAAAGCTCGATCCATAAGTTGAAAATTAATAAGACTGAATGCATACCCTTGTTTCTGTAACAATTACTAGGATCAACTTTAGCAAGCTTGCTAACATCCAGATTTATGAGCTGTGTAGACTGTGTATGATGGAGAATGCATCCGTGGAGAAGGCCTTCCAAAGAGATGTCTTTAAGACCTCTAAGATGAGTAAGAGATGATGAGAGAGAAAAGAATATTTCAAGCAGAAGCAACCATATGTTCAAGAGCCTTGAGAGAGAACAAGAACTGCAGAGAAACTATAAGTATGATTGAGATTAGAAAGATGTGATTAAAAAGGCAGGGAGAACCAAATCTCAGAGGGACTTAGATTGCCACTTGGATTTTATTCTAAACCACTGAAATAAGGGAAGTAATAGCATATTTTTGTATTACTAGTAATAGCAATATTTGCATATTGGCTGCCATATAAAAAATTAATTAGAGGGGAAACTCCAGAAAACTATGTTCTATAATTTGGAAATAACTATTTTTCCTCTTCAAAAATTTATAATCATATTCTGGCCTTCCTAACTAAATAGCATAGTTAAGAATTTATACTAAGTTCTAATACTATGTTATTTAACTGACACAATGATGTTGGTTTATCAGATATTGAGGTGATTAAACCCCAAAAATAAAAGTGAGTTTTGAGAAATCTCAGAATACTACAGATTTACCAAAATTTTTATAAAGACTAGAAAAAAATTATCAATGAATTCATCACCACCGGTTTCAATTACCTGAATAGTTAACAATATTTCATTCCAAAGCTATACTAATAATAGAGGAATATGCAAATTGTCTGGGGTGCCGTCACTGAAGGACCATTCAGTAGACTACATCCCCATCCCCTGCTCAGGCGGCTGTGAGGCCCAGGGTGGGTAGGATAGGCTATGATAGGAGGGGATAAGAAAGGAGAGGGAGAGGAAAGAAGGCCTGCATGCGTGGGCTGTTGGGACGGGGGAGTGGACAGAAGCACCCGAGCTGCGCAAGCCGTGGTCACCCCCGCTGGACCAGGCGCCCTGCACTGGGAGGGGAGGCGCAGCTTAGCTGGGGCAGAGTCGGACACTAAGGGGTTAGGTTGGTGGCACATTAAGGGTACTTTGTTGACTAGAAGTTGGGGCATCCCAGCCAGGGAATGGGAGGAGGACAGTAGCAGGGAGGACAGGGAAGGGGGGGCTGGGGGTTAATGTGCCCCCCCCCCCAACAGAAGCTTTAATATTAAAATGCACTCAGGCGGGGCTGGAAGCAGGTCCCAGAGAGGAAAGGGGAAGGTTTAAAAGAGAAACCAGTGAACATGGGGGTAATAATAGAGAAGGAGGGAGAGAGGCAGGGTTCAGGCTCATAAGGAGACAGATGGGGGAGAGGGGAGGGGAAGAGATGAAGGGAGAGAAGGGAGGAAGGAGGAAGGGAGAGGGGCTGCGGGAGGTTCAAAGGGAGAAAGGGAAAGAAAGCAGGAAAGAGAAGGATGCTAAAATGGGGTAAGGCCAGGAAATAGGTAAATAAAAAGAAGAAACAGAATGTGAGAGTGAGGGGAGTTTAAAAGGAGGAGTTAGTAAGAAAATTAAGTACAGGGTGATTTTTTTAAAATGTAGTCAGACATCCCTGGGGGCTCCCAGACTGTGAAAGGGTGCAGGCTTCCCTGAGGCCTTCCCCACCCTCATCCTCCCCGTGCACAAAATTCGTGCACCAGGCCTCTAGTGTTTACATATTTAACAAAAATTAGGCCATAAAGTACAAGTTCTTAAGAGGGGAAAAAAAGACAATGTATGTCAGAATTAAATATTAGAATTATAATTATTTGATAGCTACACATCTCTGTGTCTCATATACTGTATATTCAAGAGTTAATTGAATATCTTTCCAAGGAACCTCTTATTCTGCCAGTGTTAGATACAGAACTCTTCCAGAGAGGAAGCAAAAGTAAGTTCCTCCTGTATCTCATTCAGTCCCATCTCAATACTGATGGGAATGTAGACTGTATGAAAACATTCTGGCGATTCCTCAAAAATTAAGAATACAGCTATCATATGACCCAGTAATCCTTCTCCTGGGCATATACCTGAAAAACTCAAAATCATGCATATGAAAAGATATATACATCCCTATGTTCACTGCAGCATTAGTCACAGTGGCCAAGACACAGAAACAACCAGTGTCCTGTGATAGAGCACTGAATAAAGATGTGGTACATATACACAAAGGAATATTACTCAGCCATAAGAAAGAATAAAATACTGCCATTTGCAACAACATGGATGGACCTTGAGAATATTATGCTAAGTGAAATAAGTCAATAGGAAAAAGCTAAGAACCACATTATTTCACTCATATGTGAGATATAATACTGAAACTCATGAACACAAACAGCAGTGTGGTAGCTGCCAGAGGGAAAGAGGTGAGGGGAGAAGGGGGTCCTAAGATAAGATGACAGGAGAAGATTTGACTTTGGGTGGTGGGCACATGGTGCAATATATAGATCAGGTAACATAGAAACCCACACCTATATGATCCTGTTAATCAATATCACCCCAATAAATTTAACTTAAAAAAAATAAATAAACCAAATATTTGAGCTCCCCCCTTACTCCCCTCAAAAAAGGAAGTTCTTCCTACTTATACGCTGTCAAGGGCAAAAGTAGGACTAATCAAAAGATTCCCCCCAAGAACTCCCTGACATCAACTAATATTTCACTGATAATTCAGTAAAAAAAAAAAAAAGGTCAGTATTTAGCCTTGATCTTTGTGAAACGGCTCATCTATCAGGGATCTTTCATTTGCCATTCAAAATTACTAACGTGAAACATGCTAAAAACTATGCAATGCAGATTTTTCACTTAAAGTTAACAATGTAATTGTATAACTCAACATCAATGTATAGGAAATACCATTTATACATACAAGTTCAGTCTCTGAATATATAATTCTATAAAATCAAGATGTGAAGGTAAATGTTCTTTAAATAGTCTAAAAGAAAAAAAATGGTTTGTTGTTTTCTTTTGGCAATTAGGATGCTTATAACAAATGCTTTAGGAATTAGTCTGGGAAAAAGAGGCTAAAACTACCTTTAAACAGTAAGTAATCATTAAAGAATTTTCAGACATAGGTTAAAATATTTTTCTCACAAATTTTTACATAATTCCACCCTTACCATCCTAAGTATTATGCTCTAATAAGGACTATCCTAATCTTCAGCCAGCAATATTTTCAGGCTGATATTATTATTCTCATTTCCTTGAATAATATCCATACTCCAGGGCCATTTTCCTTCTCATATTCAATATCATGCATGCTTGTATCAAGGTTCCTTTCCTCATATCCTGTCACAGTATCAATCACTGCCTCCTGTCCACTCAATCCACTTTTGATTTATCAGCCGCCGTCTTTCTGGACTCCATAACTCGACCCAAACCATTTTAACAAGACATTGACAAATAGCACCCAGTATCACATCAACCTGTTCCACTTAGTAAACTAAGAAACAGTAACTGTGACATCTCTGCATAAGTATTCCATTCTATTCCCCAGACTGATGTATATTAATGAGGAGATGGTATTTGAAATGCTTCTTCCACATCAGCATCTAATATGATCAAATTAGGAAATGGGATGATTTATTAAATTGTGTAGAGCTGAAATATTTCTTTATATCGCTATACGTGTGGTTTCAGAAAGTGAGCTGTTGCTTTCAATTTTTCTACTGAGGATGTGCCTGCATTTCACAGACGAATTATTGTCTTTAAAAAGATTGCAAGAAGGCAAAATGTTATTAAGCAAATGCTCAGTAAAACAAACTAAATCAGTTTTAAAATTCCTAATTTAATGTAAATCTTGGTTGTTTCACTGAAATTCAGTTTGTGATCTTATTAAGTCATATTTGCATCATACTGTCTTGCTGTAGGACAGGTTTAAATTTATAGCATTACCAAGCAGCTTTACTTCTTGACTTTTAAGATATGTCCTCAGTAAAATAATTGCTCTATAAGCACACATTTTGTTCTTATTTTCAGGTATAAGACAAAATAAAGATCAATGGGTTAATAAAAGAATAAAATACAAACTCAACTATTTGGGTCATTTCTATACTTTTTATAATTAGATGTTATAATGTGTTTTTTTTTTTTATTAAAGTACTTCCCAATTAGAGTTCAATAACTGTTTCATGAGCAGTTTAAACTTTGAACAATGAATTAGTTTTTTAATATATTTGTATATGAAAGGGATATTTAATATGTTCACCAAATTTCAAACTGGAAGTAAGAATAAATGTAAAATTCACATGTTTTCTATAAACAGATTCTCATCTTACCTCATCTTTTATTTTCTAGATATCCATATATTCCAGAAGTCAAACTCTGCTCACTTTAAAACTACAGAATCTCTAAGTACAAAATCTATATTTAAGTGAAGATGTAGGCTCACCTCAACATATTGGGCTTATATATTCAATAGTTTTCCAATGGAGCAACCAATGATTTATTTTGGCTCATAGATAAATCAAAAGATTATTAATAAATGAATTCTAAAGTAGCTCTGATTCCATTCATTAAAATATACCTATAAATCTCAATAGAGCTATTCAATGCAGAGAGTGCATGAGAAGGGGTGAACATTACAAAATCAGAAAAAGTATAGATCACCCAATAAAGAATTGTGATTCTGTTATTTATTATTTAAAATTTATTATGTGAACAAGGATCATTTGTTTGATTACTTTTATATGGAGTAATAACCTTACAGTTTTAAAGAAGTTTATCTAACTTTTAAATTTAAAAGAAGCAACATCAACTTGAAGAAATTCTACATTATTAAAATAAAGTACAATCTTTCTCTTTACTAGTCAGAAAAGGACACCAGAAAAACAGAACATCAAAAATGCTGTCCTATGGCCCGAACAGGTTTGGCTCAGTGGATAGAGCATTGGCCTACGGACTCAAGGGTCCCAGGTTCGATTCCGGTCAAGGGCATGTACCTTGGTTGTGGGCACATTCCCAGTAGGGAGTGTGCAGGAGGCAGCTGATCAATGTTTCTCTCTCATTGATGTTTCTAACTCTCTATCCCTCTCCCTTCCTCTATGTAAAAAGTCAATAAAAGATATATTTTTTTTTAAAATGCTGTCCTTTGTTCTTTAAATAGAGTCAGGGCCTGTAGAATATCAGCATTCTTTTGTCTGTTAAACTAGTAAAATAGGATAAAATAGAAGTAAACTCACAAGTATATTGTAGTATGTAATATACAGAACTAATAATAACAATATTTTTTAAAATCTTAACATTTTATTGGCCTTTATAGTGTACAAAAGTATTTTCAATACACTACCTTGCTAGAAAAATGGGTTTTCAGAAATTATGTTCCTGTCTTCCCAATTAATAAATATTTCCTACTTGTTTTTCTTGTAATAACACAATCTTAATAAAAATTTCTCTACTTTCCTCTATTATCAATAATTATACTCTTCCCTAACACGGGATACAATTAGTAACTTTAAACTGTCTTTTTCAATGTTCATCTCCTCTGTCTATGCATGTGAGTGCTAGAGTGTGTGTGAGTGCGTACACACACATGCATGTGATATATTTGTCTTATCATAGTCTAAATGCTTCTTGAGTAGAAACTTATATAGCATTGAAGGGAAAAGAAATCACAGAGATAGGGCAATTAAAACATTACCCTTTATGTATTGAGAAAAATTTTAGAATTCATTAGGTAATTCCTTCAAATTTATATCAACTAAGTCTGTTAATATCCATGTACATCGACATATTTGTAGCATAAAGTAAAACAGGAAATGAAACTTAAACTATTCATTTAAGAAATGGCTGATTTCAAATTCCATTCCTTATGTTTAGAAAAAATATAGCAAAACAGTGTGTGTGTGATAACTGCTATATAAATGAGATAAATACTTGTATTTTGTAATGATATTTATAATTATTTTTTTAAAACCTAACATCAATAATTGAAATTAGAAAGTATTACTATTCTAAGTACCTACTGATAATGTTATGTTCATACATAAGTAGTGAAAGGATACACAATTTTAAAACATCACCTAAGTCAATGATTACTACACATCATACAAAAAGTCTTCAATTTCACTCTTGAATAAAAATCAAAATATATATCTATCATGAAAAAGGATTCATGCCAAAGAGCCCAGAGAGTCAATAACAACAGAAAATAGTTGTCTAGGAATGCCTAGCTCAATACCAAATCTGTAAAAATCCTCAATGTCAGCTACATCCAATGGGTCATTAAGATAAGGTATAGAATATAACATTATCTTAGCTCCATGTGAGGCAAAAGAAGAAAACAAAGCTGATTATGAAATGTTCAATCTATAGAAGTGACTAGTTAAGGCAGAAAAAAAAAATAAGAGATGACAACAACAAAAGAAAGTATGAGAAATAAGCCATAATCATCTCAATAGATAAAAAGTGGCATAAATGATTTTGACATACATCAACACGCTTTCCCCCCCAAAAAAAACTACTAGCAAACAAGAAATACAGAAGGTTCTTCTTCAGTTTTATAAAGGGGAGTCACAAAAAAAACTACAACTAACATCAAATCTGAAATTGAAAGACTTTCTTTGTAAGATAGGAAAAACGGCAAGGATGCCCAATCTCATCTCTTTTCTTCAACACTGAACTGAAAGTCCTATACAATGCAAAAACCCAAGAAAATGGAATAAATGATATAGTTTAAAAAAGAAAAGTAAAACTCTCAATTTTCAGGTAATATGATTGCTCTTGCAGAAATATTGTAAGGTATACTCAAAATACTAGAATTAATAAGAGCAGCAAGGTTACAGGATTTGAAATAAATATTAAATATACATTGTGCAAAATATATATTTAAAATATATAGTCCATTTTATTTATATATATATTGAGAGCAAATTATTGAAAAAAAACATTTTTAGAAATAATTACTTTTTCAATAATATAAAAAGCATTAAAATACATTGAACAAAAGATGTGGAAGACTGCTTCACTGAAAGCTACAAAACACCGTTGGGGCCCAGCTGTCTTGGATCAGAGGCTGAGCTTCAATCTATGAACCAGGAGGTCACAGTTTGATTCCCAGTCAGGGCAGACAGGAGGCAACTGATCAATGATTCTCTCACATCATAGATGTTTCTATCTCTCTCTTTCCCACTTCCTTCCTCTCTGAAATCAATAAAAAATATATTTTTTAAATAAAAATAATGTTGGGAGAAATAAAGAAAATCCAAATAATGGAGGAATAGACCTGTAACTTAAATGAAAGGACACTGAACAGAAACATGAAAGCATATGAAACTACTAGAGGGCTGGTGCATGGAATTTATGCACTTGGAGGGGTTCCTCAGCTGGCCTCCACCCTCTTGCAGTTCAGGGGCCCTCGGGGGATGTCCAACTGATGGCTTAGGTCTGCTCATCATGGGGAGCGGGCCTAAGCTGTCAGTCGGACATACTTAGTGCTGCTGGGGAAGCGGAGAGGCTCCTGCCACCACCGCTGTGTTTGCCAGCCATGAGCCCGGCTTCTGTCTGAGCTGCACTCCCCCTATGAGAGCTTACTGACCACCAGGTGGCAGCTCCTAGGTTGAACATCTGCCCCCTGGTGGTCAGTATGTCATAGCGACCAGTTGTTCTGCCATCCAGGTGATTTGCTTATTAGCCTTTTATTACATAGGATAAAGCTCACTGGTAAAGGTAAACATAAGCAAATAAAAAAACTTTAATACTGTAATTGTGATAGAGCACTTCTAATTCTGCTATAGAATTTAAAAGACAAACGCTTAAAAATTATAAAACTATATCAATGCATACACATTATATAAAGATATAATTATTAACAAAATGTCAACAATTAAGATATGTGCAGTGTATATAGGAATTCTTTATAACTAACCATATAAGTTTTTGTTAAATATGAAAATATCATAAAATTAAAAATCTTCTACATAGCAGAAATGGACAGGTGGGATTTAAAAGAATACCATTTATATTAGCACCCTAAAAATTAAGTACTTAGGTATAAATCTAACAAAATATACTAGTATACAATATCTATGTGAAGAAAATTATTAAACTCTGATGAATGAAATCAAAGCAAAATTAAATAACAGAGATATGTTCCATGTTCATGGATATGAAGACTCAATATTGGTCAGATGACAATTCTTCCCAAATTGATCTATAGAGTCAATATAACCCCAATCAAAAACCTAGCAAGTTACTTAGTAAATATCAACAAATTGATTGGAAAGCTTATATGGAAAGGCAAAAGATAAGAATGCTCCAGCCATGAAGACAGAAGAGACACAATTCAGAGATGTAAGATGCTAACAGCAGCGGCGTCAGGACCAAACCAGAGACGGTCAGACCTGCATTACCACCATTTGTCCACCAACCAGATCTGAAATATCATGGCTGACATATACACATAAGGAAGGATTTGACATTGAAATTGGGACTCAAAAGGACTGTTGGCCCAGAAAGAAACTCACTACAGACTCATTCATTTGCCTCTCAGCATAACCATTAAGGCTTGTCTCAGTCTAGGTTCTTACAAGGGTATTTCTTGGATCACATGACCTCACACATCTAGAGGAAATAATGAACAACATAGACTGGTGAACAAAAACAGACCCAGAGAAAGAGAAGCAGCAATCAGACTTTCAAACCTCAGAGGGAAAGTAGGGGAAGGATGGGGGTAAGGGGAAGAGATCAACCAAAGGACTTGTGTGCATGCACATGGGCCTAGCCAGTGGCCATGGACAACGGGGGTGGGGGAATATGTAGGGAGGGGTTTGGGATTGGAATAGGGGATAAGGACAATTATGTGATACCATAATCAATAAAAATAAATTTAAAAAGAAAAATTAAAAAATTAAAAAAAGAATAATCAACACAGCCCTGACTGGTTTGGCTCGGTGGATGGAGCATCAGCCTGTGGACTGAAGGGTCCCAGGTTTGATTCCAGTCAAGGGCATGTACCTTGGTAGCGGGCACATCCCCAGTAGGAGGTATGCAGGAAGCAGCTGATTGATATTTCTCTCTCATCGATGTTTCTAGCTCTCTTTCCCTCTCTCTTCCTCTCTGTGAAAAATCAATAAAATATATATATTTTTTAAAAAGAATAGTCAACACAATATTGAAGAAGAATAAAGTTGGAAGACTGATATTATTCAACTTGGAGGTTACTAGAAAGCTACAGTAAGTAATAAAGACAGTATGGTATTGGAAAAAGAACAAATACAATGGAACCCAATAGAAAGCCCAGGAATAGACCCACAAAAATAGAGTCAGCTGATCTTTAGGGCAAAATTAATACAATGGAACTAAGATAATTTTTTCAACAAATGGGGCCAGAAAAACTGAATATCCACATGCAAGAAAAAAATGAACCTGTACACTGACCTCAGACCCCTGACAAAAATTAACTCAACATGATTATAGACCTAAGTGTAAAACACAAAACTATAAAATAAAAGAAAAAATCTAGATGACCCTGGATAGGGCAGTTATGTTTTAGACATAACACCAAATGAATAATCCATGAAAGAAATAATAGATAAGCTACAGTACATTAAAATTTAAAACTTCTTTAAAAAAATAGGTGAAGAAGGTTAAAAGTACAAACATCTGGTTATAAAATAATAAAGTTGTGGGAATGTATTATACAGCATGGTGACTATCCTATATAATTAAAGGGTAATATGAAAACTGACTGAGCCGAAACTGGTTTGGCTCAGTGGATAGAGCGTCAGCCTTTGAACTGTAAGGTCCCAGGTTCGATTCCGGTCAAGGGCATGTACCTTGGTTGCAGGCACATCCCCAGTAGGAGATGTGCAGGAGGCAGCTGATCAATGTTTCTAACTTTCTATCCTTCTCCCTTCCTCTCTGTAAAAAAAATCAATGAAATATACCGTATTTGCCGGCGTATAAGACGATTTTTTGGCCCTGAAAAATAAGTATTTGCCGGCGTATAAGACGACTGGGCGTATAAGACGACCCCCTAACATTTCCACTCAAAATACAGAGTTTGTTATATACTCGCCGTATAAGACTACCCCCCACTTGGAGGCATATTTTTCAGGGCCAAAAAATCGTCTTATACGCCGGCAAATACGGTATATTTTTTAAAAAGAAGAAAATTGACTGAATAGTGGCATGACTGGTCACTATGATGCACACTGACCACCAGGGGGCAGGTGCTCAAGGCAGAGCTGCCCCCTGGTGATCAGTGCGCTCCCACAGGGGGAGTGCTGCTCTACTAGAAGCCCTGAGCCAGGCTCACGGCTGGATGGCGAGCACAGCAGCAGTGGCAGGAGCCTCTTTCACCTCCATGGCAGCACTAAGGATGTCTGACTGCCTTCAGCAGGATATCCCGAGGGCTCTGGGCCTGAAAGAGGGCACCAGCTGGGCTGAGGGACCCTTCCTCCCTGAGTGCATGAATTTCGTGCACAGGGCCTCTAGTAGATAATAATCCATATTGCATTATTTGAAAGTTGCAAATAGATTTTTAAAGCCCTAATCACAAGGGGAAAAAAAAGTTTTAAAGAACAATGAAAATATACTGAATGATTAAGGATTTTGAAGTTGTTTATAAAATGCCACATACTTTCCTTTAGAACTATCAGTCTGATTAAAAAAACAAAAAACAAAAAAACAGTCTACTCTGCGAAAGACAATGTCCACAAATAAGAAAACAATCTATTAACTGGGGAAAACTTTGCAAAAGACACATCGGATAAAGGACTTTTTAAAATATACAAAGAATTCTAAAATTCAACAATAAGAAAATAAGCAGCTCTATTAAAATACAGGGCAAAGAACTTATGAAACAGTTCACCAAAGAAGATACACAAATGGCACATAAGTGAATGAAAAGATGTTCCATATCATAAGTCATTAGAGAATTGCAAGTTAAAATAAAAAGATACCTAAAAACCTATTAAAATGGCCAAAATCTGGCAACACCAAAATGCTAGTGAGAACCTGTCATTCACCGCTGGTGGAAAAGCATAATGGTATGGCCACTTTGGAAAACAGTCTGGCAGTTTTTCACAAAACTAAGTATACTCTTACCATATGACTCACCAATCATACTCTTTGATATTTACCCAAAGAAATTAAAAACTTATGTCCACATAAAAACATACACACAGATATTTATAGCAACTTTACTCAAAATTGCCAAAATCTGAAAGCAACCAAGAGATCCTTCAGCAGGTGGATGGATAAATAAGCTGTAGTGCCTCCATCCAGACAATGAAATATTATACAGGAATCTCCCACTTTCCAAAAGTTTAAGTTATGCCATTTCACTTCTACCAAAGATCTACATTAATACACAATGACTTTTATCTAAAAGTCGAAATTTTAGCAGAAATTGGTTTGGCTCAGTGGATAGAGCCTCAGCCTGCAGACCGAAGGATCCCAGGTTTGATTCCAATCAAGGGCATGTACATTGGTTGCAGGCACATCCCCGGTGGGGGGTGTGCAGGAGGCAGCTGGTCGATGTCTCTCTCTCATGGATGTTTCTAGCTCTCTATCTCTCTTCCTTCCTCTCTGTGAAAAATCAATAAAAATATATTTTAAAAAATAAAAAATAAAGACTGGATCTCTTTTAAAAAAATAATAAATAAATAAATAAATAAATAAATAAATAAATAAAAGTCGAAATTTTAGTCTTGGCTGGTGAGGCTCAATTGGTTGGAGGATTGCCCCATGAATCTCGGGTTCAATTCCTGGTCCGAGCACATACTCAGGTTTCCGGTTTGATTCCCAGTCAGGTCGCATGTGGGAGGCAATCAATCAATGTTTTTCTTTCTCTCTCTTTCTCCCTCCCTTCCTCTACCTTCCTCTCTCTTGGAATCAATGAAAAAAAAATATATCCTCGGGTGAGGATAAAAAAAAAAAGAGAGAGATTTCATCAGATTTATTTTGGTTAGTAAAAACAAGTACCAATATATATCTTCATAAAAGCAAAGTGGCATAGCTTGAACTTTCAGAAACCTGGAGATACACATCGCCCTTTGCACTATTATGAAATGTTTCAAAGAAATATTCTACTTTTGGATAGTGAGGAAACCTAGAAAGTACTAAAAAAAAAAAAAAAAAAAAAAAAAATGAACTATCAAAGCCATGAAAAGACATGGAAGAAAGCAAAATACATATTCCTAAGTAAAAGAAGCCAATCTGAAAAGGCTAAGTACTGTATGATTCCAACCATATAACAGTCTGAAAAAGACAAACTATGGGGACAGTAAAAAGATCAGTGGTTATCACAGGTTAGGGAGATGGGGTGAAACAGGCAGAGCGCACAGTGTTTTTATGGCACTGAAACTTCCCTGTATGAACCTATGCTGATGGATACATGTCATCATACATTTGTCTAAACCAGAGATTTTCAATCTTTTCAACTCATGGCACACATAAACTAATTTAAGGAGATTGAAATCTTACAAACTATCTTTTCTGACCACAATGGAATGAAATTAGAAATCAATAGCAGCAGAAAAACTGGGAAATCCATAAATAAGTGGAAATTAAACAACTTATTGTTGAAAAATCAATGACTCCATGAAGGAATCGCAATGGAAATTAGAAAATATCTTGAAACAAATGAAGATGAAATCATAACATACCAAAACTTATGGGCTGCAACAAAAGCAATTTTAAGAGGATAGCTAATAGCTGGAAATGCCTACATTAAAAAAAGATGAAAGATTTCAAATCAATAACCTAGCTTTACATCTCAAGGAACTGGTAAAGGAAGAACAAACTACACCAAAAATTATTAGAAGGAAGGGAGGTATTAATAACGATTAGAGCAGGAAAATAAGGTATAGAAAACCAATGTTTTTTTAAAATATAAATAAAACTAAGAATTTGTTTCATGAAATGATCAGCAAAATTGGTCATCCCTTACTTAGATTAACTAAGAAAAAACAAGGAGATTCAAAAACTAAAATCAGATATTAGAGAGAAAGCATTAAAATTGAAACCAAAACAATAAACAGGATTATGAAGCAACCTATAGAAATGGATAAATTCCTAAATATAAACAATCTACCGAGACTAAATCATGAAGAAACAAAAATATGAACAGAGCTATAACAAATAAGGAGATTGAATCAGAAATCAAAAACCTCCCAACAAATAAAAGCCCATAACTACGTAGCTTCACTGGAGAATTTCTACCAAACATTTAAATAAATTCTTATTTAAGGCAAATTTCTCTCAAACTCTTCCAAAAAAATTGAAGAGGAGGGAGCACATCCAAACTCATTTTATGAGCCAGCATTATTACCCTGATACTAAAGCCAGACAAAAATATTGTAAGAAAACTACAGACCAATATCCATGATGAATACTGACATAAAAACCTCAACAAAATACTAGCAAACTAAGTTCAACAGCACATTAAAACAATTATACACCATAACCACATTGGATTCATCCCTTGAATTCAAGAATTGTTAAATACACAAAGCAATCTTGAGAAAGAACAAAGCTGGAAGCCTCACATTCCTGATTTCAAGATATATATTACAGAGCTACAGTAATCAAAACTATATAATGCTGGCAGTCACAGAGACAAATGGAACATAATAGAGAGCCTGATATAGTTATAAAACAGAGATTGCTAAACATGTGTGCTGTTGACTAGACATTACTGCCATTACTTTTGAGTTCTTCCTTGCAGTGCAAAGGAAAAGAAATTAACATTTCCAGATTTCCCTCCGGAGGTAGTTGGAGGTACATAGTTGGACAGAGAAGCAGCTTCCAGGTAGGTAGTTTCTTGAGAACCACCCATTCTGTTGCTACAAACCTAGAAAGTTATTAAGATTTCCAGTGACTTCTGAGAAAACAACCAGCTTTGATACCTCTGGCTGAATTAATCAGCGACAGCTTCCCTAATTCCCTGAGCCCTTCCAAATGTTGCATAGGCCTTTAATTCCCTATATTAAAATCCCATTGCTTGGAATTCATTGCCTTCTGTTTCCCTAATCAAACTCTGGTTGACTGATTCAGGGTATGTGAAAATAGTCTATAACCTGAAAAAGACATAAAAGCATGGATTACTATTTCTATTTCCACTGATAGGAAATTTCAACTGACCCTGTTTTCTGGTAACCAGCCTGCTTCTAGACAAATCAATACATCTAAAATAAAGCTTTCCTTCTACAAATCAATAAACAATAAAACTTTTCCTTACTAATAAAACAGCTCTCTACCTAAGTTCATTTCCCCAGTTAATGACGCAGTCAAAACATGTTTACTAAGCATGGCATTGTGTTACGTACCAAAAGATTCTCCCTGTAAGACTTTATTATATATGAATATAACTATTACATATCAGGAACCATATGTAATGGGTAGGAGAAAGAATAGATTAAATTTGACTTCGGAGTGCAAAGATAAACATCAAAAAAGGATTTAAGGAAAAAGAGAATTAAAGGTTGCAAGAAACGGAAAGAAAGCATGCTCAAAAAAACAAAGCTAGCAACCCTAGAATGTGTATAGAGAACAAAGGCATACAATACAGAGAGGCTTATTCATGGCGTGTGGACTAAGGAAGAGGAGACGAAGTCCAAATACAGAGTGTGTACTAAAGAGAGAAACTAAAAAAAAAATACAAGGTCAGAAAAGCTAACTTCAGATTCATAGAGGTCTATAAAATTTTATGCCTAGATAACAAAATCAGGCTGCTAATATACCCCCACAGCTAGAATCTAATACCGTTAGTAGAAGAACTAAACAGAAAAAATAAGCTGATCTTATTAAATTCCTGTTTTGATACTAACACTCTTCTGCTCAAAAACTTTCAATAACTTCTGAACACCTACTTTGATCAAGACCCTCAATACCATGGTCCCCATCCTATTCAACCATATTGTCAACCACTGGCCAACATGGACAACTCTTCCCAGACAGGCTGTTCTCTGTATTACTGGCCCTTGAGCAAGGCAAGAAAACATAGATGGCCGAGACCGGTTTGGCTCAGTGGATAGAGCGTCGGTCTGCGGACTCAAAGGTCCCGGGTTCGATTCCGGTCAAGGGCATGTACCTTGGTTGCAGGCACATCCCCGGTAGGGGGTGTGCAAGAGGCAGCTGGTTGATGTTTCTCTCTCATCGACGTTTCTAGCTCTCTATCTCTCTCCTTCCTCTCTGTAAAATATCAATTAAAAATATATTTTAAAAAACAACATAGATGGAGTGACAACTTATGTTAATCAGCTCGGGCTGCTACAACAAAATACCACTAATTGAGCAGCTTAAACAACATAAATTTATTTCTCAGTTCTGTAGGCTCCAAGTCCACGATCAAGATACTGGCTGACCTGCTTTCTGGTAAAGGCTCTTCCTGGCTTGTAGATGGCTGACTTTTCGCTGTCTTCTGAGTTCGCACTCCAAGAGAGAGAACGATCTCCCTCTTCTTGTAAGGCCACCGGCCCTAATGGATTAGGGCCCTACCCTTCTGACCTCATTTAATCCTAATTACCCCCATAAAGACCCTAATCCAGTTATAGTGGGGATTGGGGATACAAGATACCAACTGGGTGGGAGAGAGTGGCTGGGGGGGCGGGACATAAACATTTACTTCAAATCACATTAGGTTATTTCTGAGGCCAGATCTTAAGAGATCTTGCATCTTCTGCTCTTACCCTCTTGAAATACTTTCCCCGTCATGTGACAAAGCCCAGCCTAGCCTATTGGAGGATGAGAAACCACAGGAGAACTAAAGCACCCTAGACAACAGCCAAAAGCCAGTACCAATGCCTGAGTTGAGGTCACTGGGACCATGTAGTTCCAGTTAAGTTGTCAGATAACTACAACCACAGGAGTGACCCAGATGACACTAAAAGAAAAACTGCCAGCTGAGCTCAGGTCAAAATTGTAAAATCATGAGAAAATAAATGATTGTTGCTTTAGATCACTAACTGTGGGGGATAATGTGTTACAGAGCAATAAATATCTGATATGGCATACCTTCTTGTTCTGCTTTTCGACCTAGACCTCTGAACTCTGTAGGATTTCCCCCAATCCCTTGAACGACTTCGACTTCGTTTTCTTCTAGAGCCATAAGAAGAGCTACTGCTTGATCGATGTCTCCGTCTGAAATAAAATATAATCAAGTATCACTGCTAGAAAAAATTTTGTATGAGCATTAAGGAGAAACCTCCTAGATTCTAAAGAATTGTCTCGTTTTTAGTGTCTTACACCTTCCTAAAAGCAAAAAGAGATAAAATGTTATTGCTCTTGAACAGTCAGATGACTGATTTCATAATTTAGTGATTGAATTAGCTACAAATTAAGACCTTGGAGGTGTTAAGTTGTATACTATCCTTCTAAATTTTATCAGATAACACAGTATGAGAATTATGCTAGTTATGTCTACTTGTCTACAAAGAATAGACAAAGGAGAAAGACTGAACCCATGGGATGGACCTGGAAAAACATAACAAAACACCTCCAGTTTGGGACTTAACCCTCATAACTAGTATAGTATAGTATAGTATAGTATAGTATAGTATAGTATAGTATACTAGAGGCCCGGTGCATGAAATTCATGTACGGGAGTGGGTAGAGGTGATGGTGTCCCTCAGTCCAGCCTGCACCCTCTCTAATTTAGGACCCCTCAAGGGATGTCCCACTGGGATTGGGCCTAAACAGGCAGTCAGACATCCCTCTCATAATCCAGGACTGCTGGCTCCCAACTGCTCACGTGCCTGCCTTTCTGGTTGCCCCTAACAGCTTCTGCCTGCCAGCCTAGCCTAATCACCCCCTAACCACTCCCATGCCAGCCTGATTGATGTCTAACTGCTCCCCTGCCAGCCTGTTTGTCCCTAACTTCCCTCCTCTGCTGGCCTGGTCACCCCTAACTGCCCTTCCCTGCAGGACTGATCACCACCAACTGCCCTCCCTTGCAGGCCTGGTCCCTCCCAACTGTCCTCCCCTGCTGGCCATCTTGTGGTGGCCATCTTATATCCACATGATGGCAGGATCTTTGACCACATGGGGGCAGCTATCTTGATCTTGTGTGTTGGAGTGATGGTCAATCTGCATATTACTCTTTTATTAGAGAGGATAACTACTAACAGGAAAATGTTTTACCCAGAAAAATTAAAAATACAAAAATATGATAACTCTGAAGAATGTAGTCTCATTACTATGTAGGTAAAAATTATGAGAATCACCTTCTATCATACGAATGTGAACGAGGCTGAAGATCTCTGGACCAAGATCTTGACTTTGACCTTGATTTCCTTCCACCTTTTCTACGACTATATGTTCTACTATCTGAAGAACTACTTGAAGATGACCGTCTCCGATGTTTCTTTTTTCTTTTGCTTCTGCTTTCTTCTTCAGTATCTGATGAACGGCGGCCCATTTCTAAAAGTTTAAATTCAAAGAAAATTATTACTAACATATGTCACTATGGGTGAAATTTAATATAGCAATTTTTTTAAAACTTTGCAAAAATTTTTAGTCTTCAAGTAAAAATTTAAAAGTACCTGGCTTCTTGACAAGAATATAAAAAACATCTCTTAATACAGTCTTCTGGTTTTATAATTTAGTAACTGTTTTTATAATTTATGAACAACTTAAATTTATCCCAAATTTTTCCAAATGTCTCTCAAAAGAGTCAATCTGAAGACAGCTCATTATAACAATTTTTTTATATTTTAAGTTGCAGCTATGATTAATTACCTAATCCTTCATTTTCACACTCCCTAAAGATAAAACATATTTTACTATCTTTTAGAATTACTTTTTTCTATATGAAAATTCTACAATTTTAAATGGATAAAAGTCATTAGTCATCAACAGAGTACAAAGTGAAATAATATACTACCATTTCACTTGTGAAATTTGGGAAAGGAAATGTTAACTTAAGTAACTAAGTTAATGAGGTTATTGTGAAGTCAATCAAATCCTCACACTGCTAGTAAAGTGGTGGTATATTCCTTCCTAAAAGTAATTAACAATTTCAATAAAGAGTCATAAAAAATGTTGGTATTTTTTTTCACAAAGCAATTTTACTTCTAAGAATATATCTGAAAATTTTTTCTTAAAAAAAAACATTGTCACAAAGATATCCATTATACCATTATTAAATCTGTCTCTATAGAGAATACAATTTTTAAAAATATGTACACATGAATAAGAGCAAAAGTAAAAAAAAATGGTAATATTTAAGTGGTAAAACTGGGTAACACTTTTTTCTTTTTAAAAATATTTTCTATATGGCTATGGTAATGTTTTTACATTTAGTATACAAAAGGAAAAATATACAGAAATAGAAGTTAAAATTTTTTTCAAATTCTATTTTTATTGACTTTATTACAGATATCCCTCATTTACATTCCCTTTGCTTCCCCCCCGCCCGACTCTGCCCTCCCCTCCCCATGACATTGACCACATTGTTGTATGTGTCCATGGGCTATGCATCCATGTTCTTTGACTATTCTCTTCACCCTCGTTCACCTTATCTACCCCCATGTACCTCCCCTCTGACATCTGTCAGTCTGTACCACGTATCCATGTTTCTGGTTGTATTTTGTCAGTTTATTTTGTTCATTGGATTGTACAAGTGAGGTCACATGATGAGTGCCTTTCTCTGACTGGCTCATTTTGCTCAGCATAATAATCTCCATGCTGTCACAAAAGGTAAGAGATCCTTTCTCTTTATCCACTCACCTACCATTAGTGTTTTGGAATTATCAGAATATATTCCCAGAAGTGGGATCACTAGGTTGAAAAGCAGTTCCATTTTCAACTTTTGGGGGAAACTCCATACTGTTTTCCACAGTGGCTGCGTTCCTACCAACAAGGCACTAGGGTTCCCTTTACTCCACACCTGGCCAGCACTTTGTTGATTTGCTGAAGGTAACCATTCTGGCAGGTGTGAGGTGGTATTTCATTGTGATTTTAATATGCATCTCTCTGATGGTTAGAGACATGAGCATTTTTTCATATGTCTACTGGCCATCTGTATGTCCTCTTCAGAGAAGAGTCTATTCCAGTCCTTTGCCCATTTTTTAAATTGGATTGTTTATCTTCCTGGTGTTAAGTTGTGTAAGTTCTTTATGTATTTTGGAAATTAATCCCTTATCATGGGGGAATGTTCTCCCATAGAGTAGGTTCCCTTTTCATTTTGTTGATGGCTTCTTTTGCTGTGCAGAAGCTTTTTAGTTTGATGTAATCCCATTTATTTTTTCTTTCCTTTGCTTTCCTTGCCCTAACAGTGGTCGGCAAACTCATTAGTCAACAGAGCCAAATAACAACAGTACAACGATTGAAATTTCTTTTGAGAGCCAAATTTTTTAAACTTAAACTTCTTCTACACCACTTCTTCAAAATAGACTCGCCCAGGCTGTGGTATTTTGTGGAAGAGCCACACTCAAGGGACCAAAGAGCCGCATGTGGCTCGCAAGCCGCAGTTTGCGGACTACGGCCCTAGGAGACATATTGGCAAAAATATTGCTAAATGAGATGTCTGAGATTTTACTGCGTATGTCTTCTTCCAGGATTTTTATGGTTTTGCAACTAACGTTTAGGAATTACCTTAGCTAATAAGAAACTTACTCATCTTACTTTACAGTTAGCCTTTACATCCTCATATGCAACCTTATTTTTGTTACTGACATGGTTGTTAGCTATTAAGCAAGATCCGTGCTATGTAATGGTAAGATAAGTGGTTAATGGATCAGATAACCAAATGTCTCACACTTTCCTTTAATATGTATTCATAATAAGGTAAAAATCATCACTATAAACAAAGCAGTATGTTAAATTACAGCTGTGTTTTCAGAACTGTCAGGTGAACTTTCCCCTCCCTGATTCCAACTGAAAACTGCTGTTAGGATTCGATTTAAAACTTTATGCTATTTACCTACAGCCAGATTAGACGTAAATATAGTTCTGAAACTCCAAGATGTTCACATTTCTAACATTTTATTGTTCAGCAAAACACTGCGAAGTGTTGATTTTTAAACTTTCAGCAAAATCAGTAATGTATCTAAGCAGGTTTTCCTGTTAAAAGATAAAACTGCGCCGGACAAAAGAGCACCACGATTCTTTCCAAATACTATGGTATAAAATTACACACAGACACAGTATAAACATACATATACACATATGCTCAAATGTATGTGTAAATAATACATGTATAGTCTAAGTACCAACTATATCTAACCATGTGGGTATGCGACAGTGTGTATGTATTTCCACTAAGGAATCTGTACATAACTGAGTGATAATGATCACCTAAATTTCTTATTTCCTGGCTTTTTCTTCCACTCTTGTTTTCACTTTTAAGCAGTTAAAAATGTTCTGAGCCACAAATAATCATTTAACATGAGCTTTTATGTTCTTATCTTGTTAAAAAAAATACTAAAATGAGAATATAAAGATAAAAAATATAAATTCACAAGGATGCACAGACTAAAAGCAGAAACCGTAAACAAGATACATCAACAAATTTTTAACAAATGAAAAACATATGGAGGATTTAGGGTTATGAGAGCCGAATACCAGCAACTACAGAGAATTCCAACATGAGGAAAGCCAATTTCCATAGCAAACATCAGAAAGGATAGGAATTTAAGATACCACTACCACAGTGGACATAAAGACGCATGAAACTAAAAAAACAAGGAAGCTGGACAGAAGTCTATAAAAGCAGTAACCTCCCAGGTGCCCCTCCCATGCAACCCAGACAGGTAGGTGGCTACTCTTCCCAACCCCAGGAGAGGTGATTTTGACAGAAATCGAACATTGTCATTGGTAGCTGTGAAAGGGAACCCAAAAGGGAATCCCAACCTTAATGGCTGAGTGGTCGGAGCTATCAACGCACTGTCTAGCTGAGACAGTGGTAGTTGAAGCAACTTTAACCTGTTAATCATATGTAAGGTCTTGCTGACTGTCTATTATTGGAATTTCCTGCCAAAAGGATATGGGTGTTTCCCATAGCCTCAATAAAAAGGGATGGCAAAAGGCCAGGAGAGAGGGTAGTCCTCCCCTTAGAGGTGGACTCCCGCCTGGCCCCCCATTTTCCCAAATTAAAAAATCTTGCCTTTACAGACCAGAAATAAACATATGAGAACAAAAAATGTTTGAGTCCCAGTTTCAATGTCCAAAAGTTCTGAGTCCAAGTTTCAATGTCCAACAGTTCCTCATGTGAACATGTCAGCGATGATATCTGGATGGTGGACAAACGGTGGTGATGCAGGTCCGACCCTCTCTGGTTTGGTCCTGGGCAGCCTGCAGCGACTGCTAGCATGGCCAGGCGTCCTCAGCGTCTTCCGTGTACGGACTGTTTCTCCTCTTGTCTTAGTAAAAATGTCCAAACAATAAAGCACCGGACCCAGGGGCACAGTAAATGAGGGCAGAGCGATGCTAAACCAAAAGTGAAAGGAATTACATGTATGTCTACAACCAATGGTAAATACTGTGCCATTAGTTGGATCCAAGGTAGTTCTGACAGAGGATTCATCTATGCAAAAACTGAACAGTGGGTGAAAAAGATATACAGTAAGTATTTGAAAGTATGCCCACCCCCAAAAGAAAAAAATGCCAGGCCCTTACCCAATCACCTATAACCAAGCCCGCCAGTTAATAAGCCCAAGCCTTAAACATTTTTCAGTAAACAATTTCTGTTAACTTTTTAGAGATTATTAAAAAGGGGGGAGAGGTGGATAACCAATCATGTGATGAAAGCCTTCATTATAAGAGACAGAAAGGAAAAAAACAACTCTTAGTAAGCCAGGAACATGCAGAAGAAGATTAAAGGAAAATATCACAGTTAATTCCCTCAGAAAAATGAGAAAATGATCCAGCAAACAAGAATAGAAGGAACATCGATAGAACAGGAGAAAAAGCTTAAAATTTTTTAAAAATGATAACTTGTAAAAAAAATACAATAAAATTAGAAGATTAGTTCAAATGACTCACAAAAAGTAGGAAGAAAAAGATTAAAAATAGGAGGTAAAATGTCCCTGGAACAATTAATTTTAAATGACATAAACCAGACATATCTCATAAAAATTCAGACACTAGGAATATTCTGAAGACCCCAGAAACTTCTACAGAGAAAAAAAAAATGGAGAAATCATAATAAGAGGAACAGGACTTCTAAACTGCAATATATAGGGAACAATGGAGACTTGTCTCCAAAACTCTAAATGAAAATGCTTTTCAACATAGGATCTATATCCAGACCAATCACTGATCTAATAAAAGATCAGAATAAAGACATTTTCATATATGGAGCCCCAAAATTATACCTCTCACTCCACCAAAACAACAAGGACAAGCCAGATTCAAAAAATAAGGAATATAACACTAGAGATAGGTAAAATATCTCAGGATGAAAGTAGGCCTAGCTATAAGGGATACATCAGTGAGCAAGAGATTAAAAAAAACAAAACACAACCACCACCTTTCCCTCAAGGAGCTTATATGCTAGTATATGTAACAGCAGTTCTCAAAATGGGATCTGTAGGACACTTGAGGTTCCCTAAGACCCTTTCAGGGGATCCAAGAGGTCAAACTATTCTCATTATAATACTCAAATATGACTTACTTTTTGCATTGATGATGTACAAGCAATAGTAGACAAAACTACTAGTGTCTTAATAGGAACCAAGGCTATGGCACCAAACTGTACTAGCAGTCATTGCATTCTTCACAGCAATAGTTTATTTGTTTGTTTGTTTTTAAGGGGGTGGGGGGACGAAACCGGTATGGCTCAGTGGATAGAGCGTCAGCCTGCAGACTGAGGGGTCCCGGGTTCGATTCCGGTCAAGGGCATGTACCTTGGTTGCGGGCACATCCCTGGTGGGGGATGTGCAAGAGGCAACTGATTGATGACTCTCTCTCTCATCGATGTTTCTGACTCTCTGTCCCTCTCTCTCTCTCCCTCTCTGTAAAAAAATCAATAAAATATATTTTTAAATAAATAAATAAAAAGGGGGGGCAGGGGAGGTCGAGTGGGTGGAAAGAGATCAACCAAAGAACTTGGATGCATTTATGCATCATCCATGGACACAGACAAGAGGGAGGTTAAGGCCTGGGGTGGGGGCAGACAGGCTAGAAGAGGTCAATAGGGGGGAAAGGGGGACATATGTAACACTTTCAACAAAAAAAGATTCTTTTAAAAAGCAGTTCACTTGATCACTTAAGAATGTCCTTGATAAAGTAGTAAAAAGCATTAACTTTATTAAATTTCAACTCTTGAGCAAACGTCTTTAATATTCTATTTTTTGATAAAATGGGAAACACACATAACTGCTGCTGGATAATAAAGAACGATGGTTATCTTGAGAAAAGGCATTTGGGCAACTGAATTGCAAGTTGAACTGGCTGCTCTTATCATGACCCACAACTTACAGGACTCCGATTATTCAAACTTGCATATTTGAGAGACATTTTCTCAAAAACAGAGTCTTTCACTTCAAGAAAAATTAACAATATTTGTTGCCAATAATATTTGAGCTCTCAAGCCAAAATTAGAATTTTGGGTAAATGCATCTACTATCATGAGACTGATAGCTTCCTAATATTAAAGATTTCTGTGATGAGATCAGTGGTGATATTAACAAATATCAATTCAAAAAATAGCAAATGTGATTTTTAAAAAATATTATGTAATGAAGGGTAGCAACATTGGGAAGAAATGAGTAATGCAAAGGATCAGTACTTCCAGCAGGTCAATGCATCATGTCGCAGAATCATGCATAGGCAAAAAATGCATTCACAGTGAAAAACAAACTATTAGATTTTAATGTGGAAGAGTATGAAAAGATCACTGATATGGTTTCAAATACCACATTACAACAAACTTTTAAGAAACTACCACTTATCAAGTTTTGGTGTAATATCAAAGAATTATCTGCAAAGGCTATTAAACTACTTCTTTCTAAAACTAACATATTATTGTGTTAACTATACTTTAATGAAGATATAGTTTTTCTAATACTGTATCTGTGTGAATAGATTTTCTTCATATACCTCAATCAAAACAACTCATCACAATCGATTGAATACAGAAGCATATCCTATATAATAAAAGGGTAACATGCAAATCGACTGAACAGCTGCATGACAGGTTGCTATGACACACACTGACCACCAGGGGCCAGACGCTCAATGCAGGAGCTGCCCCCTGGTGGTCAGTGCGCTCCTACAGGAGGAGCACCGCTCAGCCAGAAGCCGGGCTGAGGGCTGGCAAGCGCAGCAGTGGTGGCTGGAGCCTCTCCCGCCTCCTTGGCAGCACTAAGGACGCCCCACTGAGGCTTAGGCCGGCTCCCCACAGTCGGACATCCCCCAAGGGCCCCCTGACTGCTAAAGGTCACAGGCCGGGCTGAGGGACACCCCCCACCTCCGCCCCTAGTGCACAAACTTTGTGCACCGGGCCTCTAGTACTGTATAAGAACCCAACTGTCTTCTATTAAGCCAGACATTAGAGACTTGGAAAAATGAAAAATAATGCCAGTTTTCTCACTAAGAATGTTTTGTTTTGAAAAATATAGTTATTTTTCATATCAAAATTGTTATTTGTGTTACCATATAATGATTTATTATTATTTTAAGTGGATTAATAAAACTTCAAAATGTCCTATTTTAATTATTAGTAAAGCAATATTTATAGATATAGCCCACATAGTTCTTGGGGGGTCTCAATAAGTGTTAAGAGTATAAAGGGATCCTAAAACTAAAAAAGTTTGGGAACCACTGCTTTAAGGCAGCTGTCGTCATTTCCACTCTCCATTCTTGGCTAGCTTATTAAGGCATAAAGAAGAGGGGAGAGGAAAAAGGCACACATCTAGTTATGTACCTTGATGGTGACCAAAGAAAGAGAGGAGAGAGTGGCATAAATTTTTCTTTGTTTTAATTTCAAACAACATAAATTACCCATAATGGAATGATTACAGTTAACCCTAAAAGTTAGTGGGAGATATAAAATCTTCCTTCCAGGAGCCCAATAATAAAAGTTTGAAAAACCACTGTCAAAAAATTATAAATATTTTTCCAAGGGATATAGTTACATTTCAGAAAAAAATTACACTGAAATATTAATCTCAGTAAGAGAAAACAAACAGCCACCATAATTCTTTATTCTGGTTAACATCAAATATCTATCCAGAAAAGGAAGTCAACACTAAGAGCAAATCAGAAATAGACCCAAATATCGTCTTCTCTATCAATGACAGGTATTGAACTCTATTCACTGCCCTCAATATATATTCATTCACCTCTGGATTGTCATAATGTCCCTAGCATGTAGCTGCATATACTTGCTCATTGAAGTCATGGTGGTCAACTTAAAGTCATGGTGATCAACTTATATTTCACACTTCGAGTAAGAAAGAACTCATTATATGTAACTCCTTTGGTAATGTGCAATGCATGGGAAGACACGTTAATAGTAGCTCTTTCTGCGAAGGGCAATGATGACTGAGCACAGATTTTTAGGAATCCCACAAGCTAACAATTTTTCAACCTATGTGTAAACAAAAAAACAAAACAAAACACACAAACAAAGAGACAGAACTCCTACAGCTCTTGGTTTTACATTCTAACTCTGGTCTCTATTATATTCCTACATCCTGGTTGAATCTCATGGTTGCAAACCTTACCCAACCACTCACACTACAGAACTGAAGCCAAGACTGGTAATGACAACAGTAGGACATAACTTTACAAAAACATCTTATTGCAAAGTTTAGGTGAACGATGGAAGATATGGACCTAAGATGTGGCCATTCAAAAAACAGTTCAAAGGCATACACAAGTAGTTTCTTTGTCCAGTTATTAATAAAGGCATAAAAACAGTTATCTTTTTCAGAAAACAGGCAGTTAGCAAGAACAAGGATTCCTAAAGGATATGACAGTTTATAATTATTCTCTACTTCTTTACATCAGTAAATCAAACTACATTTTTTTTATCTTGGACACATGGTCAAAAAAAAAAAGAGAGCCATCATTTTAATGGGAAATAGAGAAAAGTAAAAGTGGGGTTAAGAACTCCATAAACAAGTATAGAACTATGCAAAAGCAGTAAAAGAACTGAGGTAAAATTCTAGCTTAACAAGCTTAACAAAGCAAAACTCCAAAAGAGATAAGAGAATTGTCAAAACACTCCTCCTCCCATAACAACTAAAAATCTACAGACTAGCATATATATTTTTTGAAGCATTACTGGGCATGGGAATGTTCCCCAATGGTTTGCAAATCAAAGCAGAAAATATACCTATACATCTACTACAACAATCTTACTACCGAAGGTTTCCAACTCCTAACACATTTCTTTCCTGAAACTGGTCAAGTTGGAAAGGCAATTAATAGGTGCCGTCTGCCTTTATGTTTTTCAGCCTCAAACATTTTAGCCCTCTCACTGAAGAATGTACAGTAAGAAGGTGCTACCACTTAGCAGGAGACCTCCTTTGCCTGCAAAGACAGTGAATATGTACAGAGTCCCAGGCGTGGGCAAACTATGGCCCGCGGGCCGGATCGGCTGTTCTATCCGGCCCGCTTGGAGCCGAAAGAGCGGGCCGTACCCTTTTTATGTAATGATGTTTACTTTGAATTTATATTAGTTCACACAAACCCTCCATCCATGCTTCTGTTCCGGCCCTCTGGTCCAGTTTAAGAACCCATTGTGGCCCTCGAGTCAAAAAGTTTGCCCACCCCTGGTATAAGGCTAGATGGCCCCATTTCCCCACAAGGTTGCACCTGTAACACCGGCTCCAACCCTTAAACCTGAGAACTCTGCCTATCTCCTTCGCTTGGAGCTTTTCCATCCAAGTTCAAAGATGACGACGGGAACACTTTTCCGTGAGAGCACAAAACATTTGAATTAATTTAACTACCTGGGATCTGTTTAGTTAATTCACAAACAGATTACTAATTCCGAAAATGCAAAAAAGAAAAAAATGATTAGGCTTTCGGTGTGCATTTAAAGATACATAACCCCTGAGAGAGAAATTACCTTAAAGTCGACCTAAAATCAAGAGCAGGCAACATATGTAACGGAGCATTATAACCACCAAAGTACACAGTTTCGGGGCAGCCATGTGCTCTTAATCCGGGATCACCAGGCCACAAGCCCTGAAGTCAGGAAGAGTGCTTAGAGCGGGCACGTGTATTCACAGGCAGGCAAGTCTATCGCACCCTGCAAGCTAGTGTGTGAGCTGGGAAAATGGGGCGGGGGGGGGGGGGGGTGTAGGATCTAAAGTAGAGACCACGGCCCTAGCTGGTTTGGCTCAGTGGATGGAGTGTCGGCCTGAGGACTGAAGGGTCCCAGTTTCGATTAGGTCAAGGGCATGAACCTTGGTTGGTGGCAGGCACATACCCAGTGGGGGGTGTGCAGGAGGCAGCTGATCGATGCTTCTCTCATTGATGTTTCTAACCCTATTTCTCAAAAAAAAACAAAAAACAATAAAATATATATTATTTTAAAACATTTTTTAAAGTAGAGACCACGGACGGGGTGGGACAGGGCGCACCAGGCTGCAGCCCCCACCCCCGGAACCTTGCCGGGCCCCTATTGCCAAGGCCAGCCCCTGAACCCCAAAGCAGAGATCAGTGTCGGTGGGGTGAAACAGGGGGTGAGCAAGGAAGCGCAGGAAAAGCGGACTGACTCCCTCCCACCGCCTCCAGACCCAGGGGCCTAGCCAGAGAGACCTGCGACCTGGCACCACCCCAAAGCCGGCCGCCACCTGGGGCCGCAGCTCCCAGCCCCGCGGCGACACCTCCCGGCGCGGGGCGCATGCGCGCTGGCCCCGCCCCGCACCCTCGGAACCAGCCCCGGCCCGCCGCCTCCGGCCGCGGCAGGCCCCGCGCCGCCTCACGCAGGAGCAAGGCCTCGGAACCCCGCCGCCGCGGGCGCCCCCTCCCGGGCCCCGGGCGAGGGCATCACCTGGCTCCCGGCCTTCGGGATCACGCCTCCCGCGGACTTGCAAGCGCCGCAAAATTCGGAAATGTTTCTTCTTCACACCGGGGAGCCGCCGGCGCCCTCCGACTCGCTTCAGTTTAAGCTCACCGCCTTCCTGGTTCCAGCGCCAGGCAGCGCCAGCCGAGCCCCCGAGCGCATCGATGGAGGTTACCAGGCGCTCGGAGCGCCGAGGGAATAGATCGTCCGCGCCGCCAATTTTTTTGTTTGCTGTTGGTTTTTGCTGGCTTGTTTGATTCTTTGATCGCCGTATAACCAAAAAAAATTAAAAAAATAAAAAAATAAAGGTGGGGACTGGCGGGTGTAATTGCCTTTGTAGACGTCGTGATCGTCACAGATAACCAGTAAGCGAGTCTGCATCATGAAGTTAGGTTTAAGACACATGTAGCAAAATTGGTTATCTCTAGCTGGGGGAGGAGGAAACTCGCCCAACAAATAATAAATCACGGGAGTGTGTCCGCATAGAGTCGTGTGTGATTAAAATGCAATGATTTATTTGCAACAACAACAAAAAATGCGTTCAAAGTCTCGGTGTTTCTTCTGCCCTGGAGGTGAAGGCACTCACAGGTTGGTTGCAAATTAAGTTTCTCACATTAAAGTAGCTGGTTGTTAGAGGACTGGGGGAAGGCTGCCCGAGGCAGGGAAAGGAGATTTCTTCCGGAAGAGAAATTGTTTGGGTGCTTGTTGTTATTTACCTCAATAAAGGTAAAAGCGATGAAGCATTTTTCTGTAACTCATATTACATTAATTAGCTGTCCTTGCATAAGCATCCCGTTTCCTTGTTAGCGATAAGTACGCAAAGATATTGAGGTAAATAAACTGTTGGCCTTGGTTTGGGTCCACTGTGAGAAACCAACTCGTTCAGAATCGCTTAGATACCCAAACCACAGTTTTCTGCAGATATGTGAGAGGTGAAAATCAGCTCCAGAGATATATTTGTTATAAATGACTGTACCTTAAGTAACCAGTTTCGAGGGGCTGTTTTAAAACTAACTACCACACTGCATGTTTATTTTAAATAATTCAATAGCTGGGAGGACTCGGGGACCTGGATTTTATTGGAACTTGTATACCTGTCTGCAGGCTGTCAACTGAGCTTTACTATCAATTTTTTTTTTTTACCAAAACTGTATTTTGCAATACCCTGTTTCCGGAAAACATTTACCATTTAATAAAACAACCTCATTAGAACCTCATGAGCATTTATTAGCATATCATTTCAAAACCTTGGTGTGTGTCTTTTTTTTAAAATAAGTTTCCCTTAGGCCAGTAGAATCCGTGATCAGACACTGCAGATCTCTCATAACTCTATCAACACCACTATTCCTAAATATACAAAGAGCCAGGAAAATCTTTTTTGGTCTGAATCGCATCAATTGCCCGGACCTTCTCTGATTACCTTTAAAGTGGTCATCTCTCCCTCTAGCTCTGTAGATGGAATTTGAGATCAGACCTAGAAATCATGGCAAAAAGAAAAAAAAAAAGGTAGCTGATGAGTCTCTTGATCCCTTACCAGACTTCTAAAGTGGTCATTTTGGAGCTATTTGTGAATAGTTTTTAACACCTCAGTTTGGGAGTTCTTTCTGGTCATTCCACTCAATAACCTTAAAAACATATTTTCTTAAAAGATTAAAGTTTTATGGTTATTCCCCTCTCATAATATCAGGACTAAAGTGATTACAATGTAAAACCATGTTCCTAAATTCACATAACTTTGGAAAGTGTATTTTAGTCTCTTTTATAGCACAATAAAATAAAAGCAAGCACTAATGTAATTCATTAATACCTAAAAGTTATTGCACTGGAAACATAAAGATCTTAATTATGTCTCCTAAAAGTAGCAATAAGTGAAATGTTTTAAGAACGAAATATAACTTCAGCATTCAAGAGAAAACAGGGCAAATACTTCTTAAGAAGTAGTATATCCATCTCAGGTTTGCCAAATGTGAACATTTTCATCTGAAGAGTAGTATAATATGACCGTTGTGTATAGCCTCTATTTACATAGATCCTAGCAACACGAATACATTAAGTTTTAATTGTGTTCTTTTTCTACCAATGTTGCAGGTTGCTTTGATGGAACTTCTCAAATTGTCTGTTAACTTCGTGCTGATGCTCTAACCCGTGGATGGAAGATACACGTACCAAAGTTTTGTCATTGCTTTTATTTTTACTAGGAGTATTAGATCTAAGAAAATGAACCGAGTTCCCCCTTAACATCAGAAAGCCTGCATTCATGTTTATTAACATCCACACACCTTGCAAACGGTCCCCAAAGCCACCCTTGAAGAGATGTAGTATTTGTGTACAAGACTCCAATAATATAACTTTCCATATGCAAATAGTCTTGCGTGAGATACATTTGTGGCCACCCTTTTCCCAGCCAGCTTCGCCCTGCACAATACAGACAAGTGACTCAGGAAGACAGACGTTCCTTCCACATAACTGTTCCGATTGAAACAGCCCGGGGAGAGCGCGGGCGACTTTTCTCCGGGCGAACATCTTTTTTTTTCAATAGTCCGCAATCAATAAAATTAAGAGGGGCACAAACTTAACATCGACTGGTGGTTTTGTTTTGTTTTTAATTCAAAGCAGATAATCACTTGCTTTTCAAAATCAGGAAATCAGCTAGAATGTTTTCCAGGTTGCTAAAGAAGAGCTTTGGCCGTGCATTTCGGGAGGGGTCCGGGCCCAGGGGGGTAGTCACAGGGGAGAGGGGGTGCGGGTCCTGGAACCTCCCGGAGGGAACCAAGTCCAACTGTCCGTCCTTGGCGGGGCGCTCAGGAAACTCTTCAATATGGAATCTGTCAGGGAACAGCTGCTCGGGGGAAACGTGTTAAATTGACCGGCCAACCGGGTTATTGGTGGAGGAGGCGGCTGGGGCTCCGGGACGCAAGTCGTCGCGGGGGTAAATCACCAATTCCCCGGGGCCGGGAGGCCGGCGGAGACCCCGGCTCGGCTCGGGCTGCGGGGCCGGGAAGCCTTTGGAGGAGCTGCGGAGGGACCCTGACCCCGGGCAGGGCGGGATGGCCAGGGTGCCGGGCTGCGAGGTGCAGGTGGGGGTCAGGCTGGCAGCGGGGATGGAGACCTGCAACATCGGGTCACCATACGGAACGGGGCTGCGGGGCGCCCGGCGCGCGGGGCAGGGATGCCGGGCAGCGGTGAGGGTCCGAGCAGCCACGGGGGTGGGCGGGCGGCACCCCGAAGCCGGGCGGGCGGCACCCCGAAGCCGGGCGGGCTGCACCCCGAAGCCGGGCGGGCGGCACCCCGAAGCCGGGCGGGCGGCACCCCGAAGCCGGGCGGGCGGCACCCCGAAGCCGGGCGGGGACCGGGGACGCGGGGTCCGGCGCCGGTCCGGAGGGCGGAGAGCGGAGAGCGGACTCGCTCCGCAGCCGCGCACTTGTCAGTTTCCTCTGGCCACGCCCCGGCGGAGCGGGTCCAGCTCCCCTGGTGTTTAACTAAGTCTTGACACCGACGCAGAATCCACGCCTAATTAAATTAATTAGGGATTCTTGTCAATCCGGGATGAATGGCCGGGCGCGCGGGCGGCCGCGGCGCCCGGAGAGCCGGGGCGGCCTGGGACCTGCCGCCTCCCTCCTTCCGCCCCCCTCCTCCCCGTCCCCCTCCGCCGCTGCCCTCCCCCCCAGACCAGCCTGCCCGGACTCCGCTTACTCTCTCTCTCTCTCTCTCTCTCTCCTCTCCCCTCTCTCCTTCCTCTCCCTCTCCCTCCCCCCCCCATCCCCACCTCCCCCCCACCCCCCGCAGGTAGCGGCGCGGGTGCTCCCCGGGAAGGGAAGAAGGAAGGGGCTCCCTCCGAGCGGCGAAGGGAGGTAATTTGCTCCGAACCGGGGGCCGCCTGGGCGAAGTATAAATAGTGAGACTTCGAGCGCGGCGCTGCCATCAGCTCCGAACTCCCCTCGGCGGGAAGAATTGTCCGAGGTCGCCCCACTGAGCCCGGGCTCCGGCGGCGGGGGAGCCCCGGTTCCTCGTTCCCTCGGCCCCCGCCCCTCCCCTCTCCCTCCTCCTCCTCCTCCTCCTCTCCCTCCTCCCCACTCCTCCTCCTCCCCATTCCTCCTCCTCCTCCTCCTTCTCCTCCTCCTTCTCCTCTTTTATTTTACTTCTTTTTCTCCTTCTCCTTCTCTTTCTTCTTCTTCTCTTCTTTTTCTTCTTTCTTTCTCCCCCCCTCCTCCTCCTCCTCCTCCCTCCCCCCCCTCCCCCCGCCCCGTCCCCTGCCCCATTGATGTGCTATCTCTGGGGGGGCTGGAGCAGTAAAAAGAGAAGAAGAAGAAAAAAAAAAAGAGCGAGCGGGGCTCGGCCGGGGGAGAGAGCGGAGAGGCGGTGCGCGGGGCGGCGGGGCCCCGGCGGCGGCACAGGCGGCGGCGGCGATGGAAGAACTCACGGCGTTCGTGTCCAAGTCGTTTGACCAGAAAGTGAAGGAGAAGAAAGAGGCCATCACCTACCGGGAGGTGCTGGAGAGCGGCCCGCTGCGCGGGGCCAAGGACGCGAGCGGCGGCGCCGAGCCCGGGGACCGAGGCAGCCCCGCAGTCCGGGCGGCCGGCGGGGGCGGCGGCGGCGGCGGCGGAGGAGGCGGAGGCGGAGGAGGCGGAGGAGGTGCAGGAGGAGGAGGAGGAGGAGGAGGAGGAGGAGGAGGAGGAGGCGGAGGAGCTGGTGGAGGAGGGCGCTCTCCGGCCCGCGAGCTGGACATGGGCGCCGCCGAGAGGAGCAGGGAGCCGGGCAGCCCGCGGCTCACCGAGGGTAACGGTCCCCGATCCCCGGCCCCCGGGTTTCCCCCTTCCCGCCTTCCCAACTCCGCGGCGGCGCCGGTGGCGGCGGGAGAGGACCCCCAAGGCCCGGCGTGGTGGGAGGTGGGTGGGCGGGGGTGGGGGGGGGGGAGAGACGAGGCCAGGGGTGTTGGAAGCTGGGGTGATGGGGGTGGGAGGGGTCCGGCGGCGTGCAGGGTCGCGGGTGGGGTCCGCGTGTCCGCGGGGAGGGAGGGGGCGCCGCGCCCGTTCCGCCCAAAGGCGCGTTCCGGCGGCGGGAGGGCGGACGGGGCCTGGGCGCGCGGTGAAGTTCGCGGGGCCGGTGCAGGCGGGGGTCCTGGCGGCGGCGGGATCCAAGGTTAGCGTCTAGACAGAGTTTTCGAGAACTCCTTTTCTGGGGGAGAGAGGAGAGAAGAAAAAGGAGCGAGACAGAGAGAGGGAGAGAGAGAGAAGAAAATGTCACCCCCCGGTGGCCCAGGGTTTGGGGCCGCCGCAAAGAACCGCTAGAACTCACTCGGCGGGGACCCCCGGCTCCCGGGGTCCCGGGGAGCCAGACTCGGCCTTCTCCCCGAGCTGGGGAGGGCAGAGCGAGGCCAGGGCCAGCTCAGGGCCAGCCGGGGCTGTTGTGGTCGTGGGAGACGTGTGAGGCTCCTCTGTGTTTTTGTTTGTTTGCTTGCTTGCTTGCTTTATTTCGGTATGTGCACAATTCCGTTACCGCTTCTCCTCACCCAGGACGCGGGCTCGGTGCGTGGAGAAGCCCCCAGCGCCAGCCAAAGTGCGAGGAAACGGCTTTATCTAAACGGCGGAGCGTGCTGTGCCAATTCAAAGGGGTGCAACAATAAAATTAATTTGGCACTTGGTCCCTGCAGTAACTGGTGCGCTGCCATATTTTTCCAATTAAGGAAAATATGTGACATGCGTAGAATCACATATTTAAGCAGGCAATTAAGTTGTTTATAACACGGTCTGTTCCTGTTTAGGCCCATAAGTGGAAATTGGGGGGCAGACGAAAGATTACCGTAAGCCTATTAACCAGCTGGAAACGGGGACATCGTTTTCTTCAAGTCCCCAAAGTTTGCGAGGGTGTCCGTGGTGGGTGACATAAAATAGACAGCCTTCTCCACCCCCCCCCCCGGGGCAGTGTGTCTGGAGTGTGTGTTCCTATTTACATTTTATGACGCTGTGAGTGGAAATATTTTTTTATGAACTTGGCTGTGAATGCTTGCTACCGTGTTATCCACTTGCTTCCAGGAGGAAAGACACATGTCCACAGAACGAACTCTGAGAGCTAGAAACGCTGCCATCCCTTAAGGTCACCGTAGTAAGAATGGCAGGCCCCGGGCTGAGATCTAGAGGTGATTCTTGCCCCCCCCCAGACCCTGCCCCAGGTTGTCCTGAATTTGGAAAGCGTTGGCATAGCTGCCTGATGCTGCCATGCAGCCTGAAGCCACAGCGCTGGGGCCTGGGTGCAGGACGCAGAGGTTATAAGGTCTGGACCCCGGGTAGGGTGCCGTCCTGGGATCCTTGGTTTCCAAGCGCAGGGCAAGCATTCATTCCTCCGCAGGCCCGCCCTTTTGCAAATGATGCTTATCTCCCAGGCCGATCTGGGGAGAAATCTGCAAACAGCCTCGTCTAGCCAAACTCAGCGTTGACGCTTTTCAAAGACCCGTCTCCCAACTCAGGCGCCGGGGGTGAAGGTTCGCAGGGCAGTGTCCCTGGCGGAGAGGGCCCCCCTGGCCGCTGCCGCTTGGCCTCGATAGACCGAGCGGCTGGCAAAAAGTAGGTTGACAGCGGCGGGTCCGCGAACATTTTATTCTCGTATTTACTATGTATGAACTATTGCATTATTTATCTGGATGACAACTGTAAACCTACTTCTGCCCGCCCCTGTAAATATATAGCCGCGTCCCTTGGGTAAGCCTCCGTGTGCTCGCATTTGCAAAGCTCCTGTTTTTTTAAAGGGAGGAGAAGAAAGAGTAGGAAAATAGCGACGGATGGGTGCAAAACCGGAGCGGGAGGGTGGGGGAAAAAAAAGATGCATCTTTTATTAAACATCCGAGCTGTGGTGGATGCATGAAAAGGCTTGGAGCAACCAATAGAAACGGGCGGATGGCGAAGGTTCTGCTTGAACCTGTTGATCTCTGTGGGCTGCAGCATGCAGGGGCCAGCCGGCCTCGGCCGCGGGGAGAGAGCCCGGGCGGCGGGCGGTCCGCGGGCCGTGGGAGGCCAGGCGGCCGCCTCTCGCCTTCCCGGCCAGGCTGGTCGGCGGCGGCGGCGAGCCCTCCAGGCTGCCAACATGGCGTGGACGCCTCTGCTCAGGCCACAGAGGTCCGGCTGGCGGGGGACAAGGGCTGCCCGGCGGCCCGTGGGCGGCCCGTGGGGTCTGGCCCGAGCCCTGGGTCCCGCACCGGGAGGAGGCTCTGCGGGAATGCGCAGCACGAGGGTCTGGCTCCGCTGGCGCCCCTTTGGCCCAAGTGTTGCCAAATGAGACCAGCAAGTTGGAGGGAGAGAGACACGGAGGGCGATCGGCGGGCCGAGCCGGCCTGAGACTGGCCGGAGCCGGGCCCCCCGCGGCCTCCTGCCCGCCCCGCGCTCCGTCCGGGGCGGGGCGCGGCGCCCCTGGTTTCTGGGCGCGCGCGGGAGAGAGGGAGCGGGCGGCAGGGTGCGCGGAGCGGGTCTGGGGTTCGCAGGGGAGGGCCGGGAACAGTGGGGGTGCATAATATGGGGAGCCGAGGCCCGCCGTTTCCGGGGAATGGGTGTGGGTGAATGCCCATCTTGCCCGAGGGCGGCCACCCAGAGTTGGTCTTGCGCGCGTCTCCGGGATCCCCGTCCTCCTGCGGGGGCCCGGGTGAGGGACTCTGGGCAGGGACTCCAGGAGGGGGCAGGATCCGCCACCATCCGTCTGGAGACAGATCTGGTTAATGGGATGTGTTGTGTGTTTTTTATCCGTGTGTGCGTGTGTGTGTGTGTGTGTGTGCGTGTGCGTGTGCCGCTGTGCGCGCGCGTGGACGTCTGTGTGGCGCCCCATCCAGTGTCCCCGGAGCTGAGGGATCGGAAAGAGGATGCGAAAGGGATGGAGGACGAAGGCCAGACCAAGATCAAGCAGAGGCGAAGTCGGACCAATTTCACCCTGGAACAGCTCAACGAGCTGGAGAGGCTGTTTGATGAGACCCACTACCCGGACGCCTTCATGCGCGAGGAGCTGAGCCAGCGGCTGGGGCTGTCGGAGGCCCGGGTGCAGGTATCTGGCTCGGGAGGAGGTCGGGGCAGGGGCCAGGGAGGCAGGAGGGGTCCGCCAGGGACTGGAGAGTTTCAGGACCCACTCACTCTAAAGGTGCGGGCTTAAGGGGCTGGTGAGGAAGGAACGGGGATCCTAAATAGAGGTCTTCTTTTCCAAAGTAGATCTGCGTCCTAAACCGACTCTTCTTCTTTCTCTCCCCCCCCCCCCTTCACCCTCTTCCAACATATGTTCCCAGCAGAAGAAAGCTGTGCCGGGCTTGCTCCCAGAGTTTCTATAAACCACACACCCCCCCTCGCCTCATGATGTCTTTAATGTGGTTTAATCCTAATGGGCCTACTTTTATAAGCCTTAAAAAAAAATCCCACAGAAAACGTTTTATCTTCGGGATGCCTTAAAAGTTACAACGAATATTGTGTTCGCCGGAGTTGGGTTTCCTCGAGGGGTCTGCTCAGGGGTCTAGGTTTTGCCAAGCGGATATGCCAATTAGGTTTATAGATGTACAGACTATAAAGGAAATTAGCAACTGTTAAATGCAGAAATTTACAGTCTGCCGTTAGCGGTTGATCTCAAACTGCGTGCGAAGCGGCAGAGAAACAAACGCACGTTGTTGGCCACTCTTTGTTCCCTCACTTTCCCAAAGCAGCGGGGACCTGAACCGACCGAAACCTGATTTTTAAAACAACCCACAGATCTTAATGTTAACGTTTTCAAAGTCCGACCCCCCAGTGAGTACCCTATCTAATGATATTAGGGTTGTTTTTTGGTTTTGTTGGTTGTTTTTTGTGTTTTTTTTCCCCTGGGCTTCTGGGAGCGGTTAATTTGAAAATGTATATGCATACATGCATACGTGCGCTAGGGTTATGGGGAACAAATTTAAATGTTTCCGACTGCATTTCGCTCAGATAATAAAATGGGAGAAGATGACGGTCATTATTTGTTGGAACACATGGAGCAGTTTCGGGCCTGAACATCTGCAGCTGCTACAAAGTATCTCTGTAACAGATACTCCCCAGGTCTCTGGGCGCAGAGACCACCATCTGCAGCGAACGAGGCAATTCTTAGGGGGCTTCCTCGCCTCTTGTAATAGGATCAGGACAAAACCAGCAGTGCAGTTGAAGGGGAGAAGTCATAATGGGCTGCCTTGGTCATCACAGCACCGACAGCCGAGCCTTCCTTTTTAAGCCTCCCCCTGCTTTGCTCTGCGTGCTGAGATCTCTCTAGAGGCTCAGCAAGCCCTGAAAGACGTGATGATAATTATTACAGTTATGAGCATTAGTATCTCAGTCCCAACTCTACTGGGGGGGGGGGAAGAGGCAAGAAGCCTCAGGCCATGGGAGTTGCACAAAGGATGCCACCCTGGCATGAAATCTACCCTTCTATGACGCCAAATGGCAGGGGAATTTTTGAAGATTGACATCGACTACGACGACACTTGCTTTTAAAAACAGGACAAAGCTCAGAAGCAATGTTTTACTTTCATGTGTTTTTTTTTTAAAGACACGAATTGGTGAATCGGTCAATATGCTATCTTATTGGAACATAATGCTGTATTATCAGAGTTAAAAAAAAAAAAAAGAAGCAAGCTCTCTTTGAATTTTAAAAAGTCTGCCCCATGGCCCCTAAAAGTTGGCAAGGTTGTTTAAGAAGGTTATATCTGGGAGAAAGAGAGCATCCAGGAGTTACTCGATTCATACTCCAACCCCTTTTATACAATATTCTCTCTCTTTCTTTTTTTCTCCTGAGAAGCGATTTGTTGCCGATCTTTATTTTTTCATACTCAAAAAAAATTTTTTGAGCTATTTTCTGGATGCTTCTCTGCTACCCTAACTGTGAGCATGGGCTGTTTCTATAGAAGCAAATTAGATTATCATGATAATAGTACAATTATTCTGCTACTGTGTTACACTCTGTTGCACGGAGGAACAGAGACATTCTAAACTTCTTTGTAGTGAGGCTTTTATGACACTAATTACCTCTTCCCCCACTCTCATCCCCCCTCCCACAGCCCCGAGGAAAAAAAGAGCCACTATTTGCTTTGGTGTTTGGTTTTTCTTGAAGATGAAGCTAATTAATATTACAGACTATTAATGAGCACATTCGTCTCAGGTCTTACTGGGCAAACATCTAAACCCATTATCACTTTGGTATCAGGTATCAGCAAGGGTTTTAGGCCCTGGGAACTCTGTCATGTAGAAAGATGAAACCAGGACTAATAGCAATTTACCAATAAACTATCTTGCAAAAGTGTATGAAATCTATATGTTTTTGTCATTCATATGCACTTTTAAGTTTGGAAATTGAGATTGTTCTATTAATTCAAAGGTTGCTTGCTACATCTCATAGTTTGTGCCAAAAGCATTACTCTTTTTTCATCTACTTTTGTAATTAAAAAAAAAATTTTGTGTCATAACATCTAGGTTATATATTTTCTCTCCAATTTGTAGGTTTGGTTCCAAAATCGAAGAGCTAAATGTAGAAAACAAGAAAATCAACTCCATAAAGGTATGGTCCTCAGACAAAGAACATTTGGTATTCTAAGTAGAAAGAGAGTGGGGAATATAATATTGCTATTACAAATACAGAAATATCTTCTCAAGATAATCATGGTCCTTGCTCTTAAAAATCTTTTCTGAAGGTAGTTAATGAGAGTCCTAAAGTTTGGGAGTACGTTTGATTTATTTTAATTATGGCAGTAGTTTAGGAAGATAATAGATGATTTCCAAAGGGATTAGTGCTAGCTTGCTACCATTTGGAACCCCGGAAAAACAATGTTGGAATTACTCATCTCACATTATTGTGTTCTGTTCCCCCATTCTTTGCAGGCGTCCTCATAGGGGCTGCCAGTCAGTTTGAAGCTTGTAGAGTCGCACCCTATGTCAATGTAGGTGCTTTAAGGATGCCATTTCAGCAGGCAAGTACAGCCCAGTTTCAACCTGTGTTTTTTAACTGTAAAAAGACCCGGATGTTTGCTTGAACTGTTGACCGTCCCCCCTCTCAGCCCCAGTGTTGGTGTCCATGCAGTTGAAGAATCAATTTTGAGCTAATATAGCGGACCTTCTCCCCTTTAAAAACCCATAGAGTGTCAGGGGGCCACACATCCGGTCCTCTCGGCCCTCGTGGGAAACACGGAGAGGCCTGAGGGCAGTAACAGATCCTTTAAAAAATGCACTAAAGATTGAGCTTGGGGAGAGGAAGGAAAGGGCTTTTGATTAAGATTTTGTCAGATCCAATACAGAGGTTAGTCCTAAGGTGTTTTCTAAGGCAATTCTCTAAATATTTTTTTCTAGGTAAAGTCACATTAACTGTCTCTGACAGAGGAAAAGGAAATAAATAAAAGTGCCCTCTGCTCAGACTTGATTTTTTAAAGCTGTCTGCAAACAAAGCTTCGTCTATAGCAGAGAGGGAAGCATTGCCTTGGTCTTCCCGGGCTGTCCTGCCTCTGCAGTGCCTTTCTTAGCCATAAAGAAACCTTTAAGACTACATTTAAAAGGACAGCCTACAGCCATGATTCAATCCCGGGAACTCCCAGTGCTCTCAACTCCCCACTCTCCAAAGCCTAAAGGCTCAATCCTTTCCCAACCAGCCCCTGACCAACCCTCAACCCCAGCCACGACCCCTGCTTGGGAGGACTATGAAGTCATGAATTAGCTCTCAGTTGCCAGCGTCCTGGTCTGGAAAAGCCCCATGAGCGCACCGATGTGCTGAGGGTTAGTGTTAGGGCGTTCTTAGCTTTCTTGGCACCGCAGGGCTCTGGTATCATGATGCTAGGCTTTTTGAAGAACGACCGGAGAAAGAGAAAGGGCTCTTCAAAGGAGACCCTCACTTTTCAGAAGGTGCTCTGTAGGTCTGCAGCATCAGCAGCACCTGGGAGACGGGTACACACTCAGAAGGTCAGGCCCCAGCCTAGACTTTCTGAATGGGAATCTGCATCGCAACAAGGTCCCCAGTAATCCTTACGGGAGTTGGTGCAAGTACCAACGATTGTGCTAATTGTGCTGAAGATGCAGTCGCTTACAAAGTTTTGTCGTTTGCTTGTTGGTACGTAAGTGCTTTAGTAGTGAGGTTAGATGTGTGTGACAGCATCAAGAGAGGAGGGTAGCTGGCCCTCGTCCCATTTTTGCCAATACACCGCTGTTATTTTGAAGAGGGTGATAGCCACGTGGCCCTCCTAGGGGCCCAGCTCCCTAAGGGGCGGCCACATTCCTGCAGTCTCAGCGTCCCTGGGGGGGACCAGGGAGATAAGCCGGACTGAGTGAGCTGCAGAGATTCAGGGGCCACGGGAGTAACTCCCCCGTCGGCGCCCCAGAATTCAGTCACTTTGACCGAGAAGGCCAGCCCAATGCCCCTCTCCCCGTCGTCCCTGCCCCAGCCTTCCCCCCCTGCACCACGCTGGACGCCGTTAATGCTCTTGTTTCTATTCTGTTGTCACCCTAGGATAGTCATTGCAACGTGACGCCCTTGTCCTTTCAGGTTCAGGCGCAGCTGCAGCTGGACAGCGCCGTGGCGCACGCGCACCACCACCTGCACCCGCACCTGGCTGCGCACGCGCCCTACATGATGTTCCCGGCGCCGCCCTTCGGACTGCCGCTGGCCACGCTGGCCGCGGACTCGGCCTCCGCCGCCTCCGTCGTGGCCGCCGCCGCCGCCGCCAAGACCACCAGCAAGAACTCCAGCATCGCGGATCTCAGACTGAAAGCCAAAAAGCACGCGGCCGCCCTGGGGCTGTGACGCCGCCGCCGCCGCCGCCGCCGCCGCCGCCCGCGCCCCAGGTGGCGCCTCCAGCGCGCCGTGCGCCCTGGCGCGCGCGCGCCCTCCGCACCCCGCTGCTTCTCCGTCGCCCCCTTTTCCCCCCCATCCGCACCCCCGGAGCCCAGCCTCTGGCCGCCCGGCTGATCGCCCCACGCCCGCTCCAGCGTTTCGGACTCGGAGGGCAGGACTCCGCGCGGGACCTGCGATGCGATGCGGTGCCTCAAGGCGCGTCCACTCGGCGGCTGTGCTGCGGCCACGCGGCCGTCCAAAGGGGCCTGGCCTTCCGCTCTGCAGGGGCGGGTTTGGGGGCGTCTGGAGGAGAGAGATTGGACCAGGGCGTGCTGGGACTCCTTCTGGCAAAGCTGCAGAGATGGACTCTTGCTCAGAAATAAAAAAAAAAAAAAAATCCTGTTAATAAAAAAGAAAAATGAACAACAACAACAACATCAAAAAATGTAGAAAAGACAAACAGAAAAAAAAAAGAGAAAGGGGACATGTTTCTGATTACTATTTGAAAGAAGCTGAAATCGGAGAGAGAACCAAGGAGAACACACACACACACACACACACACACACACACACACACACAATGAGAGTATTTTGTATGTTTTAAAATTATGGAAAAAATCACCTGGAAGAATCTCAAGAGGATGGGGGTTTGGGGGAGTGACCAACTTAAAAGTGTGTGCCCGCCCCCACGGGCAAAGAAGGCAACACAGAAGGAAGAGGTATACTTATTTAAAGAGTTAAGATTTAGAAAGAAAGAAAGAAAAAAGGTGCGCAGCTGGGAAGTTCACAGGTTTTGAAACTGACCTTTTTCTGCGAAGTTCATTTTAATTACGAGAACTTTGATAAGAGAGGCGGGCCTCCTTTTACGTTGAATCAGATACTTTGAGTTAAAAAAAAAAAAACCCACCACGAATGGAAGAGCAAGAAGAGGGAAGAGAGTGTAAAAACAAGGAGAGAAAGAAATTGATATTAATACGGAAAAAAAAACCCGATTCCACAGACAGTGATTTCTCTGAGGAAATTATGGCAGAACTGTCCAGGCTGTTGGCAGTAAATCCCGGTTTGCATGTTACTTTTATTCCATTGATGGTGTCTTCCCCCCCTCCCTGCTTACTCACGTGTACTTACTTCATTTTCATCTTCCGTATGAAAACCAATACCAAAAGCATCTGGAAACTGACGTCTATCTATATCTATCTATCTATGCTTTTCCCAGTCTTTGATCCTTGGGGACAAAAGAGAAAAAAAAAGTTGGAAGGGAAAAACTTGACACTCTGATTGTCCCAAGAAAACGGAGGCGGGCAGAAAATGTGGGGAAAGGAAAAACAAAACTAAAGAAGACCAAATAAAATAACTAAAATAAGGAAGGTACAGCACCTCAAAAGGTGCCCACGGGCAGCCCTCAGTGGTCCCCCCCTCCCCTTTTCTTGTCTCCCCTCCTGCTGGTTACCTGAATCCTATTGGAAGGCCCGGCTGTATTTCCCCCTCTCTGTCCCTTCCCACTCACCTTAAGCAAAACCCAGCTAGATGCAGACACTAGGTTTCTGTAAAATATGTGGATACACACGAACAAAGTTTATTTTGGCTATAATGTGTGAACTGATGGTTGACTTTCGACATCTGCATTTTATTCTCACAAAGGTGTATATTAAAGTACTTCTTTTTTGTTTGTTGCAATCCATGTAGCTGTTTAAAACGGGATACCCTGGACTAAAGCAACCTGTATCCCGATCCTCTAGAAAGCCTCCTTAGTTTTGTTCTGTGTTTTGTTCTGTTGTTTTTTTTTCCTTCTTATTTACAAGAAAGAAGAAAAGCTCTTTTAACTGAACTTGAGTATGCGGTGGAGCTTTGTAACTATTTGTTCTCCATGAAAACAAATTATTTATATTTGCCATATTTTTTTTCTAGTGTATTAAGTTATTTTAAACAAAGGAAGATGCTGTTATTTCCATGACGTACTGTCGGTACACAATGTTTTTGGTTTCACCTCTGTTAAAAAAAACAAAAAACCTTTAAAATAAGTGCCAAGTTATTCATTGAAGACACTTTGCGATCAACTGAATGAAAATAGTATTGTTTCATTTGATGGGGTTCGCGTCATCTTTGTTCCTGTTGTTATTAAACTATCCGAGATAGTCTTTCCTTCTTCCTTGGTGATGAATGTGTATCTGTCGGTGATTCCGCCATCGAGGGGCCCGTGAGAACAGTGGCTCTGTGGCACCACACTGAACCAAACCCTCTTCCCCCCTTCCATCCACTTAGCATAGAACCCGGATTTAATTTTTTTTACACCAAGTCAACAGAGGGACAAATCATATATAAAATAACATACTACAATAGCTCCCTTCCCCGAGATGGACTCTCGTTCTTCATTCTGCTGCACTTTGACCCTTGAAGAAGTTTATTTGGGAGACACTTTGGGTAGGAGGAGAAGCGGAATCGCGCGGCGCGAAATTCCCATGAGTTAATTGTGGCATAACTAATACTCAGTCCCAGGTCGCCGACCCTCCCCGGAGAGAGGCAGGCGGTGGTTTGGGGGAGTAGGGCCAGAGCCGAGTAGGGGGGCCAAGGCGCTGGGAAGGGCAGATCCCCCACCTCGCCCTCCAGTTTGCCTTTTGGACCGAAGCAGCTTCTTGGTTTGGTTAAATGTAGGACAAAGTAGAAGCCAGGACCGTGACCGTGATCAGGAAAAGCCGGTCTTAACCATCAGAACACCGAAGAGCCCTCCCCTCCGTCCCCCTGGGGCCCCCTCTCCCATCACAAGTCTCCCCAGGAAAGCCCCAAAACACTGCGGGTTTGGGGGTTGGTAGAAACGGGGAAGATCTGCCCTGGCCCGGCCCGGGGCAGGACCCTCCCTTCCCCGCCGGGCTCTAGGAATGGGAGGCAGCCTCTGCGAAAATTTAAGGGGTCCCTAGAGTCCCCTGGGGTTCTTAACCCCCCCCCCCCAAAAAAAAACACCCCAAAACAAAAAACCCCTGTGTCCTCTGGCCGCACTCGCCCAGGCCCTCTCTCGCGTTGACTTCGCATCCAAATCTGTTCCTTGGCGTAGGAAGGGGTAATAGTTTCATATGCATCTTTTTGCTTTCAAAGACCATCGACCAAGACCAGGGACGTGTCCAGGGCGCGGGCCTTGCGCGTCCCTGGTTTCCCGGTAACCGTCTGCCCGCCGCGGAGCGCGCTCCGGTGCCGCGGCGCCGCCCTGCGCGCCTGGACCAGGTGGCCCGCGGGGAGCTCCCCTGGGCGCCCCGGACGGGCCTGGGCCCGCCGGCTCCAAACCCGGACCCTAGACCCTAAGCCAGCCCCCGACGCGGGATAGGACAGTTCCTGGGCACCCCGAGAGAGGTCAGAGGTCACGGGAGAGCGTGGGTTTGGGGAGCTGGTGGTTCGGTCCCCTGCCCAGCCTGGCGCGCGCGCGGCAAGAGCGCAGCCCCGCCAGCCAAGCTGCGGGGCCGAAGCCTGAGGTCGAACCCAGCCCAGCGAGCGCCCGGGGCAGCCAGGATCCTTCCCTGGGACCGCAGGCTGCAGGGCTGGGCGCGGAGCCCCGAGGGATCGGGGCTCGGAAGGGAGCGCGCCAGGCCGAGGGCTCCGCGGGGCCAGCCAGGCGGGGTGAGAAAGGCCACCGTTTCTTGGCCCCTTGCTCTGAACCGGAGCCCGGCGCGGCCTGGGGGGCCCCCGAGGCTCGCCGCCTTCCACGTCAGCTCTGCGGAGACCAGGCGCGGGCGGGGGCTGCCTTTTCGGGCCGGGCCGGGCCGGGCCCTTCGCAGGCGGGGATGGCTTTCCTGGGGCGTCTGGGCCCAAAGTCTCCAGGCAGGCGCCAGGGTGTTCCAAACCCCGAGTTTCCAGAGCCCCCGGAGAAGGAGTCTGCGGAAGTTTAAATAAGGCCCAACATGGATGTGGTTTGGGTCGAGAGGGAGTACACTTCATAAATAATTAAACGAAAAACGTGCGCCCAGCATCCCCCCTTCACCCCAATCTTTCCGGGTGTGCAAAGCCGTCCAGAGCTACAGAGCCCCTGATTGGGGAAAACCGCGCTCCAAGAGACCATTCAAGTGTTAAGGACCCTATGATGCTGGAGGCCCAAGACGATCCAGAGGCCTTTGCTGGAAGCTGGGCCGATAAAATAGCTCTTCTGAGTTTTTTTTCCTTAGATTTATAACTTGTAAGATACTCAGATGGAAATACTTTAGTATAATGCAATGCTCAAATTTCGGAACTATTTTGATTTCTGAAAAATGCCTTTTTTGGCTTCAGTGACATGGGATCCTGTTATTTTTTCACAAATCAGTTTACATCATAAATTGCAAACATTTGCAATAAGATCTCAAGATTGTTTATTTTATGGAACCTCAAGCACTTGACTATGTTAAACACCGATACAGAAAGTCTGTGAAATCAGTTGAATGTGTGTGAGGGAATTAAAGGATCACTCCTTTTCATCACATAAACAAAGCATTTAAGACTGTTTTGATTGTCAGTCTCCCGAATTTTAAACACTCTTTAACAATTGACTATTAATTTTAGAGTGCAAAAATAATTACCGAAGTTATATCCTGCTTTAATTAAATGGTTCTGGGCAGAATAAAATGGTATTCTGCAATTGGGAAATGGGTGATTGTTTGTGTTATGCTATTTTAAATTATTTTAGTTCAAATATAAATAAAGTCTACAAATTCCAATGGGGGGGGGGAGGCCTGAAGTAGTTTCTTAATATGCCATTAGAACAGTTAGTCAAAGTGCATTAAAGGAATGTCACAAGCCCAGAAATAATAAATATGTCATTCTAATGAGAGTGTTAACTTATGGATAATTTATTCAAGGTAGTTTTTACATTTCACATGGAATCTCTTATTGTGACCTGAATACTGTGATGCTTGTTCCTCAAAATCTAATTTATATAGGCTTGGATATACATAATCCATAACTTACGTTGATATACTTATACACACCCCAAATTTTAAACCTTTACAATATGTTTGCATGTTTACTTTCATGTTTCCAAGACAACTGAAATAAAAACATACTAAGTGTTAAACATCGTATTGAAAGCAAGTGCTTGCACGGAGTGAAGAAAAACTACTTGAAAATTAAAAATTAAAAAGGGACGAAACCTGTTTGGCTTAGTGGATAGAGCGTTGGCCTGCAGACTGAAAGGTCCCAGGTTCGATTCTGGTCAAGGACATGTACATTGGTTGTGGGCACATCCCTGGTATGGGGTGTGCAGGAGGCAGCTGGTCGATGTCTCTCATCGATCTCATCGATGTTTCTAGCTCTCTATCTCTCTCCTCTCCCTTCCTCTCTGTAAAAAAATCAATTATATATATATATATATATATATATATATATATATATATATAATTTAAAGAGTTGTGAATCCATGAGGAAGTTCTGGCTCTTTAAACAAATAAATAAAAATTAAAAAGGATTAGATAATTTTCAAAGTCAAATAGAGAGTGAACACTGAAACAGTTCAGATAGCAACATTCTTGTGTAAGAAATGTGAAAATCTCCAAGAAAGACTTACAGATGTGAGCTTATCATGCTTCTGTTGCCTTGACAATCCTTTCATGTGTCTAATTCATGAAACAAAAAATCCCCAAGCCTTGGGGTATTTTGTTTTGGGTATTTTATGTGTCAGTCAAGGTAACCGTTGCATATGCCTTCAGCACAGGAAAATTTAGTATAGTACTTACATGGAGTTCTATTGGCATGAGGAAAGGTTTTAGAATATAATCAAATAAATCACATAGGGAGAGTAAACATATTCCCCCTCCCTTGTTGAACAACTGGTCACATATCCCCACAAAGGATCTTTTGAGATTCTTATTCCGGCAAAACAGTACAGGATAAGTTAAGGGCACAGAATCTGAAGCCAGATTTACTGGATTCAAATGTCACTGCTGGCATTTACCAGTTCGGTGATTTTGGATGAGTTAATCTTTCTGTGCCACAGTTTTCCTATCTGTAAACTGGGGATAAAAATAGCATCTATTTCATGGGGATGTTGGGAGGATTATATGAGTTAATATTTGTAAAGCCCCAAGAACAGTGTCCCCCCCCCTCTCTCTCTCTGTGTGTGTGTGTGTATGTATATATGCCCTAGCTTTTTATTTTAATAAAAAGGCCAATAGGTATTAATCCTTGTAATAAAAACCCCTTAGGAGAAGAAAATAGTACAAGACAAGGTATGAATACTTTTCTGTTGTGAGCAAGAAGAAAACATTGCCTCCTAGTTTGTGATTCTAGCTAATTGCTTAGTCTCGGAGAGCCTCATCTGGAAGATGTGGCAAATGTCACAAGTAGTTAGGGGGCTTATCCATCAGAGCAGTTTATAGATGGCGTAGTGCTATATCCATGACAGATATTATTGTTGCTCTGTTACGTACAGTTAATAAGGTAAGGTATCAGGCATGACACTTGCCCTCAGGGGGCTTACCATCGAGGGGAAATAGTTCATAAGTACATCTGATAGTGCTAAGAAGCGTGTGCTAAATGCACTTGCTTAAAGGCATTCATACACATTACATACATCTGAATGGTCACACAGCACACACATGGGGCCTGCGGCCCTGTTTTTGGAAATTGAACCCTCCTTAGAAATGAGTAGCCTTATAAAGGAATTGTGGAGCGACACCCAGAGGTTAAGAAGCAAACTTTGTTAGAATGAAATGCTTACCATATGTTGCTGTGTTTTGTGTTGGGTTGAACTGTCCGCATTTTCTTTTGCTGACCGTGTTTGCAGAGCATCAGAAGTAAAATGCCAAAAGATGCAAAGGCTGCTTTGCATCAACAGTTTTTCACAGCACTTTGAAAACATATAGCACAAAGGAAGAAATGTTTGACTGCTACTATAAGGACCTGTAAAATGAACAGTTGAGGTCTAATTATGGGCTAAACGAAGAGGTCCTCATCTCCAATACTTAGATATATTACTAATACTTGCCTCATAGTCTATAGAAGATCTATTAAGAGCTTGAGCACTTTTTTACACTTTATCAATCTTTTTTTAATGATAGAGGATCCACAGAAGAGCACTTTCCCCCACATCTTAATTTGGAAGCCAGTGTGATTGCCCAGAGTATAATTAATCTGTAGAGGCAGATGTTCCTGAGTTTAAACCGCAATTATACCACATACTAATTCGAAGCGCAGTTTCAGGTAATTTCTTAGCTTCCTGGAGTGAAGCTAAGTGAAGCTTCGTGTCCTGCTTGTCACATACTTTGCAGGTTATTGTCGGGATCAAGTAAAGCAAGTGGTGGACTAGTCAAATGCCTGGCATACAATACGTTTCCACAGAGTACTTCTCTGTTTTCATTATTTGCCTTTCAGACTACTGTCACCTAGAGAGGACTTTGAATTTCCCTGTCTGTGATTAGAAGCAGTTTTGGAAAATATTGGGAAGGGGTATACATATTTATTTCCATTCCTCAGTATGAATATTGATCATGTGGCGTGGTCTGGACTTTGGAATAAAACTTTTCCAAGTCCTGCAAAACTTTAAAAAAAAATTTTTTTTAGATAGACATTTTGAGAGTTTTTTAGATAGAGTTTTCGGGTTTTTGAGTCTTTGACTTTAGAATTGCCCCCCTTCGTATAGAATAGAGAGGGTTCTGTCTTTCTCCCTGATAACTCAAGGGCGTTTTTTAATGCAGAGATTACCCAGGGTCTCTGACCTCCACTCCTCTATATTCCGGAATGTCAGCATACAAATGCAGACCTGGCATTAACTCTCTAGTCACTTTGATATTAGATTGATTGTCCTTCCGTCTGCTTACTTATTGAGTACATTTTTTATGCTTCCGTGCTAAGGAAGAAGATAAACTACCCTTAAAAATGATTTTAAGAGTCTATCAACCTTTCCGAATTTTCAGTACTCATGCTACATTGTGTTATGTATTATGTTTACTGGCATTAGTAGTTTAAAACATAATTAGCTGTCTTATGGGCAGTATATCTTATTTACTCAATTTCTCACTTGTCAGCAGTTGTGTTTGACGGCCTATATAGTTTCCATTAAAAATAAGTCATCCCCAAATGCTGATTTAAAAGGAATCCGGACTCTCCTTGAGGGTTTTTTAGGTCTGGACTACTTTGCAAAACTTTTCACAGAAGTGAAATTAGGTGGAATTAGCCATCAAAGGAAGGTTTGCTAAGAAAGAGGCTGGTCCTCCATTTTGCCTTGGGAATAATAGGGAAATGTGATGGAGTAAGGGCCCCTCAAAAATATCCACCTCCTCATCCCTATAACCTGTACATATGTTAGATTACGTGGCAAAGGGGAATTACGTTGCAGTGAAATTAAGGTTGCTAATCAGCTGACCTTGCAATAGGGAGATTACCTGGGACTATTCCCGGGGGCCCACTGTCAGTAAAAGTAGAAGCGAAAGACCAAAGAGGAGACTCGGAGAGAGATGTGACTAAGGAAGAATGGCCAGAGAGATGCAACATTGCTGGCTTTGAAGATGGAGGAGATGAGGAAGGGTAATGGCCTCTAAAGGAGGAAAGGGCAAACTAAGGGAGCCCTTAGAGGGCTCCAGAAGAAACACAGCCCTGCCAATACCTTGATTTTAGCCCAATGGAACCTGCATTGGACTTCCAACCTGTAGAACTTTATGATAATCAATTATGTTGTCTTAGGCCACTTAATTTTGTGGAAACGTGTTGTAGAACAATAGGAAATGAATCCAGCAAATTTCTGAGCCTCTGGCCACTTTTAGTGCCGGAGGACTTTTGGGTTTGGTAGCAAGAGTCCCCCAAAACTCAGGGCTATACCCTATAGTAAGCTCTTACTCAGGCAAAAAGATCTCCGTATGCCATTCAACAGAGTCCTTCCCCATCCCTCAATACCTTTTGTTATAAAACTAGAGGCCTGGTGCACGAAATTCATGCACAGGGGTGGGAGTCCCCTCAGCCCAGCCTGCACTCTCTCCAATGCAGGAACCCTCGGGGAATGTTCGACTGCTGGATTAAACCAGCAGTCGGACATTCCTCTCACAATCCTGGACTGCTGGCTCCTAATCACTCACCCACCTGCCTGCCTGGTTGCCCCTAACTGTCCCCCACCTCCACTGGTCTGGTTGCCCCTAACTGTCCCCTGATGCCAAACAGGTCACCCTGAACTGCCCCCTCCCTGCTAGCCTCGTCACTCCTAACTGCCCTCTCTTCCTGCTGGCCTGGTCACCCCTTAGTGCCCCCTCAACCCCCACTGATCTGGTTGTCTCCAACTCCCCCCTCCTGGCTGGCCTAGTCTCCCCTCATTGCCCCCCCACTGCCAGCCTAATTGCCCCCAAATGCCCCCCCCCTCTTGGCTTTGTCACCCCTCATGGCCCCCTGCTAGCTTGGTCAACCCATGCAGCCTGCTATTCAGTCATTTGGTCATTCCTCACTAGCCCCCTTGCCGGTCTGGTTGCCCCACGCAGTCTGCTTGTTCAGTTGTGTGGTCATCCTTCATTAACGCCCCAGTCGGCCTGTTTGTAGGCAGCCATCTTGTGAGGGTGTGAGGGTCAATGTGCATATTACCTTTTTGTTATATAGGATGAAGCCTATAGAGGAAATCTGAAAAATTATGTATATTCCTTTATGAAAAATAAGACAGCATTGAAAATTCTTGTCTTGTTTTCATTATTCTTGTTCTTGTTCCCCTTCTTTGTCATCTTCTGCTTATTATTATTTACTTTGTAGAGAAAAGGACTTAGTTGCTGAAGTTCTTTGCTAATGTGCTGAAAGGGAGCAAGCAGCATAAGCAATTTGAGCTTGTCTGTCAAATTGGTCAAGGTGGAGAGTAATGTGGTCTGGGTTCCCAGATCCCTTTGGACTTTTGACCTTTTCTTTTGAGAATGCTGATTTACATGAATAGACCGCACCAGTTGTGCTGTTGGAGGAGTTGTGTGCCTATATGTGTGATTCCTCATTGAGTACAAATGAGGCTCTGACCAACTCATACGGTAATTGGTCCTTTTTATAGTTTTCCAAGATCAGGGTGAGGTAGGCATTACCTAATGTGAGGATTCTCCCCTGGGGTGTACATTCAGAAAATGCACTAAGACCTGTTTTCCTTCTTAAAAAGACAAATATTCAAATTTTTCTTTCTAAATTATCTCTTAGTACTAATCCTATATAATAAAAACCTAATATGCAAATTAACCTAAAGGCAGAATGACCTGCAGAACGACTGGTTGGGGGACCAGGGTCAGCAAGCAGGTGGCACCAGGCCAGCCAAGTTGGGGTGCCTGCGGGGGACCCTGATCTCCCCACCGATTGCCCCGCAGATCGGCCCTGATCACCAGCCAGGCTTAGGGACCCTACCCACACATGACTTTTGTGCACTGGGCCTCTAGTAATTATCTTATATAGTAAAGAAGTAATACACAAATTGGTTGTCACTCCAATACACAAGATGTTTTCTGCCATGTTGTCAAAGATGGCCACCCCCATGTGGACACAAGATGGCCGCCACAAGATGGCTGGCAGGGGAGGGAAGTTGTGGATGATCAGACCAGCAGGGGAGGGGAGTTGGGAGGAACCAGGCCTGCAAGGGAGGGCAGATGGGGGCGATCAGACCTGCAGGGAAGGGCAATTAAGGGTGACCAGGCCAGCAGAGGAGGGCAGTTGGGAGGAACCAGACCTGCAAGGGAGGGTAGATGGGGGTGATCAGGCCTGCAGGGGAGGGAAATTAAGGTAACCAGGTCAGCACAGGAGGGCATTTAGAGGTGACCAGGTCTGCAGGGGAGGGAAATTAGGGGGGACTAGGCCTGAAGTGGAGGGCAGTTGGGGGGGGGGGCAGGCCAGCAGGGGAGAGCAGTTAGGGCTGACCAGGCCTGCAGGGGAGTGCAGTTGGGAGGGACAAGGCCTGCAGGGGAGGGCAGTTGGGGGCAATCAGGCCTGCAGGCTGGGCTGAGGAACACCCCCCACCTTCCACCCCCATGCATGAATTTAATACACTGGGCCTTTAGTATAATATATATTAAGATAAATGTTTACTTTTCTTTATCTAGTCACAGCTTCCCCAATTTCTTCTTTTCCTTCTTCTGCTTTTACTTTCTTTATAGCTTATGCAAATCTTTTACTAATGCCCTTGAAATATATCCAAATCTAAGCATTTTCTGTGTCCATTTATCTCCTCTGAATTTTTTTATACATGTGGTTACAAATAGCATACCTTTATCTTCCCATATTTGTTTTTCATTCTTATCTGTTAAGATTCACCCATAATGCTGAAGTCACTGTAATTCCTTTAACTGCTGTGTAATATTCTACTGAGTTCTATAGCAATCTGTGCATTTATTCTCACAATGTTGGACATTTGGATTATTTGGGTGTAATCACCAAAAACTGACTAGAGAATAGAAGATCGCAGACTGTGCCCTGGATGGAGTGCTTCATCATTAAGAAATTGGGGAGAAGAGTAGAAATCAGTGAAAGGAGACTAAGAAGGAACTGCCAACAAGGTAGGAAGAAAATCAAGATAGCACAATGTTCTGGAAGTCAAGTGAAAAGAAGTGGGTCAAGGGAGACAGGGTGAGGGCTGAATATTACCATTGTATAGGTCTTTGGTGACCTTGATAAAGTAGTGGCCAAAGCCTGATTAGAGTGGGATGCAAGAACCCTCTAACTGCTCTCTGAGAGTCTAGGCTCTTCCCCAAATTCATCCTTTCTATCACTGCCCCTAATTATCTTCCTAAAGATCAGATCATGTGACTCCCTATACTATATTTCAGGAGCTCCAAACTGCCTGAAGGATTAAGTTCAGACTCTTCAGTATAATGTTTAATCTGACTTTGTACTTTTTTTTTTAGGGAGAGAGAGGGAAAGAGAGAGAGAGAGAGAGAGAGAGAGAGAGAGAGAGAGAGAGAGAGAGAGAGATATTGACTTGTTGTTTCACTTATTTATATACTAGAAGCTCAGTGCACGAATTCATGCATGGGTAGGGTCCCTCGGCCTGGCTGGTGATCAAGGCCTATGGGGAAGGTGGCTGGCAGGGGGGAAGGACTGTGAGAGGTTGGCTGTGGGAGCACACTGACCACCAGGGGGCAATTCCTGCATTGAGAATTTGCCCTCTGGTGGTCAGTGTGCATCACAGTGTCTGTCAACCAGTTGTTCTGTAGTAACAGTTGCTTTGGCTTTTATATATATAGACTCATTGGTTAATTCTTGTATGTGCCCTGACCAGGGATCAAACCCATAACTTTGGCATACAGGGCCAATGCTCTAGTCAAATGAGCTACTTGGCCAGGGCCTGCCATTATTTTTTCATGATTCATCTTCTGAAGCTGCTCCACCCCCTACCCTGTGCTCCCATTGGAGCTACCACCGGTTCCTGGATATCTGACTGTTGTCAAACTTCTGTTTTTGCTGGAAAACTTTTCTCCAGATCCCCTTTGTGTCGTCGTAGAATTTTGAGCACTTCTCTACCAGAGCTTCATTGCAGGTAGTGTATTTATGTGATTATTCTTTTAACCAGAATGTGAGTGCATTGAGAGCAAGGATCATTACTTAGTTTTTGTAGTCTCAGTCAAATAGTAGGGACAGACATATAGCAGACTTTCATTAAGTGTTAGTGGAATGAATAAGTCTATGAAAAAAATATATCTATGATATATTCTTTTAGATAATTTAGTGGAGACAAATTTTAGTTCTCTGAGGGTGGTTTTAATTTTTGGAACCAGCCAAAGGCTGTTTGGCATTAAGTCTGATGAAGAAGCTGGGGAATATAAATTTTTATTACACATGAAGTGTAGGAAAAAATTAAGCATGGGCTGTTTTGTGATGGCACGTTTTCTTATATAGCACAGAAAGGGCATTAAAGTTTATTGGCACTGATTTGCTTAAGGCAATTACAAAGATGAATCCCCAAAAACATTTAGAACAGTATCAGTATTACTGGGTGTTTCATTTTTCAGGGTGACTACTTTGAAGGACGAGATACTTGGATCTGTTGAATTCTAGTACCTATGTTAAAAAATCAGTATCATAATTTTATAGGAATACTAGTGGCCCAGTGCGTGAAATTTGTGTGCGCGCGCGCGCGCGTGTGTGTGCGTGTGTGTGTGTGTGTGTGTGTGTGTGTGTCCCTCAGCCTGGCCTGCACCCTCTCCAATCTAGGACACCTCAGGGGATGTCTGACTGCCAGTTTAGGCCCCATCACTGGCAGTCAGAGATCCCTCTTGCAATCTGGGACCACTGACTCCTACCCACTCACCTGCCTGACTGCCTTATTGTCCCTAACCACTTTGCCTGCTGGCCTGCTCTCCCCCAACTGCCCCCCCTCTGGCCTTCTCACCCCAATTGCTTCCCCTTGCCAGCCTGTTTGTCCCCAACTGGCCCCCCTTCCAGTTTGCTTGCCCCTAATTGCTCCCCCAGGCCTGATCACCCCCAAATGCCCTTCTCTCCTGGCCTGATCACCCCTAACTTCCTTTATCTCAGCTCCGCCACCATGGCTTTGTCTGGAAGGATGTCCAGAAGGTCTTCCGGAAGATCTTCCAGTCTAATTAGCATATTACCCTTTTATTAGTATAGATCTTATTTTCTGGAGTGAAGTTTTACAAAGTAAATTTTACATTATTTCCTGTGTACTTAACTTTTTCTTAGAACTCTATTATTTTCAATTCTTTTGTAGGCATTGTCTGTCTTTCAATGCAGCAGCATTAGAAAATTCTATTAGAATTGTTTATTTAAAAACAAACTATTCATAAGACCATTAACTAAGACCAGATTTAACACCAATTCCAGTGGCTGATCTCTACCCCAAATGGGTATATGGCCATTTGTTATGATCTTTTGTTTACTAATTTTCAAGCAGTTTTCAATCTGTGTGACACTGATCAGATCCAAGCCAATTTGGACTAATTTTTCCAGTCACTTTTCATGAAGCAGTGCATAAAATACTTTACCAAGTCCAAATGTGTAACATCTGCTCTCCTTTCCCTGATAATTTTACAGTTATCCCAAGAAGTCAACTACTTTATCAACCATGGAATGTGCTTTATAAGCCTCCATCATTATTGCCCATGATTCTGTCACCTTTTAGAATTTCCTCTTTCAATTTTATTTGCCAAGTCTTGATAAAATACTTATTAGTTAGGCATCTGATACAATTATTCTTCTAGTGGTAACACTTTGTGACTCTGGGTTCACTTGGATTAGATCTATATATAATCTTTTCAGTTATTATGATTTAAAAGATGCAAGCAATAAAATCTGTGTTAGTCATTTTTGTTCATATCCTGGGAGAGATGTTATTCAGACTTGCTGATTGGTATATGTTTTCAGGTTTGAAGTATTCACTTACCTGCTCTTTGTCATTAGCTGTTTTTTTTTTTCCCTAGGTGCATTTTACAGTTCCCCATCTTGACCATATGTTAAATGGATATTGTGCTTGCAACAGCATGCCTTCCAGAACAGTGAAATGTCTGTGCATGTACAGTAAGTCGGTACATGTACTCTTTGGATACGGATTGAAGTTTTTGATGCTTCTGTCATCTCATTGATGTAGGTGAGCTATGCTTCATAACATTTGTTTTTGAGGGCTTGGAGGTACCTGCTAAGTACATAAACTAAGAAAAGTTTGCTCTATAATTAATTTTCAAGCAAAATTCAAGAAGATTCCATATGAATAATGCATTTTTTAATGAGTTAGGCCCTGAGGTCATTGTGTTTACTGATAGAGTTCAGTTAATTGAATAAATATGCAGATCCTGTACACTTGCACTGGTTAAAATGTAATGTTACAGATGTTTTATTAACTTTTACAATACGTTACAGAATTAACAAACTGTTATGAGTATAATGAACATATTTGATAGAGTCACATAATTGAAACATGGGTTATGATTTATCAAGGATTACTCAAATATTAATTAACTGACAACTAGAACACTACTTTTGACATTTGGTTAATCTTATATACATTATAGATTAGTCAGTTTCTTCTCCTTTATATAAAATATTTAGCTTTTGAAGTGTTTTGACATATGGTAAACTTCAATAAGAAGGCAGACTTTTTCAGTTTTGAGAAATGTAAATATATCATTCTGTAAGAAATTCCAAAATGTTGGCTATGGAACAATAGAAACCACATGTAGTTTTCCTCCAAATCTCAATATACAAGTAACTGCTTTCAACACATCTTTTCTGTCTCCAGTTTTAATATTAACTACTTGATTAAATGTTAAACAGAGCAAAGGCCATTTTTGTCAGGCGTCACTAATATTCATATTGTTTCCAAAGGATGGAAAACATTTAGTTCTGAGTATTTACCACTCTTTTGTGGCTTAGTGATAACTGATTTTGAGAATACCAACTATTTATAAATTGAAATTCTAGAGATGGGGATTCATTGGCTGAATAAAAGCTATGATGTTTTGTTTTTAATTATTAAATGGCAACTTTACATTCTTTCTGTTAAATGCACAAATTAGAATATCAATTTTGGAAGGATGTTCAAAATGGTGCTTTTTCTAAAATCAAGGTTAAAATGTTTCTGTTTTCAATATTATATGCATAGATATAATAAATATTCTGTTCATTAAATTAAAACAATTCATCAATGATCATAGTACATGCATTTCTATAAATAAAGGCCAACATATTAAATGGGGGTGGAAGGAATTGATATATATATATATATATAGCACATGCATTTCTAAGTTTAAATGTTAATTTTAACTAAAAGGTAAATCTGAATCTAGAAAGCTTTTTTTAAGGATAAGTAATTTAAAGTTAGTAGGCCATACTTTATAAATGAATGTATATGTCTTTAGAGTCAATGATTCTAAGTCAAGAAATGGTATTGTGTCAGAGGTCAAACAGAGACTCATATTTAGGACTTGCTTTCTTTGTATAAATATTTAAAATGATGCATCAATATATATATCAAACAAAGGAGAGTGCAATTATTCTTTGTGTACATGTAAAATCAGAAGTGTGCACTTTGCTTTTATAAAAACACTAGTGACCTGTTGCAGGAATATTCCTGCAAGACTTCCGGCCAGCTTCCCTCCCACCGCCACCACCACCTCTACTGCTCCCCCCCCCTCTCCTGCTGCCACTGTCTCTGTGGTGGCTATCACCGCTAAGCACCCCAACCTGCCGTGCCCGCTGCTGCTGCCTCTGGGGCCGTGTGCTGCCCTGCCCACCCGACCCACCTTGCCCATCACCCCCGCTGCCTCCCGCCACCGCTACGTGCCTCGGTGCAAATTAACTGGCATTTTTGTTGGGTTAATTTGAATACTCGCTCTGATTGGCTGGTGAGAGTAGCGGAATGATGGTTAATTTGCATATTATTCTATTATTAGATAGGATGGCCATAACCTGCTGGTGCGACTCATTTGGTTGGGTATCATCCTGTGTGCTGAAAGGTTGCCAGCTTGATTCCTGGTCAGGGCACATGCCTAGGTTGAGGGTTCAGTCTCCATTAGGGGGCTTGCAGGAGGCAGCTAATCAATGTTTCACTCTCACATAGATATTTCTCTCTCCCTTCTCTTTCTAAAAAAAAAATCAACTATCATTTAAAAAATTTTACGATTTATCCTTATTGTTTAAAGTATTACAGATGTCCTCCATTTTCTCCCCAATCACCCCCTCTATCTCACCCTGCCCCCTCCCCGCCTCCAGGCCTTCACCACACTATTGTCTGTGTCTACGGGTTATGCATAGATGCATATAATGTCTTTGGTTAATATCTCAAAAAACAATTCTTTTTTTTTTTAAATGGCAATTCTGTTTCTCAAGATGCAAAGGTACATCTTGAGATGCCTTTTTAAAAGTAAATTTTCTGCATAGCTCCATGTTTCTCAATTTATATTAATACATTTCTGTTGTTATTTATGGATATTCATGTGGGTTAAAATTTTTTTATTTCCGCTAAACTCATGAATTATTAACATAAACATGGAAATATCATTAAATCAGTATTTTTTTTTTCTGGCAACACACAACATTTGTATTTCTGAGATTTTTATAATTTAATCTTCATTAATTATAAGCTAAAGCACATTAAAAGATGCATTATTCACCAAAGCTGGTTTGGCTCAGTGTATGGAGCGTCGACCTGCAGACTGAAGGGTCCCAGGTTCGATTCCGGTCAAGGGCATGTACCTTGGTTGCAGGCGCGTCCCCAGTGGGGGATGTGCAAGAGGCAGCTGATCGATGTTTCTCTCTCATTGATGTTTCTGGCACTCTGTCCCTCTCCCTCTCTGTGAAAAAATTAATAATATGTATTTAAAAAAATAAATAAAAGATGCATTATTCAAGAATTGTGAACAGATGTGGTTAAATAAGAAGGTTGAATATGAGGTAATAGCTTCCTGGTTTTTAAATAGTACATAAGTGAAAATTTGTGTCACAGAAATGTTTGTAGTTGTATAATATAAAATATGGCCAATCGCGCAAAATAACATCTAAGTTTTAGTTGTTTTTTTTTAAATATTAAAGGATTCTTTTTAGACCCTGGATAAGCGTGGGCTCTATTCTAATTACTTCACTAGGAAAATTTCAATCAAAATGTTTTTCTAGGATTCATACTAAATGCCTCTCATTTTGACATTCGTCTATTACTATTTATATCAATACTCTCATACAATGCAAGTAATTTGTTTTCCTCTTCTGTTCTTATTGCCTTCAGCTCTTTATCTGTGGGGAGGAGGTTAGGTTTGTCGTGTGAAATGAGGATGACGTTTTTGTGTTTTGACCAGAGAAATTTGGAACTTTCTGCCTTCATGCTTTTCAAAGTGTAGGTTTTGTTAAGGTGTCAGCTCCTACCGCATCAATAAAGAAAGTCCTTGAAATTTTACTCTTATTAGATGTTTTGTAAGACGTACGTTGCTGCAAAGGTTAGGTGATATCTGTGTTAGAAGAATCAGGTGTTTGATCAAATCTAAGAACTATGTCTTCAAGTAGAATATACAAAAATAAAAATAATGGAACATTTCAGGCTTCCTCGTTCCTTTTTATAAATAGACTCTCTATACATCGTTACTGCTTACTGACCGCCATACTAATATTTATCTCATTAATCTGTTTTATATATAGTAAAATTCCTAGTTATTTGGTTTTAAACTTTGTGAATCATCATTCTTTCTGCCCTCAGTAAGAATTGAGCTGGTTGAAATAAAGGGAGACAAAACCTGTTATTCTCTGTAGAGCTTTACTTTATTATATCTATGTGATGTTGTAAATACAAAATTCTGTGTGTGTTTGTTTGTTTGTTTTTTTCAGTGCCCCACAGAGGGTAGGAACAGGAAAGATAAAGGAAGTGCTTTCTTCTTGTTGCACATTTCCTTTAACTTAATCATTATTAATCTTTGAGTGAAAGTATGACTGGAGCAAAAATGCCTTAATTTGCATTTTAGTAGCCATCTGGGGGGCAGTGGTCTTGTGAAGGTTCCCAAGACAAGGTGGAAGCCAGGTTCATTGATATGACATTCCCACTCTCACCTGTGCTCCCCTCCCTACGTCATCTACACAGGTATCGGAATGGAAGAGGCAGATGGGCAGAGGGCAATGTACAAGACAGACAACCCCACAACAATATTTGGAGAAGAATGAGAAATATTTGTACCATGAATCTGTAGTTGTCTTGTTCACAAAGGGTAGTACCATGCTCTTTCATAGATGTTAGTAAATAATGCTTGTTACTTTTGCATGTTGGCTTCAAGCCTTTCTCTGTGGTATGTGGAACTAAATTGAAGGACGTTTATAAAGTTAGAGTAGTGTTTTTTTCCACTTTAATCAAGTCTCTAGAGTTAAAGTGTGTGAATTAGTACCCAATTACCTATTTTGCATGCCTGTGGTATTTCCATGTTCTGCTAACATGATAATGAATCAGAATATTGAGTAGATTGTTGTACATATCTGAAAAAGTTGACTGCTTTCCTCATAGTCTTAAATTAAAAAGCAAAATTCAAAACTTTAAAAATATTGGAATGTTTCCTAAAATATTTACCAGATATTATCTTTCATAGAAATGCATCTGAGTTTATCATAAACGATTCAGTCTAGAAAACTTAAGGGTGATTTTAAAAGTAATTTCTTTGAAGCATATAACTCATAATCATATACTTTATTAGTTGCAAAATTATATGGATCTCTCTAGTTAGCACTCTGAGCCCTACTTCCATTTCTTTTTTTAAATATATTTTATTGATTTTTTTACAGAGAGGAAGAGAGAGGGACAGAGAGTTAGAAACATCAATGAGAGAGAATCATCGACCAGCTGCCTCCTGCACATCCTTGCTGGGGATGTGCCCGCAACAAAGGTACGTGCCCTTGACCAGAATCGAACCTGGGACTCTTCAGTCCTCAGGCCAATGCTCTATCCACTGAGCAAAACTGGTTTTGGCCCTATTTCCATTTCTAATTGAATTTTATATTTCTTTCATTAAGTGATCAGCATGAGAATATATGTAATGCTTCAAAAAGAGTCATATATGTACATGTGTCTGTAGAAGCACAGTCAAAAGTATGAAAGAAAAGGTGACATTCCAAAAAATCAAAGATACACCATTCAGTTACTGACTCTGCTCCTCACTGTGTCCTGTTTGGGTGTTTCCCTGGAGCGGGAAATACAAAGCAAGGGTGGGACTCCCATGACCAAGGTGGGATGGGCCCCGTTATGAATCTAGAGAAATAAGGACAGCCACAGAGCTATAGCTTCACCTGGAGAGAGAAGCAGTTACAGACATTTAGTGCCCTGAGCTCAGAATGCCTCCCCATGGTCCTGACCAAATCACTTGATTTTACTCTTGTCTTGAAACTCAGGCTTGGAACATTCACATTCTTCCTGGGAGCTGTGAGTGCAGTGAGAAGAAAGTAGCCGAGCTGCTGCATGGTGTATGTGAAGCACTTTTGCTTTGTTATGTGACATCTTTTTCTGAAGTGTTCCTAGTATCAGCTATTTGCATTTTCATGATCACTCATAAAACTCCTGAAAGGAGGGGACATTGTTTAGGCTTCTCTGGAAATCCAGGCACTCACTGGCTCTCCCTCTCCGTCTCCCTCTCCCTTTCCCCTTCCCCTCCCTTTCTCTCTTCTTCCCTCCCTCCCCCCTCCCCTTCTTCCCCATCTTTCCTTCCTTCATGTCTTTCGCTCATATCTATTTTAAGAGAATTTTCTTCTGGTGGCATAAATTTGGATAAAATAATAGGTGAAATCTTTTTATTTTGAGATCAGGTGAAATCTAGTTTTCTACTTTCAAATAGTGTACAAAAGTGTACAGCATGGTTTTATCCAGAATACAAAAGTGTGAGAACTGGAAGGATGTCAGCAATCATCTAGTCCAGCATCTTCCACTTCTTAAGAAATGAAGTTTGTTTCAGGCAGATTTGCCCAAGGACATACTGAAGCAGAATGTGTCCCAATAACTGATTTTTTCTTATAATAATAATAAGAAAATATTTTTTTATTTTAAAAGCAGTACATACTATTTATTGTAGAAAAACATAATTACTTTATATGGAAAAAACTGTTAACATTTTAATATATATACTTGTGTCTTTTGTATACTTATATATGTGCATTTTACCATATTGAAATAATATATTTCATAATGTAATATTACAATAAAGGTAGTTTTAATAGCTTTGTGAAATAAAATTTCTATGCACATTGTAAAATATTCTAACAGTACAGAAAAGTAAAAAGAAGAAAGGAAAAAAACCAAACAAACACTTGAAACTTCATTATTCAGACATAATCGCTGGTCAAAATATTTAGTCAGGAGATATGCTATAAAATGTCCAGTTAGTATTAATAATACTCTTTTACAAACTTTTCATTGAATAGATGCTCATAAAGTGTTATGTATATATTGATGTTTGAAAACACTTTTACTTGAGAGCATCATATGGACATACTCCTATATCAATAAATATAGGTCTATACCACAGTTTTTGGTGGCTGCATTGGATTCTGTAATATAGTTAAGCCTTAATTTATTTAAAAGTTATATACTAAGATACTTATTACCAATTCTTTTCTCTTATCAACAGTGCTATAATAAATGTTATAACTAACAATTTGTGTACATCTTTGGCTAGTTTTTTTATTTTTATTGATGTCAGAGAGGAAGGGAAAGAAACATCCATGATGAGAGGGAATCATGGATCAGCTGCCTCCTGCACGCCCCCAATGGGGAGGGAGCCCACAACCCTGGCATGTGCCCTGACAGGGAATTGAACCGTGATCTCCTGGTTCAAAGGTCGATGCTCAGCCATGGCTCAGCCTTTCTTTGGCTAGTTTTTATGCCAAATCCCACAAATGGTATTGCTGGACCAAAGCCTGTACTTGTTGCACCCCTATCAGCTATGTATGAGAGTCTATTTCCCTATAAATCTATTGGGTACTATAACTGGATATATGTATTTATTTGAAAAGGCATCTTGTTTGTTTCATTTTGTATTTCTTTTCCTTCTATTTCTTTTAACCTCCCAAATTTGTTAAAATTTTTATTTATAGATTTGAGACAGAGAGAGTGAGAGCAGAAGTGAGATGAGAGAGAGAGAGAGAGAGAGAGAGAGAGAGAGAGAGAGAGAGAGAATCACTAATTTGTTCTTCTAGCCACTGATGCATCCATTGTTTGCTTCTCAGATGTGCACAGACCAGAGATAAAAATGCAGCCTTGGCACATCAGGATGACATTCCAACCAACTGAGGCCAGGACCTCCCCCCAGTTTTTATTAGCTCTTTATTGTTCTTCTGTTGTGAACTGCCTGTTTGCATCATTTCCCAGTTCTTAAATTTACATAGCCACCCTTATGTATTAAATATATCAACTCCTTTTTGTCATATATGTGACATTTTAGTAATTTGCATTATACCTTTAAATAATGCACACATTTTGTACAGATTCTTTTTGTGTGAATACAGAAGTTATAAAGTTTTAAGTGGGTAATTATATCAATATTCTACTTTATGATTTTTGCTACTTTAAAAATCACTCTTAGAAAATCTTCCCCTAACCAAAGATCATGTAACCATTTATATTTTCTCCTAATACTTTTCTCATTTATTTAATATGTTAAATGATTAATATATCTGGAGTTCATTTTCATGCACAATGTGATGTAAAATCCAGCTTATTTTTTTCCAACATCACTTACTATATTGGCTTTGTCATATACTAAATTTTTAATTTTTATTTTTGTGTAGTTAAATTTATTATTCTTCCTCTTTATGATTTTCATCATTAGTGCCATGCTTTATAAAAGCCTTCTACTTCAAGAGCATATGTATGTATGCACACATACACACAAATATATTTCTAGTCCATTTATGGTCCATTTTAAATATTGAAATCATTAGTTTATTTGAAATTAATTTTGGTGTTTTATGTGAAATAAAGATTTAGCTTAATTTTCCCCCTAAATGTTTGGTCATTTAAATAATATAGTTATCAAATAATACATATTTTGCCATTGTTTATCACATAATATGTTCTTTTAAAAAATATTTTTTATTGATTTCAGAGAGGAAGGAAGAAGGAGAGAGATATAGAAACATCAGTGATGAGAGGGAATCATTGATTGGTTGCCTCCTGCATGCCTCCCACTGGGGATTGAGCCCACAACCTAGGCATGTGCACTTTACTGGAATTGAACCTGGGAGCCTTCAGTCCACAGGCTGATGCTCTATCCGCTGAGCCAAACCGGCTAGGGCACATAGTACATTCTTACAACTATTTGGGCATATTTCTGGATTTCCTGTTCTAATTCTAATCTTTGTTTATTTTTATACCAGTTTTATACTTAAAAATCACAGTAGTTTTATAATTCACTTAAAATATTATAGCTTTCTTTAATTTATCAATTCCTGTGTGTAAATTGGCATTTCATTGTTCTCTTATTTACATTTCCTTGCCTAGTAGTGAGTTGGAGCATTTTTAAAAAAAATGATTGTTGACCACTTGGATTTACTTTCTGTGAATTTTCTTTATATGTCTTTTATCCATTTTCCTCTTTACTTGTGTCTTTTATCACTTATGAATATTAAATCTTTATCTGTCATTTGCATTGTGAGCAGTTTTGTTTAACTCTATGTTATTTATTGTGTATGGGAAGTTGACTTCGTATGGGTTGGTTGCCTCCTTTGCCCTGACATGGCCTAAAAGTGCCACATCTTTTTGTGATCTTGACTCTATGGCTTTGCCTCAGGGATATTCTTTCCATTTCTGAGACCTGAGTTTCTGGCACTCATATCTATTTTAGATGTCTCCTAATTCCTTGAAGCAGTTTTTTTTTCTTACTAAAATTCACAGTGTGATGTCCAGTCTTTATTTTGGTTTAATAAGAGAAACCGTGTTCTCTGCAGTCCATGGTAGGCCATTGCCTTATGGCTTGTTGCTGTAACTTGAGCAGTTCTTCTGCTGTTCTGTTTTTCAGCAAATTAAAATGTGTTGTTTGTTTTATGAAAAAATATGTGAAAGCATTTTTATTGTTTTTAAAAATATATATATTTTGCTGATTTTTTTACAGAGAGGAAGGGAGAGAGGTAGAAACATCAATAAGAGAGAAATATCGACCGGCTGCCTCCTGCACACTCTCCACCGAGGATGTGCCTGCAACCAAGGAACATGCTCTTGACTGGAATTGAACCTGGGACCCTTCAGTCCGCAGGCTGATGCTCTATCCACTGAACCGAACCGGTTTCGGCAGCATTTTTATTGTTAAAAATTAAAACACACAAGGGCAGAGTAGATGTGAAATACCTTACATTTTTCTTCCTCAACCCTCCACTTCTTATAAGTAACACTGTTAACAGTTTGGGAAATAATTTTCTAACTATTTTTCTATGCACTATTACTTTGAATAAAATAAGTGTATTTGTGTGTTTTTAAATAAAAATGGGGTTATAGAACACAAATTATGCCCAAACTGGCTTTTCTCACTACATGGATGTTGGAGGTATTTGATATAGAAGTTATATTGATCTCATTCTTTTACACCACTGCATGGAATCTGTATCACATTTGAAATATAAGTTATAGAGCCAATCCCCAGTTGATATCTAAAGCCAACTCCTGGTTTCCCCCCAAACTTGTTTCTCCCATAGTTGTCTTCATTTCAGTTAATGGAAACTCTTCCAGTTTCTCAGGCTTTTAGACATCTTTTATCTTCCACTTTCTCTTTTCCTTTTTAGCACTTATCACTTGACATATATATGTTTAGTGGCTTATTATCGATCTCCTGGAATATAATATTGAGAGGTCAGGAACAAGAGATGGTGGCAGTGGAAAGGGCAACAGGTAAGCCTGCCAAAAGAAAAGAAAAGATAGGGGTGTGTGTGTGTATGTGTGTGTGAGTGTGTGTGTGAGTGTGTGTGTGTGTGCATTTTCCCACCAACCCTGAGTTATCTCTCCTCTGGAATTCTGCAGGAATTTTAGGTCTTTACCCCTTAATCAACTGGTGCCCTTATATTTCCACAAGTGTCTGTTCTCCTAGAGTTTTACCACTCATATCCATCAAATCACTAAGTCTTATCAATTTTCCTAAATATATCTTGGACATGCATCGACCTCTCTTTAAAACCATTGCATCACCCTATCCCAAAATGATAGAGCCTCTTAATTGGCCTTTTTCATCAACTTTGCCCCTGCCTTTGCTTTCTCTTCCCTTATTCTTCACAAAGAGCACAGGAATGCTCATTCTCATCACCCTTTACCTTACATCAGTCAATCCCATCTTACATATATTTTTCTTTTTTAAATAAATCTTTATTGTTCAGATTATTATAATTGTTCCTCTCCCCCCCCCCCATAGTTCCCCTCCACCTGATTCCCCACCCCATCCCATGTCCTTACCCCCCGCCACTGTCTTCATCCATAGGTATAAGATTTTTGTCCAGTCTCCTTCCACACCCTTCACACCCCCTTCACCCTGAGAATTGTCAGTCCACTTCCTTTCTATGTCCCTGATTGTATTATATTCACCAGTCCATTCTGTTCTTCAGATTTTTTATTCACTTGATTTTTAGATTCACTTGTTGGTAGGTAGGTATTTGATGTCATTTTGTTGTTCATAATTTTTATCTTTACCTTTTTCTTCTTCTTACTGTTCTTAAAGAATACCCTTCAGCATTTCATGTAATCCTGGTTAGTTGGTGATGAACTCCTTTAGCTTTTTCTTGTCTGTGAAGCTCTTTATCTGCCCTTTAATTCTGAATGATAGCTTTGCTGGGTAGAGTAATCTTGGTTGTAGGCTCTTGCCATTCATCACTTTGAATATTTCTTGCCACTCCCTTCTGGCCTGCATAGTTTCTGTTGGTAAATCAGCTGACAATCGTATGGGTGCTCCCTTGTAGGTAACTAACTGTTTTTCTCTTGCTGCTTTTAAGATTCTCTCTTTGTCTTTTGCCCTTGGTATTTTAATTATGACATGTCTTGGTGTGGTCCTCTTTGGATTTGTCTTGTTTGGGGTTTTGTGCACTTCATGAACTTGTAAGTCTATTTCTTTCACCAGGTAGGGAAATTTTTCTGTCATTATTTCTTTTGTATATTTTTCTTACAAATGTTTTCTGACTCTAAAGACCATACCTTGAACTCCTTCTGTGTAACATTTATCATGCTTGCACTTTTTCTGCTAATATCTGTTTTCCTAGGGAGGATACATGCTCCCTGAGAGCAGGGGCCATGTTTGTCTTCATCACTTCCATGCAAACAAAGACTCCTCATTAAATGTTTGCTGAATGAATGAATGAATGAATGCAGTCTAAACTTTGTGAGAGTGAAAATTCTCTAAAATTGTTATCTTAGTCCTGATGCTTTATTTTAAACTTGTACATATGAGAGAAAACAAGGCAATAGGAAAAGAAAATCTGGTAGGACTAGCCATTACTGGATCATGCTCCACCAATGTCTTAGTAGAGTGGAAATTAACTATTAAGAAATGAACTGTTTAGAAAGTTGAATGTGATTCATTCCATAGTGTGAGTTTACTTTTAAGATAATTCCTTTGTTATCCTTATAAAGATCAGGTTAAAATAATGCCTTGAGGACAGACACTTGACTCAGTCTTATTGATTTAAAAAATATATATATTTTTGTTGATTTCAGAGAGGAAGGGAGAGGGAAAAAGAGAGATAGAAACATCAATGAAAAGAGAGAATCATTGGTCAGCTACCTTCTGCATGCCCCACACTAGGGTTCAAGCCTGCGACTCAGGCATGTGCCCTGAATCTAACCATGACCTCCTGGTTCATAGGTTGACCTCAACTACTGAGCCACACTAGCTGGGATGTGCTGATTTTTTTTTAGTGCCTCACCTAGAGTAATTTTAACCCACCTGAAGCTTCCTATAATCAAATAACCAAATTATTTGGAAAAATAGTGAAAACAAATATTCTCTTTTTAATTTAACATTTTTCTTTTTATTGCTAAAATGCTATAAGGCTTTGTGAAGGTTCTGAGTGATAGAAGATAGAATATTATCTCAGCTATAATTACAGCATTGTGAAATTGAGACTATAATTTAAGGATTTAACCTTCATATTTCAAATTTGAGGGTTTTGTATAACTGCAAGAATCCACAAACAACGATGACATTCTCAAGAGGAAAGAGATGAAAAGTAAACGGCACTGCTCACTTTCTTATTATATTTAGGGGCTCCAGGAGAGCAGGACACATTTAGCTCCAGGGTCCCCTATGACACTCAGGCATAATGCACCGGGAAAGACGCTTATGACCATGCTTGCTCTTTAATCTGCAATGCTGGTTACAGCAGAATTTATAATCAGTTGAGGGTTTGATGGACTGACAACAACCTCTCTGCTCCCATTTTTATCTTCTTGATTGCTTACTTATTGCAGGAGCATGATATTTATTCTTCATAATATGCTAATCATAATTGCTAAGGAAATCACTGGTTCACTTGCCTGGCATTATGCGATCAAGAGAAAGCCAAAAGATGGAAACAAAAAAAACACATTTCATTAGAAAAACAAAAGGATTTAGATTGGGACACACATAGATATCATTATGCTTTGGTTCTTACAAATGGTTATTAACAACTTGACTGAACATTTCACCGTAGATATAGCACAGGGCCAGGTTGCTGCTTTTTGTAGATTAGACTTCCCTTCCGTCTATGAATAACCAAGAAAGGTCCCGCAGAGGGCAGTAATAAATAGTGGTCACTCTAACCAGAGACAGCCAGTCTTAATTTAGTTCTGCATCTCTGGTCTCCTCTATTTGCCTTTTTGTTTCTGAGTTTCCTGTCTACGTTAGGTCCCTGGCACTCTCTCCATTCTCCTCTGGAACCTTTTGGTGAATATAATTTCATGTATCACTTCTCCTTGGGATAGTTACATGTATTATTTACTTTATCTCTAATTGAAAAATTAGAGGTTCTCCTCCCTATTTAATTTTGAACATAAATGATTTAGAAAAAAAGAAAAGAAAACTAAAGAGCACCATTCCAGTGCCTCTAAAAATAGACTGTTGTCTACTTTGTCTCCTGGCAAAGAGAATTCTGGATCTAAAATGAAAGATGCTATGGAAGAAATAAGAAGACTGCAGGCCACTGAGTTACAGCAGAGAGCAGAGAAAGGTCCAGAGGTTTGAAATAGGTTCCTTATAAGGGCAAGTAAGTTTGAATAGCCTTTAAGATGTAGCAATGGTAATATACTTGGAAATGCTTTTAAAAAACCTAAGAAAATGCAAAAAAGACATTTAAAATGAAATACGATGAAATAATTTGCACTCATTTTGCATATAATTCTGAGAAAATTCTCCATATAGTTTAATAAGAATCTGATTCTTTTTGAAAATTACTGAAGAAAATAAAACTGAACTTTTTCTACAGATAATTGATAAGAAGTGGCCTAGAAAGTAATTTTGTTGAAACAAATAAAAAGTGATCAGGAAGAGGTGGTGGTGGGGGGCAAGCAATAGATGGTGATGGAAGGAGACTTGTTTGGGGTGGTGAACACAGAATTCAGTATACAGATGATGTGTTGTAGAATTGGGCAACTGAAACTTGTATAAGTTTGTTAATCAGAGTTTCTCCAATACATTTAATAAAAATAAAAGCAATAAAAAACCTGATCAATAGGACCAAAAGGCCATAGATGTTCTATACTTGACCAAATTAAGACATTTGTGGGGTATTTGGGAGCTGTATCTACAGTAGACTTAAGACAATGAGCTTGCATGTCAGTGTGGCTGTCTTTGTAATTCTCGAGTAGCCGTGTCAATAACTGTTTACCCTGGGTTACTTGGAAGTTAGAACTGGCTCGGGGGATTGGGAGATTTATAGAAAAACGAAGTCCATTGCAATATAAAAGAACCTGAAAATTGATGAAAAGAGTTGATCACAGGTAACCTAATAAAAAAGGGATAAGAAAAAATTATAGATGTCTGCAAAATGTTCTAAATAAAACATTTCAAAGTCACAACACCATGGTGTCTAGAAAAAGGGTAGGACAGTGAAATATTATGGAATTATTTAGGTTGAATATGCAGAAAAGACCTTAAGAAATTTAAGAAACCTAATACACTTTAGAAATCCCCATATGGCCTAATGGGAGTCCATTTTTTAAGTTAATACTGTAATAAACAATGAATTTGTTTTCAGGAACAACACACATTATCTCTAGTTTTGTTTCAGTTTGGTTTCATTTTAAATAGAATAATGCACCTAACTTAGTATTAAAATATGAGTTAAAGCCTCAACTCTGCCACTTATGAAATGTATTAAATTTTGTTAAATTGGTAAAAACCACGTTGATGAATGGGGATAACAGCACTGCCTCATTGAGTTGCTGTGCATTAACAGATGTGAAAGTGCTATCTATACAAATACTAAGTAAAGTCTGCAATGGTAAAGTAGTTTAATTCTTTTTTTAGTTGAGCCAAACTAATGTACCATACATCAGTAGTTTATGTCATATTCTTTTGAAATTAAACAATTTCTAAGTAGGTTTAGCATTGGAAGGTTATTCCATCAAGAAACAAAGTATGTAAGAGAGGGTGCATAGTGATGCGGATTATGTGCTTAACAGTGGTCTGGTTTAATGAATATGCTACTTGTAATGGACCATCATACTTTAAAACTCCATTAATTAGTTTTTTTGGAGGTAATTTTGTATTTCATGCATTCAATTAACTTCTCTAATTTTTTTTGGGGGGGGCCTGGTGACTTTAATCTCTGGGAACAATAACCATTAATTGTTCTGATCACTAGATTTTCTGTAGATTTCAATGTCATGGTCACTTACACTTTCTTTCTCATAAAAACTTCCCAGATCTTGGTGATAAAAGGACTGAAAAAGAAAATTTGCATTTACATTGTAATTTATTGGATCAAAACAAAAACAAACAAAAAACAACCGGTAAATTAAGTAAAAAAAGGAACTAACATTTTTCAGGGATCAATTCAATTGAGTTAATAAGACAGCTGTTAACATTGGTTATGGTTATGGTTATGGTTATGCATTGGGGATACTTAAAAAGACTGAAAGGAAAATAAATGATTTTTTTTGGTTGGCATGCAGAGCACAGTCCCACACATTCAGTCTGGTTCTGTGTTGAATGCCTTCACATCTGATATCTGTGTTACACCTTGGGATATGTCTTTCCTACTGTGGAAAGTTCCTGAGTTCTCATGTCACTGTGATTCATCCTATATGAATTTTGTCATGAAAGTTTGTATACAAATATCAGTCTGTTTAATTTTATCTGAAAATCCTGGCCCTCCTCGCTACCATGAAAGCAGATTCAGATTAAAACTTTCTCTTTAATCATTAGGCCCTTCTTTTTTATTTAGAAAATATAGTTGGATGTTAAAAAAAGCAACTGCCATTAATTCTTCTAAAGTTCTCATCAGTGTGTGAAGAGAAGTTTTGTGGTTACATATAAAGGTTTCACACATAAAGGTTTCCTAGCTTTCAAGTGAATATATTATGTTAATCTGTTCACAGTGAAGATTGAGAGTGCTGTTATTAATACTTTCACAGAGGAACAGAAGTGGAACTACTAGAGAAAGTAGGTCAGAATTGGCTATGATTATTCCCCCCCCCCCCCCCCCGTCACTAAACATAACATGCACTGTGCTTAGTGCTAAACATTTGTTTTTGGTTTTATTTCTTTGTTTTCGCCTCCATCCCCAACACCCCATGTGTGATTGAAATAATCACTTCTAATTATTCTAGATGACAACACCCAGTGGTCTTTTGCTGACTTATTGACATGGCTTTAGATATCAAGTTTTTATTTTTTAAATTTTTTTCAAATTGACTGCTTTCTTAAAGCGACTCCACGTGCCAAATGTGTATACATGTTACATTATTCTTATCAGCAGGAGAACTCATGATTTCTTTCCTTAAAGAACGAGTGAAGATAAAAAGATAACATGAAATGGATAGCGGAATATAACTGAACGAGTAGAAATAAAGTCAGTTAAAGGGAAAATATGGCAAAGAAAAAAAATAGTTCCCAGAAGATGATTTTATTCTACAATAGATGATATAATACAGTAAGAAAGAAAAACAGGCATTAAAGCCCTGAAGATATGTGTGTGTGTGGGGGAAATAGCAAGAATGTACATTTGTGGCAAGACAATAATAACAAACCAAAGGCTATAAGAAAACAAGATCCATTTTAAAATGTAAGAGAAGTGCCAACACATTTGCAGTAGCTCCGGGGTCACTGAATTGCAAAAACACCCGGGGAAAAGATACGCACAAAACAAACCTACGAACAAAGATTTACAAATTTATAATATTTCTATTCAGATTATTCGTACTTTTGAAAAATGGCAGTAATCTGATTAACATTTACAACAAAGTCAGGGTCCTAAGGCATACTTTAGATCCGCAGAGTCTATGGGTTTACACTCATGTGGTCAGAATGAAAAAGGAAACCATTAAAGACGTTATCTAACGGTAAAGGCCCAATCGCAAGGACACATTTGAAAGGAAACTTTTTTCTACTAAAACACCAGCTGTCCTAAAGGCTTTCTAGCACATAATTGTGGCTAAGCAGCACTCCTGCCGCTGCTGTAGGAGTTATAGCCAATAATAATGTATTGACATTTATATGGTTATGATGCTCTGACCTGAACTTGCTTAACTAGTGCCCTAGTAATTGCCAAGTGTTTCACATTCACTGTCATGCCAAGATAAAAATAGCAAAGTTGATTAAATACAGTTAGATGTTAATATAAAAACAATAAAGTTAAGTACTTCATATAATTTTGTTCCCGACAATTTGTTTTCCTCATTGAGTAAGCGAATGCAATTTATGGAAAAATAGCCCTTCATATTTTTTCTCTCTAAAGTTAGGCAGGCATGAATAATTAGCCTTTACTAAGCAGTTATTAAAGCTTCACATGCCTTGTAAATCAGTTGAAAATGAGGAGCAAGAGGAGAAAGCAAGATTAGATTTTTAGAATGCTGGTTTTTTTGTGTGCATTTTAAACCACCACGTTTACAGTATTATTGTAATGTATCAGATGATGAAATTTTATTTATTTAAAGCCTCTCTTAAACATTTTCACCCTCTTCAATGCTTGCGACTCAGTAAAAAAGTTGAATATTTACTACCAGTTTTTATTAAGTTTTCCTCCAAATCAGGCATTTCCCTCACTCTCTAATATTGTGATAATAAAGGTACTAATGGATGCTTTCATTGATGGGCCCCCTACTTAAGGAAAATGAAAACTAAAAATGATCCTGGTTCTTTAAAAGTTTATCCCTATGGCACCATCGTGTAAGCATACATATGGGACAGTAAAAATGGAAGACGACACATTAAATGACATTATTATAAAATGCAATACTCTTGGAATGATCCCTTATTAAATTAGGCTCTATGATCTGAGATGAATTTCCCCGATCCCTAATCCATCACTGGAGAAATATTAAAAGATAGGTCTCAACTGGTATTAGAATCGCACTCAGTCTCTACTTTCATTATTTTGAATTAGGGTGCTACTGGGGGAAAGCCTCTTAATGAGAATTAGAGTGATTCACTGGCCTTCTTTTGGATTTTGACAAGTAAAATATTAACTCTTCAGTCACAGCTGTCTGAATTAAAATACTTGGCAGCCGCAGATGCACAAATTAAATTGGCCTTTATGTTTCCATATTGCTGACCTCCTTAGAGGCAAAAACATCAAACCCAACAATAACAAAAAAGTCACAGTGTGTCATTTCTTGGAAGAAAATATATTTATTAAAGTTTTTAGATTTGTTTCAGTTTTTACCTATAATTGAACAACTCTCGGACATTTTCAGGTGGAGTTTTGTTTTAATTATAAATTACATAAACTTCGGCTACACATCAATTATTCTAAGCCATTAACTAGGTGTTAAAATAATCAGTGGAGTTATTTGGGGGTTTCTTACCTGCTTAAATCCCATTAATGAGATCTGTGTGTGAGCTGAATATCAGAGAAAATGTTTGAGTTCAGCATCAATAAGCTTAAACAAATGTTTCCTTGGAAATAAATACAAAGATTCATCCTCTTCAGTCTAGAAATAGATTGAATTAAAGATGCAAGTTAATTTGATGTTATACAAAAAAACAAACAAAAACAAAAAACAAAAACAAAAAACACTTGGTTTTTTTATAACATAGTGTTAAAATTTAAAATTTATCTTATAACCAAAGAAATAAAACCTAGAATTTTAAAAAGTAGTCATTGACATCTGTATTTCACTCAATGGAGTTAGTGATTTGGGTAAATACTTAATAGAGTTAGTAATTTATGAAGTAATTCTAATAATGATGAAAAAATGTGGTCTGTCATCACATACTGGTTTCTGATTCCTTTGCCTTTCTGTGGTCACTATAACATCATCTTCTACTCCTCTCTAATTACTGCTCATTGATCTGAACTTGTGATTGGTAGAACAATGATTTGAGATGGACATTGATGAATGAATCTTACCCATCTTACTTTACACATCCGATAGTGTGATGAACTCAGGGACATGTGTTGTGAATCTGAGTTTTCCCTAAAACTGTGAATCAAAAAAAAAAAAAAAAAAAGATTAGGAATGTACCACCCCACCTCTCAGTGAAGTCCCGTTTATGAGAGAAGTGCTCTTTTTTCTCTGAGGAATTATAAGGACCCTTAGCATTATATATGTACTATATTCTAGAGACAGTGTGGTATTTACATGTTTCCATATATTTGAACATGTGTGGACCAAATGCTCAATTATGAGTTCTCTAATGAATTTTATTCTTGTATGTGCATACTGTTTTACATAAACACAAACATACATATAGATATCCAAGGGTATCACTTCAGTGGAAAGAAAGTGAGGCATGACATTATGCAATGGGATTCAATGTCATCAATTTATTTCTCAATGGATTTAGAATTTGACCAGAGAGAGGAGAATTTCTTACCGATTTTTTAGAGACTATGCTTTATTTTAATTTTAATTATTTTTAACTAATTCATAATTGTTTTTCACTATGTTTAAAGGAACCATTACAAAGCAGAATGCTTTGTTATAGTGAGAACAAATTACAATAGGTTAGTTCAATAGAACAAGATACTTAATGTTTCACTATTTATATTCTTTTCAAGGAAAAATAGGATAATCCAACAATATCCTGGGAGTACTTCTGAATACATATTAATGATAATGTGCATTTCAAATGGACTATTCTTAAATTTTTAAGAGAAAAAAATAACTTTTTTGGTAGGAGGTATGAAAGGTGAATTTGTGCCTATGATTACTTGAGGTTGTGTATTTTCACATATAAATAGAAAGCTGTGGTTAGCATTACTGTATGTGCTTTGCTTTACTTTGTTTTATTTTGAGTTGGAAATACCTACATTTAAAGTTTGGTGTACTCTGGAATGTTAGAACTCAGTTCTTTATAATTACTTAAATCCAACTATCATGTAAATAACCTACCTGTTGGTTTAAAAATACACTTTTAAAATTATTACTCAGATTTTTTTTTAACATATTGATAGGCCATATATGTTTATTGGCAATTGTTATCCTATTATGTTAAAATGAAAACTTGGAATACTACCTGGACAAAAAACAAAAAAACAAAAACGACTGCCCCTGTTCAAAGGGGAATGTAACCAAGTGGAAATACATTAACATATAAAATATGTCTAGATATCATTGTATATATTCAACATCATTAAAACTAAAATTAAAAAAAGGAGGAAAAAAAAAGACCACCACTGCTCTTGCTTCGTTGTTTAACTAACTGGAATGCTTTGTAAGAACCTTGAATAGTAGTAGAACATTATACAGACAGATTACCAGCACGGGAGGCTCAGTCTGTGAATTAGTTCTACCAGAACTACTTAATGCATCTTTTCTGGAATTAAATGTGCATGGAAGGCTGCCACAGGGCAAGCCACAAGGTGGTTTAATTTCTTTTTTAGAACACATTAGTAGAACTCGATAAAGGGTCAAGTAATTTCATCCAAGTTGCCACTAGTTAGTTAAGAGAAAATGACAGTACTCGAGGCTGACATTGTTACATTTCCACAAATATATTTTATAAAATAGCAGTTTAAAATTTCATTTTTATTTTTTTTTTTTGCGGCAAGAGTGATTGCTCCAGGAATACTTCTTAGCTTTAAAAGATTACCTAGCCTGTAGCTAAATAGGGCATTTTGATTAATATTTGCTATTTTGAAAGCGGGCTGAGGGCTGAAATGAGATGGTTACTTTTCAGACAGGAGTGACTTTGGTTCCAAGGCTCCCCCAGTTTCCAGGGAGGCTGCACGGGGAGTAATTTCAGCGAATTGTAAGCGGACAGTAACTCCACAGGGAGCTCTGGCAATCATGGCGGAAACAATGTTTACATCGATCAGCTGTCACGGTGATTTATGGCTTCATTTTGCTGTAATGGAGAATTAGTGGAAAGATTATCAGGGACTCAACACTTTGGCTTGTTACCCATGTCCAGACGAGCAATTTGTCTCCCTGAAGCAGCGAAATACTTGTGACAGCTCCAACACTTGCTCTAATTCAATCAAGAGAAAATGTTGGAATTAATTTGTTACAAGAAAATTTAAATATGTTCAGCAAACAGTAATCGCAGAGCAGAAGGCTGATTTATTGTGCTCGGCAAGATATCGATCCACTTCGATCTGGCCCATGTTGAGGTTTTAATGTGTAATAATTTCCAATTTAAAGCTCCTTTTCAAGATCACGGGTTTAAAGAGAGGGCAGGCTAGGTCTCAAGACCTGATTAGGAGCCTGTTGCAATGGCTTTGTCAAAAGCCTGTTTGAATGTAAATTCATAGTTATCTTTTGCACTATCTTTAATATTCTTGACATGGCTTTTATTGTGTGTCAAACCTCAGGCCAGCTGCCTGCCACAACCATTAATGAAACATCTTAGGAAATAAATCTCAGTCTTTATACAATATTTTTAAAAACCTGAAACATTAGATGTCAGAGAAGAAGGTTTAACAACATTCTTTTATTTTTGTCAGGAAACCATCGGAGAAACAGCCAGTTTTACAGCCTGCCTACGCAATTAGGTTGAATTATTGTGGGAACGCCATAACGCCATGAGCTCTCATTTCAGAGGGCCTGCATGAATATTTGTAGGCACATGTACAAATGCATTGTTATGTTTTTTTAAAATGAAGGTGACAGTTCATGTACTATAGTTGTTGTTTTTCTACCTACTTCCTCCCACCCCCTGACGAGGTAATGATGTCATTGTTTGGGTGGCTGCATCAGTTTATGTTTCCTACCAGGGCATGTGAAAGCTCCATTATTAGCATTCCAATACTTATTGCATTAGAGAGGAGTTACTCATAGATTGAAAGTATTATTCCACCATTTCATATTACTTGAATGCTGCATTTTATGGTGGAAGGGATATACAGCTTCTGTACTCTTTCAGTTGTAGGATTTTAAAAAATAATGACAACTGTGCTTTTTGATTGCATGAGGAATGAGTAGAGTGGATTTTGGGCATGCACTGCCTTTAGCCCAAATATGCTTTGGTAGAACATTCATTGGCACAGTGGAAATTCAAAGATATTTGGTCTGCAGCATGCCTAGCTCCTTTTCTGCATCTGATTGTAGGTCTGCTCTTTGGAGTCTAACATCTTTGTTACTATCAGTGGCTGATACGATCAGAGAACAATTCTGTTCATCCTGATCAATAAAAAAGTAGAGTCTTCCACCCTAGGGAATTGTTGTAGGTCAGTGCATTTAAAAAATTTTTTTTTTGCTGAGTGGGATGGCAGACACACATATTGCTTGGCTGATGTTTCCTTCGTTTATTTTTAACCTTAGAGCTATAAATACGTTTTCGTGAATAGCTTCTTTGTAGGTTTTTTAAAAAGTTCACTTTCATTGAATTTGCATGAGGGAATTTTGGGCTTTGAAATTTACTTACCGTCAATAGTACAAATAGTTGGTTTGTATGATGGTAAAATACCATGTGTCTTTCATACTATGTCTATCAGACATAAATGATACACCAGGAAGGGGAATAAAGTCTGTTATTCTTACTGCTTCTGATAGTTTTACTGGCACAAGTACCATTTTTAGTTGCTGTTCTTATGGTTCCGTGTTAGAGTCTAACATGTATGTATCTTTTGGGACAGGGACAGAGAAAAGGAATTTTAATCCAGAACAATCTAAATTAGCATTCTTAGACCTTTGAGAAGATAGCATATGGAAAAAATTTAAGTGATATTCACTATGAAGGACCCTTGCCTATCAAACTTCAAGATGAAGTGAGTAATTCATACATATCTTAACCTCCCAGTCTTCCTCTGATGGAAGAGTCAACATTTCTAACATGCAATACAAATGCAATCTAAGCAGCTGCTTTGCAATGTTTGAATGTTGAAATGTTTCTTTGAAATATTTGAGGGTTAAAATAAATCACTTAGAAATCAAATCAGTCTTCTCTTAATTGAAGTTTAAGTTGGCCTATATATTCTATTTGGTAGTCACTCTGTTTGTGTGGAAAACCCCACTTCCGGAGCCCAGAGTGGCCAAATGAGCTAAGCTGCACAAAACATTTTCTACATTCATGGTCCTAAAGAACATCCAGGTATCTTATTTGCTAACTGACAGATATGACCCAGGGAACACTTCTGAAAATGGAGGTTTAGAATTCACAGCTCTTGGTGACTAAATGGGATTCAAGAGTATCTGACACAAAGGAGGCCCCTAAAATAGTTGTTGAATGAATGAGGGAGTCAGCCTAACTTCCACTGAGATTGAGGCTTTTATAGTCCTTCTTATTTTGTCTTCTCACTTTTATTTTTTAAATTGTCCACCAGCATTTCTTACTTTCTTCCTTAAATGTGGAGAAGGCTATAAAAGAAGGAGTAACAGCATCGAATCAGAAAATGCACAGAAAAATAAGTTAATGTCTAGTGCAAAACAGCTTTCACTCTATTCCTGGTTTAGTGGGACTTGAATAACTTTTTCCTTAACCTGTGAGTGTCTAAATCTGTGTATTCCATTTCATGGAGGAAAAAGTCCAGTTTCCTAAATTTTGGAATTTCATTAACTGAGCTTCTGCGAGATGAGAGTTTCCCATCCCACATATCACATCCACATAGTGTGTCCTCGGCTGTTGCTGGAGGCCTTCTTTGTCCTAAGATCCAACAACTGTCACTTTGTCAGACATACCTCCCTCCCCCCATGTTGATGTGTTAACAGCCTCTACTGGTGATGACACTATCCTCAGTCACCAAATCATATTATTACATTTGAAAATCGTTGATTGATATAGGTTAAAAAGTTAAAACAGGATGAAACATTTTTTATAGGGTATAGAGGTAGAGTTTGTAGAAAGTTTCTGTGAAGTATTAAATGCTTAGAATTTTCTACAACTATATAATGAAAGGAAATGGATGAGAAAGACAATCACACTATTTAGGCTTGTGATACACTTATCTCACTTGCAATGGTTTTTAAAGGTATTATTTTATTATTTTATTTTTTAAAAATATATTTTATTGATATTTTACAGAGAGGAAGGGAGAGAGATAGAGAGCTAGAAACATCGATAAGAGAGAAACATCGACCAGTCGCCTCTTGAACACCCCCCACGGGGGATGTGCCTGCAACCAATGTACATGCCCTTGACCGGAATCGAACCCGGGACCTTTCAGTCCGCAGACCGACGCTCTACCACTGAGCCAAAGCGGTTTCGGCTAAAGGAATTATTTTAACACTAGAGGCCTGGTGCATGAAAATTCATGCACTGGAGCAGGGATGGGGGGGTGTTCCTCAGCCTGGCCTGTTCCCTCTCAAAGTCCAGGAGTCCTCAGGGGCAGGAGGCGACCTAGCGATCAGGGAAGGTGACACCCCCATCACACCTCTGCTGCTGCTACTGCTGGCAATGCAAGACTTGTCCTGCCCTGGTTACCTGAACCTTGGGCAGCCCTAGGCTGCTGGGTAGCTTCCATTAGAGGATTGCCCGTGCTTTGGGCTAGCTCTGGGCGGCTGGGGGACAGAGGGGACTGGGGGACTCTGGAGGCAGATGCATGGCAAGGCTGGGCCCACCTGTAGGCGGGCCCAGCCTTGCTGTGTGCCTGCCCTCCCAGCAGGGCTGAGGGGACTGGGTGCCACCATCTTTGAGGGCATGGCAGTCAATTAGCATATTTCCTCTTTATTGGCTGTGGGTGCTGCCGTCTTTGAGGGTGGGTAGTCAATTACCATATTCCCTCTTTATTAGATAGGATAACATATTAAGTATAGTCATACAAGTAAAATATTTTACTGTCAATATTTTTCAAAATCATATTTTTCCATTAATAACTGTGATAAGAGATTTACTAATTGTATAGTTATGATTTTATGACACTGACAAGTTGTTTTTTTCTGTCTAATTTAATAAATATTTATTTTTCAGCTTATTACAATTGTTCCTCTTTCCCCCCCATAACTCACCTCCACAATCTGCCCTTAGCCCCCCACCCCCACTCTCCTAATCCATAGGTGTACAATTTTTGTCCAGTCTCTTTCTACACCCCTCATCCTTCCCCCCCCAAGAATTGTCAGTCCACTCCCTTTCTATGCTCCTGATTCTATTATATTCACCAGTTCATTCTGTTCATCAAACTTTTTATTCACTTGATTTTAGATTCACTTGTTGATAGATATGTATATGTTGTTCATAATTTTTGTCTTTACTTCTTTCTTCTTCTTTCTCTTCTTAAAGAATACCTTTCAGCATTTCATATAATAATGGTTTGTTGGTGATGAACTCCTTTAGCTTTTTCTTGTCTGTGAAGCTCTTTATCTGCCCTTCAATTTTGAATGATAGCTTTGCTGGGTAGAGTAATCTTGGTTGTAGCTTCTTGCCATTCATCACTTTGAATATTTCTTGCCACTCCCTTCTGGCCTGCATAGTTTCTGTTGAGAAACCAGCTGACAATCATATAGGTGCTCCCTTGTAGGTAACTAACTGTTTTCATCTTGCTACTTGTAAGATTCTCTCTTTGTCTTTTGCTCTTGGCATTTTAATTATGATGTGTCTTGGTGTGGTCCTTTGGATTCCTTTTGTTTGGGGTTTTGTAAATCTACTGTATTTGCCGGCATATAAGACGATCTTTTGGCCCTGAAAAATATGCCTCCAAGTGGGGGGTAGTCTTATACGGCGAGTATATAACAAACTCTGTATTTTTAGTGGAAATGTTAGGGGGTCGTCTTATACGCCGGCAAATACGTATTTTTTCAGGGCCAAAAAATTGTCTTATACTCCTGCAAATACGGTATTTCTTTCACCAGGTGGGGGAAGTTTTCTGTCATTATTTCTTCAAATAGGTTTTCATTATCTTGTTCTCTCTCTTCTTTTGGCACCATAATTTGGATGTTGGTACGCTTGAAGTTGTCCAAAGGCTCCTTACACTATCTTTATATTTTTGGACTAATTTTTCTTTTTGCTTTTCTGATTGGGTGTTTTTTGCTTCTTTGTATTTCGAGTCATTGACTTGATTCTTGCAATCTGCTAGTCTGCTGTTGGATCTCTGTATATTATTTTTTTATTTCAGTCAGTGTATGCTTAATTGGTCCTTTTTCATATCCTCAAGTGTCTAGCTAAATTTATCGGCCTTTTCTAGGAAATTCTTGAAAAACCTTATAACCATGGTTTTGAACTCTATATCCAGCCATTTGCTTTCCTCCATTTCTTTCATTTGTGACCTGTTTCTTTGTCTCCACAATTTGGCTGCTTCTCTGAGTTGATAGAATGGCTTTGTGTGCTAGGTGTCCTATAGGCCCCAGGAACTCAGCCTCTTCAGTTACCTGAGGTGGACACTCTTGATGCACCCCTTTGTGGGCTGTGTGCACAGTCTTGTTGTAGTTAAGCCCTGATTGTTGTTGGTATCACTGGGAGAAATTGACCTCCAGGCTAATTGGCTGTAAGGATCAGCTGTTTCTATGCTAGGTAAACTTCTGTGCTGGAGATACCCTTATAAGACAAGACTTACAAAAGCCTCTGGTCTCAGCTTGAATGGGATGGAGTCTCAGGGTGGAGCAAACATTGATGACTTCCCTTCAACCCTGCCCTAAGAGGCCCCTGTATCTCAGTGTCCCGCAGTAATCACTGCAAGCACCTCTGAGAGAAAGCTGCCTTCAAGTTTTGCCCACTGACAGACAGTCCAGTTTCTCCCCGAATGAGTCTGGATCCCCAGAATCTTGCCAGGAATTGGAATTCAGAGCAGTTGGGAGCTTTTGTCTCCATCCTGATTGAGAAAGCCAGCCATGTACTCAGGCCTCTCCACATGCGTGCCTCCTTACCTCTGCCTTTACTTCTGCAGCTCCTCTGAGTCTCAGTTTGCTTTTCTCTTTCCTCTTTCCTTCTAGTTGTAGAATTTCCACTCAGCAAGTCTTCCTGTGGTTCTGGATGATGTCCATTTTGATTTTAGTTGTAGTTTTGAAACTGTTGTGCGAGGCAGCAGTTTAGGCATTTACCTATGCCGCCATCTTGGTTTCTTGACACTGTCAAGTTTTAATCTTCTAGTGTATCAACAAGGAAACATGATTCATTTCATGAAGTTAGTCTTGTAGTAAATGTACAAGTGCTAAGCTGCATGCTGTACTTTAAAAGTGAGCTATGTGTGTGTGTGTGTGTGTGTGTGTGTGTGTGTGTGTGTGTGTCTTACTGGAGAGTAATTGTACCTCTATTGATAGGGCTAATATCTTAGATTATAAGTACTTAGCTTTAATGTAATAACTTTTGTTTCTGCTTTAAATTTCAAATTGATACTCTTCCTTAGTGTGATCTTACCCACATTAATGTGGTACATTTTAGAATCATTAAAAGCTGGGAGTGGCTAAAAGACAACTACTCATTTGTAGTGGTGTAGACATGTGCAGAGCATTTACCCAAGAACAAACATGAACAGAAAAATGAGACTCTGACAAGGTATGCATGAGCAAGATGGCCAGTACAAAGCCAGAACTCCAGTGAGTAAAGATGTGAGGCTGTGTTACCCATTGCTGTAATAGCAGAAGGAAAATCTATGGCTCTTCTCTTTGAAGCGGAGTTGGCCATTTCCCTTCTGCTAATGGAAGTGACATTGAGAAAGCCATGGTCCCAGAGGGAGGGCTCTGAGCTGTGTAATGTGTGAACGGTTCCCTCTCAGGTCAAGCTCCCAAGCCCACTTGTCTACCTTGCTCTCTGATGAGTGATGATTATTACTTTATCTTTTGAAATAGACACTATTGACTGTCTCTATAGAGGACTTGCACACTGCAAAAAAAAATACTTGCATATTTGTTTTGTAAATTCTTACCTTAGTTCATGGTTTTAAAAAGGAATCAATATGTTGCTTTTGTTCTTGATTTATGATATAGTTCATGAACTGTGCATTTTAGAGTTGAGATGGATTCTAGAGGTTTATTTTCTGCAAATACTTTCTCAGATCCGGAATCCCATTTTTAATGTTGTAATAGATGATCATCTTATTTTACCACAAATAGTTGAATTTATGGATGATGTAATTTTGCTTTGTGATTGCTATAGCAATGTCAGTGATAATATTTTGTTAGAAAAAGATAATCATCTACTAAGGATCAAATTGTCTCAAAGTGATCCTTAATGTCAGGGTTCAATCTAACCATGTGCTGTGCATTATTTTATAGTTCAGGCACATTCATTTATCTATTTTTAAAAAAATGCAACTTATATGGGAGGATTCATCATGTAGATTCTGGAACTAAAGTTGAATCTTTCAAATTTACATAGAATGAATCCCCTTGTAAAGAAATTGAAAACATGATTATTATTTTATAGATAGGCAACTGAATGACAAGAGAAAGAATGAGTAGTGATCTATCAGGGAAAAATTTGACTTATATAAAAAGTTTATCTTAAATGTTATCTTTGATGTCAGAGGTACTTACTAAAACTTCTCATTTCTTTTGGGCAAACTGAAGGACCATCATGAGGGCTGTCGTGAAGAACTGCACATTAAATAAAGAATTAGGGAAGGAGTGCAAGAATCTGCAAATTTAGGTCCACCCAAGGATAGATAATTTCAAATGTTTTCAAATGTCTCTTATGGAAGTACACAATTATGTGCACATTAAAAAACTAGATTCTTCCTCTATCCACTGAGCCATGCTCTATCCACAGCATGGCTCAGTGGATAGAGCATCAGTCTGCGGACTGAAAGGTCCCACATTCAATTCCAGTCAAGGGCATGTACCTTGGTTGCGGGTACATCCCCAGTGGGGAGTGTGCAGGAGCAGCTGATTGATGTTTCTCTCTCATCAATATTTCTAACTCTCTATCCTTCTCCCTTCCTCTCTGTAAAAAATCAATAAAATATATTTTAAAAATTAGATTCTTTGCTATGGATAAGTAATATTTAACTGAATATAATGAAAAAATGTTTTTGAAAACTTTTATTCTAATAAGATTTTGGGAGCCAAACTATTACTAACCTTTATTGTCTCTTTACTTATAGAGAGTAAAGTCTAAAGAAAATATTTTCAAAACCACCACACACGCTATACCTGAATATATGTAGTGAATATTGTTCTTGGCAAAAAATTAAAACAATCGGTACATTTTTTAGTCTCTCCTTATATTTGTTAATTTTATTTATTTTCTTTTTTTTCTGAGCACATGAAACATTAATGTGATTTCAAAAGACAGAACTGTACAAAAAAATATTCTCAGAGTAGTAACATTTCCACTCCACTCATTCATTTTTTTATTTCTATATGCTCCTTCCCCTTGTGGTTAACTAACCTCAACAATTTCTGGTTTATCCTCCCTGTGTTTCTTTTTAACAAATGAGCATTGACATGTATCTTTACTTACCACTTCTTCCTTTTTATAAAAGTTCTCATATGATATGTTCTTTTTTGTGTTTTCTCCTCCCCTTAATAATATGTCATAAAAATCCTACCACATCAAAGCATAGAGATGTTCCTCATTCTTGTTAGTACTCCATTGTGTGGTTATATTATAGTTTATTCAACCATTCTCCTGTATATGGACATTTGGGTTGTTTCCAATATTTGGCAGTTACAAACAGTGATTCAATGAATAAGCTTATGCATATACACTGAGTGGCCAGATTATTATGACCACCTGACTTTTGTAGGCAAATTAGCCGTACACTGCATCATATGGGATATAGAAGCCAAAAGCCTGTTTGAACACCTTTTCTGCCTGCAGTTACCAAGATAAAACATCTCCATTTCACACCGGAACACGAGGATTGGACAGTAGAGCATTGGAAAAAAGTCATGTGGTCCGATGAATCACGTTTCCAGTTTTATCATGCAGATGGCAGAGTGAGAATTTTGTGGAAACAGCATAAAAGCATGCACCCCACTTGCATGAGTACAACCCTTCAAGCTGGTGGGGCAGTGTTATGATTTGAGGTATGTTTTCCTGGCATGATTTGGGCCCTTTAATTTGTGTGGAACAATGTCTGAATAGCACAAAATACCTAAGTATCACTGCTGATCAAGTTCATCTTACCATGTTGATGGTGTGTCCCAATGGAGATGGCTTCTTCCAACAAGACAATGTGCCATGCCACGGTGCTCATATTGTGCAGGTGTGGTTTCAAGCACATGAGGGAGACTTTACCTTGCTTAGGTGACCCCCACAATCACTAGATCTCAATCCAATCGAGCATTTGTGGGACGAAGTTAAAAGAGCCATCAGGCAGCTGGTTCCACAACCATCAAATCTCACAGAACTGGACAGTGCTAGTCATCAGGCAGGTGTCAGATTCCTCGCATCACCTTTCAACATCTCGTGGAGTCAATGCCAAGAATTGCCACAGCATTGAAAGCAAAAGGTGGCCCAATGAAGTACTGGTGGGGTGGTCATAAATCTGACAACTCAGTATATATTTTCATAATGTTAAAAGCACTGAATAATTTTTGAGTAGAAATTATTTACTTTTTCCTTTGGATTTCCAATTTCGCAGTAGATTTAAAAATAACAAAACTAGCTCCTGCTCTTTAAATTGTGTGACATAACAAATGTCACAAAAAAAATCCCATATTTTATTCCAGTTTTACTTTGCTAAAGTTTCCATCATAGAAAAATTGTCATGCTTCCCTTGTGTTTGATGACCTGCTCTGACTTATTTGTTGATTTTGGTTGTTATTTTGGTAGTACTTATAGACTGAAAAGAAGGTAAAAGAGAGAGAAAAAAGGAGAAGGTCTTACTGATTGCAGTGAGAAACTATACAGATGAAATTTTCTTTGTAGTACTCATAAAATAACACTCAAATTATTACTTGGACTTTGAGTTTATTGTTTACCTTTAGGATATTTTTCACATATGGGAAATGTGATTTTTCCTTAGTCTGAAAAAACATTAGAATTTCTTATAGGACTATTGCTAGTCTATTATTCCATAACTATTAGGTATGATCTAGAAGAGTGGTTGGCAAACTCATTTGTCATCAGATCCAAATATCAATAGTACAACAATTGAAATTTCTTTTGAGAGCCAAATTTTTTAAACTTAAATTTCTTCTAATGCTACTTCTTCAAAATAGACTCACCCAGGCTATGGTATTTTGTGGAAGAGCCACACTCAAGGGGCCAAAGAGCCACATGTGGCTCATGAGCTGTGGTTTGCTGATCACTGATCTAGAATAAAGTAGAAATTTCACTACAACTCACTTTATTAACTACATAACTTACTAGCCAGGGCATCTTTAAATGCATATACCAATTGAAAGATACTTAGTATGCAGAAACTGTATGGCCCTATTCAAATTTTTGTTATGTCTTGTGACAAAATGATGGTGCCATATTGATGAAGGTGTGCCTGAAAAGCTCTAAAATAGAAAACATGTGCATTAAATTTAAATATAACTAAGTTAAACCACAGAGGGAAACCAATATACAATATAAGCAATGAAAACTAATGAAAAAATAAACAGTAAATTTGGGAATTTTAATGCATTAGAAAGTGTGTTCAAGAAGAGTGCTGTAATGATGAATACAAATAGAAGGGAAGTATAGACAATCCATCAAGGCTTCTTTAGTATTAACCCAGAAGACTGACTATGTGTGGGCTGTGAAGGTCTGTTTTACACAAAGGGATACTATTTAGGGAGGTAGGAACAATTCATATGGGTTTAGGGTCAGGGCTAGTATTTTTGGTGCTGAGGAAACTAGAAAGAGCAAGAGGACCCAGACTGGGGCTTAGTCCGTGCTTTGATTGTTTGTTTGTTTATTAGAACCAAGACCATTTCAGAATGAAGTGAGCCATCAAGAAGGCAGAAAGCAAAATCCTGCACACTGGACTGGACTAGACTGGACTGGAGCCGCTTACATTACTTTGATCTTGAGTCAGTTCCAGAGTGGGAGACTGGTGGATCGATAGAGGAGAGACAAATAGGCTGATACCTGGGACAACTCTTAGTGAAGTTCCTGCTGACTCTGACGGTACCCGGCACCCGTTTTCTCCAGGTCTTCACATCTGGAGTCTGAATCTAGCCTCCTGTGTTAGGATTAGAACTACCCCGCTCTCTAGGGATGGGAAGGGTCTGACTTCATTAGGGCTCTTCAGAGAAATAGAACCAATGTGTGTGGCAGGCATGTATGTATGTATGCATGCATGTGGGTATGTATAGAAAGACAGGTAGATGTTTATTATAAGGAAGTGAATCATATAAGGCTGCCAAGTTCAGAGTCTGCAGAATGTGTTGCCAGGCTGGTGACCCAAGAGCGCCAATGTTCCACTTTGAATCTGAAGAACCAGGAAGAGCTGATGTTGCAAATGAGGACCAAAGATAGTCTGCTGGAGTCTTTTCAATAGATGGTGCTGAGAAAATTGGGCAGATACATGCAAAAAAAAAAAAAAAAAAAAGAAAGAAAGAAAAGTAAAGAAGAGAAAAGAAAGAAAAAAAGCTAGACCTCCAACTTACATCATACACAAAAAATAAACTCAAAATGGATAAAGGATTTAAATGTAAGATGGGAAGCCATAAAAATATTAAAAGAAGCCATAGGCAACAAAATAGCAGACATTTGTTGAAGCAATATCTTTATCAATACAGCTCCTAGGGTAATGAAAACTGAGGAGAAAATAAATAAATGGGACTACATCAAAGTAAAAAGCTTCTGCATAGCAAAAGAAACAATCAGTAAAACAATAAGAAAGTCTACTGCTTTGGAGAACATATTTGCCAATGTTATCTCCAATAAGGGTTTAACCTCCAAAACTTATAGGGAACTCATACAACTTAACAAAAGGAAGATAAATAATCTAATCAAAAATAGGCAAAGGGCCCAACTAGATATTTTTCGAAAGAAGACATACAGAAGGCCAAAAGATATATGAAAACATGCTCAAAGTCACTAATAATCCAAGAGATGCAAATCAAAACAACACTTAGAAACCATCTCACACCTGTCAAAATGGCTATCACCAACAAATCAACAAATGACAAGTGCTGGAGAGGATGCAGAGAAAAAGGAACCCTTTTGCACTGCTGGTGGGAATGCAGACTGGGGCAGCCATTGTGGAAGACAGTATGGAGCTTCCTCAAAAAAATTAAAAATGGAACTTCCATTTGACCCAGTAATCCCACTTCTAGGAATATATCCCAAGAAAACAGAAACACCAATCAGAAAGAATATATGAACTCCTATGTTCATAGTAGCATAATTTACAAGAGCTAAGACTTGGAAACAACTTAAATGTCCATCAGTAGATGAGTGGATTAGAAAACTGTGTTACATCAACACAATAGTATTATACAATGCTGTACAAAGAAGCATCGAACAGACTTTCAAATTTCAGCGGGAAGACAGGGGAGGGTTGGGGTTGGGGGTAAATGATCAACCAAAGGACTTGTATGCATACATATAAACATAACCAATGAACAAAGACATTGGGGGGGGGGCAGGGTGTGTGTGTGTGTGTGTGTGTGTGTGTGTGTGTGTGGGCATGTGCCAGGGGTAAGGGAGGCTGGGGGGAGGTCAATGGGGGAGAAAAAGGAGGCATGTATACTACTATTTGTAATACTTTAAACAACAACAATGATAATAATAACAGATAGTCTTGCTTTGGGGAGGCCGATCTTCTTGTTCTGTTCAGGTCTTCAGCTAATTGTATGAGCCCCTCTCTCCCCCATACACATGATAGAGAACAATCTGCTTTGCCCAAAGTCCACTGATTTAAATGTTAATCTTATCTAAAACACTCTCAACAGAAACACTGAGAATAATGTTTGAGCAAATATCTGGGCACCGTGTTGTCTAGCCAAGTTGACACACGCAATTAACCATCACGGTGATCTTGGTAGTTCCTTGGATTCCATCAGGCAAAATAAAATGGAAAAAGCTTTTACGATCAAGGAGAGGATGCTAATCCCCAAGTCATAATACCAGAATGTTAACTTTAAGAAACATTGGCGAAGATTTATTTTAGCTGTTTATTTTGCAAGTGAGAAAACTAAAAAAAAGTCCAGAGTGATGAAATGAATCACCCAATACTCCAAATATATTCATTCATTAACTAACTAACTGAAAGAAAGATTGATTGAGGTTTTTTGTTTGTTTGTTTGTTTGTTTGTTTTTGCATATGCCAGGTGCTGTTCTAGGCACTGGCCATTCAGTGGTAACTAAAATATCCTTTCCTTGTCTTTAGGAAGCTTTCCTGAAGAAGAGATACTTAAGTTGAAACATGAGGATTTGTAGGAGTTCATCAGAGGACATGGACCGGGGACAAAATGCACAGATCCCAGCGTGGGCAGGTGCTGAAGTGGGAAAGAGTTGAGAAGTTCAGGATAATCACAAAACAGCAGAACCCCCCCCCCCCCAAAGATGCTCTTTATATTTTACCTTCTCTTAAAAATGAATTCCTCCCTCCCCCAACCTCCCTTTAGGCTATTTGGTTTTAAAAGTGCTTAGCAATCTTTAAGCAATCAGTCTTACAGCCCAAGGAGAGCAGGTATCATTATTACTACTTAGTGACTTGAGGAATTAAGGCATCGGTGCACTTTCATGCCTTGCCCAAGGCCACTGAAAAATTAAGATTGGAGAGCTAGCATTAAAAGTCACCAGGGAAGGCTTGGCTTCTCTGAGACAATCATGGGGGAAAGGAAATTATTTATTCTGGAAATTTAAATAGTCATCTTGGACCCTTCAGTGAAACCAGAGTGAAAAAACAGACCTTCTCCCCATCCCTCCAGCACAACAATAATTTAGCAGTAATTATGGTAATGATTGTTAAGTGATTTGTGGTCTGATCAGGCAAGAAGTTACCAGGGCTGAGTTCCCATGTGGCCCTCCTCAGCTCCCCCTGTGATTTATCTAGGGCCATGCCACGACTGCACTGCCTCCAGCCAGGAGATCTGGCTGCTCCAGACCAACCTCCCTCCCCTCCCCTCGCCCCGCCCCACCCCTGCAACGTTGGTGTGAACAGACAGGAAGTGACCTGGATGAGCCACCTCAGTGAAAAGTCTGTGAAAATGGTGCGCCGCGGTGATTTATTGTTGGATGGAAGATTCCATTAATTAAACAACTGTCCCTTCCCCTGCCTATCTCTCTGATTTACATTTTCACCTGTGGTTTTTCTGAATGTACTGAAAACATTCAACTTTTATCATTCTTTAATTTTTAATCGTCTTATGATTGTCACTTAATTAAGCTTTAATACAGCCTATTGAGAAAAAAATAAAAAGAGAAACCAACACTTAACTGGTAAGCTGTTCTGTTTTCATTAGGTCTGACAAGTCAGAGAAATGAAGAAACAAGGGGAAATGTGTGTGTGTCTTCTGGAAGATGTATGGCATGTAATGGGCTTGGGCTTTGCTCGTCCTGGGAAAAGGGATAATTCTTCAAAACCACAAGATGTTCAGATGACATTCAAATGTGCCTGCTGCAGCTAATGTGTTACGTCTGTGATTACTTTGAGTCGCGTTTCCATTTCCACCGATTCATTTTCAGACCGAGTGGGAACCCCTGCCCACCCTCGTTGGTGTAAAGTGCAAAGAGGGCGGGGCTTGGAGGGGGACAGACCTCGGTTCCAGTGCTGGTGCGTGAGTCCCCCGGTCTTAGGATTGTTTATGCTACTTAACCTCTGATCTCAGTTTCTTTGTAATTAAATGGGGAGAATATTTTCCTCACTGGGGTTTTCTTGTGAGTAAATGTGATGTGAAAGCCCCTGGCACTACCCTAGCTATCCTTGCCAATTCTTCAAACACTTGCCCTGGAATCTTGCCACTCAAGTCTGAAGCCCGAGAGTAGCTAAATTTTTTTTAAAAAATGTGGTGAATTGTTCACTCATTATAATTACATATAAATAGCACACTGGGTTTTTTTTTAGGACTTAGAAAAGTACACCAGGATTATTAAACAAGGCATTTATGTCATCATTTCAGCGTTCAACGCAAGTGTTTTGTAATGATTTCATCTTTTGTATTAAGGGCAATTTGGAGAGCAGCAAATGGGTCACAATTAAAGAAAATTGAAATGGAAAATCACTTATTTAATATTTCTTTTCAGGCTAAGAGTCAAGTACAGCAAGTTCTCATTTATTTTTATCCAAACTTCATTCTTTTATATGATTATTTGGTAGCATGTAATCAGAAAGAATTTTAGCTAAATAAGAAAAGCTAATGGTTTTATTTTCTAATTAGAGGCCCGGTGCATGAAAATTCATGCGCTGGAGCGGGGGAGTCCCTCAGCCTAGCCTGCCCCTCTCACAGTCCAGAAGCCCTGAGGGGCAGCAGGAGACTTAGAGATCAGGGGAAGGCGACGCCCCCATTATACCTCTGCTGCTGCCACTGCCAGTAGTGCAAGCCTTGGCCGGCCCTGGTTACCTGAGCCTCGGGCAGCCCTTGGTGGCTGGGAAGCTGCCACCTGAGGCTTGACTGTGCCCTGAGCCGGCCCTGGGTGCCTGAAGGGCTGAGAGGACTGGGGGACTCTGGAGGCAGTTGCGCGCAGAGTGACTGGACCCGCCTGGGGGTGGGCCCAGCTGTGCTGCATGCCTGCTGCCCCAGTGGGGCTGTGGGAACTGGGTGCTGTCATCTTGTAACTGTAGGTACTGCCATCTTTGAGGGTGTGACAGTCAATTAGCATATTCCCTCCTTATTGGCTGTAGGTGCTGTCATCTTTGTGAGGGCATGATGGTCAACTAGCAGATTCCCTCTTTATTAGATAGGATTATAGAACCACAAATAATTTATGGTGAATAAAAAAATGCAGAAAAGAAAAAAAATGACTAGAAAAAAATTATAGTCTGAACACACTGAATTCACACCTATTAGCAGTTTGGTGTTTAGATTCCATTCTTTTTTGTTTTGTATTGACCATCAAATAATGAAGCCACACCCTAGTTGGTTTTTCTCAGTGGTTAGAGTGTGGGCTCCAATTTGGTCAAGGGCAGGTACCAAGGTTGCAAGCTCCATCCCTGCCCTGGGGGAAGAGGGCATTTCCAGGAGGCAACCAATCCATGTGCCTCTCTCACATCAATGTTTCTCTCTTCTCTGTCTCTCTCTCATCCTTCCATTCTCTATAAAAATCAGTGGAAAGGTATCCTCTGGTGAGAATTAACAAAATACAACTACTACTAATAATCTATATATATAAAAGGCTAATAGGCAAAGTGTCTCCTTGGGAGTTCCAACAGGAGACTGGGAGTTCAATCACTTGCTATGACATGTGCTGACCACCAAGGGGCGATGCGGAATGAAGGAAGGCCCTGGCCAGCAGCTGGCAGCTGGGGAAGGAAGGCCCATCAGCCAGAAGGCTCCCGCTGGCCAGGCCTAGGGATTCTACCTGTGCATGAATTTCATGCACCGGGCTTCCAGTAATAATAATAATAATAATAATAATAATAATAGAGCCACCATCTTTGGTCCGTGCTTCCTTAGATTTATGCTTACCAGAGTATTAACAGTTTTCTCACACTTTGCCAGTTTTTTGTGAGGGCAAGGAAACCACAGGATTGTCCTCTCACACTGTTCCCTTCTTTACAAAATTTCTCTGGAATTATGCCTTGGTAATCACTAATGTCTATACTGAATTCTGATTGTTCAGGCATGTGTCTCTTGTTCTCATTTAGACTTGAAAGCAGAGGCTGCCCTTCATTTTTGACCTTCTCCTCCTAAAGCTCCTACTGTGAACAGTGCCTTCCACTAAAGACAAACTCTATTTTTAAAGACATGTACACTTTAAATATTTGTTATACATTGATCAGTATGAGAGATGAAGAAAGGAACAATTTCCATCATATTTAATATTTCAGTTTGACTTTGTTATAGCCTATAACTTTTATAGAGTAAGATGCAAATTGACTGCACCTTCACAATGCCCACTCCCAAATCGGGAGTGAATATGCAAATTAATCCAGCAAAGATGGCAGGTTAATTTGCATACACAGGAGCTGAGCAACGAGGGAAGGGGTGAGATGCTTGTGTCATCACCATGGTGACGATGCAGGTATTTCAAACTGCCCCAGTAGCTTTGGGTCTCTGGGCAGCATGGGAAGGCAGAAAGGCTGCTCTGGGCTAGAGGGAAAAGGTGGCTCCAGCCAGAGTGAAGGTGGTGCCGGGAGCCAGGGGAAGGAAGGCCCATTCTTGTACGAATCTTTGTGCATCAGGCCTCTAGTATACTGATAAAGTCCTAATGGCAGGTACTATATGAGTTTGTGATGAGATTGAGGTGAAAAGAAAGATGCAAAGAGAATCTATATAAATAATACATGGTTTTGGCCTTAGAAGTTGACAGGTTAGCAGGGTTGGAAAAAAAAATGAATCTTTAATATAATCACAGGGAATGGGAGAAATGACATATTTAGATAGCACCTACTATAATACTTTGCTAAGGTAGGTATTATGCCCATTTTGTAGCTGAGAAAACTGAGGCTTCAATAAATTTATCAAGGACCAACACTTAGGGTAAAAGCCCAGCCTTTACCCCTTGGAAATAGTAGGGATTCCAGAAACATATAGAGTGAGTAAATATTGGAACCACCTCAGGTTTACTCACCATTTAAATTGTAGTACATTGAGGAAATACCAGGAATTAAACTTGAGACGTTTCTCTTTTTCAGTCTGACTCTCAGACTAAGATTGGGTTGTTCTTGGCTACTGGAGGTTTCCTTCAGGACCAGTGGTCTTCTGCCTGGCTTGTGTCCTCTTTCTTTTCTTTCAGGGAAAGCTTCCCAGCAGTAGCGTTTGAACTGGTTGAGTAGTGTTTATCCAGGTAGACAAAGGCCCAGACGGTGTTCTGAGCAAAACAACAGGATGTGCCGAAACTGGAAAAATATTGCTGGGTCTTGGGTTCAAGGTTGTGCTGTAGAAGACAGTAAACGAGGCTCCAAAGGTTAGAGTATGAAGCCTTTCACAAACACACACTCTCCACCTGGCCCCAGGACTCAGCACCTGATTGTGTAGGTTGTGCCCCGAACCAGAGCACCTGGCCAGTGAAGGCTAAACTCTTGCTGGGTCTGCTGTGTGCTCCAGCTGAGGGTGACGTTAGCCCAGGGAAATACAGACTTTTCCATTTGATCCATCTGGAATGGATGCTGCCTCTAATTCAATGTTTCCCAAACTTCTCTCATGATGAGAATCGCCTGGTGGAGTTGTTAAAATACAGATTCCTGAATCCCAACTAAGAAGTGCTAAACTAGAATTTTGGGGAACATATAGGTAAAATTGTATTACCTCTCAGAAAGCTTAGAGGTAGTAAAATTTAAAGCTTAGAGCACTAGTTAAGTATACAATTTTAAAATTGTATACTTTTATAATTGTATTGCCTCTAAGAAAGCTTAGAGGTAATAAAATTTAAAGCTTAGAGCACTAGTTAAGTATACAATTTTACCTATATGTTCCCCAAAATTCTAGTTTAGCACTTCTTTTTTTTAAAAAAATATATTTTATTGAGTTTTTACAGAGAGGAAGAGAGAGGGATAGAGAGTTAGAAACATCGATGAGAGAGAATCATCGATCAGTTGCCTCTTGCACATCCCCTACTGGGAATGTGCCCGCAACCAAGGTACATGCCCTTGACCAGAATCGAACCTGGGACCTTTCAGTCCGCAGGCTGATGCTCTATCCACTGAGGTAAACCGGTTCTGGCTAGTTTAGCACTTCTTAGTTGGGATTCAGGAATCTGTATTTTAACAACTCCACCAGGTGATTCTCATCATGAGAGAAGTTTGGGAAACACTGCAGTAATTCATCTCCTAAAAAGAGTTTTTTGTTTTTGTTTTTTTTATTTGCGATGCATCGCCCAGGAGGGAACACTTCTTCCTACTTTGCATGGGGGCTCAGTGTGGCAGACTGCTGCACTGTCTGGTATTATTTCTAAAATCCTCTTCTCTTCCAAAGGGAAGATTTCCCCATTGACTCAGTTTGAGTCCTTAGATAGAACATAGTATAGAACCCAAGTAGCATTTTTGCCCCCTATAAAGAAAATATTTGTCATATTACCCACCTGGCCATTCCTTCATTTTCTTCCCTTTCCCCTCAATCAAACTGTTTCTTCAAAAGAATTGAAAAAATAGAAGTACACCTGCGGTGGCTACTATTTCTTGTCCTCATCTGTATGATGGGGATAATTCTAGCACTTACTTCATGGGACTCAAGAGGCTTAAATTCAGTAATTCAAATCAAGATCCTTAGAATGATGTCTGATAAGTTAGATGTGCTCAAGAAGCATTAGCTGCTCTTCTCCTCCCCTTCTCCCTCCTCCTCCTTCTCTTCCTTTTCTTCCTCAAACTTCTCATTCTCCCCCTTCTCCTCCTTCTGCTTCTCCTCTTCCTCCTTCACCATCTCCTCTTTCTATATGACCAAATGCCATTTGTATCAATATGCTGTTTGTTTTCCTCTTGCCTGCTGATTGTCTCCTGCTCAGATCACCATGAAATGAATTGGCTAGTCCTTATCCAATTTACATTGTGTTAAATATACTTTGAGGTATGAGCATTCTGGGAATTAATAGCATCCTTTTTTTTCCCCCTGGTATGGGTTTCATGTAACCACAAAGGTCCATTGGCTCTTCTATCCATTTAGGAGGTTTTAAAATCAACATTATCAAGAGTCGGCCTTTATCTTTCAACTCTGTTTTCATCATGAAGTTTGCAAAACCCTCTAGCTATATGAAACGGGAATAAAGTTCTTAACCTTAAAGCCTTTAAGTGAGTCAATAAGATCTAATAATAAATCTGTTTTTTTTTGTGTGTGTGATTTTAAGTGAATAAACCAGCTTTTACAAATTAATCTAAAATAAGTGTAATTTCTTTTAAAGTATTTCAGCTGATTTTTATTACACTCAGTTTTTGGAAAAAAGAAATGTCTGCCAAGCAGATTTGGCTTCTCTCAGCCTTATCAACGATGCTGAAACGTCACACTGTGGGTGCCTCTGCCTTTCCGATTTACCTCCAAGACTAAAAGCCTCCCCTCCCCTGACTTGTCAATAAAGATGACAGCTAGAGATGATCTTCCTATGGCAAAGCAACATCTTCAATTTTTAAGTATTTAATGTCTACTCCCAGAAACACTGGGAAGAAAATCTGAAGCTCTAGATTGTTTGTAGAGGAATATTTTGAAGAGTCTGCTTGGAGTCATCTCTTGGTCTTTGTCTTATTCTTGCCTAAAATCATTCTAATGCTATTTTTAAAATTAAATGTCACAAAGCCTGAATGAAATAAATGTCACCTGACTTTTATGGCTTTTTATTATTTTTAGTATTGTGCTTAATAATTTTCCTGCTTTTTAGTGGACTATTTTGCTAATGCAATACATGGGAAGTGGGTGGGATTTAATCTTAAAGAAAACAGAGAGATTTATGGTGCTGGGGACAGATTACTGGGGTTGGAATATCAGCTCTTCTATTTCCTAACCTGATAACCTCAAAGAAGTTATTCAAACGCTCTGATTCTCAGTTAAACTCATCTGTAAAATGGGGTTAATAATAGTTTCTATCTCTCAGGGCTTTTAAGATAATTCATATAAAGCTCCAAATTGCCTCTCACCTTGTTGAGTCAATTTGCATGTTCCCTCCTTATTGGCTGTGGGTGCTGCCATCTTTGTCTCAGTTATGGTCAATTTGCATATTTTGTCCTTATTCGATAGGATAACACATTTATTATTTACCAGAAAAATCAGTCCACTGGAAAAAACAAACATATTCCATTGATTTCACCTTGTTTTTTTTTTAATTAAATGTGATACTTTCTCATGGAATTTTTTTTTAAAAAGTATATTTTATTGATTTTTTACAGAGGGGAAGAGAGAGGGATAGAGAGTTAGAAACATTGACGAGAGACAATCATCAATTAGCTGCCTCTTGCACACCTCCTACTGGGGATGTGCCCGCAACCAAGGTACATGCCCTTGCCTGGAACCAAACCTGGGACCTTTCAGTCCGCAGGCTGACACTCTATCCACTGAGCCAAACTGGTTTTGGCTTTCATGGATTTTTTTTTTTTTTAATCATAGTCAAGAAATTTGGTTTCCTATGACTTTTGGCTGTTTTCACAAATTCACATTTAAATACTTGCTATAAGTGTGAATATTCTATGAATGTTCTATTAAGCTTGAAGACAGCATCCAAAAAAAGAATGCTTCTAATATTTGTAGCATGATTAAAATAAGTGTGAGGTCTCCCCAAGAGTCTACTTTGAAGGGGGTAACATTCATTTGAAATGCTCCTCCACTCCACACCCAGAGGTCCATGTCTTAACTCCTAGAACCTGTGAATGAGTTCCTTTATAAGGCAAGGCAGAATTAAGGTTGCTAATCAGCTGCCCTTGAGATTAGAAGAGTATCCTCCATTATCCAGGTAGGCCCAAGAGTTCTTACAGCTGGAAGCAGGAGAGTGATGCATCCTGGGAACGCCGCATCATCTTGTAAAGGGGCCAGGAGCCAAAACTTCGGGCAGCCTCTAGAAACTGGAAATGTTAAAGAAATGAATCCTCTGCCATCTACAGCAAGCATGTCAAATTCATAGCCCGCAGGTCGCATGCAGTCCACCAGGAATATTTTTGCGGCCCAGACAATACAACGGTATGTAAGAAATATTTTAATAAAAATTTCATAACTTAATTTTTACAATGTCCTGTTACACATAATTATTAATAACAAACTATAATGGTAGTTTTCAAACTGATGACTGATTGCTATAATTGTGTTGCATTCATTTCCCTTATGAGTCTTACGCGCTGGTCCACCATTTCTCTCCACTAATACTAGCAGCGAATATTTAGCGGCCGATTGCCACATCATTCGTCTTGTACTGACCTGTTTGGTGCGTGCAACAGGAAATATTTCGCTTTCTGAGAACAAGAAAAATAGTCTTATTTGCGTTACGTTTATTAATTTGTGCAGTTATTTTGTGTCTGGTAAGCTAATGGTCAAGAAAATATATTAATTTTTATTAAGAGGTTTTATTATTTAACGTTAAGGATTACTCATTTATTTCAGCCTTTTGTATTCAGCCCTGTATCTTTATTGAAATAAATCTACATTTCTTTGAAAATGGAATCTTTTTGGTGTTTTTTTTTGCGGCCCACATAAACTTAAACCTTGTTTATTTGGCCTGTGTTAGCCTTTGAGTTTGGTATGCTTGGTAGCCTCCACAAGGAACATGGTCCATATGCCCGCCCCCTAAATTTTAGCCCAAGGAGACCCATTTCAGACACTGACCTCCAAAACTGTAGGATAAACTCAAGTTGCGTTTAGCCACCAAGTTTATGGTAATTTATTACAGCCGCAAAGGGAACTAATATAACACTGCACTTTGTGGTATTTCCTACCAGGGGTTTTAAGTTTAAAATGATAGTCTTTCTGTTTGTCTTTAATATTTTAGAACACTTAGAAGCAGGGTAAAGAACACCAAAATATTGTCTCCGGAGGTGTAGGTGTTAGTAAGAAATGCGCTCTGCTCTTTAAGTGGGAAGGTTATCTTCCTTTCTGTTTCACTAGGCAGAGATTACTCACAGCTTGAGGCACACGTTGGAGCTTGGAATGAGGAGGGAGGATAAATAGGGATTTTGGGCTGTGGACAGAGCAAATCACTGAAGAGAATTTGACCTTGGGCAGAATGGCTTGTGTTTGTGGAAATTTTGAAAAGATTAAACTGATGAAGCTTCTATTTATAGACGTATTCTGATTGTTTCTGTTTTCCCCAGGCTATTGGAGGTAAATACATATGCTATTCATTGACCAATCTGTTTTCTTTTTTTCCTGTGGAAATATAAGTGATAGAGTATCTGCAACTTTTAGCTATATTAAAGCAACAAAAGAAAAAGGGAGCAATTTAGAAAACCATAGTGCCTGTTGGCATGAGATGATGATTATTTTGTGACATAATTTTGTGGAATGGGGGAGGGGGCGGGCATTTACTGGACTTGGAACAGTGAAGTTTAAAGGTCAAAGGAACATTTACTGGAGATGGATCACAGGCAAGGACTCAAACCAGAAAATCTCAACAGATCTAATACCCCCAGAAGAGGCGCAGAAAATAAATAGGCCACGTGAGCTAAAGCTAACTGAAGGCATTAAAGAGAATAAGCAGAGTCATTTACAACTTTATCAGGGAAAAAGAAATACAAGAGAGAGAATGGCCCATCAATAAATGACGAGGGAGGAGAAATCAATGTTAGTTGTAAAATGTCTTGAGTTATTGAACTGCTGTTTTCAAGTCCATCTTTATGAAGAAATAGGGGTCTGGATAATTAGGAAGTAATTAAGGCTGCACCGACTTTGAGACTCTATTGATAATAAATAAGTAAATAATTACCAATTGCATTAAGTAGAAGAAATGCATTCTATAATAAATTTCCCTGATCCAATGGTAATTATTTTACCACTTGTGAAATTAGCAATGGGTTGAGGGGGGAGGAAACCCACCTCCAAACATGAGCAATGAAATAGATGCAATGATTTGACCAGAGTAAAAGGACAAATGAGCTCATTGTCCAGAGAACTCAGATCACGCAGGTGACTGACTGAGCAAGTTTTACAAATGCTGGATAACTGGTGTTTAGTTATCCAGCATTTGTAATGCTTAGTTAGAAGAACAGAACTAAAATGCTGTGGAAAGCTGCACACTCTCCAGTTGATGCTACATAATGTGGACCTAGGTGTGAACTCGGTGTAATGTGGATTGGATGAATACATCTCATACGTTTTTTATTATAAACAGATTTTTATTCATTTTAGAGAGGGAGAGGGAGAGAGATACCCTGTTTCCCTGAAAATAAGATAGTGTCTTATATTAATTTTTGCTCCCAAAGATGCACTAGGTCTTATTTTCAGGGGATGTCTTATTTTTCCATGAAGAAGAATACGGCACACATTTATTGTTAAATGAAAATAAAGGAAATTTATTACCTGTATATGGTATGCTAGTACGGTAGTTGTCAACACAAACCAGACAAACTGTGAATCCTACAGTATCAAGAATTTACTCGTTTATTCAATGACAATCATGTCATCATCTTTTGGAACATCATCATAACAATGCAATTCCTGAATTTCCTGGTGAATTTCTTGTGACTCCATTTCTTTCAGAATCAGTGGACCAAATCTCTCATGTTTAGCAATAGCACTGTCTTTAAATGAGTCCTTCTTGTCAAGGTAGCCTGCTCGCAGTGCATTTGCAATGCAACTATCAGTGATTTTCTCCCATGAATTCTTCACCCAAGTCACAACTTGTTGCAGTTTAGGTTTCACAAAGTTTCCATGCTGATTTCTCTCCATTCACACAGCAGTGACGTCAGGACTCCGCGTAACGTCACTGGTTGCTAGAAGCCAGTCAGGGCGGCCCTAGCGACCAGTTTATGGTAAATTAATTTTCATTCTGACACAGAGCCTGGGGGCCTTATTTTCGGGGAGATGCCTTATATTTCATTCAGAAGGAAACCTTAAGTAGGTCTTATTTTCGGAGGATGTCTTATTTTCGGGGAAACACGGTAGAAACATCAATGATGATAGAGAATCATTGATCAGCTGCCTCCTTCATGTTCCTTATTGGGGATCATCAAGCCTGCAATTTGGGCATGTGCCCTGATTGGGAGCCAAACCCTGACCTCTTTGTTCATAGGTTGATGCTCAACCAAGGAGCCACAGTGGCCAGGTTTATTAATTAATAAATTGATGTAATCATTTATTTACTCATTTATTTTTGGTAATTCAGAGGTGGTGTAGGATGGGGGAAGAACAGAAGATTTGAGGTCAGAAATACCTAATTTAGTATCTTGCTTCAACTCTATGCAATGAGCACATTGGGCAAGTTCTTTAACCCTTTTGAGGGATGGTAATTATACTTACCTCATGTTTTTATAAAAATGAAGTGAAACAGCTAATATACAGCTCTTGGCACAAAGTAGATACTTGACAAATAAAACTTATCATAATAATATGAAAGATTTCAGTGACACATATTATACAAATGCTTGCTTGAAACCTAGAGAACCCAGAATCTATTTTTGCTGTAATCTTGAATAACACAGAACTTGGCATGTTGGTAGGTGATAAATGATAGCTATTAACGTGTATTTATTATTTAGCCCTGTTATTTTGAGAAAATGATAGTCTCACTTGACCTCAATTTCCACATAAATTAGGATTAACCTATAGTTTTTCAAGCATTTGCTGTGTTCCCAGTATTATCGGAGCACAAGGTTCCCAAAGGATCTTACGAGTTTAGTTGAAGAGGAGTCAACTGGAGGTGAAGGTAGATCTAAATTCCCCCAAGGGTATCAGGAGAACATAGAGGGTAAACCATTGTAACAACAGAAGGCATAACAAGGAAAATAATGGTACCTACTCTGGGCTTTGGAGCTTACTTAAGGTTCAGATGGATGAGGAGATGGGGGAGAAGCTGAAATGCTCTTCAGTTTGAGGAGACAGCCTGAGCCACAGGGTGAAGGTAGGAATGTATGCATCTGGTGATTACACTTCTGAAACATGGGGCATATAATTTGGTACAAGGCATGAGGATTCTCTAGGATATTTGAAATTAGTGCTTTCATCTTTGTATGAGAGGTGAGTGGATGTTGATTAGAAGGGAGGGCTACAGTTGGAGAAATACTTGGACAAAGCAGAAGGAATGTTGTCACTTGTAATAACTGCCTTTTTAAGGGGTCATGGCTTTAGATGAAATGAGGTAGTTGAATCCCTAAAATGCTTTTCTTCTCCTGGGGCTCTGCAACCAGCCAGAGAATTTTCACTTTTCTTCTCTGTTTCCCCCACTAGCCTAAGAGTCCTTTGAGGTGGGAACTAAGTTTTGCTCATGAGCACGTAACGCAGAGCCTGACACAATAACAATGAATGCAAACTACCTGTGGGGTGAATGAAAGCTGCTATAGGTTAGGATCATAAAATGACATTTAATATTTGTCTCTCAAGTACATTTATTTTAGGTACATACTTTATCTACTGCTAAAAGGTGGCTTGCACATTGAAATAGAATACCTGCTGAGAACCAGAGTTCATATTTCAGAAGGAGAAAGATCCCCTCCCTATAGACATCAAGGCCAAGCAGATTATGATATTTGGGCAAGAAATTTGGATTTGGTTTCTGGCAGTTGTAACATAGAGAGAATCACACTGTGTCTTCATTTTTTTCTTCTTCCTGATAAGCAGCCTACAACATTCAACTGCAGAGGGTTTTCCCTGGAAACAAACTTGAGGAGGAAGTGATCACATGGGAGCTTGTAATATTTCAATTAAATGTTCCCATATAGGGAGGGATATTCAATTGGATGTGAGTGAGCATAAAATAGGCTCCAGAGAGAATTGGCACAGAGACCAGCCCCATTTCTTCCGGCTCTCCAGATGGTTCAGGGATGAAATTTACCCAGTTGTTACTGTTGTTGTGTTTTTTGATTGTTTCTTTCTTTCTTTTTTGGAAGCACTGTGCATCTGGAAAAAATAACCAAGAATTCAATTGTTTAAAAAGTAAAGACATTTAGGTATAGTTAGAGGATGGAGTTCATATTAAGTGATTTTGCTTTGAAACAACGGCAAATAACTTGGAAAAGAGCATAAAGCACTTTGCAGGGCCATGGCTCATAAATCTATAACATCGCTTTTATTAATTTGGAATCTTCATGAGCTGAGATGAAGAAAGGAGTCCTTGAATTGATTTCCACATTATGCTGATTTTGTGATCATCTGTGTACTGAGAGACCACCCAATTCATCTCTGTTGTAACTAACACCAGATTTTGTCCTGGATTTGAAATCTCCGGCTATGACATGCAACATATTTAAAAAATCTGTTTGATTGATAGTTTAATCATTGTTCCCTATTACATCAGCAGCCAGGCCTAGCATTCCAATTTTGAAGGATTGTTTTGCCTCTGTCCCTGTGTCACACAAAGTACTTGTGGCTTGCCAACAGTCGATGTGATTGCAGCTTTATAGATTTCAGGCATATTCGAAAGTTTAAATTTTACAGTGTGTTCTTGTGGTTATCTTTTAGACAAACGTGATTTCTAGTTCGTGTGTTATAAAGTCAACGTTCCAATCACTTTCATTGTGTGCTTTTGTCTCTTCCTTTTATTTCTTCCATATTTATACGAGTGTCAACAACTGTATACTTTTGAGAAGCTAGTGGGAAAAGCTAGTCACCTCTTGCTCTTTTTGAATCGAGGGGGGCAAACATGTAATCCTGTTTTCATCTGGGTGTCGTCGAAAATCCTTCCTTTTAGTCAGTGTCATCATTCTAAGTTTTCTATTTGATTTAACAAACAGACAAGTCAGCATGGTTTTAGAGGCTGAAGAAATTCAACCAGGCCTGAAACAAATATGACTGTAGTACACCCTTTAATTGAACTTGACATTTGGATTCATCCATTGATGGTATACTCTGCTGCTCAGGCAAAATTGTTAAGTGGGTAAAAACTGTCTGCAGGGATCTTGCTTCCTAGGCATTCTCTCTGATTTGCTCACTCCCTTTATGACATGTTTAGGTTTCCTTGCCACTCCCTCCTCCCACACTGGTAGCCTCTCACTGGAGTTGTCCTTTTGGAATAAAGTTTCCTATTTTGGGCTATAAATACAAAATTTAATTAAAGTATTTTTAATATACAACTCCTATTTATACAGTACTAGAGGCCCAGTGCACGAAATTTGTGCATGGTGGTGTCCCTCAGTCCAGCCTGTACCCTCTCCAATCTGGGACCCCTTGAGGGATGTCAGACTGCCCATTAGGCCCGATCCTACCAGGACTGCTGGCTCTCAACTGCTCACCTGCCTGACTTCCTGATTGCCCCTAACTACTTCTGTCTGCCAGCCTGATCACCCCCTAACCACTCCCCTGCCAGTCTGATTGATGCCTAACTGCCCTCCCCTAAAGGCCTGGTCCCCCTGCAACTGCCCTTGCCTGCAGTCTCGATCACCCTCAATTTGCCCTCCCTTGTATGCCTAGTCCCCCCCAATGGTCCTCTCCTGCTGGCCATCTTGTGATGGTCATCTTGTGTCCACATGGGGGCAGCCATCTTGTGTGTTGGAGTGATGATCAATCTGCATATTACTCTTTTATTACCGTGTTTCCCTGAAAATAAGATATCCTCCGAAAATAAGACCTGCTTACAGGTTTCCTTCTGAGTGAAATATAAGGCATTTCCCCGAAAATAAGGCCCCTAGGCTCTGTCTTAGAATGAAAATTAATTTACTATAAACTCCAACTGGCATCTAGCAACCAGTGACGTTACGCGGAGTCCTGACATCACTGCTGTGTGAATGGAGAGAAATCAGCGTGGAAACTTTGTGAAACCTAAACTGCAAGAAGTCGTGACTTGGGTGAAGAATTCATGGGAGAAAATCACTGACAGTTGCATTGCGAATGCACTGTGAGCAGGCTACCTTGACAAGAAGTACTCATTTAAAGACAGTGCTATTGCTAAACATGAGAGATTTGGTCCACTGATTCTGAAAGAAATGGAGTCAGAAGAAACTCACCAGGAAATTCAGGAATTACATTGTTATGATGATGTTCCAAAAGATGATGACATGATTGTCATTGAATAAATGAGTAAATTTTTGATACTGTAGGATTCACAGTTTGTCTGGTTTGTGTTGACAACTACCGTACTACCGTACCATATACAGATAATAAATTTACTTTATTTTCATTTAACAATAAATGTGTACTGTATTCTTGTTCATGAAAAAATAAGACATCCCCTGAAAATAAGACCTAGCGCTTCTTTGTGAGCAAAAATTAATATAAGACACTGTCTTATTTTCAGGGAAACAGGGTAGATAGGATAATTTGATGTCTGAAATTTGTACACACCTATCATGACAAGTTAAGAAAATGAACATATCTACCACCAACACGTTTCCTCATGTTTTTTGCTAATCCCCCCTCTAACCCTTAATTCCCCATGTCCAAGTGCCCAACGCCATCTCCAGACAACCTCTTTCTGTTTTCTGTACCCATAGATTTGTTTCTATTTAATATCTTATATAAATTTAATCAGTATGTATTTTTTTGTGTGTTTTGAATTTTTTCATTCAGTGTTGTTATTTTGAGATTCATCTATGCTGTTTTTTGCACATCAGTGGTTCATTCTTTTTGTTGCTTAGTATTCCATTGTATGAATGTACCACACTTTGTCTACCTTGTCATTTGTTACTCTGCATTTGGGTTGTTTTTATTTTTTCTCTTTTCTTTTCTAAATGTAAATTTTATTTTTTAACTTTGGTTTACAGTCAATATTATTCTATATTGTTTCAGGTGTGCAACATATTGGTTAGGCAGTCATATACTTTACAAAGCATTTTGCTTGATATTTCCAGTGCCTACCTGGCACCATACATAGTCATTAATAACAATATTGTTGATTTATTCCATATGCTGTACTTTCAATCTCTGAGATTGTTTTTTAACTAAAAATTTGTCCTTTTTAATCCCTTCACCCCTTTTACCCAGTCCAATTTTTGACTAATACAAATAAAGCTTCCACGAACATTATGTACAAGTCTGTTTGGACATATGTTTTCATATTTCTAGCATTTACCTAAGACATACAGATGGCTGGGTTACATGGTAGATGTATGTTTAACTTTTTAAGAAACTGCCAATCTGACAAAACATTTACAATTTAGTTGTACTATTTTACATTCCTACCATGGGTGTATGAGAAGTCTGTCTGTTACAAGTCTATGCAATGTTAATGTTCATTTTACTGATGACCAACAATGTTAATCATCTTTTCATGTGTTATTTGTCATTTATGGATTTTATTTGTTGAAGTGTGTGGCTAAATGTTTTGCCTTTTAGAAATACTGATTTTTCTCTATTGTTTTTCTGTTTCACTGATTTCAGTTCTCTTCTTCATTAATTTGCTTTCTCCTGATCACTTTGGTTTTAATTTTTCTTTCTTTTTCTAGTTTCTTAAGGTAGAAGGTGACTCATCATTTGAGGCTTTTATTTATTTCTTTTTAATAAAGGCATTTAGTGCTGTAAACTTTCCTCTAAATACTGTACTTGCAGCATTTCACAACTTTTGATATCTTATTATTTTATTTTTATTTACCTTAAAATGCTTTCTAACTTCCCTTTTGATTTCTTCTTTGAGCCCTTGATTATTTGGAAGGATGTTATTTAGTTTTCAAATATTTGAGATTTTCTAAATATTTTTTTGTTTTAATTATAATTTAATTCTCTTTTGCCCAGAGAAGATAGCTCAGAAAAGATATTTGTATGATTTAATCCTTATAAATTTATTGAGACTTGATTTATGGCCCCAGAGATTATGGTCTCTCTTGGTAAATGTTTTGTGCACACTTAAAAATGATTCTGTTGGTGTTGGGTAAGGTGGTCTATAATTTTCAATTATGTAAAGTGGGTTGATAGTCTGTTTCAAGTCTTGTACATCTTTACTAAATTTCCTGTCTACTTGTTCTATCATTTAATGACAGAGAATGCTAAAATCTCGGCCCGTAATTGATGATTTGTTCTCCTTGCAGTTTTATCAGTTTTGTTTTATACATTTTGAAACTTGTCATTATCAGGTGTGTAAGCTTTGAGTCTTATTATACCTTCTTAATGAGTTGACCCTTTTATCAGGATGAAATGACCCTTTTTATCACTGATAATATTCTGTGCTCTAAAAAGCAGGAAGATATACTAAACCTGATATTAATAAAGCCACTCCAAGTTTTAAAAAAAATCAGTGTTAACCTTTAGTATATTTTCTTTTTATCCTTGTTTTGCCTTTGTATTTGACTCTTGCTTTAGAACAATCATGGATATAGATTGTGTCAATCAGTGATTCTTGTTTGTTTGTTTTGTTAATTCTCACCTGAGGATATTTCTTTCCATTTATTTTTAGAGAGAGTAGAAGGAGGGGGAGACGCAGAAAGAGAGAGAAACATCAAAGTGAGAGAGACATATTGCTTGGTTGCCTCCCGAATGCACCAGGATCAGTAGGGCAGCAATCCTGCATCGAGGTATGTATGTGTCCTTGATGGGAATTGAACCCACAACACTTTAGTCTGTGGGCTGATTCTCTAACCACTGAGAAAACAGGCATGGGTAGCCCTAACCAGTTTGGCTCAGTGGATAGAGTATCAGCCTGTGGACTGAAGGGTTACAGGTTTGATTCCGGTCAAGGGCATGTACCTTGGTTGCAGTCACAATCCCCAGTTGGGGGTGTGCAGGAGGCAGCTGATTGATGTTTCTAACTCTCTATCCCTCTCCCTTCCTCTCTGTAAAAAATCAATAAAATATATTTAAAAAACCCCCAAACAGGTTAGGGTAGTGATTTTTGTTTTTATTTTTTGCAAATTAACCCCATTGATTTATATTTCACATATATATATTATTTTCCCATATTATAAATAGAATGCATAAGTACACATCTTAGAAATTTTGAAAAATATGCATAATTAAAATTACCTGTAATTATATCTATTAGCAATTTTTATACTTCTGTTTTACAGTTATTACTGCATGCTTATTTTCTGTCATCTTTTCTTATGTTACTAAAACATTTTTACCTTTAATGCTGTTTCATCATAGAGTCATGCTATTATTTTTGTAATCTATTTCCTTGTAATCAGACAAATTCCCCTGAATTTGGGCTTATTTCTTTACAATAGATTTCCAGAAATGGGATAATAGGAATGAACGTTTTTTGGGCACTTAAAACACAATGCCTTATTGCTTTCCAAAATGGGTGTAACAATGTACACCTAAACTCTTATCATATTTGGCATGACTTTCTGTTTCACTAGGTAAATGTTTTAAAACTATACATGCTTATTAAAGCATGAGATATGTTTGATAAATTTGATGTTAACTTAAAAAATGCATATATATCTTTATTGATTTCAGAGAAGAAGGGAGAAGAGAGAGAGAGAGAGAGAAAAACATCAATGATGAGAATCATTGATTGGCTGCCTCCTGCACACCCCCTATGAGGGATTGAGCTCTCAACCCAGGCATGTGCCCTTGACGGGAATTGAACCCATGACTCTTCAGTCCATAGGCTGACAGTCCATCCATTGAGCCAAACCAGCTAGGGCTGATGTTAACTTTGAATTAGATAGCTGGTTGGAACAAATTTTTAGGTAACTGTCTAACTGTAGGAGAAAGTTTTTCTTCTACTTTAAAATTAGTTTTTAAAATTTCATTTGCATTCATTTTATAACCACAACCAACTAATTTTTCCCCCTTTCATTCAGAGTCATAAATTAGCATTAATTTGACAAATCACACTGTGCAGTGAACATCTTATATCTTTCTTAATTTAGGCAAGCGTTCCCTTCCAGGATTAATGCAAGAATTCTTTTGGGATCTGCTCAAGCCTGGTAGAACTCCTTAATTTATTACCCTATTTGTTTTATTTACTTAGGATTTTTTATCTTGCCTACTACCAAACCAGATTCGAGGTGACTTATCCATAAAAAGACAAAAACAGTAAGAGAAAGAATGCAAAGAATAAAGCAAAACATGTTAACGAGAACGTCAGTTAATTATTGCAACTGGACATTGACTTTTAAAATCATAGGTTCATGGCATTTTTTTGCACATTAATATTAGTTTGTTTGTGTTTGCCCTTGGGCTCTGCTGGCAGCTTGTGAGAACTGAGTGGAATGAGACAGTGAGTCAGAGGCTGGGGAGGTTCCTGGCTCCTGGACTTCAACCTCAGGGGCCCCCTGGGCATGCTGGGACCTCACTGTCTCACCTGAATGCACACCCATTTATCCTATTCGCGCTCTCCCAGGAAACCGCCCAGAGGACACCCTGGCCCTTAGAGGACAGGCTCCGGGAGCTCTTGTGGCAGCCAGTGGGCAGCATTTCTCAGACCATCGGCCTCTGTGGTGGGGTGATAATTTGTCTTTGACTTCACCCGGGGTCCTTTTCTCCGTGGCGCAGCAGGAAGTGGAAGACCGCGGCCCTGCTGTTGTGCTAAGAAGTCATTATCGCCAGACAGAGCAGAAGTAGGGACTGCAGCTAATGGGCCTCTCAGGCTGTCCAGAAATCATTACACGACTGAGGGAGAGGCAGCAACTGTTTTAAATCCCATTAGTGGGGCTGATGGGCTGTCTGGGACAGGATGCCTATCCCTGAACCAGCAGCTTAGAATAACTTCTCCTCATTAACCCTCTCATGCTGGGAGCTGTCATTGCCTCGGCTGCAGTCCCACCACTCACTGTTCCGAGGAGGAGAAAGATTGAGTTAGGTGGCTCATGCATTATCTCATTTAATGGTAGCAACCCCCTTCGGAAGCGGATGTTGACTCCTTTGCGCAGGAGAAGAGCCTGCGCTCTGCTCAAGGTCACACAGTAAGTTATGGAGCCAAGATTTGAACTTGGATTGTCCGACTCTAGAGCCCATATTCCTTTCATGGACCCCTTGACTCCAGAAGACCGTGTGTATGTGTCTGAGGAGGTGCTAGAGTATGGTAGCTCATGAATGACCGTCACAGTGGCTGACGCTAATGACTTGGGATCTGGCACTAAGCCTTGAAACTCACACGTTTTGGCCAACTTGAAATACCCACATTTTTCTGTATAAACTCCATTGTCAGAACTTAATAACATTTAGGCCATTCTTTCATCCTCTTCCCATTCTAGAAAATACTTTTCTCCCAACTTTTTGTTCTGTAGTGAGAATAATAGAATTCAGATATAATCTGTTTTATAAGCTGATGGCCCAAGATGACCTAATTAAAGGTAAATGAAGAGGAGTAGCATACATTTTATTTATTTTAGTTCTACTACGTAAATTAAATATTTCCAAGTCTCCTCTGATTTTTTCTTAAGCGTAACGGTTTTGGTGTTACACAAAAATGATGAATTCTAATTTGGGGAATGATATTCATTTGTTTAAATGTCTACAGATTATTATGAAACAGGTTTTAAAACATTGTTCAGGATAGCTATAATGATTACAGGGTGAATATTATGATGATGTCTTCTAATAACTGTGCTAAATAGAGTTGCATGACATAGCCAAAGGGTCATAGTTACAGGATATGCTGAATGTAGGTATCTTTAAAATATGTTCACCTTTTTTTCGTTATGCTATTTTGGGCATTGCCAAACCATTAAAAAAACCCTCAATAACAAAAACATGTTTTTAGTTAAGGACCACCTTATTTTTTTAAAAATCAGATTATCCTCAGGCTTGCAAAGCTAGATTATATAAACTTGTTTATACCGATGAATTGCCCTAGTGCCAATTTCAATGTTTTTGCCACTTTGGTTCCACTCACTTTACATAATAGTCATGAGGTAAATCAATGGCTAAAACAGAAACGTTATACAGGAACAATCTGACTCTTCAGGAGTCGTCTTTTCCATGTTGTAACCAATGCTTAGTTATATTTATTCCAGCTGTCTGTGGTGCTATGCTAAACCAGCTAATAATGTCTTCACCTTGTAAGATGCAATGTTAGCAAAAACCTTTTGTGTTACCTGGAAATCTTTTGGTGTATTTGAAACTCAGAGCCTTTCTTCAAATTCAGCTACATATTGAGGTGAAAGAATGTTCTGGGCACCAGGGCAACAAACAAGGCAGAGGCTGAAATCCACATGATTCTAAACAATAGTGTGTCATCCAATATGTGGAAGTCCCACAGGAGATTTCTCATTCCAAGGCAGCTTTTCCTTTCTGAGAATAGCCTTTCCTAGGGAACCTCCCTTTACAGACCAGTCATTGGTTCTACAGATCCTGGTTAAATGCCTCCTATATGATTTACTTATGACTAGTAGTAGGTGCCAAGGAGAATTCCAGGATGAGTGAGACATATCCCTGGTCTCCAGTTTGTGGGCATTCTTGAAAAGTTTTATAGCATGGATAGCATTTCACTAGGTAGAAACAGGAAAGTAAACTCCAGGTTGGAGAGAATGGAGTCTATTTGACTGGCTGTAGGATAGTTGTGGTAGGAATAGGAAGGGGGAAATAAGCATTAGAGACTTTGAAGAGACTGTATAAGAATTGGCAATTGCTTAGATGGGAGTTGGGCAAAGGTGATAAAGGAAAAAATGGATAAAAAACATTGGATTTAGTGATTAGGAAGTAAGTTTTGATGTCTTAATGTTGAATATTAATAAAATAGTTCAAGACAGGAGCTAAATTATAAAGGACTGACGTGAGTACAAGGACAAAGAAGGGAATTCTGTCTACTTCTTGAGAAATTTGTTGACACAAGGAAGGAGGGAGGGTAGAGATTTATTTATCTAGGGAGAGTTGAATAGATTTGAAGGCAAAATAGAAGAGGCCAGAGGCAAGGTAGAGATTAATGAAAAAAGTACAATTTGTGGAAAAGAGAAACGGAAGAGAATGAAGTGAATTTTTAAATGGAAGAGTTAGTTTTGAACAGGAAGAGAGATGTGTTTTTTTTTTTTTTTTGAGGAAGATGAGATAACAATGAGGCAGAAAAAGTACAGAGAAACTCTGAAGTGGCCTAAGGATAAGGCTTTGATCTCAGATTTGTGAGTCCTGATTTCATCTGCTGGGCGGCGAGGAGAATGTGCAAAGTCTGACCAATTTTTATGGGGTACACAAATGATGAAGAAGACAGCTAATTATAATTGAGGCTGAGATGATAGCAGAGGGACAGGCTGGGTGTCATGGGCAGGACTGGGGCTGAGCAGGCTCAGGATGGGAAACGAGGCTGCTACTGGGGCCCTCTGCTCTGTAAATATTGATTTCATTAGTATAGAGCCGTGGTCGGCGAACTGTGGCTCACGAGCCATATGTGGCTCCATGGCCCTTTGAGTGTGGCTCTTCCACAAAAATACCACGGCCTGGGCGAGTCTATTTTGAAGAAGTGGCGTTAGAAGAAGTTTAAGTTTAAAACATTTGGCTCTCAAAAGAAATTTCAATCGTTGTACTGTTGCTATTTGGCACTGTTGACTAATGAGTTTGCACTGGTATAGAGAAACATGCATTGTGGTTAATAGGGAGTGAAAAATCGTATGTTTGAAGTCCATTAGAAATGGTACCGTATTTGCCGGCGTATAAGACGATTTTTTGACCCTGAAAATACCGTATTTGCCGGCGTATAAGACGACTGGTCGTATAAGACGACCCCCTAACATTTCCACTCAAAATACAGAGTTTGCTATATACTCACCGTATAAGACTACCCCCCTCTTGGAGGCATATTTTTCAGGGCCAAAAAATCATCTTATACGCCGGCAAATACGGTATTTGTGTTCCATGAGCTTCTGTTCTTAAGTGCAGGTGACTGAGGATGGATTGTACTGTATGTCTGATGTGTCCTAGTTATGACAGTTCTAAATGCTTCACTTAAGTCTTGGCTCCCTATTCCACCCCTCCCCCCTCTTACTCTCCATCTCAGAGCCTATAGGATCTATAAGATTGACTCAGGCTCATGTGCGGGGGCCCTGTCTTGAACAGTCTCTCTTTCTCTCTGGCTTGTTATAAGTAACTTGAGATGTCATTCAGAAGAATCATAAAGGGAAGTCTTGCTCTGGGTGGGATTTAACAGAAATTGATCAGCGCACAGAAAAGAAAGTGAATATGTATAGTCTTTCCGCTTTAATCCTTTTGAGAGGGTGGAGTCTGTATGAAAAGCTGTCTTTTTATGGAGGCTTAGAACAGTTGTAAGAAAAAAATTCAAGCCACAAAATTTAAATGAGAAGTCACAAAGACTCAGACAACTGGAGGTTGTTGATAGTATAGGGATAACGTAAACTTTATGGGTTGTTTTGAATGTCTGTTAATAGCTGAGTATACTTTATAAGGTTAATTTAATAGATGATGTATCTGTGAGGATATATGTTTAATTGAAAAGAGCTTTTAAGTTGCCACTCCATGGTAACAACAAGTACAAAGCTGGACAAACGGAAAAACCAACAACTCTTCTTGGATGCCTAAGAGAGAGATGACATAGGGCAAATGACTGCCCTCAAGATTGGAGAGACAGATTTCTTTAGGGGCTAAATCACATGAGCTGGAAGTCCAGAGACACTGAGTATTGGTTCTGGGTTTTCTAGGAGCTGAGGATGAGGACTTAACGTCCATGGGCCTTTTTTTCTTCAGCTGTGAAATGATGGGGCTGAACTCAGAGGTGCCTTCAAGCTCTAGCATTCTATAATTATAGATGCACAGCAGTTTGTTTGGTTAGACTGTTACATTGCTATGCATCCGAGATGTGGTGAGAAGAGCAGTAAACAGGGAGTCGGAGATCTGTATATTAGTTCCAGTTCTTCTAATTACTGCCTTCGTCACCTAAGTTCTGCAAGCTCTAGTGTGTTAGACAAAATAAGGCCCCTCCCCTTGCCCCCACATATGTGTCCAGCTCCTAATTCCTAGAACATGCAATGTGGTGGTATCTGGAGAAGGAAATTTGCAGTGGGAATTAAGGTTAAAATAGTTAAAATATGGGGATTATCTTGGGTCAAAGAATCCTTAAAAAATGTCAGAGGAAGGCAGAATGGCAGGTTAGAGACATCTAAGATGAAAGAAAAGGCAGGGAGTTTTAAAGAATGAGAGAGACTTGATTCACCATTGTTGGTTTTGAAGGTGGAGGAAGCTGGCCACGAGCCAAGGAGTGTGGGTGGCCTGAAGAAGCTAAAAAGGGCCAGCAGAGAAACATGGAACTCAGGGCTATAACTGCACGGAATTGAGTTCTGCCAACAACCGAAAAGAGCAAGGAAGTATATTATTTTTTTAAAGGCTCCAGAAAGGAATGCAGCCCTGCCAATACCTTGATATTAGTCTGTTGAGACCCATGTCAGAGTACAAGTAGGGTAATAAACTTATGTTTCTTTAAGCTGCTAAGTTTCTAGAAAGTTATTATGGCAGCAGTAGGAAATGTATACACCACTCTCTTCAACTATAAACGAAGGGGAATAGTAATAGCAGTTTTGGCCTGTTTGTCTCTATATTAAGTTATTAGAAGAGGTAACAGTAATATCAGCAAAACTGGCAGATAAGGACCTCTGAAAATTCATTCTTCCAAAAGAAAAAAGACAATGAAAACATTAGAAAAACTGTCAAAATCAATTTTTTTTCAAAATTCTTGAAATTAATCAAATGTTTAACAATGATTCAAGAAGTATTCAAGAAAAAGAGTTCAGTATTGGTAAATCATTGAGCTTTGTGGCATTTTAACTTGCCTTATTTTTATTCCAGCTCTGCAGTAGCCTTGAAAATCAAACAAAATATTTAACACAAAATAAGGCAGAAATGGATGAATATAGAGGCAAAAAAAGACATGACATATAGAAAACAAATTAAAAAATGTCAGGAATAAATCCAAAGTTACTGGTAATTATATTAAATGTAAATAATTAAAAGGCATAGTTGACAACATGGATAAAAAGAATGATCCAATTATATGTTGTCTAAAAGAGACACTTTTCTGATTCAAAGACACAAATAGATTGGAAATAAAAGGATAGAAAAAGTTATATCATGCAAACAGTAGTAAAAAAAAAGAGCTGGAGTAGCTATACAATAGCAAACAAAATAGATTTCAAGACAAAAATTATAAATAGTCACAAAGAAAAGCACTTTATAATAATTCAAGGATCAACCTGTCAAGAAAACAAGCAACAATTAGAGACATATTTGTACTTAAAAATAGAGTCCCCAAATGAAGAAAAAAAAATGATAGAATTGAAAGAAGAAATAGACAATTCAACAATACTAATGTACATGATAAATTATCTCTGCTCAACACTATGGAAGATTCCACCTAACAGCAGAATGTACATTCTTTTCAAGTTCATATGGAATATCCTTTAGGATAGATCACGTGTTAAGCCATAAGATAAATATTAATATATTTAAAATAATTAAAATCATATAAGGCATATTTTCTGATTGTAATGGGATGAAATTAGGAATAATTAACAGAAGAAACTTGGGAAATTCACAAATATGTGGAAGTCAAGTGACACACTTCTAACTAATCAATGGGTAAAAGGAGAAATTACAATAGAAATGAGAAAATACTTCGATATTTTGAAATAAAAATTTTGATATGAATGAAAACTTGAATACAGCTAAAGCAAGGCTTAGAGAGAAATTTGTACATATAAATGCCTACATTAGGAAAAAAGAAATATCTCAAATTGATAACCCAACTTTTCACCATAAACAACTAGATAAAAGAGAGCAAACTAAACCCAAAACAAGTATAAAGAAGAAAAAAAAGATTAGAGTCTAAATAGTGGATAAACAGATATACAATAGAGAAAATCAACAAAACCAAAACTTAGTTCTTTGAAAAGGTTAACAAAATTGATCAATATTAAGCCAGACACCAGGAAAAAGATAAAAGACCCAAATGACTGAAATCAAGATTGAAAGAGAAAACATAATTACCAAGGAATAGGAGGACTATAAAGGAATGTTATGAACAATTATATGGCAATGAATGTGACAACCAAGATGAAATAGATATGAAATTGGGTATATGTATAGACCACAGAGAATTGAAAGCATGTTCATACAAAAACTTGTGCATGAATGATCACTACAGCATTATTCATAGTAGACAAAAAGTGGAAGCAACATTAATATTCATCATTTGATGAACAGTTAAACAAAATATGGTATATGCCTATAATAGAATATTACTCAACCAACAAAGGACTGAAGTAAAAATATATATTATATATATGTGTGTGTGTGTGTGTGTGTGTGTGTATATATATATATATATATATATATATATATATATATAAAATAACACCTTGAAAACATTATATTAAGTGAAAGAAACCAGGCACAAAAAGCCACATATATGATTCTGTCTCTATTAAATATCCAAAATCCAAAGAGATAGAAAGTTTCGGGGTGTGGAGGAATGGGTATGACTGTGAATGGGTTTTTTTTGTGTGTTTTTTTTTGAATGATGAAGATATTCTAGAATTAGGGTTGAAGATTTTCATTAGTTTCCTAGGGCTATGTAATAGATAACCATAGACTTGGTGGCTTAAAACAACAGAGTCCAGAGTCTGAAATCAAAATGTCACCAGTATTAGTTCATTCTGTGGAGGCTCTGAGGGAGAATCTGCTCAATGATTCTCTCCTAGCTTTGGATGGTTGCGAGCAATCCTTGGCTTGTGGACACATCACTCAAATCTCTGCCTCCATCTTCACATCACCTTCTCCTCTGTGCTTCTCTTCCTTTGTGTCTACTTGCAAGAACACTTGTCATTGGGTTTAGTATTATCCAGGATGAATTCACCTCAAGATCCTTAACTATATCTGCAGCTAACTTAACTGTGATCTTAAGAGCACATTTACAGATTCCAGCTGGACTTATCTTTTGGGGGATTCAGCATTCAACTCATCACAGAGTTGCACAACTTTATGAATATACTAAAACCATTGAATTGTACACTTTAAAATGATAAAGTTCATGGTTTGAAAATTAAATTAAAAAATAACATAAAACGATTTCATAATATTTTTGTAAGAATATATTTATAAAAGGCAATCATATATTTGAGGTTAAAAACAGTATGGTAATGTTAGTTGTTGTTCCAGGTGGGTGGAAAGGGGCATTACAGTTCTTAGGAAAGTTTCTTTCATTGCTGAGAAAATGACTCAAGGATGATCATAAATTGGAAATGAACAGGACAGAATTATTGACACAGAAGCTCTGCAGAGAAAATAACAACAATGGCTGCTAATATTAAGCACCTAGTATATGCTATTTACTTTATAGACACTCTACAAAAATCTTACTCTACTCATACAAGGTAGTTATTATTCCCATTTTACAGAAGAGAAAACAAAGTTAGAGTTCATCGGACTTTCCCAAAGGCACACAGAGAAAGTAGAGCTAAGATTTGAACCCAGGGATGCCTGACTCAGATAACATTCTTTCAACTTAATATAAAGTTCAGCATTGTAGTAAACAGCAACTAGGCAATACACAGGGGAAATAAATCTCCCAAGAATCCTGAATTTTTCATTAGTCATCCTTGAAACATTTAGAAGGCAATAATAATAACTATGCTCACAATATATTGAAGGCATATACTTTTTGCCCAGCATTGTACTGGGCTTATTACGCACATTCTCTCAGTTAATTCTCAAGAGCTTCATGAGAAAGATTTTATTACTGCTACTTTGCAGATGAGAAAATGAACTTACTCAAGTTAAGAAACTTTCTCAAGGGCATTGAACTGTTAGGTGGAGGTGCCAGAACTTGAAGCCAGGTGTGTCTTAGTCTGGACCTGTGCTCTTTCACCTACTCTACTTTGCCTCCATTTAAGTTCTAGCCAACCTTCTCATGCTTGAATGGTATATGGCAGTTTGAGGTGAACTAAGGTTCTGAAGTCTTTTCCAGACTCCAGACTGCCTCAGACACCAGCACCAGAATTTTATCACATCTAATCTGGAAGACCTTGTCCCTCTCTATTCTTCCTACCCCAATCCTACACATCCTTCAAGACCCAGCTCAGGTCTGAACTCTTTCTTCCATCCCACACTAGAGGTGGTCAGAGACCACTCTCTTACCATACCATCTAATTCAAAAGTTCCTCTAAAAGGCTTGCAATTATAAAGATCTTTAAATGGGTATTTGTCATAAGATATAAACTGATGTATCTAGAAAACTATTCCAATTATGGCTGTTATTTATAGAAGTAAACACCATTGGTAAGTTTTAGCAAAGCACTTAGAGTGGTTTGGATCAAGTCCAAATTGTTCACTTGTTAATATATTATTTATATTAACAAAATCAAATGTTAGGCTGAGCAAGTTTCTCCCCCGCCCCATAATACCATGTGTTTACTAAGGCTGTTGCCCTTCTTGATGATTATTTGTGAAACATAAATTGCACGATATGCACCCTAGTTTCTGAGACTCTTGATAACATTTGGAAATACAGATACAGAGGATCAGCCATATGAAAGACAACCCACTCAATCAATTTTGCATCATTATGCATGAAGCTCTTTTCTGCTGTTGTTTAGAAAGATTGAAGATGAAAAGGGGTCATGGCTTACTGCTGTTTTATGCACTCCCTCCATATCCACTCTGCTGGGTTGTTTGCCATGGATTACTCATTCTCTCCCAAGTGGCTCTCCACAGTGGTCAAATATTTAAGAAGTCTCTATTTCATTGTGACTCCATTACGTATTTCCCCTTCAGTGTCTTCACTTCTTTTTAGTGAGTCTCAGCCACTTGATAATCTATGGAGGCATTAATCTACCTTTGTTTTATCCCTTCCCTCCATCCCCCCCCCCCCCCCCAGAACAAGATTTTACAATATGGCACCAGAGCACATCCAGCTGTGACTCAGGGAGGCAGATTGTGGCCAGAGAGATCAGGGATCCCACCCAATCATAGTGAACAGCTTGTTTCTCTCTCCACACTGCTCCTTCATCAGCTGCCCTTTGTAACTTCCATATGGGTATTGTAGGCAGAACGTAGCCCTATAGCAAGATTTCAATGCTGGTTCCAACACTCAATGGCTCGGCTCTTGGGTCAGTCCTTGTAAGCTCTCTACATCTTAGTATCCACATCTGAACCAGAGGCTAATCATGCAATTACATCACAGGGTCATTGTGAAAATGATATAAGGCCACAGACATGAAAGTACTTTATAAATTCTAATTAAAAGGCTGGCCATTTCATTGTTGGACTCTGTAATTATGAAAAAGCTTATTATCTTAATTTAAAAATCTGCCTTCCTCTAAATTATGTCCATTGTTTTTAGTTCTAGTAATAAACATTAATTTGCTGATAACAATGGTGATGATGATAATGTCATTTGCTATTTATTGAGCACTTACTATGCAAAGTGTTTTACATGAATTACTCACGTAGTCTTCTTGGAGCGGTGCGACTTTTGCAATTGGCAGCATGATGCAAACTGGCACACTGAAAGAAGATTCATTATAAAAAAAAAGCTAATAGGGACAGGTAGAAAGCATCATGCTTGCAAATCTATGGTTGTGGTCTGCATCACTCAGGATCTAAGCAGGAAACAGATGGCCCACTCTGGGGACAGTTAAGTGATGGGAACGTGGGCAGGATGTGGGGAATCACCAAGAGATGGGGAAGTACCCAATGACTGGGAACAGCGGAAGCTGTTAGCTCTTAGGCTATAGCCACGGGAGAGGGGGTCTCGCAGGAGCTGAGGCTTTAGGTGAAGGAACACAGATACTGCCAAGCTGGCACGGCGTGGAGGGAGGGAGGGAACAACTCAGATTCTTCCCATTTGCTGAACCCAATGAGAAGCCAGAGGGCCAGGGAATCATGGGGCGTCAGTCACCTTGAAGACAGAGCAGTGTGGACAGTCCATCTGAAAGGTCAACCTGGGAATAACCAGTGCAAGACCATAAGAAATGTCAGCATAAGTAACTTACAAATGTAGAGGAAAACAAGTGAGTGATTAAATATGCAGAATGGGCTATTTCTAAAGCTTTGTGTGTGTTTTTTTGTTTGTTTGGGAATATATTCAGAGTATATTTCTCTTAGATTTATTTTAAATGCTGATTCTGGTCTGTATTTGTTGTTGTTAATCCTTACCAGAGAGGATATCCATTGCACTTCAGAGAGAGTGGAAAGGGGGCGGGGGGGGGGGGGAGATAGAGATAGAGAGAAACATTGATGTGAGAGAGACACATCAATTGGCTTCCTCCCACATGTGCCTGACAGGGACCAGGGATCAAACCTGCAACCCAGGTATGACCTCTTGACTGGGACTCAAACTTGAGACCCTTTGGTATGTGAACCAATGCTCTAACCACTGAGCAGCCAGCCAGGGTGTGTCTGTATTCTTTTATAAATAAATTGGGAACTTTGACTAATTTAGTGTGTGTTTTTTGTGCGTGTGCACATGCACACGCATCCATGTGTGCTTGCATGTGGCTTTTCTTTACACATCTGTAGCCCAGTGGTTCTCAAACTTTAGCAAGCATCAAAATTGCTTGGAGTGGTTGTTAAAACAGACTTCTCGCCCTCCCTCCCCCCCCCCAGAGCTTCTGATCCTGTAGGTCTGTGGTGGGGCCTGGGAAATTACATTTGTCACAAATCCCTAGGTGATGTTGATGCTGCTGGCTCAGGGAACCACATTTTGAGAGCCATTATATTGCCTCCCTAAAATTTTCCCCTAGGGTTTTTGAGAGGGTTAAATGAGGCAGTCATGCAGGGGATCTAGGCACAGGGCCTAGCATGAAGGCAGTGCTTGCTGTTCCCGCTACCACCACCGTCAGGACAGCTGCTCCTAGCTGCTCCCACTGTTCGCTCAGCTGTTCCTACTGCCCGGTAATCCCTCATCCAGATAATACCATAGTTAGGTATTAAGAGCAGTGAGATCTGCCTTAATTAATTAAAGAATGTAACTACCTCTCTGGGAGTCATTTGCATTTTAGAGAAGCTTATTAATTCAAAGACATTTGTAATTTGAAGACTATCAGACACTGTGATAAAGAGACACACACAACTTCCGACATTGTATTGTGGGAGATACGTTTGAGAAGGGAGTGGACACCACTTAGGCTCCCTGCTGGGTCAATTCCTTCTAGATCTGCTATTTGGGATTCGACCTTCTTTGTTAAAAGTTCTGAGCTCGGCCGAAACCGGTTTGGCTCAGTGGATAGAGTGTCGGCCTGCAGACTGAAGTGTCCCGGGTTCGATTCAGGTCAAGGGCATGTACCTTGGTTGCGGGCACATCCCCAGTAGCGGGTGTGCAGGAGGCAGCTGATCGATGATTCTCTCTCATCGATGTTTCTAACTCTCTATCCCTCTCTCTTCCTCTCTGTAAAAAAAATCAATAATCAATAAAAAATATTTTTTAAAAAAGAGTTCTGAGCTCTTCCACAATAGGATGGTGCATAGCCTGGGTGTGGGAGAAGTGCAGTAGCCATTTAGATGTGTGGGTTCTTTTGCAAATCTGGTGTGTTTATAAGCGAGGCGATGCTTGCATTGTGTTTATGTATTCAATCATGTAATAAAAAATGCACATAAAATCCATTTGAAAAGCACGCCTTTCAATTTCATGCTGAGAATAATGCAGCAAGCCTCAGTGCAATACAATTATAATCACATAGTTGCAGAACAACATTGCATTTGAAATCATGGCATTAGACAGTAGAGAACGAGTTGGAAGCTGATCTTCTGAAAGTCCTTTGAATGTAATTTTGATTTGGAGAATCTGGGCTGGATGGCTATAGGGGCTTAATCTTCTTACTTAACTCCAGAGTACATACAGAGAACAAAAATAGGATAATGAACAACACTTTCAAATACAAGCTTACCAGCCATCTTGATAAAACGAGTGTTGTTTTGCATATGAATGTCAACATTGTGTTTTTCCAATTCAGAAATATGCTATACCATAAAACCGTGGCGGTTGAAACAATTAGAATTAGTAAAAAGCTATGGAGAGTCCATTTTGGCTCAAACTCAGAACATTTCCCCAACCCCTTCCCCCCCCCCCCCGCCCTGCCCCTACCAAACTATTGAAATTCCTAATTCTTTTCCTGAAAAAAAATTTTTTTTAAAATCTAGAAAACATCAAACTTTTTCTGGAAGTTGAAGTTAGGAATTAATGTTAGTGACAGAAACACAGTGAATCTAATTAGAACTCCCTGGGCACCACCTCATTAGTGTGGTTAGTTAGTCAATGAAATTTCAGCTGCAGTGCATTAGACTTAGTGTCTTTGGTTATTTTTGCTAAAAAAGAATTGCAAAATGTCTGCAACTGCTTTTTGTTTCCTCCCCACAAACAAAGAATATTTAGGATCTTTGGTCACGAGGGCAGAGATGGCCGTTTGGGGACACATTTTCTGGAATGTCTGCATGTTAATCTTGGATGAGTGAAACAAAAGCCATTTTCTCCTGTGAGGGAGAGAAGCTTTCAATTGTCCGCCTAGCTGCTGGGTTTCACTTTCTTCTTCTTCTTCTAAGTCCTTTAATTTTTTTTTAACCATCTGTACTTCATAATTAGATTTCTCTAGATTAATCAATATCTGGTAACAGATATAGAGGGGAGATTGAAACATGTATCTGTCAATTGCTAAAATGTGACACCTGTTTCTCTCTCTCTCTCTTTTTTTTTTACCTTTGCCGTTTGAGAGATCATGGATAATTTCGTGATAAGAGCCTACATTCAAGTATTTCAGAAGTGTTCATAATAAGTTCTGATAATTGGGCAACTGCTATAGGATATGATACCTTGACTTCCCTTAGGACTATAGACTATTTTAGAAGTTCATTATGTTGGTTTTTTAGGTTATATTAGAAGATTAGTTCTGGGCTCAACCCTTTAGTAGAGACCCTGGAATGCACAGTCTATGCCCACAGGTTAGCCATGTCTCCCGTGATTTGGGGTCTGCAAATTCAGGCTGGGGTGCCTTCTAACGGTTTCTCAGTGGGAGGTAACTTTGTCCCACAGGGGATACTTGGCAATGTGTGGAGGCACTTTTGATGGTCACGATTCACAACTGAGGAGGGGGGGGAGAGGAAGTGACTGTTGACATTTACTGAACAGAGACCCAGGATGCTACTGGACACCCTACACAATGAAGAATAAATCTGATTCAAAATGTCAACAGTGCCGAGGCTGAGAAGCTGTCCTACCATCCTCAAGTACCTGCTGAACGAGCAGACCCATCCAGAGGGGTGTTACCCCTCTTAGCTGCCCAAATCCTTGCAAAATACAGGTGGTGTGCGCACTGGAAGGTAACCAAACCTTCCAAAGACCCCCTAGCCTTGCCACTGAAAAGGCTTGGAAGGGAGTTCTTTATTCCCCCGCTCTCCTTTAACAAAAAATGTACATTTCCAATTTATTTCTCTGTGGAAATCCTTAGGTCAGGCGCACATAGCACATCGCTATACTTTCAGCAACTGACACAGTTTTCAGTATGACTGATCCCAATTACCGGCCACCAAAATATTTGATTTATCTTTGATGTATTTTTTTTTTAAGTAGAAAAAGAATCATGTGAGGCCTTGAGTGAAAAACTTAAAGCTCATGTTTCCTGTCCTGCCCTTCCCCTGGCAACGATGCCGCATGGACATCACAGAACCCCGGGGGGAGGTAATTCACAGGTAGGCCTTCCAGGCAAGAATGTGGCTGGTGAGCCACAGAGGAGACTGAAGTGAAGGAAGAATCAAGCGATGGGGAGAAAGAGTTGGGTCCCCCAGGACACCGCGTTTTGAGGAGGCTGTTATTGTCCTTATTTTCATGAAAAGAAGGCAACATTTTATCTGTTAACACAGGGTGTAATTCTTCATCATTTAGATGCTCTTTTATCCTTTCTAAAAAAAACTTCCACTAAAAAAAAGGAAACGAGAGAAGATTTGTGTACAGGAAGAAATTGACAAATAGAGTAGCAGGTAAAGGAGATGTTTTTCTTCATGTCGTAAGGACTAGTACTCAGCGATGTCAAAAACCCCCAGCAATTCCACTTGACCTCAGAGGTTCCTGCAAGTTACTGAAAATGGTGTCCTACCCTGGTGTAAGTCACTCCATGCAAAGGCAATGTAGCATGTACAGCTTCAACCAAGAAGCCAGGTGCTCAGGGCGATGCAACGTACAAGAAGCTGTGGCATTACAGGTGTGCTGTTTTTCTTAACGGTGAGAACATTTGAAAATGCGTTGTTTGCGCCAATTTTTTAAAAAAAATTCTGTGAACTGACAGTGCGCAACTTGAATCCAGAACATAAGCACAAAGAATAAAACACAGAAGACGAGGAAGCACTGTGCCTGCTTCCGAAATCCATGGTGATGGCTTCTTAGTGAATTTGTGCCTGCTTCCCTTTTCTGCTATTCCACGAACATGCTAAACCTCTTTGTATTTCCTAGTCTTCACTTCTCCTATCTTTGTTTATTAACTTTGAACAGCTTTACCGAGACATAATTTATATTTCATACATTCACCTATTATTAATGCACAGTTTAATGATTTTCCGTAAATTTATGCAACTTTGCAGCCATCATCATGACCCAAGTTGAAAATACTTCTGTCACTGCAAAAAGTTTCCTTGTGTTTGTCTGTAGCCAGTTCCTGCTCCTTCTCCCAACCTCAGAAACCACTGACTTGCTTTTTGTCTCCATTGCTTTACCTTTTCTAGGAATTTCTAGGAATGAAATGAAACGGTATTTAGCCTCTTGTTTCTGGCTTCTTTCACTTCGTTATAATGCTTTTGAGACTCATCCATGCATGTGTATCAATTGTTTGTTCTTCTATATCGTGTAGTAGTATTCCATTATATGGATATAGCTCATTGTCTCACGGTCAGGGCTGCTAGAACAAAATACCACAGACTGGGGTCTTACAGACAGCAGACATTCATTTACACCATTGCTCACAGTCTGGAGGCTGGGAAGTCTAAGATCAAGGTGCTGGCAGATTCGTTGTCTGGTGAGAGTCTGCTTTCTGGTTCATAGATGCTGTCTTTTCACCGAGTCCTCATATATCAGAGGAATGAGTGAGTTCTCTCTCTCTCTCTCTCTCTCTCTCTCTCTCTCTCTCTCTCTCTCTGTGTGTGTGTGTGTGTGTGTGTGTGTGTGTGTCTTTTATAAAGGCACTAATCTCATTCAGGAAGGTTCCACCCTCATGGCCTAATCACCCCCCCCCCCCCCGCCAGGCCCACCTCCAAACACCACCACATTAAGGATTAGGTTGTAACACATGGGTTTTGGGGGAGCACAAATATTCAGTCCATAGCATACGTGCTGTTCATCATTTACCAGGTGTGGGGCATTTGGATGGCTTCCCTCCACTTTTTTTTGGATTTATAAATTCATGTTTAAGGCTTTGTGTTGACATATGTTTTTATTTATTTTTGGGTATGTACCTAGGAGTCATACAGTACATGTACATTTAACTTTGGAATAAACTGCCAAACTGTTTTCTAAAGAGGCTATACCATTTTACATTCCCATTAGCAATGTACAAGGATTCCAATTTATCTGAGTCCTCATTATACCAAGCACACTTGTTATGTCCATTGTTTTTGTAGCTATCCTAGTGGGTATAAAGTACTCTCCCCCCATTTTCCTTCTTTTTTACCTTCTCTTATTCTTTTCTCCCAACTTGTGCCTTTAGCTTGTGGGGCTAGTACCCAGATACATTCATTTACGCCAATCTCATTGCTAACCAATTCTTAGTAGACAAATAGTCAAGAAATGATGCCGGTCTGCATTCAAAGGCTCAAATCCCTTTTGGAAAACTATTCAGCTCTCTTCATAGAAGTTCACATTCTTCTTCCAAATGCTCTCGTTTTACATGTAGCACAGTAGAACAAGCAGTTTTTAGGGCCATGAAGAATTATCTGTTTAGAATTAGCTCAATAATGAGAGTCCATTGACCGTTATAGTCACACATACGAGCATTTCCCCCAAGCACCTAGAATGCCTACCATTTCCTCCACACCCTCCAAAGCATAGAGGGATGAGAGGATTTCCTGCATTCCCCTAGCTGAGGGCAGATTTCCTTTTGCTGGCGTTCTGGTCTTTGGTTTGTCTACCCGTTTGCTTTGCCCTGATGGCCTGAGGCACATGCCTGTGAAGCTGAGCTTTTCTCTCTGTTCTGCATGGAGCTTGAGCGTAACCTGCTTCGGTTTTACAGCTTTTGTTTCAGCCATCCACCAGGAGCAGGGCTTCTCCACCCTGGATGCTCATTAGAGTCACTGGCGGAGCTTTAAAGCGATGCCCTCATTCTGGTCCTGCCCCAGACCATTTAAACCGGAACCTCATAGACTTTGAAAATGCAAAACCGACGACGGGCCTCCTTTTCCGTGCCCAAAATAGATTTTTCAAAAATTCAATACTTGAGATTATAAAGATACGGGAAGAAGCATGTCAAAATAATGATAAGACGGGGGAAAAAAAAGGGTCTGCTGACAGCCATGCTTTAGAGGTAGTGGGGAAGTTGTGGAATCACCTGGATCTGGACTCAGAGGAGTCAGGCTGTGTCCTGGGTGATGAATATTCATAAGCCACTCAGCTCCCAGCTCAGCCCTTCCTGGCTGCAGCCCAGACGGACTCACACTTGCCTGTGGTAGTATTAGCATCAAAGGGATGATGTACCTAGAAGTACGTTAAATGATGTTTTTAGAGCACTGCACACCCGCTAATTATTTATTTTCACCGTATTTTATTAAGGTTGTCTGGCCTCACTTTCCCACATACTATTTGAGTGTATTTTTATCTTGTGTTCCCTCCTTTGATGGGGCTAAGGCCATGGTTTCTGGAGACAGTCTACCTAGTCACTAGTTGGGACCTTCCACTGATGTACTCCTTCAACCTCAGTTTTCTCCTCCATAAAGTGAACATAAAAATGCCTACTCCACGGTTTCATGGGAATTAACAAGGTAATGATTGTGAAACTCTTAGCATACCCTTTACATAGTAGTGGTCAGGGAGTGTTACGTAGTTCTCATTATTATTATTAAAAAGAGGGAGTCTTAAAATATCCAGTGAGATCAGGCATGTTATGGTGATGGTTGAAAGGACAATCGCACCCCATGTAATCCATTTAAGAGGTTTTAAAGTCGATCAGTTTCAGGGTACATGTTTAGACTCCAATTAAATTGCCTGTATTTATAAGCAAATTTATTTGAAATTTAAATTGCCTGTATTTATAAACAAATTTATTTGAAATTTAATTTTCATTATTGCATTATGGACTTTCCCTTCATACAGAGCATGTAGAAGGAAACATTTCATACAAGTTTCATGTTCTAAAATAAAGTAAGGAATGGTGATCAAGTACTTGTGTATTATCAAATTACAAACTTGTACAAATTGCAGAAAACCAATTTCTAGTTTAGAACTGCATGCTTTAAATCACCAAAACGATACATTGTTTAAAAGCTTTTTATGATGGATATGGTCAAATAGTCTATAATCTATAAAGCTGGAAAGAATCGTGTATAATGAACCCACATGTTCCCATCACCCACCTTCAACAATTAACAATGCTTGACAATGTCATATCACTGAGAGGTAAAGGAACTCTGATCAAATTGAGTTGACATATTCTTGTTAAAAAATCCAACTAATATAAACGTGTGTGAAGTATAAAACAGGATATTGGAAACACCATATTTCCAATCATCTGCTAATAAAACCCTTTAATAAGGATGCTGAATCAGTCAGGGCTTATGGAGTCACACGGTGTCATAATTTAATGAGTGATGGATAAAAATTCTGGTCATATCCTCACTGAGGATGGTTCTGACATATCAGTTACTTAGAGAATCTGATCTTTTCAAAGTAAAGCCCTTTAGCTGCCATTCTGTTTTAGATCATCCTAATTCACTTGCTTCTTGATAGACATGGATTATACATTTTACAAGTTTCTGTAATTGTTCCCGTGGTCACAGGGGGAAATAAAAGTACGTACAAATAGCAAAATAAATGATTACAACTGTATTATGAGGTGATTGTATTCTAATGATGCTTTGGGTGAGGGATTACAAATGTGAGAAAAAGAAAGCTCATTATCTCCTGGTTAGGTTCAAGGATACCATCTTTCTGGATGAAAGGTGATTCTGGTATTCACATTTAGCACAGATTCTGAGCAGTACAATGAAGGTTATGGTTTGAATTTTCCCCAAATTAGGTACATAGTCATTTCTGTGTGTGTGAGAGAAAATGGAAATTCAGGTCACATTTCCACTTGAGTTCATTTTCCAAATTGCACTTTCAGAAGCAATGTCTAGGCAACTAACTGGCAGATTTTGCCTTCTAGGAAGCCCTCTCCCGTTGTTCCAACTTCCACAGAAGGTTTGCTTACCTTAGACTCTGCACACACCATTACATTTTATTTTATTTTTTACAATATGTTTTTATTGATTTCAGAGCGGAAGAGAGAGAGAGAGAGATAGAAACATCAGTGATGAGAGGGAATCATTGATTGGCTGCCTTCTGCACGCCCCACACTGAGGACTGAGCCAACAAGTCAGATATGTGCCCTGACTGGGTGTCGAACCACAACCTCTCGGTTCATAGGTCGATGCTCAATCACTGAGTCATGCTGGCTAGGCACAATATTTTGTTTTAGGTTTTGCAGAAGTCTTGGGACCTCTAATATATATATATATATATATATATATTAAAAAGAAGTGGTGATTTAATAGTTTAAAAAAAACATATTTTATTGATTTTTTACATAGAGAAAGGGAGAGGAGGAATAGAGAGCTAGAAACATCCATGAGAGAGAAACATCGACCAGCTGCCTCCTGCACACCTCCCACTGGCGATGTGCCCGCAACCAGTGTACATGCCCTTGACCGGAATTGAACCCTGGACCCCTCATTCTGCAGACCGACGCTCTATCCACTGAGCCAAACCGGTTTCAGCTTAATAGTTTTAAATCTGATTCCTCTAATTAATTTTAATGCTTTCTTATTAGATTTAATTTTCAATTTTTCAGAAATATTTGATGAGACATCTTTTGCACCATCCACAACATTTTCAGTGAGTTTCAGAGAAATATCTTAAAGAAGCATTATTAATGTTATATAAACTAAATTTATTTCCTATATATACAATATGTATTAAAGTATTACTGACTGGATTAGTTCAACAATTGGGCCACACAGGATGTTTCATAAAGTTGACACTAGAATAACATCTTAAGGCAATAGTAATTTGATTTTTTCCCCCTAAATGTGTTGCCATAGATTTTCCTAAATGTTTTACAAACAGTTATTAAAAGCACATTGAGAATCCAAATTCCCTTTGGGCAAAATGTTTTAGTACTTAACTTTCATTTAATTCAAAATTACATATGGTTAGAGTTGCAGAAAAACATCAGAAAATCATAACCAGCTATCACAACATCACATATTTAAATCAATGCAGTGCAGCCTCATCAGAGGCACCTCAAGGTGCTTAATAATAAGTTAAAGCAATCAGTATTACTCTTCCTTACACTAAAAAGAAGGCCATTTTAATTTTAAGTTTGTTCCTAACAATTGAGACTGCCCTCAGATGCTAACAAGAAATTTCCAGTGAGTGGTGAATTTTTGAGATGGGCTTACTGCCAGAGAGAGAACAGGAGGGCTCAGTAAAGAATTCTTAAAGGCTGGGAAATGTGAAAATCTATCTGGAGAAAATGATTAATAAATTTGATCTAATGTCCCAGTTCACAATTGTATGCACAAGAAGGCTTTGTTTATACAATGAAAGCATTTAGGATTACCTGAATTGGAACTCAGACAATTAAATTTTATAATTTGAAGGATATGCAAATAGGTAATCAACTAACTGCTAAGTTATTTGAAACTCACCGAAGAGGGAATCTATGAAATGAGCCAGCTGGTGGATGAAAAGAACCAAGGAATTATGTTTTATTTCTATTTAATGCTTCCATTTTAATTGTGCCTCTAGGTAACGGATTTATAAATGGAAACCCTGTCTTTTGTATGAAAGGTAGAATTACTCTTTTAAATAAATTTTAAATTGTAAGAGTTAAAAAATACCTCCAAGAGAATAAATTATCAAAGAAGAATACAGAGAGAATTTGCCAATGCAAAATTATGCTATTTCTGTACTCAGAACTATTCATATAAAAATGCCAATTAAAGTTAGCATGTGTTTTAGTTGGCTTAAAGTAAAGGTAAGATTAACATTTTTTTTTTAGACACAATTTCAATTTAAAAAAATTTTTTTGATCTGGATTACAATTAGACATCTCTATCTATGCTTCTTCTTCTCAATCATGACTTTTCCAGGGAATAACAAAGAATTTTGGTGGGTGCAGCAGAATTGGCACAGCACTTTGAGATCTAACCCATAGTGTACTGCCATGATTCTAGACTTGATGGTCCATGAACACGTGAACAAGATTTGTACTTTGTTTCTACTCGCCATGGGTTTAAACTTAATGTGCTACCTGCTTTATTTGGTGATTATTGTTTACCATTACGTTTGAACAAAAAAATTTCAAATTACACTAAGAAAGGAAAAAAAAATTTTTTTAGTGTCCCTTAAAGTGTCTTTTTTAGGGAGGTCAAGAAAGTAGCAATTTGGGGATCAGATAGTTTAATTTCTTTATGAAAAAGGGTTTTAAAAAGAGTGCAAGAGGACAGGTAGCATTCCTACTTCTTAATGCTGATATTAAAATTTAAAGTCATTGCTCTGGAATAAAGCACATTTTCTAAATTATTTCAAGGATTTAGACTCACACAAATTTTATAAGATTTGCCTGTTGGTGAACATGGGTTGCTGTAAAAGGAAGCCAAATCATACTGATTAATGAGGACAAAAGAATAATGTGTATTTTTAAAAACAGTGCCAAGAGAGCCATCTTTAAACATTAGAAACATTTCAATAGGGACGCAGCTCTTAGAAGTATCCTATATAATAAAGAGGTAATATGAAAATTGATTGACCCTCACACCCTCACAAGATGGCTGCCTATGACCAGGCTGGCAGGGGGGTTTAGTGAGGGATGACCAAATGACTGAGCAGCAGGCTGTGTGGGGCGACCAGGCCAGCGGGAGGTTGGAGGAGGGGGGAGAGGGGGGGTTAGGTGCGACCAGGCTGGCAGGGATGGGACAGTTGGGGGCGACCTGGCCAGCAGCAGGGAGCAGTTAGGGGCATCCAGGCTGTCAGGGTGGGGGTGGGGGGGCAGTGTGTTAGGGGTGATCAGGCCAGCACCCAGAGGCAGCGAGGGACGATCACGCTGGTGGAGGACAGTTAGGGTTGACCAGGCAGGCAGGCAGGTGATCAATTAGGAGCCAGTGGTCCAGGATTGTGGGAGGGATGCCTGACTGCCGGTTTAGGCCTGATCCTCAGGAGTTGGACATCCCTTGAGGGGTCCTGGATTGGAGAGGGTGCAGGCTGGGCTGAGCCCCCCCCCCCCCCCCCCCCCGTACATGAATTTCATGCACTGGGCCTCTCTAATCCTGTAATAAAGAGAACAGCCCAGCCAACATGGCTCAGGGGTTGAGCATAGACCTATGAACCAGGAGATCACAATTCGATTCCCACCAGGAAGTCGCAGTTCAATTCCTGGTCAGGGCATATGCCCTGAGTTAAGGGCTTGATCCCCAAGATGAGTTTGCAGGAGGCAGCCGATCAATGATTCTCATCACTGATGTTTCTCTCTTTCTCCCCCTCTCCCTTTCAGAAAAAAAAGAGGAATACAGGGAGAAAAAAAACTGCAATTGAACTCAATTGAACTCAGTTGATTTGCAGAGCATGGAGATACTGACTCCTTCCCCTAATACCCTGCATTATGTGTCAGTACAAATAATAGATAAATGGAGCCAGCAAAGGATTAAAAAAATTCTGACTTGTGAGGAAGAGGAGGGCCGAGACCCACCCCCATCCTAAATTTCCTCTCAGAAAGATTGCCAGGTTCAGTTGATGTTTACCAACACCCTCATATGTCTACTTTCTGTCAAGATATTTGCATTTTGTATTCTTCTTATGGGTCCTCTTCTGAATCCCCGAATTTACTTTACCACGAGATCCTGCCCTTTTTACTTCCTAAGACTCTCTACATTCCTGCCTCTCTTCTCCAGTCCTACTGCTGCTGCCTGGGTTCCAGCTCTTGTCTTCTCTTTCATGGACTGCAGCTCCATCGACTTTGTGCCTTAAATCACCTCTACTTCCAAGGCACCCTGCATTCAGCCACCAGAGTGTTATTTCCATCACAAAGGTCCCCTTGGGTCATTTTTAAGCCCAAATTCTCCAGTGGCTCCTATCTCCTGCCACAGAGAACCAAGACTCCTTACATCTGTCAAACACCTGACCCGTTACCACATGCCCAATATCATTACTGCCATTCTCTCCCAACAATAGAGAACTACGTGGAACTCTCCACTCACGTTCTCTCTTTTCTCTCCCGTAGTTTTTCCTTCTACCCTTCCTCTCATGCTCAGCATCTGTTTGTTCTTCAAGGATCATTCTTTTCCTGCAATGCTAAACTGACCCCTTCACTCTCCCCACTGATGCCTCCCCCCAAAGTTCAGGCCTCTGTTTCTGCTCCCCCGATACCTTGTACCTGCTCTGTAGTCAGGCAGGATGTTATGTCGTAATTGTTTGCATGTCTATTTCTACAATAAGCCATAAGCTGATGAGGGTCAGGGAAGACCATTATTCCCTCTGAGTATCTACAACCCACAGCACACCATTCCTGAACCCTGGCTGTCCAATAAATCTTGTTGAGTGAATGAATATGTGAGTGCGTTGCATGAATGGAACCAGATGAACCGGAGAGATGGGAAATGCCACATATCATTGAGAATTCACTGACCTGGTGATTTTCTGTATTTAGAATTCAGATTTTGACCTTCACTTCCACTAAAGAAAATCCAGCAGGTATTCAGAACAGTTGTTTTCCAAGGGAGCCTTAATGGCTTAGATTTTGGAAAATCAAGAAGGGATAAAACCATGAGCACTATTTTCTATCCTAGGAAAGACTTTAAATAAAAACCCACCACCACCGACATTTATTGTGCTTACCTCTTCCTGTAGACAAAATAAAATGATAATGAAAAAACGCTCAGAGGGCTGTTTACAGATGTCTTCAAGATTTGGGGCTGCCTGTCAAGGCCGATATTGGAACTCTCTTGGTTTGGCACATCCCGTGACTTCAGAAGGAGGCCCACCGGGGAGTCTCAGGGTCTCTAGAAGAACTGGAGGCTAGAAATGGGGCAATGCTGGTTCCAGGAGAGATGAGAGAGATACTAGTCCAAAGTGGAATCATATGGCAGCCAAGGCATAACATGGCTGCAGGAGAATCCAAACAACGCCCCTAGTTCTAAAGTCCGTATTCATCCTAAGAGCTCAAAGCGCTTTGCTCCAGCTTTCTTGAAGCAAGAAGACTTGGGTCTGAGGAGATTAATCTGAGACCAGAATGTTTCAAGGGCTGTGAGTTGTGTGTTATTATCTGGCACTTTGTCCTTCTTATGAGGCCCAGGAAGTCACTAAAATGGCCTTTTCTAACCCATGTGATGTTAACTATAACTCCAAGTCTTCAGTGGGATATTTACCCCATTTAGGCATTGTGTTTTGCTTCTATTTAGAGTAAGACCCCCACTATGTGAATGTTACCACCAGATTTTTACCTTTCATTGTGGAGTAAAAGCTTCCTACTTTTCTCGTGAAGAATGACGGATAAACATGGTACCTCATATTGAGGAAGTGGTAGCAAACTCAGACTAAAAAGTACACTGAGTGGCCAGATTATTATGATCCCTGAAAGCATAGGAATCTGGCCACTCAGTGTACTTCACGTGAGTACCTCATTTATTTAATATCAGAGATACTATATATCAGTGCACTTGATCAGTTTTCCCTTTTGCACTGGATGGTAGAAAGCACAGGGCAAATAGGTGGTTGATCTCCAGCAAATACTTTTGGTACCCATTTGAGATACAAATACACTGAGTGGCCAGATTATTATGCATTCAGAAATCATAATAATCTGGCCACTCAGTGTATATTTAAAATAAATACTAGTTAAATCACAGAACCATATATATTGAATATATACCAAATACTTGGGCTAGGCAAGATTTCATTCCAAATCAAATGGAATAAAATTCCTGCCTTCAAAGAGCTTATAGTTTAAAGAGAATGAGAATAGGTCAGCACTTGTGGGACACTGGTGGATGCCATGAACAAGCATGCAGGAATTATTGTGGGTACTCAATAAGAAGAGAAGTCCAAACCAGATGTGTGTGTGTGTGTGTGTGTGTGTGTGTGTGTGTGTGTGTGAGAGAGAGAGAGAGAGAGAGAAAGAGAGACAGAGTTCTTGAAATTTGAAAAACAAGTAGTAATTAATATTCTTTTAAAAAATATATTTTTATTTATTTTTTACAGAGAGGAAGAGAGAGGGATAGAGAGTTAGAAGCATCAATGAGAGAGAATCATTGATCAGCTGCCTCTTGCACCCTCCCTAATGGGGATCTGCCCACAACCAAGGTACATGCTCTTGACCAGAATCGAACCTGGGACCTTTCAGTCCATAGGCTGACGCTCTATCCACTGAGCCAAACTGGTTTCAGCAGTAATTAATATTCTTGTTAGAGGGCAGCATGTGTGAAAGATGTAGGCCTAACATCATGATGTGGCTTAATCAGTTAATGTGGCTAAGGGAAGAGTACATGGGCGGAGGGTGAGTGATAGAGCTGAATGATGAACCACAGGTGGTATCCCAAAGAGCGTTGGTGTTAGGCTAAGGAATTTTGACTTTCTCTGGAAGCTCTTGGATCTATTTAGGGCTTGAAGCAGAGGAAGGACAGGGTCCTATTTACGTTTGATTAAGATTCCATTGGAAGCAGTATGGAGCCTGGCTTGGGGTGGAGTCGAACCATAGGTAGAGAGACAGGGTAGATGCTCTTACAGCCATTTGGGGAGAAATCAATGAAGTCCAGTTCTGGGGCAGAATATGTGGGGTGGTTATGAAAGAGGACTTAGTGACAGGTGTAGACATATGTATGAGCATGTATGTATGCAAGTGACAGGAAAGATGTCAATTTGGTTTAATATCTTATTGCCAACTTTTGAAATGTTTCCTTAAAGTGAAGCACCTCTTCACGCACTTCTTCCAAATCTACGTTTGGCTGTAGTCTTCAATGATAAAGTTAATTCGCCTCATTATATATTTAAAGTTCCTCAATGATACCTCAATTCATACCATATTAACTCAGTTGGTGCCAAGTCCTCTTTCACAGACAGAACCTGGGAGTAGCCAGCAGGCAAGGTGAGATACCACTGATGTTTAAGTGGCAGACCCGGGATACTCTCTCTTGATTCTGAGCTTAGAGTTCGGTTTACTTAGCAGCTTCCTCTAGGGGAAAGTTGGCATATCTGCCCTTTCCAGTGGTGCCGGAGCTCGACATCCCTTTGATGTAGATTTTACAGCATGTATCCATAGAGAGAAAGAATTTCTTAGCTGTCCAAAGAGAGTGCTCTCTGGGTGGGGCCAGGGCTGCTTGCTTTGGCCTGGGAAACCAACCAATTCTGCCTGACACCTTCGGAGAGAAAGAGGGGTTTGCTAGCGACTCCATGACCAAGATGAAGGTGTAAATTTAATTCCCGGGCTTCTTGTCCTTATCCTGGGCTCATGCCTGTTTATAAAGTTATGCTTTATTGCTAGGAGAGTTTATGACATGAGTGTAATGGTTTTAGAATTTCCTCCAGGCCCAGCTCTCCCAATTTTTCCCACTGTCTTTCCTGCCATCATCTTCACCAGCAGCCATTTCCTATGGAATGCTTTTATTAGGAGAGTGAAACCATAAACCCAAGGCTGGCCGAGCCTGGCTTTTCACAGGCCAGGGTGTTTGCAGACTGTTGCTTGAGGTTCTGCCAGTGACTCCAGCCCATTAAGCCATGGATAGTTCTCTCTGGATGCAAAGTTTAAGGGACCACAGTGATGCTGGCTTCACAACGTAATGGGTGTTTTGTTTTGTTTTGTTTTGTTTTTCCTTTGTTTGCAAAACCAACTAAACAACAGTTATTCTGGCTTTGCAGTGCGATGTTTTTTTTGTTTTCTCTCTACCCCATCTCAACCAGACAGAGCATAGCAAATGTTATTTAAAAAGAATGGTGAAACTGGCTATGGATGTTAATATGGTCTTGAGATTAGAGAGTTCTGGAATGAAAATCTGAAGACTCAACTCAGAATATAAGCCTTCAGCAGTGATATAAGTAGCATAATATTTACAGTTGGTTATGTATTTATTTTAAATAAAAAACAGTTGTTACATGCACCTGTGATTGTATGGATATTAAACAAAAATTTTTTAAAAGGAGTTATTGTAAATAAAAGTATTCTTTATATATATGTATATATATATATATATATATATATATATATATATATATATATATATATGAATTTCAGAGAGGAAAGAAGAGGGAGAGGGAGATAGAAACATCAATGATGAAGGAAAATCATTGATCAGCTTCCTCCTACATGCCCCACACTGAGGATCGGATGGAGCCCGCAACTTGGGCATGTGCCCTGACCGGGATTCCAACTGTGACCTCCTGGCTCATAGATAGATGCTCAACCACTGAGCCGCACCAGCTGGACTCCTACCATTTTTATTTTAAAGAATACTTTTCTTTCCCAGCTGGCATGCCCAGCAGGCTCGATCCTCAATGTGGGGTGTGCGGGAGGATGCTGATCAATGATTCTCTCTCATTCTTTATGTTTCTATCTTTCTATTCCTCTCTGAAATCACTAAAAATGTTTTTAAAAATTGCTATGATAGTGGTGACAAGGACTTTAAGATATGTCCCCAGCTCTCTTCCTCCTTTCTGATCCTGGAGTAGCCATGCTGATTGCTGGACTAGGCAGAAATCCTGAATGGCCTTAGCCTGTGTGTTCCCACCTCTTGCCACAGTGATGGTCCAGGTATGGGCACATGACCTAAGATGGTCCAATTAGAGTAAAACACAGGAATTTTCCTCAATGGTTGAAGAAAGAAACCCTTTCATTCCTTCTGGACAGTCTTATGTATGAATGAGAGGCCTTAGGAGGGAGGTGGGTAGCCATTCTTCCCTCTCCACATGATAGCTGTCCACAGGACGAAGGAGGCACATCAAGGAGGCCGAGCCTAGAGAAATGCAGAGAAAGGGAGACACACTGTAGCTTTGGAAAGTTCAGGTATGGGAGCCAGTAGATCCTTTCATTGCCTTGTTTTCTGCTATTTGCAGCTGAAAGCATCTTGATAGAGCAAATGGGTGTTCAGGACCTGGGCCTCCAATGGGGTAAAGTGAGGAAGACAGGACACAATGGTCTGCAGTTTAGGAAACACCAGACTCCTCACCGTGCGGTCAGATCTATAATAATAAAAATGATAGAAATAGTAAAAATAGCTAGCAATTCATTGAGGTTTGCTATGCACCAGGCAATGTTCTTAGCACTTTATGCAGGTTACCTCACTGAAATCTCACAACTCTATGACAAAGGGACTCAGAAAACCTGGAATCTTCTGCTCCCGCCATTTACTGACAGGTGACTTTGCACACATCCGCTAATCTCTTAGTGTGCCATGTATCTGCCCTAGAGGGTTGTGAGTTTTGAATGAGATACTATGACCTAAACACTCTGATGGGTTGCTTTGAAAAAAATGACATCTCATATCCAATTACTCTCCTCTGAAAATTCTCTATTCTAGGGCAACTGCCACCACAGTTATCTAAATAGAAACATGTGCAGTTGCATTTCTTGCGTGTGAAATCCTTTTTTTCTTCATTCTACTCGCCTACATTCTTCCCATTTTTCAAACTGTTCAAGACACACCTTCCACGTGCTCACTTGCTTGGGAAAGAAGGAGAGAAGCAAAATCATTTTTTTGGTCAAGGCATGAAAACTAGTTTTGTTGTTGTTGTTGTTGTTGAATCTAGCCATCTTTATACTTGGCTTTTATCTACTTAACATTCGGCATCTGTTTCCTCATCCTTTATTCCCCAAATCATAGAAATAAAAAACCCCAAACAATAATAATCAGAACCAGAACCCCAACCCCTTACCCCTCCTCCCCCCGCACTAGAAATAGGTAGTGATTCACGATGACAAGCAGAATGCTTGTGAATGGGTTTGGAGGGAGATGCCCAGAGCTGACTTCTCCTGAGGCATCCGGGATTGACGTGGGAGTGAAGATGTGGCTGGAGTGTGAGTGGACAAAACCATTTTCTTCTTCTCCAGGACATTTAGGCTAGTGGTTAAGGGCTAATGGCGGAGGCCCAGGCCTTGAACACACATTTTATAAGGTGCTTTGAGTCTCTTTAAGTTTTGAGTAAGTGCTGAACAAGCCCAGGATAGCATTATTTAATCCAGATGGGTACCAGGCCTTCTTTGTTTGCTATTTTAAATGCCATTACATTTATTGAATCTCGGTAGTAGTTCTATGCCTGTTAAGGGAATGGTAACACATGATGATGCATATGTTGTCATTTCAGTTCACTTTAAAACTTAAAAAATCCCAACAATTGCTTTTCGTCAGTATTTTGCTGGTTTCTTTATTTTCATGAGATTTGTTGACACGGGATTCAGGATGACTCATTTTCAAAATATAGAGTGGTGGAGACTGTGAAAGTGCCAGTAAAGTGGGAACCAGGGCTTTGCCCTGTTCAATCTAAGGAGAAGATGAGGCTGTCTTAAATAATAGATAATAACAACAATATACCTCATGTGTGTCCAGTGCTTTATAGTTTTCAAAACACTTTCACATTTTTTATTCTGCCTTGACAGGAAGTCGAATAGCAAACAATCATGATGGGTGATCAATATGATGAAGATGCGACATTCTAAGCAGGGCCAGGGCGAATGTGGCTGATCTAAGCTGTTAGTGGAGCACTGTAGAGCTGGTGTCATTTTTCAATTAGGACACATGTACATTTCCTAATTGCAAGAAAGGGAAACAAAGGCTGCCCACCTGCGTCCACTGTGATCAGGGGCTGAGTTGCATTTCAATATCTTGGGCTTTACTGCAGACTCAAAGGTGAGGTTGCTCTGCTTTTTATATCTTTGTTGTTAACTGTTTTATAAGTATTAAAAGGTTGATAAAAATATATTTTAAAAATTATGGAAAAAGTAACTCAGATCTTTGAATAATGAACTGATGATACAGGCAAACACCACTAACACCGGGTTTCTCCCGAAAATAAGACCTACTTCATGAAAACATAATACATCCCCTGAAAATAAGACCTAGTGCATCTTTGGGAGCAAAAATTAATATAAGACACTGTCTTATTTTCGGGGAAACAGGGTAACACTCTCATGTGCATGGAAAAAAAGTTTAATATATATATATATATATATATATATATATATATATATATATATACATGTATATATATGTGTGTGTATATATATATATATATATATATATATATATATATATATATTCACACACAGGGTAGAGCAAAGTAGGTTTACAGTGTTCTTATGGGAATAATACAATAACTAATAAATAATAATATAAGAATAAATTCTGTGTTTTGTGTATGCTCAACTGTAAACCAACTTTTGCTCTACCTTGTATATCCTATATAATAAAAGCCTAATATGCAAATTGACTGAACTGGTCACTGTGACATTCACTGATTACCAGGGGGCAGATACTCAATGCAGGAGCTGCCTCCAGTCTGAGGGTCCCAGGCCAGCCAAGGTGTGTGTCAGTGCTCACCCCCCCCGACCCCCATTGCCTTGCTGGTCACCCTGCAGAGGGAGGTGACCAGAGGTGGCAGTGAGGGGGCAGGCCGGTGAGTGAGCAGTGCCAGTGGGGACCCCACAGATTGGCCTTGATCACTGGCCAGGCCTAGGGACCCTACCCATGCACAAATTTTGTGCATCAGGCCTCTAGTATATATAAAGCAAACATGCAACAGAATACCATTCAGCCATAAAAAGAAGGAATTCCTGCTATTGCAACAATGTGAATGAAACTTCAGGGCATATGCTAAATGAAATAAGTCAAATAGGAAAAGAAAAATATTACATGATCTCACTTACATGTGGAATCTAAAAATAACCGAACTCATGGGAACAGTGAGTAGATCAATGGTTGCCAGGGCAGCAGGGTGAGTGGTGGAAATGAGAGAAGGTAGTCAAAAGGTACAAATTTCCAGTTATAAGATGAATACGCTTCAGGGATTTAATGTACAGCATAGTGACTAAAGTTAACAATTCTGTGTTTATACAAGCATACCTCATTTTATTCCACTTTGCTTTATGGAACTTTTCAGATAATGCTTTCATCAGCATTGAGGTAAGACCCTCCACCAGCAAAAAGATTATGACTTACTGAAGGCTCAGCTGATAGCATTTTTCAGCAATGAAATATTTTTTAATTAAGGCAATTACATTGTTTTTTTTCAGACATCATCCTGTTGTTCACTTATTAGACTATAGTGTAGTGTAATGCTTTTATACACAATGGAAAACCCAAAAATTGTATGACTTGCTTTCTTGTGATATTCACTTAATTGTTATGGTCTGGGATCAAACCCATAATATCTCCAAGGTGTGTCTGTACTTGGAATTTTATAAGAGTGTAGATCTTGAAAATTCTCACCATAAACACACACACACACACACACACACACACACACACACACAGCTGTGTGATGGTGAAGTGATAGATGTGTCAGAGAAAGATAAATATCACATGATCTAATCATATATGGAATCGAATGAATAAAATAAACTTATGAACAAAATAAATCCAGAGATATAGAAGCATGGAACAGACTGATGAATTTCAGAGGGGAGACATGGTGGGGGAGTGGGCGGGAGAGATTAACCAAGGAATTTATATGTATACTAGAGGCCTGGTGCATGAAATTTGTGCACTCGGGGGGGGGGGTGGGTGGATGGAGGGTCTCTCAGCCTGGATTATGAGAAGGTGCAGGCCAGGCCAATGGACCCCACTGGTGCACTATCATGGCTGAGGAGGGACGCGTGGGGTTGGCCAACTGGGGAGGGACTGTGAGAGGGCTCCAGGGAGTGTCCCATCTCACTCAGTCCTGATTGGCTGGACCTCAGCAGCAAGCTAACCTACTGGTCAGAGCGTCTGCCCCTTGGTGGTCAGTGCACATCATAGCAACTGGTTGATCGGTTGATTGTCTACCCCCTATTGGTCCATGCACATCATAGCGAGTGGTTAAACAGCCTTAGCATATCATTAGCATATTATGCTTTGATTGGTTGAATGGACAGCCAGATGACCAGACACTTAGCATATTAGGCTTTTATTATATTGCATATACAAAGCCCAGGACACAGACAGTAGTTTGGTTAAGGCCTTGGAGGGGTAGGTGTGTGGTGGTAGGGGTCAATGGGGAAAAACAAAAACAAAGGGGACACCTGTCATACTATCAACAATAGAAAAAAGAAAATTCTCATAAACACACACACACACACACACACACACACACACAACTATGTGAGGATGAGGTGATGGATATGTAAATTAGCCTTATTATGGTAATCATTTCACAACACACACACACACAAAATATTACATTGTACACCTTAAACTTACACAATGTTATATGTCAATTATATCTCAACAATGCTGAAAAAACCCAAAACACCCTCCCCCCAAAAAACAAACAAAAACAAAATAAGAACAACAACAAAAACCAGCTATCATGTTGAGCACATGCTGTGTGACAAGCACTGTGCTAGGCAATTCACAAGCATATCGCTAATTTACTCTTTACCACAATCCAAAGCACTGGTTATTTTCATTTGTCCCATTTTACAGATGGGGGTACGGCGGTTTAAAGAGATTAAATAATTTTCTCAAGCCTCCTGAGCTAGTGATTGATGGTATTGGGATTTAAATATATGCTTTCCAATCTCAATAAAACTCAGCATGTTTAATCATTGTGCCATGGTGCAGTGCCAAATGCCAATGGTAATGCTGGTGAAAGAGAGATCTCTATTAACTTCCACAGATATCTGTTGGAATCAGTACTAGGACCAAGCCCCATGGTTTAGTGACCACAGGTTAGCAATCTACACACTAAATGAGACACAGAAAAGAGAGAAGAAGAAAGATGGCAAAGAACTTAAAATCTTGACAGCACCAGAAAACATAAATTACATATCAATGAATTTGTGTTTTCTTTTATGCAGCATTACTAACATATATGTTTTAATGGGTAGATTGTTATGAGGATAGCCCTCAATGAATCAAGCCTCCCTATGTCTATGGCCCTTTGCTATGTCACTTGGCTATTTCTCCCATCAAGAAGTGGGATCTGTTTCTCTACTCCCTTGAATATGGGTTGGCCTTGCTATTTTCTTTGCCTGATGGAGTAGGGTGGAATTGATGTTGTGTGGTTCCAGAGCTGAGGGCTGAAGGGGCCTTGTGGCATCTGCTCGCTCTCTCTCTCTTAGAACTCTGAGACCACACTCTGTGACACAAGTTCATGTTATCCTATTAAAGGCACAGACTGAAGACTGGACTGGAATAGACTGAGGTCCCTGCTAAGAGTTGGCACTGACGCAAGACATGTCTCACGAATGATCCCAGGCAAGACCACCCAAAGAACTGCCCAAATTGGCAACACACAGAATCACGGGCAGTAACAAATCATTGTGGTATTAAACTACGATGTGTTGGGGCAATAGCATTGCAACGAGGTAAGAGCTTTGGTAATCTTAAGTAGACTTTGAATTATGTAACATTTTTTTCTGGCTATTTTCATACCAATCTATGCTGAGGTGGAGAGTGATTGGCCCCATGCCACATAGCTGAAAAAGAACAGAGCTGGCATTAAAGTCTAGGTCTTGATAGTAGGTGTCAAACCCTGGAGTATAAACTCTAATACTCTATTTCCTTTAATTAAATGAAAAAAAATAATGCTGGTTCATTTGAAAGTTGACTTTAATTAGAGGTCTGAGGCACAAAATTCATGAGAGGGCTGGGCCCCCAAAGTGGCAGCAGCAGCTGTCTCTGCCACCTCTGCCTTGCCCCCCCCCCCCCCCCCCCGACCCAGCGGCTTTGTCCGGAAGGTTGTCCAGAAGGACGTCTGGTCTAATTAGCATATTACGCTTTTAGGATGCTAGGTCTTCAGTACAACTATCGTAGGTATCCTTTAAATGTCTCAGGAGGCTGCACAGAGATTATCTATGCAGCCTCTGAATGTGAGTGCACTGAGGTCACCCTTCCCTCCCCCGCTTTTCTTGTCGCCATACAGCCTGGCTCATGACTCCCTCCTTACTCTGGGTGGGACTTCCCAATAAGGCATAATTATTAGGAAGTTACTTCTTCCATTTAGAGTTTCTTGAAGTAGCAAAAAATAAACTTCATTCCGAAAGATCAATGCAAACCAAGTTAACCATTAAAAAAGCTGTGTTACATTCCTGGTTCTTGGAGCGTTCATCTTGCAGCACCACAGGGACCATTCTGTGGGATTGTTAAAAACTAAAGCAAAAGCAAGACAAACCCAAACGGAACTCGGTTTCTTCAGAGATAGACTCTTTAACTTGTATCCGACTTAACACTCATTTCTAGCCATGATTGAACACCAAAGGCGTTTTTTTTTTTTTAAATGTCCCATGCTGCCAATTTTTTTTGTTGTTGTCAGGAGAGATAGGCTGTCGTTTTCCTTTAAAATAAATCATATAACAACTGGCAGAAGTATGAGGAAAGGCTGTTCAAGCAGCATCTCACACCTAAGGGGAAAAGAAAATGGTCCTTGAAAGGTACACACAGCTTCACGTCTAGCCAAGTTGTTTGCTGTTGTCATTGGAACAGAGTGGGCGGTGGCTTCCAGAAATGGAGGCGGTTTTTAGAACTGTTCCTTTAAGCATTTACTGCGTGCAGGAAGACTTGTTTGATCTGAACAGGTAGGCACTTGTCTTAACTATGAAGTGACACAAAGTCCACAACGAAGTAGAACTAACGATAATTTTACAATCTGACTTTTACCCAAATCAAAGCCTGGCATATTGGTTGACAGAATTATTTCCAATAATTTTGCAGATGTGAACACTTTGCACATTCTCCCGGTCTACTGGAGATCTGTGAATGCCTTTCCTTGGCAGCTCAGAATGGCATTTGGTGTGTAGAGCGAACTATTTAAACATGCCCTAGATACATCGCATAATGTAATGCTCAAGTGCCACTCTGATGTGATTTCCTGGTCTAAAAAAAAAAAAGCTACCAAAAAGGTGCATTGTTCTGCTGTGATTATGCAAATGAGCAAAGACCCAGGCTTTAGTTCCCCATATTTTGTTTATTATGTGATGGTAGAAAAGATGGAGATTTAAAAAAAAAAAGAAAGCCCCATGGCTTTTTGTTTCTAATTTTCTTTCTGTTCATGTCACTGTAAATTTCAATGTCATATTCCTGCATGTTGCTGCCCCTAATCTGACAGTGTCAGAGGATCTATCTTCATTTTCTCACTCATTTCATAATCTAATCCTCAGCTCTAACATGCAATTAGTGCCCCCTTCGCCCCCTGCATACCAAGCAGGCCGACTGCTACAGCTTTCCCTGTGCAATCCGTTTAGCGAGGCTGCCCGTAATGAATATGTACATTTAGAAGACCTCAGCGCAGAGGGTCACAGGCAATCAACCTTGAATTCAATTATGCGAGTCAAGGTTAATGACTCTCTGCAGTGGTCAGAGGCATTCAGAATCCTGCAGATTAAATCAGCCTGTCAGAGCTGACAATGTAGAAATGACCGAATTACTTGTGTGAGAAACAGGGAATCGTGCAAAGATAAAATGGTGTCAGTCCTCAACGAAGATTACATGGAGTTCTCTGTGGCAAATCAGATTGTAAATCTCCCCTGGACCTGCCATATGATTAGTCTACATAAAGACGTCTCTAGATTGTAATACGGAGCCACTAATAAGACCTCCTGAACTCCACCCACGCTAGGTAACTTCGCTTTTTACCTCATCATTAACATCGTTTGATTGTCCAGCGTGAAATTATTATTATTTTAGTTATATTCATGAAGTGTACTCTGTGTGATCTGTTATAACACAGCCCAACATTTAATTGGTAGGAAAAAATTAAATATTTATGCCACATTTTATACTACATTTCCCCTTAGTTTTCTTTTAAGTCTTTGTCTTAATAATAACACACCATCACTAGCAGGAAAAAAAAAAGTCACAGATAGGTTAAAAACAGTGTTGCTCATAAAAACATGTATATTATTTTTTAAGACATGTATAAAGTCCAGGAATATTAAGACTTCGTTATAATTTATTTTCAGAACAAACAAATATAAAATCTATTGGAATTGGTCCCAGAGACTAACCAGCCTGTTGTGTGCTGAGATGTGCTATTCCCCAAATTCATGAGTGAGAGAAAATTTCCTCTTTCCTTCCACATTCTCTCTAGAGCAGAGTCACTGATGTTGACTCATTTCTAGGTGGAGAATCCCTGACCTGAGATTAATCTTCGTTGCACATTACAAAAAAACGTTCATACGTTTGTGCATTCCTCTAAATGATGATATGTTCTTTAAGTTAGATTTCATTAAATTTCTGTGATTTTCAATAGTACATTAAAGTGAATAGGAAAGCTATTCTTCCCTCATTTTCATTTTCTTTTCCTTTTTTAAAAAATTGTATCTGCATCTGCCTTTTTATATTAATTGAGCACATACTATGTGTCTTGTATGTGTTGATGCAGGATCAAGGATAAATTGTTTTAATCTAAAGAGCTCACAGTTAAGTGGAGAAAGAAGGATGTAAGCAGCTGAGTAATACAGTATGGTGAGTGGTCCACTAGAGGAATATGTAAGATACTGTTGTAGGCCCTGAGGATGGCACAGATTCATGAGTGTTTATGGCAAGGTATGGAGGTGGTGTGCTAGGAAGTGGGGCTCAAGCAGCAAGGAAGACGTCACAGAGAAGGGAATCTATGAGTTGAGCTTTGAAGGATAAATAGGAGTTTTCTAGGCAGACCAGTGGAAAAATACTTTCTAGGCCTAGAGAACAAAATGGGAAAATATGTAAGATGTGTTTGGGATGGTAGCAAGTTACATGGGCTGACCAGGATACATGGAGAGCCGAAGGAGACAAAGAGAGAGGTCACGTGGGGCCTTGAGTACCTCATGCTCTTGTGTCAGTACACTTCTTGGCAAATCTTGTCAGAAAGCAAGACCTTATGCAAACCAAATCATATGCCTTTTCCCATTATTTTTTCCAATACATCTGTTTTTTTTTAAAAAAGATATATTTTATTGATTTTTTTTTAATAGAGAGAAAGGGAGAGAGATAGAGAGTTAGAAACATCAATGAGAGAGAAACATCGATCAGCTGCCTCCTGCACACTCCCTAGTGATTGCAACCAAGGCACATGCCCTTGACTGGAATCGAATCCAAGACCCTTGAGTCCACAGGCCAATGCTCTATCCACTGAGCCAAATCTGTTGGGACAAGAAATCTGGGTTTTTAATATTGGACTTGCTAAAGTAAGCTTGTAGTGCTTGTTACTTTACATCCATAGAGAAGTATTATGAAGGTCTGCTTCCCAGCTTCATATAAGGAGAGAGCAGATGGGTGGGAAGGAGGATCTGTTGTGTGGCTTCTTGTCTTCACTTTGGGAACCCATGGCAGACCAGCCTCATGCCAGAACACCAAGCCAAGTTCATGTGTTGAGCATAGAGCTTTCTTGGTGTGTTTTAGCCCCCCAAGTGAATATACATTCTATGAGCCTGGCCTCCCACCATTTCCTACAACTGGAGGTGGCCTGTTTTTTTCTGCTCCTTTTTTCTGCTTAGATATATCCTTAAGGTGTTGAGTTCTCATTCTTGGGGTGACCTTTCCAAGGCATGAAGCCAACTGTGAGCTTGTGGTTATAGAGCACTAGCTGACAAGACATGAACTTGGCTGATAACCAGTACCCTTTAATATCTATATCTATATCTATATCTATATCTATATCTATATCTATATCTATATCTATATCTATATCTATCTATGTCTATGTCTATGTCTATGTCTATGTCTATGTCTATGTCTATGTCTATGTCTATGTCTATGTCTATGTCTATGTCTATGTCTATGTCTATCTCTATCTCTATCTCTATCTCTATCTATATCTCTATCTATATCTATATCTATCTGCCTAAGCGACCATTATGAGTGGACAACCAGATGACCAGACTACTGGCCAGTAGCCATGATGCGTAATGACCACCAGGGAACAGATGCTTAATGCAGGAGCTGCCCCCTGGTGGTCAGTGTGCTCCCAAGGCCAACCTTCTGTGGCCCCTTTCCCTGGACTGGGTGAGATGGCTCTGATTGGCCCTGATCACCAGACAGGCCAAGGGACCCCACCCATGCATGAATTTGTGCATTGGGCCTCCAGTTTCATATAATACTGGTTTGGTGGTGATTAACTCCTTTAACCTTTTTTCTTATCTGTGAAGCTCTTTATCTGACCTTTAATTCTAAATGATAGCTTTGCTGGGTAGAGTAATTTTGGTTGTAGGTCCTTGCTATTCATCACTTTGAATATTTCTTGCCACTCCCATCTGGCCTGCATAGTTTCTGTTGAGAAACCAACTGACAGTCATATGGGTGCCCCCTTGTAGGTAACTAACTGCTTTTCTTTTGCTGCTTTTAAGATTTTGTCTTTGTCTTTAGCCCTTGGCATTTTAATTATGATGTGTCTTGGTGTAGTCCTTTAGGGGTCCTCTTGTTTGGGACTCTCTGTGCTTTCTGGACTTGTCAGTCTATTTCTTTTACCAGGCAGGGGAAGTTTTATGTCATTATTCAAATATGTTTTCAATACATTGCTCTCTCTCTTTTCTTCTGGCACCCCCATAATGTGAATGTTGGTATACTTGAAGTTGTCCCAGAGTCTTTTTACACTATTTTCATATTTTTGGGTTATTTCTTTTTTCTCTTCTGGTTGGGTGTTTTTTGGTTCCTCATATTTCAAATTGTTGATTTGGTTCTCAGAATCTTCTACTCTACTGTTGAGTCCCTGTATATTATTCTCTATTTCAGTCAGTGTGTGCTTAATTTCTGACTGGTCCTTTTCCTTTTTTTTTTTTTTTTCCAATCTCACTAAAATCCTTGAAAGTTTCATTAAGTCCCTTGGAGGTTTCTAGAATATTTTTGAGTAACCTTGGTTTTGAACTCTGTATCCAGTAGTTTGCTTTTGAATTTTGTATCCAGTAATTTGCTTTCTTCCTTTTCTTTCTTTTGTGACATGTTTCTTTGTCTCTTCATTATGGCTGCTTCCCTGTGTCTGTTTCTATGTATTGGGTAGAGCTTCTATGTCTCCTTGAGTTGTCCTATAGAGCCCAGTGGCTCAGTCTCCCCAGTCACCTGAGCTGGGAGCTCTAGGTGAACCCCTTGTGGGCTGTGAGCACAATCTTGTTGTAGTTGAGACTTGATTGCTATTGATGTAACTGGGAGGAATTGACCTCCAGGCCAATATGAGGACCAGCTGTGACTACAGTGGGAGAGCTGTTGTGCAGGAGACACCTCTGTGAAGCAGGACTTGCTTCGGTGGGGCTTTGGTGCTCACCAAGTCTGCCCCTTGAATGTGTCACTTATGAATGTGTAGAGTTGTAATCTGGTATGGTCTGATACTGACCACTGGGTACACTGGCTCTTGGGTTTCCAGGGAGGTGCAAAGTCAGCCACTGCCTGGAGCCATCATCAGCAGGAGCTACAGAGAGATCTGCAGATTCGTCCTCTTTGTATTGAGTTTGGAAGTGCCCAGATGAGGCCCAGCTATGAAGCAAGACAGGCTCGTGCTGGTGCTGGGTCTTGGGCTTTTTATTGATAGGTTTGGAGCTCCCTGACCCAGCTTCAGCTTGTTTGAGAGATTTTACCCTGAAAAAGGAAAGGCCATTCATATGCAAAAGCTGCTGCACAAATCTTGGATGGGGTTGTAAACTGGATGAGGCAGGGTTTTAGGGAATCACCAGGGTGGAGCAAACAGAAATGGCTGCATATCCTCACCTGTGGACATTTTGTTCATTGATTTCAGGAAAGGGTGAAAGGGAGCGGGAGTGAGAGAGAGAAACATCAATGTGAGAGAGAAACATCGATTGGTTGCCTCATGCATGCACCTTCACCAGAAATCAAACTCACAACCTGAGTATGTGCCCTGACTTGGAATCAAATCCATGAGCCTTCAGTGTGTGGCATGACACTCTAACCACTGAGCAGCACTGGTGAGGGCGAGAGCAGGGACTTTTGACTGACTTTCTTTCTTATCTTTTCTTATTTATTTATTTATTTATTTATTTAAAAAGTATTACATATAGTAATAACTATATCTCCTTTTTTTTCCTCATTGACCTTCCCCCAGCCTCTCCTACCTTCTGTCACATTTCCTCATCCCACCCCCACTCTCCACAGTGTCTTGTGTCCATTGGTTGTGCTTATATGCATGCACACAGATCCTTTGGTTGATCTCTTCCCTCCCTCCCCAACATTCTCACTGTAATTTGACAGTCTGTTCGATGCTTTACTGCCTCTGGATCTATCTTTTTGTTCATCAGGTTATAATGTGCTTTAATTTTCATAAATGAGTGAGATCATGTGGTATTTTTTCCATTGCCTGGCTTATTTCACTTAGCATAATGCTCTCTAGATCCATCCCTGCTGCTGCAAATGGTAAGAATTCCTTCTTTTTTATAGCAGCATAGTATTCCGTTGTGTAGATGTACCATAGTTTTCTAATCCACTCATTTGCTGATGGGCACTTAGGCTATTTCCAAATCTTAGCTGTGGTGAATTGTGCTGCTATAAACATAGAGGTGCATATATCCTTTCTGATGGTGTTTCTAGTTTCTTGGGATTTATTTCTAGAAGTGAGATTACTGGGTCAAATGGGAGTTCTATTTTTAGTTTTTTTTTTAGGAAACTCCATACTGTTCTCCACAGTGGCTGCACTAGTCTGCATTCCCACCAGCAGAGCACGAGGGGTTTCTTTTTCTCTGTGTCCTCGTCAGCATTTGTCACTAGTACACAGTGGGCACTCAGTAACTATATGCTAAATGATTCTTCTGTAGGAAGGGTTTTCAGATTTTGAAAATAAAAGGACACTCAGTTAAATATGAATTCAGATAAATAATGAGAAATGTAAAAATTTTAAGCATGTTGTAAATATTGCATGGGACATACTTATACTAAACAAATGATTCATTGTTTATGAAAAATTCAAATTTTACTGGCATCCAGTATTTCATTTGGCAAACAATCTATCAATAGCTTGAAGGCAGGCACCATGTATTATTACACATCTTCTGTTCTTTGCACTGTCTCAATTAGTGCCTATAAGAAGTATGCACTTGCCTTGGTGGGGTGGCTCAGTTGGTTGGATGATACACCAAAAAGTTGCAGATTTGAATCTGGCTAGGGCATATACTTATTTGGGGGTTTGATCCCCCACAGGGGTACATATGGGAGGCAACTAGTTGGTCTTTCTTGCATCGATGTTTTTGTTTTTTTCTCTCTCTTTCTAAAATCAATAAAAACACATATCCTCAGGTGGGGGTTAAAGGGAAAAAGGCAATATGTACTCAAACATGTGCTGATTTGATTTGACTGAAGTACATACCATTTTGGTATAACTGAATATTGAATCTCTTTATTAATAATTTATTAAATGAAATCCCATAGTGATACATTTCCTCAAGATAAAACAACAGTGAAAAATACACTGAATGGCCAGATTATTATGATCTCTGAACATATCATGATCTGGCCACTCAGTGTATATCCTACATAATAAAAGGCTAATATGCAAATTGTCCCCTCAACCAGGAGTTCAGTCAGCAGGTAGGCCAGCCAACTGCCCATGTCCCCCCCCCTCCCCTGGCCAGGCTGGCTGGACCCCACCCATGCACAAATTCATGCACCAGGCCTCTAATACACACATACACACACACACACACACACACACACACATTCACACACTGAGTGGCCAGGTTATTATGTGTTCAGAGATCATAATAATCTGCCCACTCAGTGTATTTCTTCAATGAGTCTTTTTGTTCGGGTATGGGTATTGGAATAACTTCCGGTAAAAATTTCCCCATTCTTTCAGTAAAAGCAAGGTCTATAATTCAATGTCATTTATGTTAACATGTAGTAGGTTTATTGTTTTAATAAATGAGTGCATACAAAAGGTCTATAATTCAAAACACTAATTATGTTATGAGATATTTTAACTGCTAATCCAAAACTAAGCTCCATAAATTGCCTTCATTTTAAATGAGCTTGATATTATTCATTGCACACTTTATTCTAGAAGCTTATTCTGAGTCATTTTGAGAACTGTCCTTTAAACAGGATTCAATATTGGGCAGTGGCCAAGGAGCTGTCAGTGGTGATACTGAGGCTCTTCTCATTGAACTTAATCAGAATTCCAAGCAAGAAAACAAGTGGTCTAGGGATAGTTTGTGAACCACTATAGCCCAGACATAACAGAAATAATATAAGGGCTATCGCTGGGCTCACAGCCCCAAGTTTGGCAGGGTCCCTCTATTCTTGGTACCCATACGGTGGTGCCTGGGCTTCAGAGTGCTAGCCTTTCTAAGTCCTCCCTTCTTTTCTTTATGCAGGTGGATTGTTCATGAGGAATCATGAGTGTCTGGTGGAAGACCATAGCTTCAAGCTTGGAATACTGAAGGTGTTTTGCATGAGAAATCTAAGGTAAAGTGTGTAAATGCACTTGTCTACTTTTCTTCCAAGCACATATATAGTTGAAAGAACAAACTTATGCTGAGTAGAAGAATAAAAAAAAGGAAATAACAACAACAACAACAACAAAAAGAATGACATATGGCTAGTTGAGGAGATATGGGTTAAATTAAAGATTCTTTCTGATATACAGAAAGTCAATAAAAGGATTTGGAGTTATATATTATTAAATAATGCCAGAAATTGTTATTAGCTTTGTCATTGTCAATATCATCTTCACTAGACATTATTTGGAAGCATCAAAATTAAAGAAAGAATAAGATATGATATTTAATCTGAATTTACCCAGACCTTTCAAACAAAAGGATACCTCTCTATTAAAAAACAAGTGTGTTTTTCTGTCTTATTGCCATTTTTAAGAACAGCTAGCACTTCTGAAGACTTTATATTCTTTACTCCATACAAATAGTATTTCCAGGTTTGTGCCTGTGTAATAGGCCAAAATTGCTTGGGGAGAGCACAGTGTAATTGCTATCAAGTTGTCTTCTGGCTGTACACTTTCTGCTTTTATGATTCCTTGCCGTAACTTTGTGTTTTTCTACTTTTTTCCATACCTTTAATACTACTAGTATTTGCCAAAAATAATCTTCTCTCCCCTTATTCTTCCCCTGATCCTCCCAGGATTTCCATTTTTCAAACAGGCCACCTGATTCTATTAAAAAGCAGACAATGAAACAAATGCTTCCAAGCCCAGACTATTCTGGGAGGTCTGGCCAACACGGATACCACGGGACTCACAGGAGACCCTCGTGATATACGGGTCACACGCCCAATTTAATTTTAGATTGTTTATGCTAAGTCAACCCAGTCTTGAATTGACTATAATGTCCTATTATTATTCCCCAGCTCCCTTCCTGATCAGTGGAGGTGATTGAGTTGGCTCGTTCAGTCTTTCCCAAATTGTGGTCTTCTTTCTGCTGATGTGAATGAGCTGGGCCCTTCATGGAATTGTGCAATCTTATTTTAATGACAATTGATACTGGTTTTCTGTTTGTGCTGGTCATATGAAATTACCTTTGTAAGTAAATGAAGAAATGGTTTGATTTTAAAAATTAAGCAGCTAGTATTACAAAATATAATATTGGGTACTATATGTTTCTATATCTCTCTCTCCTTCTTAAGTGGGTACTCACAAAGTAGTAAGGCAGTCCAATAGTGACCTAAGTTTGAGAAACACTGGGTGAGGGTCCACTGATGGACTCATTCAGGCGACACTGCACAGTTTGAGCCCCAGAGCACCAACCGATCAGTCTCAAATGGCACTAGCAGAGCTGCCCTGGCTAGGAGAAAGAAAGCAGTGGAATTTTCAGGATCCATTACTATATGAATTATGGATTAAATCAGGAAAGGTTCTGAGCTATAGATTGACATGATGCATCCTGTCAAAGGACCACTTATACGCTTGGAAGGTTCATTTATGATGTAACATGTCAAAAGCCCATTTATTAAAATCTCTATGCCCTGGATTGATGATATTGTCTTTTCTCAAAATATATTTTAGTCTTAAGTGAAGGGAAGAGGAAAGAAAAGACAGCTTTCTTTTTAAAGTGACAGTTAGAAGACTATTGCAATTGTCCAGGTAAGTGATGGTGAGCTGTGGCTACAAGGACGGTTTGGAGAAATACTAACAGGCAGAAATCAATGGGCTTTAGTCACTAACTGGGTTGTGTCTCAGTTTAAAGGCCTTTGAAAATGGGGCTTGACCTTGTTCATCCTTCTAGCTGCCCTCAGGGCCTGTAAGTGCATTTTGCACACCTTTGACCTTTTTTACAAATAAAGGTTTTGAAAGGAAATGAGTACAGATCAGTTTCCTAAGGGGCCTCCTCAGTGAATGCTGATGTAAAATAAAAATGTGCTTTACAAATTTAAAAAACTTTAATTTTAAAAATGCATATTGAATGTACAATGATAGTGAAGATGACAAATTGGCAAATATCTACAGTGAAATAAAAGTCATGAAATTCAAAGAGATACCAATGTTAATTAAATGGCATAACAGACCGTGAAGCAAGTTATGTATTGGGCTGATTCTTCTGGTAAATGGAAAAGATGTAAAGATTCACTCATTCATTCATCTAGTCTATAAATATTTATTGAACACATTGATTATGGTTTTATGGATCCACAGCGCCAAGCATAGAGGTGGCCAGAACAGGTCGTGGATACTGTATTTCAGAAGTAAATGCTCTGCTCAGGAACTGCTTGCTAAGTGGGATATTATTTATGGGTGCAGACAAATTAAAAACATAAATAACATTGCAGAGTCTCAATCTTTTCAATAAACACAAATTATGAGTTTTGTATATGTAAAACACAATCTCCCAGTGGAAAAACACTTTATTGATAATTTATATTGTGGGGTAATTGATAAAGTCAAAACCATTCCCTAATTATGGTTACATTAATGGCACCCCTTCCCCCCCAATAGTCAATCCAAATATGTTCAGAGGTTAATTTGTGGTTATACTTGGTCAACTCTCATTCATTCATTTCTAGAAGGGTCACTTTGGCATTGCATTCATGGGTTTGACTCCAGTTTGATTCCTAATCTATTTTTAGAAATAGCAACAAGCAAAGGAGTTGCCTCTGGTCCCACTCACACTCTGTCTGGGTGTGACCAATCTCAGGTGAATGGGGAAGCAGGGATCACTTGTTTTTGATGGCGTTGACTAGGTAACAGGCAGGAGTTGCTTTGCCTTCGAGCCTGATCCTTTCATGTCTACTTACCCCACCTTTTAAATCCATCCTCTACCTAGCAGCCAAAAATATATTAAAAAAAGTAACAAAATAACAAACACAAATCACCTAAATTGGATCACTGTTCTCTTAAAACTTTACAATGTATTTGGAGCAAATCCTGATTCTACCATAGCCTGTCTCTTTTTGTTCATTGTATCTCAGCCATGTTGGTCTTCATTCTGTTCCTCATATTCCCTAAGCTCGCTCTGCTTACGTTCCTTCTGTAGTGACTCCCTACACTTACTCCCCTAGCTTGAGGTCTGGTGAGACCCTAGTGATCCTTCAAGTCTTAGTTAGGGAAGCCTTACCTGATCGCCCAAGATGGAGTAGACTACCTCCTTTTACCCATAGCTAATATCACTCATAGCATTCTATACTTACTCTTCATAACACAATTTGTTAACATATCTTTATTTGTTTGTTTATTATCTGTCTCTAGTCTAAAGTCTCTAAGAGCAATTTACATACTTCTTTTATTCACCATTGAATAATTAGCCCAGAGTGCATATCTGGCACATAGAAGATAATTAACAAATATTTGTTGAAAATGTTGACTGTAAACAATCTTTATTTAAATTCAATAAGCCCATTTTTTGTTGTTGTTGTTGTTGTTGAGGAGCAAACTTCAGGTAAGGCTTACAGAGTTGTATCTCTGTGGACAAAGGAATTGTGAAAGTTGAGGTTATGGTTTGTGGTCAGAGAAGGTATTTTGTCTGCACCCCTGAAATTATGCCATGTGGTGAGGTCGATGGGGTCTAGACAGTGGGTGGTCTTTGGCTGTGGCATTTTTCTTTGCGATTTTATAATGGTTGGGGGAAAGTCTTAGTGCTTAGAATCAGAATCTCCCGTAGTAAAGGCACATGGCCTTGTTTGTTCCCAATATGTACTGTCTCTATGAGCCATCTGTTTTTAGCTGGAACTCTGGCTGATACTTGCTGTGAACATGTGGTGCAAAATTAGTATGAATAATAGTCTAATGAAGAGCTCAAAGCAGACTGATTTTAGTTTAAATCTTGTGCCAGAACTTGATAAAGAATCTTTGCAATTTCCATGTGGTCCAGCCTACCTTTCTTCTTTGTGGGGCTCCAGGGAAGTTTTGGGGTTCCATTTGTTGTGGTTCCCTGGATTCTTATTTGACCTTAAGGTTTGGGGAGTCCCATCTTATTATGAGAGCTCAAGACAGGAAGAAGATAAAAACAATAGAGTAGAGTGAGAACCATAGAAGTGGAAACAATAAGAGACAGATTTCCACAAATGGTATGCAGTTCAATCCCTATAAAAATTCCAATGAAATTTTTTGACAAAAATAGAACAAAAACCCATTTGTATGGAATAAAAAAAGACACTAAATAGCCCAAATAATTTTGAGACAGAAGAACAAGCTGAAGGTATTGTGCTCATAATTTCAAACTATATTACAAAGACATAGTAATTAAAAGAATATGGTGTTGGCATAAAACATGAACAAATGGAACAGAATAGAGAGTTCAGCAACAAACCAATATATGATTAATTAATTTATAGCAAAGGAACAAGGTATATACACTTGGTAAAAGGACAAAGTCTCTTCAATAAATGGTATTGGGAAAACTGAGTCTGACACCAAACACAAAGGCAACAAAAGTCAAAAGAAACAAGTGATACTTTTGCACAGCAAGTAAAACCATCAACAAAATGAAAAGTCAAAAAACTGAATGGGAGAAAATAATTAGAAATCATGTCTGATGAGGAGCTGCCACTCAATGGCAAAAACAAATTCAAATAGGAAATGAGCAAAAGATCTGAACAGACATTATTTTTCAAACAAGACATAAAGCTAGCCAACAGGTAAAAAACAAGATGCTCAGCATCATTATCATCAAAAAATGCAAATCAAAACCATTAGATATTGCCTCATACCTGTTAGAATGGCTATCATAAAAAGGACAAATAACAAATGTTATTACCATAAAAAGTTAAATGCAGTAACAGCATTTAACCTCTTCACACATTCCATTGAATGCTTTATTCCCTAGTACCAGGATCCCAAAGTACCACATAATCTTAATTAATGGGTTTTCTTCTTCATGGTAGAATTGGGGATGAGCCTAGGGAAACCCGAGCTCCCATTAGAAGTTGAGACTTTGCCACAGCATGAACTGTCTAGTCATAAATCCAAAAGGGGCCATATGTGTGTATTTTACATGTGGATAGGTACTCTTCATCTGTTATGAACTGGATGTTTGTGCCCCATCCCCTTAAAATTCACACGTTAAAGCCCTAAATGCTCAATGTGATAGTATTAGGAGGTTGGGCCTTTGGAAGGTAACTAGGTTTAGATGAAGTCTCAAAAGTCAAGCCCTCCTGAATGAGATAAGTGCCCTTATGAGAGCCACAAAAGGTCTCTGTCTCTCTCCCCACCCATCCACCATGTGAGGATAAAATGAGAAGTCGGTAGTCTACAACCTAGAAAAGGGCTCTTAGCAGAACCTACCCATGCTGGCATACTGCTCTTTGACTTCCGGGCTTCAAAACTGTGAGAAATAAATTTCTATTTCTTAATGAACCATCCAGTCTATTGTACTTTGCTAAAGCAACCAGAACTCAGACATCCTCTTTGGCCCTCAATTACCCACTCCTGGAGCTAATATTTTGGTTGGAAAATTCTTATTAATCTTTCAGTCCTATTTAAGAAGCCACCTCATTGAATTCAAGCACTTACAAGGGTGCCCCATCCATTATCTCTTTAGTCTTTAATATTTCAGCGTTCTTAAGCTCCACCTTCCTACGGCCAGCACTGTGACTCTTTTCCTGAGAGCACTTTTTGGGACCAGAGCCTGCTCTGTCCACACACACGACAGGTCAAAAACGCTGGGGAGTTAATGCCCCCCCCCCCAACCCCGTGGTAACAGCCCTCAAAAAATTGCCTGATAGGATTTGATGTACGAATTATCCCAGCTCTCTCACCCCTTAGTGGGATGACATTGAGGTGCATATTCAACACTGGCATGTTCAACATCTCAGCAGAGTTAATCTCTTATCTACACACAAGGGTAAACTAACTGATAATGCATCCTTTTTAGGCCACCTTCCCTCCCAGTCTAACTTCCCTACTACCCCTTCATTGTTTACTGAGAATCCCTCCACAAATCTATTTGTACTTCATTCCCTTTCTAAACAAACAAATGAACAACAACAACAAAAAATAAACCACCTCCACTGTGAAGACTTTTTAATTGGTCACTCCTCACTTCCGTCTTGTGCTTCTAATAATCACAATATCAAATGTTGGCTGACTTGTCTGTCTCTCACACTGAACTATGAACTCTGTGGATGAGAGGACTTACTGTTATTTACCTATATGCCATCAGCACCTAGTACTGTGCTGGGCACATAGTAGGCATTCATTGTTAAATGAACAGAAAACCAAAAGCTTCTTGAGACAATAACTTGAATGGCACCTTGTCCGATTCTGCAGCAAATAGCATTGGTTCCCTACCCATATCCCCTTGACTGTGTGCTCTTCTCCCCTTACTGTATCCAATGACCTGAACCTGTGACTGTACTTTGAAAGTCTACCACTGGATTACTGAAAGTGTCTGAATTTATAGCTCAGCCCCAGGGACTCACTTATGGGGAAGCAAATAGGTCCATGGGCTAATGGCTACATGACTTCTGCCTCTGTGAATTTAGAGGTCCTGGTTCCAAGAGGGAGATGCTTCCTTCATGAGTCACAGTAAGAAATCCATTTATAATAAAGGTATGACTTCCACCTGGTCATTCAAGGCTCCTGTGATAGTAGAAAAGACAGGAGGTACCGTACTGGCAGGGATAATTAATCCCAAACATCATGAAGATATGGGGTTGTTGCTACATAATGCATAGAGATTTAAGGTTCCACTGGGCTTTATCTTGGTGCTCCCATGGTTATTTTGAATTGTGAATGAGCAATTACAGCAACCACAGCCTGATATGAGAATCATGACTGGGCTCAGATCCCTCAGGGATAAAGGTCTAGTTCATCACACCAGGCAGGCTGCCTAGACTAGCAGCAATGCTAGGTGATGATAAGGGAAACCTAGAGTGGGTGTTAGAGGAATGAGATAATGAATACCAGCTATGAACTTGAGATTAATTGCAGCAGTGGGCTTTTACTCATCCCTCTAACCCTCCCTCCTCTCATAAGTTTTTCCAAGAAATTTTGACCACCCATCATTTTGAAGAAACTATAACAGTATGAGGTGAAACATAATGTGAGATGTAACTGGATGTAGGCAATTACATCACTTCAGATGCCTTTACCATTTCTGTGTGTCTCTATTCTGGTTCAGTATGCTTTTGCCTTCTATAACCCTTGTCTGGGCCTTTCCCTCAGGAACCTGCCTGCAGGGTGTTGGAGCATCTTTTCATGCAAGTATAGAGAGCTAAAGTGCCCCATTGTAGTAGCCTTAGCCAATGACTTTACAGGATAGCAGTTTGGGAGCCCAGATCCTGTTCCTCAGGCCTGGACTCTGACGCATAATCTAAGCTCCAGAGTTTTCCTTCAGGATCAGGCTTTCTGTCAGAGATCTTGACTACAAGAATCTCCCCTTTGCTGTTGTTTCCCCCATTCCTTTACTGGATTGTTCTGGGATAATGTCTCCATATGAATCTTTTTAAAATAAATCTTTATTGTTCAGATTATTACAATTGTTCCCCTTTTTTCCCTCCATAGCTCCCCTCCACCAGGCTCCTACCCCACTTTCTGCCCTTACCCCTTCCCCCACCCCAGCACTGTCCTCAACCATAGGTGTACGATTTTTGTTCAGTCTCTTCCCACACCCCCCTCTCCCCCTTTCCCCGAGAATCATCAGTCCACTCCCTTTCTATATACCCCTGATTCTATTATATTCACCAGTTAATACTGTTCATCAGATTTTTTTATTCCCTTGGTTTTTAGATTCACTTGTTGATAGTTATGTATTTGTTGTTCATAATTTTTATCTTTATCTTCTTCTTCCTCTTCTTAAAGAATACCTTTCAGCATTTTATATAATTCTGGTTTGGCAGTGATGAACTCCTTTAGCTTTTTCTTAATTTGTGAAGCTCTTTATCTGGCCTTCAGTTCTGAATGACAGCTTTGCTGGGTAGAGTAATCTTGGTTGTAGGTTCTTGCTATTCATCACTTTGAATATTTCTTGCCACTCTCATCTGACCTGCATAGTTTCTGTTGAAAAATCAGCTGACAGTTGTATGGATATTCCCTTATAGGTAACTAACTGCTTTTCTCTTGCTGCTTTCAAAATTCTCTTTGTCTTTTGCTCTTGGAATTTTAATTATGATGTGTCTTGGTGTGGTCCTCTTTGGATTCCTTTTATTTGGGGTTCTGTGTGCTTCCTGGACTTGTAAGTCTATTTCTTTCATCAGGTGGGGGAAATTTTCTGTAACTATTTCTTCAAATAGGTTTTCAGTATCTTTCTCTCTCTCTTCTTCTGGGACCCCCATAATTCTTATGTTGGTACACTATCTTCAACTTTTTGTATTCTATTTGCCTTTTGCTATTCCGGAGGAGTGCTTTTTGCTTCTTGGTATTCTAAATCTTTGACTTGATTCTTATGATTCTTTAGTATGCTTTTAGGTCTCTGTATAATATTTTTTATTTCAGTCAGTGAATGCTTAATTTCTAGTTGACCCCTTTTCATATCTTCAAGAGTCTCATTTAATTTATTGACCTTTTCTAGGAAATTCTTGAAAAACCTTATAACTGTGTTTTGGAACTCTATATTAAGTCTTTTGCTTTCTTTCATTTTCTTCAGTTGAGGCCTGCCTCTTTGTCTCCACATTTTAGCTGCTTCCCTGAGTTGATGGAGTGGCTTTGTGTGCTAGGTGTCCTAGCAGGGCCCAGTAGCTCAGCCTGCCCAGTTACCTGTGGTGGATTCTCTTGGTGCAGCCCTTTGTGGGCTGTAGGAGCAGTCTTGTTGTAGTTAAGCCTTGCTTGTTGTTGTTATCACTGGGGAGAGTTGATCTCCAAGCCAAATGGCTGTGATGATCAGCAATGTCTCGCTAGGAGGGTTTCTGTGCTCAGCCTGGATTGGGTGAAGTCTTAGGGTGGTACAGACAATTTTTGGTTTCCCATCAGCCCCTCCCTAAGAGGGCCCTGTTCTCTGAGTCTCTTGGGAATGGCTGCTGGCTGCATGCACCTCTGAGAGAAGGCTGCTCTCCAGTTTTGCCCGCTTCCTGACAGTCAGTTTCTCCCTGACCTGAGCTGGCTATCAGTGTAGTTGGGAGGTTTTGTTTTTCTCCCCAATGAGAAAGCTAGCCACTGGGAGGGCTTCTGTGCTCAGCTTGGAGGGGGTGGACTCTCAGGGTGGCGCAGACAATCTTTGGTTTCTAGTTAGCCCCTCCCTAAGAGGACCCTATTCTCTGAGTCCTGCAGCAATAGCTGCTGGGCTGAGCACATCTCTGAGAGAAGGTTGCTCTTGAGTTTCACCTGCTTCCTGACAGTCCAATTTCTCCCCTACCGGAGCTGGATATCAGTGCAATAGGGAGGTTTTATTTTTCTCCCCAAAGAGAAAGCTAGTCAAGTGTTAGCTGCCCATCCTCTCTGTGCATGCCGTGAGTAAGCCAGCAGCATATTTAGCCACCTGCCCTTTCCGCGCACATGGATCTCCATACACCCACAGCTCCTGAGGCTCAGCATCCTTTTTCTTTTTTTTTCTAGTTGGTAGAGCTTCCACTCAGCCAGCTTTCTGGTGTTTCTGGATGATGTCTGCTCTGTTTTCCAGTTGTAATTTTAAAATTGTTGTGGTAAGCTACATTTAGGTATTTACCTTATGCTGCCATCTTGGTTTCTCTCCATGTGAATCTTCATCCTTCATTCTGCTTTTGGAGAGCCCAACATAAGACAAATTCTTCTCTCCTTGTCCAACTTTTCATAAAATACATTATGTTTGGGTCACAGTTGTTTTTTTCAATGACTGCAACCGAGTGACTGGTTTCAGAACCACTGAGGGGGGCAGCTCTTTTTTGAGAGATGATTCTGCTGAGTCTCTTGCATTTCTACACGTATTGCAACAGAGACATTGATTGCCTTTTGTTCCAGACTTTGAAAACTTTGGAAGATAGCAAAGGTCCAGCATGCTTACCACTCCACATAAAAGATTCATGTTCCCTAAGGTCAGGATTCCTTTCTGATAACGTATGTGAGGACATCTTTGGGGATCCACCCACATTGCCCTGGGGATCTTGGGGGCAAGAGAAATTGATGGTCATGGTATTCGTTGTGCTCTGAGTATAGTCTTTTGTCTCTGACCCAGAAACCTTATGAATTCTGCCAGCATCTATGGCAATGAGCAGGCTAGCTTCCTACCTTGAAAATAGGGTAAAATCTTCAATTCTTCACTGTTCTTGATACTCTTCTGTTCAGGAATGGCCAGTTGTTCTTTCCCTTTTGTACTACTTATTTATTTGCCAGATCTGCAAAAACAGGCTTTTCTGACTGACTCATTGGATGCGGCCCCATCTCCCTCAGGTCTCCTCTCTTGGTATCTACCGAGTGGTCATATGTCGTTTTGATCTTCATTCACAACACTGACACCCCATACAACTAAAAAGCACTTCCCCAGAGATGCTCTGTCTCAGACACCCAGGCTTTTCTGGTTGACTGAATGTTAAATAACCCCAACTCTTCTTTGAGTTCCTGAGGTTCCTGCTGGCTGGGCCTCTCTTCAGCCTACCGTAGCCTGCTGCCTTAGGGTAAAGGTCCTATTCAGATCAGAATACCTCTTTCACACATTTCCCCATTTTTGATCCTAGATATGAAAGTCTAAGTTTTCAAATAGAATTTGAGTTGTTCATTTACATGTTAAAATGAGCCCAAAGGACTTCATAAATTGGCATGTTATTATTTCAAGTGACAGAGAAAATAACACTGAGAAGTTAAACCCAAAGTTTCTTGACAGCTCATTTGTGAAATCAGAAAATCCTATTTTTTTAAAGTTTCAATTTCTATTTTACTTACTGTCAAAGTAGTGATTTTGTTTTTATTACCTCCCAAAAAGCCCATTATCTCTTTCATCACATGAGACTGCCCAAAATAACATGTCTCACTTAGAGAGAGACAACTCAAAAAAATGAAGGGTTGTGGTTTTGTTATGGAATGTCTCAGGCTTTGATTGGTACAAAGGAACTTGGAAAATCTGTATTCAGGAGACTTAAAATCTGGTGAAGATTTTATTTTAGGATTTAATGCTTACATAGTTTTGAGTAACATATCCAATTCCATGGGAAAATTGTGGGTTATGAACAAGCCCCATTTTTTATTTACTGATCTTAAGCATTTAAGTTCACTAAGCCTCTGTTTGTTTGACTGTAAAGTAGAAGTAATAATAACAGTAGCCCCAAAGGGCTGTTACGAGGATCAAATGAAATGATGCATTTATATGCACGATGAAGCATTATGCAAAGCTGAGCATGCTGTATGACACAGAAGAGGAATTTAATAAATGTTTGTGGAATGAAGGAAGAAGATGTTATTTAGCAACTGCAAATAGACTCAGATCCTTTAAAGGAGATGATTTTGAACCCCGATAAAGATGAAGTGATTTTTCATAAAATATAATTCATAGAACTTATTTTCCTGGATCCAAATTTTGTTTAGGATTTTATGACACCAAGGATGGTTGACTAGAAAACTAATTGCTCTCCATGACATTAGCATCAAAAGTTTAGGAATTTAGCCTCTACTCTATGATTAAATAAAAGATCCCCACTCAACCAAATAATGTTTTCACATGATATTTTGTGATATCATGTTTTCACATGATAACTTATCTGCAGGTTGATAAGATCTGTGAGTTTTTTTCCAACAGAAGTATAAAGCAGTACTTTTATTTGCCCTGACATCACTTATCTCTAAGAATTTATCAATGATTAACCACAAGAAGGAGGATTTTGACAGCTATTGTTTTTCTCAAGCAGGATGAGCTGAAATATGGTAACAAAGGTTTAATTTTGGAGTGTAAGTTCATATGTAATGACTTAGATTGATCCTAGCTGCCTTAGGCATGGCCTTGGGGTTTCATAGCTATTGGTCTTTAGTGAGAGCTGCATCTTATCTCTCATTTTTTTTGTCTTTGAAAGTATCTGATTCTGAGTGCTTAAAGAGTGAGTAATTAGTTTATTGAACAGATGAATACAATAAGATGTTATTGGAATGAGTTGATTATCTAAATAAGACAACAATCAATGCTGACTTTTAATTGGTTCAGTGAGTTTATTAAAATTTTTATCTTACAACAATAACTCACAAATTGGATTTTGTCATTCTATTTTGGAAAAAGAGCTTCCCTTAAGTTTCATGAATGATTTATTTTTTACTCATCTATTTGTAAATTTATTGAACATATACTAAATGCAAATGAACATGTACAAATTTACATTAACTCATTGATATATCTGATCACAAATGGAGGAATTTGTTGGGAAAGTTAGATTTTTTAAAAAAGATGTCATATGCTTCTTTTCTTTTGGAAGTTTAAGTTTTACTTGAGTGTTTTTGAATGAGAAAGAAAAAGAAGATAGAACACATTCCAAAGAACTCCAAGAATTTCCCTCCTTTTTTTCAATCTAGTTTTCCTTCCTGATACATTCATTCCATAATCATTGATGAGAGGAAGAGAGAAGAGATGAAAAACAATGTGAACAACCAACTTCTGTCTCTCATCACTCTCAAGAAATGGTGATAATTTAGAATCTCACCTTTATTTACTAAAGATCACCTAGAATTACCAATAATTAGCAGTTGAACCAATAGAAGATGAAATTTTAGTTCTGATTTCTCAAAAGTTTCTTTCTGCTTGCTTTCAAACCAGGCATTTTATATACGTAAAGAAAGGACTAACAAAATGGTAATTTGCCCCTCACTGTTGAAAGATGGGTTTAGGTATGTTGGATTGTCATTTTTTTAAGGTTCTAGATTCACATGGTTCTCTCTGGTTCAGGAGTAGAAGGTTCAGCCAGCTGCAAAGATCCTCAGATTCCCTGCTCCAGGTGAACCCAAAGCTCACCAATATGGAGCTGGTAATGCTGCAGAATAGAGGGAAGGGGGCAGAAATTGTGAGGAAGGATGAGAGGAAAAGATATTGCTTGTGTAAGGTCACCTTGAATACAGATCCACAGCCTTGAGCTATGTCCCCAGGCAAACTATCACACTCCCTAACAAAGCCTCCAAGGAGATGCTTTACTTCACAGAGTCAGAGTTCAGGGAAGTAGGGAGTGAACACATACTCCACAATTTGTTCACATATTTGTACCTTTACTCACCTTTCTCCCGCAGGGCAAAGAAACAACTCGAATAAATTTTCAGCTACTTACCTGGAAATTCCATGGTCCATCAAGCTAAAAATTAATTACTGACCCACTCAATGACTGTATATTCTAGTCATTGTTCTAGAGACTCTAGAGTAGCAAACAAAACAGGTATAAAGTCCCCTACTCACAATGAACTTAATGTGTTAGGAAGTCAGGTAAGAAACAGGTAGACATTTGCCCTAGACAGTGGTGAGAATAATAAAATAAAATGGGGTATGGTGATAGGGGTAGGCGTGCGCACTGAGGGGTGATTGAGGTGTCTTGGGAGCTGGTGGATGATACCTGATTTTAGACCTGAATATAAAGAAGTCAGCCATGCAGATACCAGAAACAAATGTCCAAGGAAGAGAAAATAGTAAGTACAAAGGCCCTGAGACAAAAATAGTTTTGCTGAATTGGAGGGAAGATTAGATGAGAATTAATCACTGTTTCCAAAAACATGGAGGGAGTAGTTTTGGTAGTGTAGTAGAAATGGAGCCCTGATTGAAGAGAGTTCAAAGGGAATGGGGAGAAAAGCCTTTGAGTAACTTATGGAGGACTTCTACTGTAAAGGAAAACACAGAAATGGAGAGGAGCTGGGGGAAGATATAGGTTCACAACATCCCTTCCTTTCTCTATCCCTGCTTCTTGCCTAGTCTCCTTCCCTCCATTCCTTCTTTTCATTCTTCTTGCCTTCCTTTTTTCTGTCCAAGATGGAAGCTATTACAGCACATTTATGTGCTAATAGGTATTATCTAGAAGAAAGGAATAAATCTGATGCTGCAAGAATTTACATGGGCCAGTGTGAGGCTGCGAAAATTTAAGGATTGCTCTGCCCCATATACATTGTGCATATAGAATTATTGAGACTTTAATGAATGAAGCTGTAACAGAGTTATCTAACCAACCATGAAAACCGGAGAGAGAATTATGTGACCCGATCTTCGCAACTGCGAAGCACTAGTAAATAATCCATGAGCTCAGAGACTGGCAGGGCAAGAGTAATTGTCAAACATGACCTCTTCAGTGTCTACATCACTTCCAAGCACTCTTTGCACCATTCTGCTCTTTTGAAGCCACAATAGAACAGAAGTTATAGGCTTATAGGTGAATGCTGAGCAGCATGGGGTGCGCCACTCCAGTGGCAAATGTGAACTGGAGAATGAAGGGCATGATTTTAATGAAAACCAAAGGTATTTTTTGAGGAAAAACATTTTAATAATATATATGGCTATCTAAATTGAACAAGTTAACCAAATAATTCATTTATCTGTTTTCAGATTTTAGATGTAATCTGGTAGATTGTGCTGTGAGGTGATATTTTTCCTCCGTGTGAATCCTTCGTTTGGATCTGTTGGGACTTAAGTATTTGCAGAAATATTTTATGTTTCTGCTAAAGAAGGGCGTTATTTTTCTATTTGGACTGAGTAATAATAACCAAATTTGAGAACTTACCTTATAGTAGGTCTTGTCACAAAACTTTACAATTCCACATTTAATCCTGACAACAGTATATATACTATTATTACTTCCATTTTGTGGATGAGGAAACCGAGGCTCAAAGAAAATAAGTAACTTGCCCTAAGTCACGGAGCTAAAAAATGATAGAGCTAGAACTTGAATCCAGGAAGTCTAATTCCAATGCCTCTGCTTTCAAACACTAGGTTTTAATTCTAGTGTAACTAAAGATATAGCAATATTATCTGATGGGTATCCAGATCAAGAATAAATAAAATGAGCAAGCATGTGTAATTTGGGTAGTTTATCATTTTAATTATGCTGCTGCTTGCTCTTTTTGTAATTTGAGGCTCATCTTAGCATGCTAAACAAACTCAAATTCAAACAAAAATAACATTATTACCCTCTTGGCTCTTAGAAACTATTCAATATGTTTAATTTCAATTTTCATTTTGCGAGGTGACCAGTTCTTCCTCACCTTTGCTGAGCTAACAACCCCAGGAAATGTCATTGAATTGTAGCCAGGAAATTTCAGGATAAAAAGACTATTTCCTTTCTGTGAACATTTCCTTTTCTCTTCTTTTCTTTTCTTTTCTTTTCTTTTCTTTTCTTTTCTTTTCTTTTCTTTTCTTTTCTTTCTTTCTTTTTCTTTTTTTTTTTTTTTTACAATATTTTTATTGATTTCAGAGAGGAAGGGAGAAGGACAGAGAGATAGAAACATCAATGCTGAGAATCATTAATTGGCTGCCTCCTACATGCCCCCTATTGGGGATCGAGTCCACAACCCAGGTATGTGCCCACCCTGACCAGAAATCAAACTGTGACCTCCTGGTTCTGGATTATATGAGGGATATCTGATTGCTCCTTTAGACCTGATCCTACAGGGATCGGGCTACTAATGGGATCAGGCCTAAACGGACAGTCGGACATCCCTTGAGGGGTCCCAGATTGGAGAGGGTGCATGTTGGGCTGAGGGACACCTCCCTCCCCATGCACACATTTTGTGCACTGGCCTCTAGTGTTTCTTATAATTTCCTTTTTGAAGTTCTATAGGCCTTATAAAATAAAATGGAGAATATTTCCTCTTTTCTGTTTTGTGGAAGCATTAGTATAATATTGTGTTACTTTTTTTTCTTAAATGTTTGAAATAATACAATGATGAAGCCAATTGGGTGTGAGCTTCTATTTTTGGGAAGATTTTAATTACACATAAAATGTATTTAATAGACATATAATTATCTTACTTCTTATGCATATTTAGTTAGTTGTGTTTTCAAAAAATTATCTATTTGATCTAAATTCTAAAATTATTTGTGAAAGGTGTTCATAATCTTATACCCACCTTTTTAGTGTCTATTATTTCTATAGTGATGTCCATTTTTTAATCCTGTTATTTATAATTTATGCATTTTACCTTTCAAAATTAGTCTTTAACCTGGCCTGAATGGCTCAGTTGGTTGAGTGCCATTTTGTACAACAAAAAGTTGCTGGTTCGAGTCTCATTCAGGGCACTACCTATGCTGCAGGTTCAATCCTTGGTTGGGGCATGGACAGAAGGAAACTGATTGATGTTTCTAACATCTATTTTTCTCTCTCTCTCTTTTTCTCTCATTTTCTCTCTAAGCATGTCCTCAGGTGAGGATTAAAAAAAGATTAATATTTAATAATTCGTCAATTTATTCATTTTTTCAAAGAAGTAAGTTTTGTCAATTATATTTTTTCTTTCATCATTTTCTGCTCTTATGTTTCTTTTATTCTCCTTAGTTTAAAAAAAGAGTGTTTTTTGAAGGATTATTCTGCTTCCCATTTTCTTTCGTATTATTTTTTTAATCTTTCCTTTTTATTTTCCTTTAGTACCTACCCTAAAGATTACAATATGTAACCTTGACTCATCAGTGTCTATATAAGTTAGTATTTATTAGTATTTTTAATTATTTCCTGGATCTTAGAAAACTTTAACTTCATTTACTCATCTCACTTTTTCTGTGCTATTTATCATGTATTTTAATTCATTATATATTTTAAGTCCCTCAGACATTATTATTGTTGTTCTATGTGATCATTCTTATCTTCTCACAAATGTACTTTTTCTGAGAATATTCTTTATCCTTTCCTGCAATCTATATTTCTATCTAGAGTTATTCATTAAACATTAAAACTGAGAGTTAGTGTTTTTCTTCAGTTTTGGGAAATTCTCAACTATTATCTTTTCAAATATTGCTTCCATCATATTCTCTTTTTTTCATCCATCTGAAATGCCAATTGTACAAGGCTTCTGGACCATGTATCATATGCTTTTGATGTTATTTACTTTACTTTCATTTTTTCTCACTATGTTTCAGTCTAAACATTTTCTATGGGCCCATGTTCTTGTTCATATCTGCTACATCTAATCTATGTCTAATCTTTGTCTTATCTATCAAAGCCATTTATTACTTTCTTAATAACAGTGTATTCTTTAGTTTTATAATTTCCATTCATTTCTCTTCAAGGATTCTAGCTCTCTGGTGATTCTATTTACTTGGTCATCTATTTTCTTGAACATGTTAATATATAGGTATTTAAAATTTATAATGACCCTAATATCTGAATCACCTGTGGGCCTGTTTATATTACCTTTATTTTAATCTTGGATTTTGGATATTGTCTTGGATCCAGGTTAGATTGGTAATTTTTTATTAGATGTCAGATATTATAAATGAACAATTTTTGGTTGGATGTCAGCTCTTATAAATGAAAAAAAATTCATTATATCTGAAAATATGCCAGATATTATAAATGTGAAGGCTTTGGGTAATATTATTTTCTAAGGAAAATGTAATTTTCTTCTGATGGGCAGTTTGCTTTGATGTCGTCAGGAATTGAGATGATCTGAAGGTGGGTTTCTGTGTTTGTAAGGACATGTCTGATTTCTAATTTGCCTTCACTACTAGGACTCTCAGTGGAAGTCTTGGAATGTTTTTTGAGGCCTCTCCTCATCAGGTGTGCACAGCTTTTTAGCCTCTTAGCTTCTGCTTTCTGCTTGGTATCTTGGTCTTTTGCCCTGTATAGCCCAGACACTGGAAAATGCCTCAAGAAGATGAGTGGAGTGGAATGTTGGGTTCACTATCTAAGAGTCAGTTTGTTCCTGAATTTTAGCTCCTCAAGTCCTGGATGCCTTAACAACCCCGACCTTCATTTTTTTTTGTCTTTCTGGCCTTAGGAAAATGCTAAACGTCTTATTTCGGTCCCTCACTTGGCAATTAGAGTAGGGTCAATCATCTGGATTTAAAGTTTCAGATTGAGATGTCTCAAGGCTGGATTTTGTGCTTTAGAAGGTCTTGTCTACTTTCAATGTTCTCATATTTGCACAGTTAGTCCTTCAGGTTCCCAAGGCCACTCAACTTCCTTGGGTCTTCTTTATCTTCGTAACATTAAAGGCTGTGGATAGCTCTGTTTAGCTTCTCAGTCTCTTCGCAGCCCTTTCTTCTTGAATTTTCCACTTCTCTACCTGCACAGTTAGCAAATAGGCAAGTACTTTGAGGAAAAGAAACAGCTCACACCCTCAGTTTCAAACCCCTGAGCTTTCTTTCTCTCTTGGTCCTTTAAGTCCTGGCTTCTTTGACAAGCCTGAACTGCCACTGTTTGTATCCCATTCCTGTGATACTGCTGGAAGTTCTGAGCTGTCACTATCTTTTTGGACTTTCACCTAAACCTGTTACAGACTGGTAAATGCTTTACAAGGAGAAGAGGCAAGAAAGTCAAGCTCACTCATTGATTTTCTCTTTTCTTTGAGATCTTGGCTACTCAGTTCCTGGATGCCTGCTGCTCTTTGATGGCTTCAAAGAGCTGCATAAAAAACCTTATACAGTTGTTATAATTGTATTTGGTATGTGGGTTGGATTGGTAAAAGCTACTCTGTCTTAGCTGGAAACAAATTCAAAAAGCTAGATTTTCTTGCCAAAGAGAAAGGCTTTCTAAATTTAATAAAGCTCCTCTTTATATATCAACACCAGAGTTGTTCAATACATGAATAGAGTTTTTATTATAAACCAAGGACAAAATATGATGGAGATGTTTTCACCAGATGGGAGGAAGATGCAGAAAGCCTGACACCATGGGAGGAGAGGACATTTTTTTTTCCCAGAAGCAAAGTCAAGATGAAAATGTAGTCTGTATTCCTCAGGGACTCTTTTCTCACTATCTTGAGTTTTGGCTTAAGGATGCATGAAGATAAGAATAGATAAATCTTAGAATTTGAATGAGAAAAAGTCAACCACAAAACATACATGAGATACAAACCACTATATGATATTATAATATTCAAAGACAAGCAAAATGAAAATTTTTATTTTTAAGGCAAATCTACCCACATCATAGATTCATTCACATAAGCAAAGGAATGATGAACAGAAAATTCAAGAGTGATTACTACCTGGTAGAAGCATATGGAGGAGATTGAGAAAGGACCAGTAGGTGACTTCATCTGTATTATTTTTTCATTTTTTAAGTCGGTTGGTGGATTCATGAGTGTTCATTATGATGCTCTCTAACCTACCTATTTCTTATGTAGGTTATTTTGCATAAATCAAATGTGTTAAGTTAAAAATATGAGAGAGGGGGGGCTGGAAGAGAGAGAGGGAAAGAGAGAGAGAGAGAGAGAGAGAGAGAGAGAGAGAGAGAGAGAGAATTCTAGGCAGAATCAATACTATATTGATGGTGACTAGTACAGAACTTCTAGGAGTCAGAGCAGCCATCTCTAGCAGATTTCAGTTAATTCCAGTGGACAAAACCCCATCAAGATCTGATGTCCCCTCCCCCACTCCTCTGGGGCTACAGAATCCCCTCATAGACTCAGATACCACTTGAGGAGGATCAAGGAAAGAAGATAAAAAATTTAAAAATCAAGCACTTACCCAAAGGAGACTGAAGTCATACCACATGGGAAGAGATTTAGTTATCTTTTATTAGCAAGGTCTCCCCACCTTGGCCCCACATCACTAGTGGAAATGCACAGGCTCCAGAGCAAGCTAAGACCTGACTTGAAATATAAAGAAAAGCTTTATCTTTATTGCACACTATTGCTGTTGACTATTTGACTACATTTTTGCCCCTGATACAAACTAATGCTACCCTTTGCACCCTAGGAAAGGGAAGAATTTGTAACAAATCTAGATACTCAATCCTGTCTTGCCCTTGGTTGTGTAACAATCATCAGATTACTTAAACTGTCTTTAGCAGAATGACAAGGTAATTACATGGTCTCTGAATTTCCTACTAAGTCTGTGAGCCTAAGTAGCAGGGATAGTCTTCATTCTCTTGAGCATTCGTGGTTATGTTTTCTTCATCCTTCATGCTATGATATGATAGAGATGAAGTCATAATTTTAGATATGTAACTGTCAATGGTGCACCCATTGGATCCCTTATCTCCTAAAGATAAATAATTTTAGAATGATTGTTACCTTTCTCAACAAGTGGTGTGCTTTTCAGAGGGCTTTGTAAGTGGAGGAAAGTCACGAATAGTGAAAGTTAAATACAGCTTCCAAAGGATTTATCAGGTAAATGTTATGGATTGTTGTGATTTAATTTATGGGATTAGTTTGACTTTCAATTACCAGGCATCACATTGAATCACTTTATATTTTGAACTCTGTAACTAGGACTCCTTACACTCGATCTTTCATCTGGAGAGGGATTATCAATAATTAGACACTGTGGCCTTATTGATCAGCTAATCAATACCCACATTAATCACCAGTAGTCTAAAAACAATTCACTCTTTGTATTAAAAGGAATCAGTGTGATCAAATTAGCATCTTTTGCTACACGTTGAACAAAGCTGTAGCTTTCTGAAGGGAAGGCAGTGGTTATAAGAGGATGAGGATGTGCCTACAGACTCACGACTATGTTGACTGATGCTAAATGAAAATGATCTAACAACAGTCGCGTTTGTTTTTATTTTTTCCCTCTGATATTTGTACCACATAATAAAATGTTATTCACTACAGAAAGTGGGACAAGTGAATATGATCTACATTGTAAACTAATGTTCTTTATTCTTGTAATTAGCCCAGAAGCTAGTTTACGTTGCAAAGAAAATCCAGGTATCTCAGTACTTCCAGAAAAATAGCAATTGTTTAATAAATGTGAAAAGGCTTTGTTAACTATTAAGAATTAAGAGTATTTCTACTTTACAAGGTATATGTAGCACCCCAAATAAGCTCCAGAATGGAGAAGACTGTTTTCTTCTCATAGATGTGATTCATCTAATTTCAGGTTAAGGCAACTTGCTGGTTGAGAGGACAGAGCTGGTCTTGGACTTGTCCACCTAGGTTTTCACTACTCTGTCTCTCAGGCTGTCATTCAAATCAGTGGCTGTCAAACAAGATCACGGGTTCACCAATGGCTTTTAATAATTTGGCATTACTTTTGTGTGAATAATTTATAATCTCAGAAGCATGAGTCTATTATTTATGGTTAATCACTGTGAAATAATAAGACACATAGTTTTGGGGGCTGTTTTTATTGCCAACTGTGTCCATACAGTTGTAGGGAGTTAAAAGAAAAAGAAAAAAAAGGTCTTTTTTTTTCTTAAAAGATCATATCAGAGGCAGAGATGATATATCACAGATGAGAATAATACTGGCTGTCTCTTCAAATTTATCCATTACAAACACCACACCATTTCTTTGAAATGGGAGCTTACAGCAGCATTCTGGCAGTTTCTTGAAGCCAGTCATTTTCACTCTCTGAGGAAATAAAAAACGGACTTGTTTGGTCTTTGAGTCTCAGTTCCTATGGGGAATATGACAATTAGGTATCGTTTTTAAATTTTCATTTTGGGTTTTAAAGAATGAAAACTATTTTGTCAATGTAAAAACTTGGAAAATTAGATGTGCACAATGAAAAAAAAAATCACCTGTAATCCTACCAGATAATTTTTACAAAAGTAAGATAATAATGCATAGTTTTGTTACCTTTAATCATTTCTCACATTTAAAAATAGCCTTTGAGAATGTTATTTTTAATGAGCAAAATTATTCCACTGTATAAATGTTACATAATTTATTTTCATAATATTTAATAATTTTAATTTTTCTATTTTTTATTGTTATGAGTAACTCTTTGGTGAGAATTCTTGAACATAAGTCTTTATTTATATTTTTGTCTATTTCCTTATGATAGACACCCGGGAGTGAGATTATTGGATCAAAGAGTAAGAACTTTTCATACATCTTGATAGATCACCAAAATATTTCCCAGAGAGTTTTCAATGGTTTATAAGACTACCAACAATGAAATTGGGTATCACCTTAGACAAATTTTGCCAAGTTGATAGGTTAAAAGTGGTATATCATTGTTTTAATTTGCAATTTGTGATTGCTAGTAACTGAAAATTTTTAATATGTTTATTATCTATATTTATTCTTCTGATAGATGTCTCTTAGTGTTCTTTGGCTGTTCTTTTGTGTGGTTAGCACTTTCTGTATTGATTTGTAAGAGTTCTTTATATAAAAGATATTGACTCTGTTTCATATTTTTAACCTATCTATGCATCTTATAACTGAAGAGAACTTTGCAGGTTCTGTAAATATCTCATTGGATAAGATAGTGGATTCCAAATCTCAGATGATAAAATGTGGTTTACAAAAATTTATAATTAATATCTGTTTATAGTAAAAATATTTAATCAGTAGATATTTAATCAGTAGATATTAATTATCTACTAGCACACATATATATGTATAAAACAATACATATTTCTAAATATATTTGTATATATATATAAAGCAAATATGAGATATAAGTCACAATTTTTTTTTTTTTTTTTTTTTTTTTTTTTTATTTTTTTTTTAAAAATATATTTTATTGATTTTTTTACAGAGAGGAAGAGAGAGGGACAAAGCAGTCAGAAACATCGATGACAGAGAATCATCGACCAGCCGCCTCTTGCACACTCCCGACTGGGGATGCGCCCGCAACCAAGGTACATGCCCTTGACCGGAATCGAACCTGGGACCCTTGAGTCCGCAGGCTGACGCTCTATCCACTGAGCCAAACCGGTTTTGGCAAGAGTAGCAGTTATTAATATTGGAACTTTTAATTAAAAAAGAATGTGTGTGCATATCTAAAAATTCTTTTATTTTTTTTTTTTTTTTTTTTTTTTTTTTTTTTTTTGGGCGAGTTAATCTTTATTTTTTTTTTTTTTTTTTTTTTTAATTGATTATTATTAATTATGGTATCACATAATTGTCCTTATCCCCCCATTCCCAACCCAAACCCATCCCTACATATTCCCCTACCCCCTTATTGTCCATAGTGCATGCACACAAGTCCTTTGGTTGATCTCTTCCCTTTACCCCCACCCTCCCCTACTTTCCCTCTGAGGTTTGAGAGTCTGATCGCTGCTTCTCTTTTTCTGGGTCTATCTTTGTTCACCAGTCTATGTTGTTCATTATTTCGTCTAGATGTGTGAGGTCATGTGATCCAAGAAATACCCTTATAAAAACCTAAACTGCGATAAGCCTTAATGGTTATCCTGAGAGGCAAATGAATCAGTCTGTAGTGAGTTCCGTTCTGGGCCAGCAGTTCTTTTGAGTCCCAGTTTCAATGTCAAATAGTTCCTTGTGTGTACATGTCAGCCATGATATTTCAGATCTGGTTGGTGGACAAATGGTGGTAATGCAGGTCCGACCATCTCTTGTTTGATCGTGGGTATCCTTCAGCAATAGGCAGCCGCTGTCTGTTGGTATGGTGAGGCGTCCTCAGCATCTTCCATCTCTGAATTGTCTCTTCTGTCTTCATGGCTGGAGCACTTCTGTCTATTCCTCTCTGTTACTGGATTCCAGGTGGTCTCAGAGTTGTTTTCTGAAACTATACAAACATATTCTCGACCAAAAGTTAATACAGAGATATTCTCTTTAAATTTGACTTGGGATTCTTTTTCATCCCCACCCCACTCCCCCAAATAATTTTCCTCTTGCTTATTTTGACTCCATGTGTGTATTTTTATGGATATCTTGCTGTTAGCGTTTCAAATAAAGGTTAATTTTCTTAAGTACAAAAAAAGTTTTTAGATGTAAATTATTCTCAGTATATTTTTCCTTACATGATATTCTTCCACTGTCACCCCCTTTTTTACTTTAGATAATTGGAGACTTCTGGGGATTTTATTGTTAGTCTTGATATCTTTTACATTTTAATTATTTGCGCTACACTATGACTGCATTAGGTTCATAACATGTTGTGCAATTTTACCATGAGGCGCTCTGCCAATAAGAATTTTTGTTAATACTATAGGAACAGCATTTTGTACAGTACACTCAGTTTTTCTAGAATATTAATTTACTTCTATTAGCCACATTGATTTTCTCTGAGAAATTGGGTACTATTCATATGTCAGACTCAACACTCTAGCAACTATCTTATTTACCATGTGTGTATTAGTGGAATTGATTGTTTGGCTTCTTGAGAAGGGCCTGAGCATTCCAGCTATTAGGCTGGACTTGGAAATTAGAAACCCACTTGCCCCCACCATGGATACAAGGCCTCTCAAACAAGTCTTGTTGCAGTGAAATGGCAGCTGCTGTCAGCCACGTCTCTGTTACATGGGTCCCAAATTGAGCTGTGCATGGGTAGTGAAGCAGCCATGGGGGAAGGAGACCTCCCTCAGAATGGGAGAATGTTCAGGCGCCTGCCAGGTTGCAGGAGGGGTGGTAAGGGTCTGTGCCCCACCTCCGTTGCTCCCCAAGTTCTCTCCTGATGGCCCCTCTGTGACTGTGCCTGTCTTAGGTTGTTCCTTCCATGAGGAATCTTACCCGTCTCTGGCTAACCAGCCATCCTCCGGGGCCAAGCAGGGTGATGTGAGGTTTAGTTCTGTCTCCTTGGTGACCTATGCCCCATGGGCTCCACACCCAGCACCTGCCTCGGGAACCCCTCACCTGCTGGCAAGGTCCGGGCGTTGAGCTCATATTTTTGGGACTCCATGTTTCTTCTCCAGAGAGGGCCTAGCTCCCCCCACTGGGCGGGTGGGACATCCGTGGTGCCAGCCACGTTGGTGCTTCAGCCTTGGCATGAACTAAAAGGTCAGGTAACAGTTGTGGGCATCTGGACCATGAGAAAAGGTTCATTTTTGGCCACAAGGGCAAGACAGGCCAATATAGAATGCTCAGGTGCCTTCTCAGGAGGCCCTCTGCCTAGTGGAAGGGATGAGGTCCTTTCATATAGTTTTTAAATTGCTGTCAGACATTCAAAGGATTGGTTTGTATGTTTTTTGGGGATAATTGTATAATATGCTGTTGTAATTCTAAAATATCTATAGTTGTGTTGCTTTTGTCTCCAACCGCCAACAAAGTGTGTGTGTGTGTGTGTGTATTAATAAAATAAATCATTCTTTATTGATAGTCCTTGATGGGAGATACTATTATAGGTAATGGGGATAACCCAAATCTGGGAACAATTGTAATGACCTTGTAGAATAATATCATGTAAGGATATTCTTTGCTCTAGGTCATGGAAATTCCATTTTAAACTGGTTGTCAATTTCTTTTTGCTTAGGCAAGGTTTTTGTTTCATTTTCTACACCTTTCCCAGGAGGAAGTAGTGATGGTCCCTTCCTTTGGTGTCCTCACAAGCCAGAATCTTCTATTTAATTTTACACACAAAGGAGCAGTAGCTTAATTTTGTGTCCTACAAAAGGGGAGCTGGGTGGTGCGCTCTATGTAGTTATACTTCCTTGTCCCACCAGTAGTCCTCCTGGATGACTAAGGTGTTTGGTATCATCAGTGACTACTTTGGGCAGGAGGATCAACCCAGGTAAGGGCTCCCACCCATGCAGGATTAGGAACATAGGTCCAGAAATACTTACCCAATAGCCCCAGGTTATATTACCGTACAGCTGATTCCTGCTAGCCTGGCGGTAAAGGCGTTCTCAGGTGTTCTTGGGGTTCTGGTTACCTCACACTTTCTTCTCTCTCTCTCTCTCTCTCTCTCTCTCTCTCTCTCTCTCTCTCCTCTTTCTCTCTTATAATAATATTATTATTATTGTTTTACATATGTGTTCTTATCCCTCCCTTATCCCCCACCCTCCACCTATACTCCACCCCCATTTATCTGTGGCCATTAATGAGGCTCATGAGTATGCCCACAAGTCTCTCGGTTGATTTCTCCCCCTTTCTCCCAGCGATCCCCTCCTTCTCTGGTGTTTGGGGTTCTGATCAATATTACTCAGTCTCTGGGTCTGTTATTATTCATCAGTCTATGCCATTCACTATATTCCATAAATGAGTGATATCATGTGATGTTTATCTTTCTCTGCCTGGCTTATTTCACTTAGCATAATGGACTCCATCTCCCTCCAAGTTGCTGCAAATGGTAGGAAGTCTTTCTTTTTTAACGCAGCATAGTATTCCATTGAATAGATGTACCACAGTTTTTTAATCCATTCATCTGCTGATGGGCATTTCGGCTGTTTCCAAATCTTAGCTATGGTGAATTGTGCTGCTATAAACATAGGGGTGCATATATCCTTTCTGATCCGTGTTTCCATTTTCTTGGGATATATTCCTAGGAGTGGAATCAATGGGTCAAATGGGAGTTCCATTTTTAGTTTTTTGAGGAAACGCCATACTGTTCTCCACAGTGGCTGCACCAGTCTGCATTCCCACCAGCAGTGTAAAAGAGTTCCTTTTCCTCCGCATCCTCGCCAACACTTGTCGTTTGCTGTTTTGTTGATGATAGCCATTCTGACTGGTGTAAGATGGTACCGCATTGTTGTTTTGATTTGCATCTCTCTGATGATTAATGACTTTGAGCATGTTTTCATATGTCTCTTGGCCTTCCTTCTGTCTTCTTTAGAAAAGTGTCTATTTAGCTCAGTTGCCCATTTTTTAATTGGGTTGTTTATATTCTTTTTGTTAAGTTGTATGAGTTCTCTGTAAATTTTGGAGATTAAACCCTTATCAGTGATATCGTTGGCAAATATGTTCTCCCATGCAGTGGGGTTTCTTGTTGTTTTACTGATGGTTTCCTTTGCTGTGAAAAAGCTTTTTATTTTGATGTAGTCCCATTTGTTTATTTTATTTTTAGCTTCCATTGCCTTAGGAGCAGTATCAGTGAAGAAGTTCTTTCGGCATATGTCTGAGATTTTCCTGCCTGTGGATTCCTCTAATATTTTTATGGTTTCCTGTCTTATGTTTAAGTCCTGTGTCCACTTTGAGTTTATTTTTGTGTATGGTGTAAGTTGGAGGTCTAGTTTCATTCTTTTGCATGTATCTGTCCAATTTTCCCAGCACCATTTGTTGAAGAGACTGTCTTGTCTCCATTGTATATTCATGCCTCCTTTGTCGAATATTAATTGAGCGTAGTGCCTTGGGTCAATATCTTGATTCTCTATTCTATTCCATTGGTCTATATGTCTGTTCTTGTGCCAGTACCAGGCTGTTTTGAGAACAGTGGCTTTGTAATACAGCTTGAAGTCTGGTACAGAGATCCCTCCTACTTGATTCTTCTTTCTCAGGATTGCTGTGGCTATTCGGGGTCTTTTTTTATTCCAGATAAATTTTTGGAGACTTCTTTCTAGGTCTGTGAAATATGCTGTTGATATTTTAATGGGGAGTGCATTAAATCTATAGATTGCTTTGGGTAGTATGGACATTTTGATGATGTTGATTCTACCAATCCATGAACATGGTATGTTCTTCCATCTGTTTACATCTTCCTCTATCTCTTTTTTCAGTGTTGTGTAGTTTTCTGCGTATAAGTCTTTTACCTCCTTAGTTAAGTTTATTCCTAGGTATCTTAATTTTTTTGGTGCGATGGTAAATGGGATTGCTTTCTTTGTCTCTCTTTCTGTAAGTTCATTATTGGTGTATAGAAATGCCATAGATTTCTTGGCGTTGATTTTGTATCCTGCTACCTTGCCGAATTCATTTATTAAGTCTAATAATTTTTTTATGGACTCTTTAGGGTTTTCTATGTATAGTATCATGTCATCTGCGAATAAGGACAGTTTTACTTCTTCTTTTCCAATTTGGATGCCTTTTATTTCTTCTTCTTGTCTGATCGCTATAGCTAGTACTTCCAGCACTATGTTGAACAGGAGTGGTGAGAGTGGGCATCCCTGTCTTGTTCCTGTTCTTAGAGGGAATGGTTTTAGTTTTTGCCCATTGAGTATGATGTTGGCTGTGGGTTTGTCATAAATGGCTTTTATTATGTTGAGATATGAACCTTCTATCCCTACCTTACTGAGAGTTTTTATCAAGAAAGGGTGTTGGATTTTGTCAAATGCTTTTTCTGCATCAATGGATATAACTATGTGATTTTTATCTCTCAATTTGTTTATGTGATGTATCACATTTATTGATTTGCGGATATTGTACCATCCTTGCATCCCTGGTATAAATCCTACTTGATCATGGTGTATGATCTTTCTGATGTACTGCTGGATCCGATTTGCTAGAATTTTGTTGAGGATTTTGGCATCTATGTTCATGAGGGATATTGGCCTGTAATTCTCTTTCATTGTGTTGTCTTTATCTGGTTTTGGTATTAGGGTGATGCTGGCTTCATAGAAGGAGCTTGGAAGTGTTCCTTCTTCTTGAATTTTCTGGAGTAGTCTGAGGAGGATAGGTTTTAGTTCTTCCTTGAATGTTCGGTAAAACTCTCCTGTGAAGCCATCTGGCCCCGGGCTTTTGTTTGCTGGAAGCTTTTTGATGATTGCTTCAATTTCATCCATAGTTATCTGCCTATTGAGATTTTTAGTATCTTCTTGATTAAGTTTTGGAATGTTGTATTTTTCTAGGAATGTGTCCATTTCCTCCAAGTTGTTCAGTTTATTAGAATAGAGTTGCTCATAGTATTTTGTAACAATCCTTTGTATTTCATCTGGGTCTGTTGTTATTTCACCTCTTTCATTTCTGATTTTGTTTATTTGGGTCCCCTCTCTTTGCTTTTTGGTGAGCCTGGCTAGTGGTTCATCAATCTTGTTTATCCTTTCAAAGAACCAGCTCTTGGTTTTATTGATTTTTTGTATTGTTTCTTTGGTCTCTATGTCATTCATTTCTGCTCTGATCTTTATTATTTCCTTCCTTCTGTTCACTGTGGGTTTTTCTTGTTGCTGTCTTTCTAACTCTTTGAGTTGTTGAGTTAGATTATTTATTAACACTTTTTGTTGTTTTTTGAGGTATGCCTGTATAGCTATAAATTTTCCTCTCAGTACTGCTTTCATTGTATCCCATAGTATTGATATTGTTGTGTTTTTATTGTCATTAGTCTCCAGGAATTTTTTAATTTCTTCTTTGATCTCATTGTTTACCCAATCATTGTTTAATAGCATGTTATTCAATCTCCAAGTGTTTAAATTTTGGGGGGTGTTTTTCTTATAGTTTATTTCTAATATTATGCCATTGTGGTCTGAGAAAATGCTTGGAATGATTTCAATCTTTTTGAATTTAGGGAGACTTTGTTTGTGACCCAAAATGTGGTCTATTTTTGAAAATGTCCCATGTGCACTTGAGAAGAATGTATATTCTGTGGCTTTGGGGTGAAATGTTCTGAAGATATCAATTAAGTCCATCTGATCTAGTGAGTCATTCAGAATTGCTGTTTCTTTGCTGATTTTTTGTTTAGTTGATTTATCCATTGATGTCAGTGGCGTATTAAAGTCTCCTACTATGATTGTGTTGTTGTCAATTTCTCCCTTGATATCTTCCAGGAGATTTTTTATGTATTTGGGTGCTCCTACATTGGGTGCATATATGTTTATTAGGGTTATATCTTCTTGTTGTATCGATCCCTTTATTATTATGAAGTGGCCTTCTTTATCTTTTGTTATGGCCTTTACTTTGAGGTCTATTTTGTCAGAAATAAGTACTGCTACCCCAGCTTTTTTTTCATTTCCATTTGCCTGAAATATGTTTTTCCATCCCTTCACTCTCAATCTATATGAGTCATTTTTTCTGAGGTGGGTCTCTTGTAGACAGCATATATATGGGTCATGTTTTTTTATCCATTCAGCCACTCGATGTCTTTTGAGTGGAGCATTTAGTCCGTTTACATTTAAGGTTATTATTGAAATGAAATTGTTTGTAGCCATTTTTATTTTTTTGAGACTATTCCTTCTTAACATTTTGTTTTACACCAGCCCTTTTAGCATTTCTTGCATTGCTGGCTTGGTCGTGATAAACTCCCTTAGCATTTTTTTGTCTGTGACGCTCCTTATTTGCCCTTCAATTTTGAATGATAACCTTGCTGGATAGAGTATTCTTGGATTTAATCCCTTGGTTTGCATCACTTTGTAGATTTCTTTCCATTCTTTTCTGGCCTGATGTGTTTCTGTTGAGAAATCATTTGATAATCTAATGGGGGTTCCCTTGTATGTAACTTTCTGTCTCTCTCTTGAAGCCTTTAAGATTCTCTCTTTGTCCTGAATATTTGCCATAGTAATTATGATGTGTCTTGGTGTGGGTCTATTCGGGTTCATTCTGTTTGGGACTCTCTGGGCTTGTATGACTTTTTTCTTTGCTACCTCAGGGAAGTTTTCTGACATTATTTCTTCAAATATTTCTTCTAAACCCTGTTCTTCCTTTTGTTCTGGCACCCCTATTATTCTTATGTTGCTTCGTTTCATGTTGTCCCATAGCTCCCTTAGGCTTTCCTCCTGTCTTTTAAGTTTTTTCTCCAATTGCAATTCAACTTGGCTGTGTTTTGCTTCCCTGTCTTCTAATTCACTAATTCGGTCCTCTGCTTCTCCTAGTCTACTGTTGAAGCTTCCCATGGCGTTTTTTATTGCATCTATATCATTCTTCATTTCTTCTTGATTTTTCCATAAGTTGTTGATTTTTTCATCCATTTCTTCTTGTTTCTTGCATATGGTGTTAATTTTTCCTTCCAACCGATTTAAGACCTCCATGATCCTTATTCTGAATTCTTTTTCTGGCAAATTGCAGGCTTCTGTGTCACTTAGCTGTCTTTCTGGTGTTTCCTCATTTTCCTTCCTTTGGTGAGATCTTTGCTTACCCATTTTTGGTCTTACTGACTGATCTAGATGTTGAGCTTTGCAGGGGCTACTCCTTGGGTGTCAATAGCTTCTCTATCTGCCGTTTCTCTATGGCAGTAGCTACGGTTAGCTGCAGTTCCTCTGGTGGGTGCTGTTCGCAGCAATGGTGCCTCCTCTGGTTTGTGGGGGAAGTTGCTCGTATAGCTTCTGTTCCTTGGGCGGTGTTGGGATGATTATGAGGTTGCTATGGATCTGGATGCTCCCTCAGCTGCTGCTCCCTGGGCCAACAAGACTCAACACCGAGGGAACTAAACACAGATGTACTCACGACACCTAAAACCCCAGTATAAGTGACCCCCTGAGAAAATAGATATTGGACAGCGAAAAGAGAGCACAAATGCTATAGAGGAGAGAGGAAGATATATGGAATAAAAGACAGAAGAATAAGAGGATTGAAGCAGAATTTGTAGAGGCTAAACTTATATAGTGAAAATAAGATTGAGAATTGGATGACTATGGGGAAGGCCTCAATTTAGTATTAAGGAAGTAGAAAGGGAATAATTGGATGAAAGGAAAGAGAATTTAAAAAATGGTAAATTTACATAAAGAAATTAACTTCAAAAATGGTATAAAAAATTAAAAATAGCAAATAAAAAATACTGATGAGAAATAAGGTGGACAGATATAAAAGAAAAGTATCAGACCCGAACCAGAAAACAAAGAAGAAAAGAAGAAAAAAATGCAGAAAGGGAGAAAGAAAGAAAGAAAGAGGAAAAAAGAAAGAAAAATAGAAAAAAAGGAAGGAAGGAAGGAAGAAAAAAGGAAAGGAGAAAAAAGGAAAAATAAAAATAAAAGTGGGGGTAAAAAAGTAGAGTGTCTTCTTTTGGCTGGGTTATGATTCCGTTTGTATTGTTCTATCAGTTTCCTGGTTGCTATATCCTCAGGGATTATTCAGATTCCTTGTTTTACTCAATGGGTGATCGGGGTGTGGCTACGTTGGTTGCCTGGAGACTGGAGGGCGGGGCTGTCTCTCGGGAGAAAATGGCGACTGTGCTTACGGAGATGACTCAGCACCAGGTCTGTGACCACCTCCCCCAGATCACCCACTCTTCCCCAATTCCACAAGCCCACACCCTCTCCCGCACCTCAGCCACGGGTAAGTGTATCTCAAAGGTCCTGCGAACCAGGTTTAGTGGGAGGAGGCACAGGCACCAGCGCGAGGAGGGATTGCGTTTCTAAGAGCTTCTCTCTTGTCGGCACTGTGAGATCCAGTTTACCCTTCAGAGTTTGCTCAAATCTAAATCCAGACCCTTAGGATCAGAATCCCCGACCTCCCTAAGTCCCTTGGTCCCCCTCCCTTTTATTTTCTCACAGAAATGCTTAGCCTGTCCTCAGGGACGCGGCCCAGCACCCTGTGGATTCCCCCCTGCCTCTGGTCGCTGAGGCTCCGCAGATTCTCCCGCTTTGATCTTTGATTTTACCTTACTTCCGGAACTTCTGCCCTTCCTGGGTGTAAACTAGCTCACCAGCTGTGTCTCCTCACCAAATTTGGGCTGAATTCCACTCGTTTCAGCTGCTCCCTCCACCTGCTCTGGGACTAGGCTCTGGACGCGTCCTTCCACTACGCCGCCATCTTCCGAGTCTGCAGGCCCTGGAAGCAAGCAGTGAGGCTTCTGGGAGAGAGAGAGCGCGAGCTAAGTCACAATTTTTGGAAATAAAAAATAATTGTCTTGTTATAACCACAGATTTCCTCATCAATATCTAAAAACTCAATTCAACAAAAGTCTGTGAGAAAACAAAGATATTTAAGATGACTTTCACTTTTCAAACATTTGCAGTCTGTAGAAGAGATGGAGGTATACACAGTTAATCTTAAAGCAAGGCAGGATTTGACAGGTACAGTAATAGAATCCTAAACAAAATGAAACAGCCTTATGTAGGAAGGAGCAATTAAAGCTAACTACGAGAGTCCCTGAGTAGACAGTGAGCTTTGAAAAAATATCTCTTCTATAATAAATTATAGCCTGACTTCAACCCCTTCGAGCCAGGCCCGACCTTCTCTGAACAGTTAGATATTTGACAGGGAGAAGCTGGGACTAATGACGGTGGTGAGGGCTGTGGAGTAGAGAAGAGGGAGAAGAGGAAGAAGAAAGGTATTCCAGGGAGAGGGACAGCTTGAATAAGAGTAGGGATCTGGGATGTGGAGGGACAGATTAGAAGACTGCAAATGAATCAGTGTGTATGGAGTGAGGATGGAGAGCCTGCCGTGGAGATTTGTCAACTGGAGAGGCAAGTGAGGGCCAAATGATAGCCACCTCTGAATGCCAAGCTGTTAAACCAAGGTTTTATGTCGTAAGCAAAGGGGAGCCTTTGAGGGTTCCTGAGCAGGTGAGTGCCGGGGTCAGAGCAGAATGAGACCATCTCCTTGTTGCTGGTGTGAAGAATGACCGGGAGGAGGACAGTGCAGGTGGGAACCCACTGGGAGGTGTGACTAGTGAGTGTTGAAACTAGAGAAATGTCAGTGGAAAGGAGACAATGTAACTAAGGGACAGTATGGAGGCTGAATTGGTAGGATTTGGTGGCTAATTGGATATGGTGAAGAAGAAGAAAGATGAACCTCAGGTAAACCTAAAGCTTGGAGCTTGAGCAGTACAAGCTGTCTCAATTATATTCCCATCCCTGGGAGTGGGTTACATCATACAGTGAGCTGGAATCAAAGGTTTCTGGTTTGAATGAGAGGGGAAGAGCCTTCTTCTGCACTTCTCACCAGGGGATGTAGCCCTTTGGTCAAGGATCTGGGGACAGATGGCAGAGGCTTCAATCACTGTTACCTACCCAAGACGTACACTAAGCTGTGGGACACGGCAGTCTCCTCAGCCCCTCACAGCTACAACGTCCTCACGTGGATTCATCTCCATGTGTGGCTTTAGGAATAGTGTGAAATAGTGACTGCACATGCTTAATTAACGAAGTGGCTCCCAAATAGTAAGTGCTCGACAAATGCCAGTTATTTTAGTAGTGGACATTTTGGTGCTGTTTTTAAGAGTTGAGAATAGTAATATCCAATTCAAGGGTATATTACTCAAGGACTCTATAGACAATAACATGGAAGTAAAATCACAGGGCTGAAAATCTATAAAATTAAGAGGTCTGATTTAGAAATTAAAGACCCCTAAGCTTATTCTGTGTAAATAAAAAGAAATATTATTTGAATAAGGGAACTCTTACACTTAGTTGTCTTGCCTGAGATGGCAACATAAGTCTTCCCCTCTTGCGTTCTACTTACTTTAGAGTTTAAATATATATATATATATATATATATATATATAGATATAGATATAGATATAGATATAGATATAGATATAGATATAGATATAGATATAGATATAGATATATATATATATAATTGATTTTTACAGAGAGGAAGAGAGAGGGATAGAGAGTTAGAAACATCGATGAGAGAGAATCATCAATCAGCTGCCTCTTGCACACCCCCCACTGGGGATGTGCCCACAACCGAGCTACACGCCCTTGACCAGAATCGAACCTGGGACCTTTCAGTCCGCAGGCCGACGCTCTATCCACTGAGCCAAGCCGGCTTCGGCTACTTTAGATTTAAATGTGGCTCGATGCATTGTAGACCCAGGCACTGTATTGAGTGCATATTATTTACTCTTCCATATTCATATTTCTCAGGACTAAAGGAATAATTTAGATAAATTGTATTTGTGTGCCAGTGAGATGTTGTGCAACTCTAAGCAGATAGGCAGCAGGCTCTATGAATGTGGCATTTCTCATACCTGAGGCACGGGTCCAGGTGAGACATTCTCTCTTACTCATATGAGAGGGAAATGGCATAATCACAGTGTCTTATATGTTTTCTCAGACTGATGACCTTGAGCAAAATGTCTTTCAAAATTAAATTAAATTAAATTAAATGAAACAGCAGTGATTGCAACTGTGTGATCTCTGGCCAAACCCAATACGTACATGGCAACTGGTCTGTGGGACAGTGATTGGGCTCATTAAGGGTGTGTGCGCCATATTGCCTCCTTGAAACATTTCAGAAATAAAGAAGCGGGAGTTTCTCTGGAGGCACAAGCAATAATGGGCATTTGAATATGATTTCAAGGCTTGTTCTTTTCTCATCAAAACCTAACGGTGCGAAGAGCTTTTATTTTCTTATTCTTAACATTTCTGCTACGTTTTCTCTCTTGACATCTGGCTCCTTTTGGAAGACAGGAAATCAAAAACAAATTTGTTTGCTTTCTTGGCAATTTCTTTTACTTTCAAAGCTGTCTAAGTTTCTTGACATTTGAAAAATGGTCCTTGTTTTTAACAACCATATTGAAAGAATTTGCGGATTTCAGCATCAAAATAAGATATTAATGGATTATAATACATGAATAAAATAAGAATTTGTCAGTGCATACTGATTATAAGCAAGCAAACAAATGGGAGAGAAAGAGAAAGCTCTCCCTTACAGTAGAAATCAAACTAATGAATGCAGCTGGAATGAGAACCGATGAAGTTAAATAAATAAATAAATAAATAAGTAACCATTTTGTAAACAAGAAAGACTCATTAATAGATGCTAAAGGTAGTGGCTACAATTTTGATGAGGAATAGGTTTCAAAGTTTCAGAGCATCTCCCTATATAATTCATTAATTTGATAAAGAAAATGGTAATATTATAGTGGAGAGACAGGCCTATACCACCTTTACCGAATGATCAAAGTAAGCATCACCATTAATGGAACAAACCAACATTTTGAGCCTCCTGATATAGTCTACTGAGAAGGACACAGAATCACTCTTGCGTTACTCCTGCCAACAATGCATAACCCGAATCTAAGGTAATCATGAAGAAACACCAGAAAACTATGCAGGGCACATGCCACAAAACAGTTGGCCTGCTCTCTTAAAAAAAATAGCCAAGGCCAGGACAGACCATGAAAGTCTGAGTAACTAATTGGGATTAAGTGAGACTAAGGAGATATGAGAATTAAATGTGACATGTGATTCTAGATTGGATTCTGAACCAAACAGGATAACTGTTAGTAAGAAACATAGCTGGGACAGTTGGTAAAACTGGAATATGGCATGACGATAATAGTATAGTATTAATGCTCAATTTCCTGATTTTGATTTTGTGGTTATTTATGATAAAATTTTTGTTCATGGGAGACACATAGTGAAGTTTTAAAAAGTAAAGTGAAATTATACATACAACTTATTCTGAAATTGATTAGAATAATATATGCATATCTATGCACATGTGTACACACACACACACACACACACACACACACACACACAGTGGGGAAGCCTGCTCAAATAAATACTCTTTTTCTCAGAGATAGAGTTCTTCTAGGAAAATGTAGTTTAAGCTACAAGAAGAATGTGAAAATAGGTTGTAATTTGTTACATAGCAATTATTTTCTCTCCTGCTCTCATTGGCTGAGTGTGCTTGTTTGAGAATGCAGGCATAGGTGGGCAGTTGTCTTGACATTGATTTTGGGACTGTCTTTTGGCTAAATGATTAGATATCTTTTTAAATAAATAGCAATATTTTCTGGAAAACCAGAATCTAACTTCTTTTCACATGGTGGTCTGAAATACTTGACTTTTGACAGGGATTACATGTATGCTTTTGTAGTTTTTTTGATGAGACTATAAACATTGGACTTTAATTTTGAAGCCTTTAGTTTTTTTCTTTTCTTTTTTTTTGGGGGGGAGGGTGGTTAGAAAATAATCTATAATAATAAAATCTTAATAGCTAATTAGACCAGACAGCCAAATGACCATCTGGACATCATTCTGGATGTTCTTCCAGACCAAGCTGTGGCAGTAGGGGCCAAGGCAGAGATAGTTAGGGGAGATCAGGCAGGCAGGTGAGTGATTAGGTGTGATCAGGCAGGCAAGTGGTTAGGGTCTATCAGGAGGCAGGCAGAAGGGTTAGGGGTAATCAGGAAGGCAGACAGATGAGCAGTTAGGAGCCAGCAGTCCCGGATTGCTAGAGGAATGTCTGATGTGAGATCGGGCCTAAACCAGCAGTCAGACATCCCCTAAGGGGTCCTGAATTATGAGAGGGTCCAGGCCGGGCTGAGGGACACTCCTCCTCCCCCGTTGTGCATGAATTTCATGCACCGGGCCTCTGGTTGATTGTTTGCTTTATAGTAATTCCTATAATTCCTGTTGGTTCTTCAATGGATAACTCCCAAGTAGGACCTGTCAATAAACCTCAATCTCATTTTTTTTCCTCCTGACCTTTGACTATTATTTGCTCAGTGTGGTAAAAGAATATTGGGCTAAAATCTTTCCTGCCCAAACAGATTTCATAATTAAACCTGAATTTTTAAAAAAAATATCACCAGTATTAAACACATACAGCAGGAGAGGCTGCTTTGAGATGTGCTGATGCATCTAAAGTCAAACCATTTTAGAAATTTCTTCTGTGGCATCATCAGGTGAACATGGTCTGGGGATAGAAGACTTTGGCTTTAGTCCAAGGTTGACCATTGTGTTCTTGAGAAGCTTAGCTCTGCTGACACTTAGTTGCCTGAAATAACTCTAATCTAACTCATAAGAAGGTAATAAGCATTAAATGTGAGAAAGTGTCTGAAAAAATGCATCGCCTAGATCAGATCTCGTGTAGAGACCCAACAAATGGTTTGTCTTGTTAATTTTCTCACTCAATAATTCTCTCACAGCGGAAGAAGTCAGACAAAGGCCCAAGCCTCATGGTTCTATTCAGCACAGAGTGGTTAAACAGTTAAGCCGAGTTTGTTCTAGCTGGGGCATTAGTCTGTGATAGACTGGAGCTTATTTGGAACCTGTAATATCTGTTCATTGGGGGCATCTTTAGGTTTGGACTTCATGTGGTAGAATTGTCACCAGGGAGAGAGAACATTCTTTGAGGTTGGTATTAAATGCTCGTCAGATACAAAGACTGCATGGGGGAGCCTTGGCAAAGAATATCAGCATTTCCTAGTGTGAAGGTCTTAGGAGTTAAGCGCATGATAAATTATTATTCATAGAATAGAACCCAATATTGGACTTTTGTTGACAGTGCTATTTTTTATTTCTTTACTTTCATTATTCTTAGAATAGTTCATGTAACTTACTTCTCCCTAAATTAGAACGTCTCCATTTTTAGAATAGTCATATGTAAAATTGAAGTTTTCCAAACAAAATCAAGTAAACATATCTGCCCTCGAATATATTTAGACTTGATATAATGCATATTTTTTTCACTTGTACATATCACTTGTTTTCATTACTTGGAATATCTATAATTACATTTTAAATTCAGCTCATTTGTATTGCATTTTTCAACATTTTTCCGAACGCGGACTGGAGAATTTCACTGAACTGTATTTAGCATATGTCTCCCCAAAGCAAACACTAATAGTCACATCTCCCATAAATCAGATAGACTATCAGGAAAGTAGTAAACTGACTAATCACCTACTCACCAATCCTAATAAAACTGAACTTGGTAATTAATGTAGTCAATTTACTAATTGGGCCTTAAACCACTTGGGCCTTGGTTTAAGACTTATTAGGTACTTTGGATATTCAATTTGGCTAAAGCCATAAAATTCCTTCAGAGGTTAATGACATTTTTTTGTGTATGTCAGTATTAACAGTGTTGCCCCAGATGGCATTTGCTTTACCTGTACATCATTTTATTCTGAAGCTGGAAACATCACTTAGCATCCTAGGTAGAAATTAGGATGAGACTTAATCAATTGGAGTTAATCTTAGCTTGATTCAATTCTGAACTAAAGCCAGTTTCAATTTGGCCAACGCCGATGCTTCTAGTTTATTATTAGTGCTGTAGCAGCTGACAAATAGGAAGGTGTGTTCCAGTTGCCATAATCTCCCTACCGGTCTGGGAAGCTCTATGACACAGCAGGCCCACTCGGACCCCCGGGGGCTGTGAGGTTGGCATTAAATGCTCATCATATACAAAGAATATATAGGAGGGCCTTGGCAAAGAATATCAGCATTTCCCAGTGTGTAGAGACAAGAAGGGATGTATCCAGGACTGGTTTCAGGACTCAACTCTTGATGAAATGCTCTGTTATCATCCTGAAATTCTTAATAACCTATGAACAAGGGCTCTGCATTTTCACTGTGCACAGTGCCTACAAATTATATAGTCTATAGGCTACCCTGGGTGTCTCCAGTCACATGTACATGTACATGTACATACCTGATTAACACACTGCATGGGCAATGGTGTGGGTTCTCCTCTCTCTTTTTGTTTCCTGAAGCCACTTTGGCACACGCGGATGTACCTTCTGAAAGCAGGCTTCCTTCTTTACAGCATTATACATGGCAGTGTTTATATGCTGAAGGCAATAATATGAAGATAAAGAAATTCACAAAAAGTTAACTAGCCTTGAGCCTGACAAGTTTGTTAAAAACGTCAGAGTTGATATAGGGTTTTTGCACCAAGTGGCTGGGACTGATTTTTGCACAAAGTGAGGATTCTCTTGGGCTCCTCGCATCTCGGCTGCTTGCCTGTTATCCATGAAAAGTATATCTCTACCTTAAATTTCTGAGGACAGGGTATAAAAGAAAGACTAAATAATTATTATTTAAAAATATATATATTTTTGAATTTTTTTACAGAGAGGAAGGAAGAGGGATAGAGAATTAGAAACATCAATGGGAGAGAAACATTGATCAGCTGCCTCCTGTACACCTTCCACTGGGGATGTGCCTGCATCCAAGGCACATGCCCTTGAGTGGAATCGAACCTGGGACCTTTCAGTCCGCAGTCTAACACTCTATTCACTGAGCCAAACTGGTTGGGGCAAGACTACATAATTCTTAAGTCTTTAAAATTCTGAGATCCTATCATCCCTTGAGAAATAGACTTACAAGCAACAGAAGTTGACTTTTTACATGAAAACTACTGAAAATAAGCCATAACTTCCTACAGAGAAGCACAGTAACAACTGCCATTTATTGAGTACTTTCTACGTACAAGGCATGTTTTTCACCGAGTCTTACAGTAGCCTTATGAGGTAGGTTATTATGTTCATTGCACTGATGAGTAATTGGAAACTTGAAGAACTTAAGTCAGGGCTGCCAGGACTCAAACCAGCCTGGCTGACTCCCAAGCCCCCATGCACACCTCTGCCCGCCACGGCCTCCCATCAATTACACACCCACAGGGCTCAGTCCTCAGTCCAGGAGGGACTTACCCGGGGAGTTGAATGGGAGGGTGACCTGGCTGTGACCCTGACACACCATTGATTGCCAGGACCCATGAGCCTGGTTGGGTGGCCTGGTGTCTTCTGTGTGCATCAGGCTTTAAGTTGCTGGCTCAGACAGTAGGAACGACCTTCGCTGGTAAAGAAGGGTCCCTCTGCAGTAGGCCCACGAGGTGCAAGATCCACTGAGTGAGTCCTCAAGATGTCACCCTGAAATGCCTCTCAACTCATTGAGATGAATACTATGGGAAGGGGTTCGCTGGGCTCTTTCTGCAGGTTACCTTCCCCTCCTCCAACCTGACTGTGGCACACTTTGAGGAGAATTTTGGATGCTATCAGCTTGTTCTTTCACTGTTAATTCAAACAACAACAACGAAGGATACAGAAAGAGTTAAGGAGGGACCATCTACCACAGGTCATTACTTTGCATTTCAATCCATCGCCCATTTAATTAAAGGAATGGGGGAAATATGCTGTTATGGAAGCATATACTCAATACGTCAGAGGAACAGTTCATTCTTACACAGGAATTACCCCCGTCAAATCAATGAAGTGGGGTCACTGAGCACATAAATTCTGTTTACATAATTTTAAGCCAGCAGAGGTAGAGAATGCATCTCCTCTAAAAAAACACACACACACGAAGTTTGTTTTTTAAATTCTGAGCAGGCTTAAACTGCTAATTGTTTCTGGCAAGATCCTCCAGTAAAGTGGGTACCTCGCTGCTGTTCCATAAATTGCTTCCAGCAAGTTTCGAAGGTAAAGAGAACCAAATCTTCATTTGTTCCACTAAAAAGGAAAAATGAGATAATGTTTGTAAAACACGTAGTGCCCGCCATATGGTGTTTATCAGCTATTGGCTCCTCTGGTGGCGGTGGGATGCCTTCCTGTGAGTCAGTTTCCTCACCTGTAATAGGATCGAAGCAATGCCCCTGTGCCTTAAGTGTTCTCATGTACAAAACGCAGATACTTGACTAAACTTATTAGAAAATTCCTTACAACTATCGAAAGCAATGTGTGGTTCTTTTGTGTGTGTGTGTGTTTTCCCCCCTTTTAACATCTCAATTTCTTCTAAACGTTTTGCTGCGATATATTTTTATTTTGAAAATGAGTTTTTATTCCCAAAGTAATCTATAGACTTAATGCAATTTATGTCAAAACCAAAATGGGCCTTTTTTTTTTTTTAAAAAAAGAGCAGAATATTGAAAAACTTGTTTTAAAGTTCATCTGGAAGAGTGAGCAACCCAAAATAACCAAGAACATTTTTGGAAAAGGATTGTTAAGATTGGGAGCAGGGCGCCTGGACAGGAATCACTATGAATTATAATGGCTCAAGAAATTAAAATGGGATGGTGTTGGCATAATGAAAACAGAAGGGAATACGGTATTATTAAATAAGTGATGTTGAAAAAAATCTATTTAGAAGAAATAAAATTATATTCCTACCTTGTATTGCATACAAAAAATATAGATTCCATATGTATTAAAGATTTAGCAATAAAAGGTAACATGATGAAAACATTTAGAAGAGATTGTGAATAAAAACAATGAAATCGCAAGGATATAGAAGGGCTTTTAGAACAAGACCAAAGGGAAAGGCGGATATCTGTTTTAAAACTGCAAAAGGCAAAACACAAACAATGAACTGGGAAAAGTGTTGCTACATTTGACAAAAGGTAAACACGAGGAGTGGTTTCTAGAAACAGCAGAATGATCATTTCTCCAATAGAAAAGTGCTTGAGGGACTTAAGAAAGCCACTCAATAAAACAATACAGATGGCCAGTAAACAGCTTAAAAAGGTTCGTTGTTACTTGTAAGCAAAGCAAAGCACTGGCTAAACAGGCCATATTCCATGGAAGGACTGACGACACCCGGGATAGCCAGGGTGTGGGGAAGAGGCACTGCCAGACCCAGATTACTTCAGGACATAGCTTTTGACTTAAAAAAATCCAATTTTAGAAATGTACCCAAAAGAAAATGATTGGCTATGTGTGCAATCTGTGTACGAAGATGTCTATATTGGATTTAAAAAAAATGATAGTGGAAAATTGGAAACAGCTTAAATGCTTGGCAATAGGGATTGGTACAGTTCTACAGTGCAATGCACTGTAGACATTTAAGGATGCTAATGTGGCTATATATTTATTGAATAGTCACTCTCTTTATTGAGCTCCCCCTACCCAAAGCGAATGACAGCAGTATATAAAGTATGATCCCTATCATTTTTTTTTAAAAAAAGCTCAGGGATTTATTGGGAAAGTAATTATTACCAGAAGTTACTCCTGGGTGCTGGAGTGGGATTAAATTAGAGATAATGTTTTACTTTTTTTTGTATTTTCATATATTAAAAAAATAAAATTATAATTGTAAATAAGTCAGAAGTAACACTCTAAATAAAAAAATAATAACAGATACCAAAATTATTTATAGTAAGGTAGTAGGATTATAGATACATTAAAAATTCTTTGTATACTCAAAAATAATTGTATTAGTCTTATACTCAGAACATAAAAAAAATCGGAAGGGAAGCAAATATAATCTCTGTATGAATATACACCCACCCACACAATCTGCAACATTACACATCAGAATCTTAATAGTATTTATTTCTGGATGGTGAGGATAAATTATTTAAAACAGTTTTCCTTTATTATCTGCCTTTATTAGTTCTCAAAAACATACATGTATTACGTGTGGTACAAATAACAAAATTATAGAATGAATCTCCTTTAAAATCTTACATAGTGTGATTTACCTTTATTAAATTCACCGTCTCCCCAAACCCCAAGTATAAATAAGAAATCTGGGACCAAGATAGAAAGTAATGTGTGTTCAAATAGTTTTTGAAAGGGACGAGTTACTGGGAAGATTTTCAATACCTTGACATGATCTGGGACAAGAAGGAGTGATGCAACACCGAGGCTGGGCATCCCGCTCGCTGACCAAACGCGGCTTTTGTTTCTAGCCCATGACCTCGGTGTGCTTTCACCAGCACGGGCTCACATGCATCAACATTAGGAATGCAAAGCGAGTCTTGATTGATGGGTCCAAAGGGATTTTTAAATTTGGGATCCTGGGGAATACAGCGCGTAGGCTTTTGTCTCTGCTCGGGTTTCTGCGTCCTTCTGTGCAGGAGCTGGGCTTCCTCCAGGCCCCGGGCATGGGGGTTTTACCACAAGAATGTTTCCTCAGGCCTGGCTCTCCGGTGTCATCTCGTCTTGAGATGGAAAATGTGGTTGTTCCCTGCAAGTGGCCACAGAAGGCTCTTGCTTCTGTTGAGATGACTGACATTTTAACCAACACCAGTGGTTCAATTGTCTTTCTATTCACAAATCAAAAGGAGCCCCCACTTCACACTGAGCTCCTTTCCTCTCTCCTCTCCCCTTGCCAGCTTTCACACCTCTTGTGATGCCTCTGTTGCTTATACCATTACAGCAGCCTATCCACCGATGGGGTTGGTTGTCTTGTGTTTCTTGTTATTTTTCAATATGTGCATTTTGCCATGTTACTTGAGGCATGTAGTCTTTTAGGTATAGGAGGCTTCTGTAGTCTCATATGACAGAGGTAGTAGCTCCGTATATGGTGAAGGTCATTGTTTGAGGTCCTATTACCAGGTGAACATTGAAAACTCAGCTTCCCCTTCAGAGGTGTTCTCCCTCCTTCTCTTTCTCTCCTCCCTCTCCCCTCCCCTCTCCCTTCTCTACCCTCTCCTCCCTTTCCCTCCCCCCTCCCCTCCCCTCCCTCCTTCCCTCCCTCCCTGCTTTCTTTCCCTTCTCTCTCTCTCTTTCCCTCCCTCCCTCCCTCCCTCCCTCCCTCCCTCCCTCCCTCCCTCCCTCCCTCCCTTCTTCCTTCCTTCCTTCCTTCCTTCCTTCCTTCCTTCCTTCCTTCCTTCCTTTTTCTCTTTCTTTCTTTCTTTCTTTCTTTCTTTCTTTCTTTCTTTCTTTCTTTCTTTCTCTCTCTCTCTCTTTCTCTCTCTCTCTCTCTCTCCCTCTCTTTCTTTCTTTCTTTCTTTCTTTCTTTCTTTCTTTCTTTCTTTCTTTCTTTCTCTTTCTAAAAATGAGATAGTGCATTTAGAACCACAAACTGAATTCTAAAGCACCAGTAAAGCAATGAGGGAAGCAGACCAGCTGTAAGAATTGTATGAATATTTCTCAGATGATGTATGGCCCCCTTGGCCTATTTTCCCCACATTTGAAAAAGGTATGGGTCCTAGGAACTATCATATTTTTATAAGAGTAAAAATAGTGCAAGAACAATAATAAATGGCAACCGGTGCCCTGCCTCAGTATTGAGGACACACAGGGAGTGGCGGGGACTGTGGCAAATGGCAGGAAAGCCCATGAGCGGCGTTGCCCCGTTGATTGTGCCAAGTTGGAATGGGAGCCAGGTTTTCAGGTCTTCAAGTTTTTAAGAGGAGTCAGATATGTCGTGTTTATGTTAAATCTTATTTTTTTAGTGTTGGCAAGTTACGTAAACAGATGAAAAACAGTGGAATGTAAGCACATCGAAAGGCCCCATCCAGCTCGAGGGCAGAACGTTTTCATTTCTGGGTTCCCAGCTATCGCAGTGCCTCATTGCTCAATGATTCTGCTCCCTCTGACACGGAGTCCTGCTAGGTGAGCACGGAGAGGTTCCTTACAGACTTCCCTGAAATCATTTTAAAGAAAAATACCCATTTTCTCAAGAGTGTGATTTAAGATATTGAAACTCCTTCCAGCATTACCAAGGATGAAAATTACAATGCCTACAAAAGAAGCTTGACATTTAAAAAATGTGCTTTCATTGACTTTCAGAATTGTAGAATAATCAGAGGTGGTATGACAGTGGAGGGCCAGCCGACAGTGTGAAATATAAGACACTGGCTGGCAAGAGGGCACAGGAAAACAACCGGAGGTGGCCGATCTGAAGAAATGAAGGGGATTGGAAGGAAGGGTAGACGGTGAACAAAGAGGCCTCCCTTTGATCTCCTGTTCACAGAGCAGCGACAGGAACAGTGCTGTGTCTCTCGTACGCGTCTTTTGCCTTTAGGACTGAACATTTGTTTTCAATTTTCACAGTTACATCGCACGCTTTCATTACACCATTGTCTAAAATATTGCCGAGGCCCTAACCGTTATAATTTCTCTTTTGTACTATATAATTTGGAGCCGTTCAGGCCAGAAGGGAACATCTGTATTGAAAGGTTGAACCCGACACAGTGGAGAGTCCTACACTGGGCCCACTCTAAGGTCAGTTTCCTCATAAACTTTGTTATCGCTGCTGGTTTCATTCATTCTATTTGACATATTAAGCTTCTGTATCTTGGCATAAAGGACACAATATTGCAGCATATTGGCAAGCTCATTTGCTTTTCCCAGCTAGTGTTGTGTCCAAATATCAATCCCCAGGGATAAACACGTGTATATCGACTGCAGGAAAATGAAGCTTAGCAGCAGGTGGCCTTTTGCTGCCTAATGAACATGGCAATCTGTTACTATCACCGTGGCGCTTTTCACCAGACAATTAGGCAACTAAGCATGTAATTATTCAGGCCAACGAGAAGAGGCTCTCCTCTAATTTCATCTTTTCATTGCTGTTTACTCACCCACACTCCCCTCATTAGTGAGAGATTTTCCAGTCTATGCTAATTGGTTTCAATAACATTCATTTCAGTTGAAAGAGAACGATTCTGTTAATTGAGAATCGAAAGAATCTTTTCATTTTAAGTGCGTCCTGCTATGGAAATCTGAATACTCTCAACAGGTTCGAGCTAATGAAATTAAGTCACACAGCCATTAGTGGTGTAATAGAAATAAAGTAATTTATTTTCATTGAAGCATGTGCTATAGGTCCAGAACAATTAATACAGCTTGAGGAGAATAAGTAACGGGGAAAGAAAAATAGATGGAGGGTAAACGAACTGATTTCCCTTAGAATGGCTTGGTAAACCCCTGGTTCAAAGCCCTTGTCCATTTGCTACCACTTCCGAAGTAACGTGAAGGGAACTCATTTGTAAAATGACACAACTGATTGTAGAGGAAAAGCTGCCTTATTTCCGATAGCAGCCAGTTAAGCATGTCGAGATGACTCACTTGGTTGGCTGCGTTGGATATTTTAAGCTGAATGTGCATCTGAAAACTTTTACAGGAAAACAATTAGTCAGCCTGAGCATTTCAGTCTTCTTTCTGTGGTATCAGCACGTTTACACGTGTGTGATTTTAGAATTGTACTGAGCCCCACGTCACAGCTATTATTGTTTGACGACCCTCAGAATCCATCGTAGGTGTTGTGATCTTCAGACACTGAAGAAACAGGGAGAGACGGAGTTTTAGAAGTGAGGTGCTAATAAATGTATTTATATGAAAAACGCAACCCACCCCACAAACTAAATTATCAAAGAAAACTCTGGACTGTAAATGAAACAAAAGACTTTATTTTGGGCTGTCTGTTGTAATTCCATATTCACAAGCTCCCCCCGATTAGAAGACTAGTATATTTTTTGTGCCAGCAAGAATGTATTTTTTAAAGCAAATCTCAGTTTCAGAGGGTGAAACACTGAATACATTACTTTCACACATATAAAAAACGTACCGATATCATGACACTCTTACCAAAATTCTCATCTCTTATTTAGTTGTTATTTTTTTAATGGAATAATCAATATGAAACCGAAACCGTTTGGGTTGCTGTCAGACTAGCTGCCTGTGTATAAAATTCCCTTGCCTTCTCACACCTAAGAACCACAGTTCTGCTGTGGCCATTCTTATCTAGTGCGGGTCTGTTTCTAGAAGTTCCCGTGGACGTGGGTGGGTGGGAGGGTGGGCGGGGGCGGTGTGTTATGTAAATGATATGTCTTTTTTTTTTTTTAGTTAGATTCAAAAATGCATAATGGGGACAGACTTACAAAATAATACACTGCATAGCGTTATGAATATTTCAAAGAATTATTTCTTTATTTTGTGCATAGCCCAGAGTGCTGACATTTGATTTATAGCTGCATGGATGTACCTGGGGTTGCTAAGGTTACCCAATTTCATTCACCCATAGATATTTGAGATCTACATAATGCCATCACATCCTCCACTGCATTTCAAAGTGATGTTGATAAATGGTACCTTCCTTAGATGATATTTCCATTTAGATGTGATATATCTCATGATTTCTGTCTTTTAAAATATTGTGGTTGATGAAATTTTACATTATGTGCATATACAGAAAGTAGGGATACATATTTTTTCAGTTTTAAAGGTTTGAAAAACTATAAAGTGTGGGCTTCCATCCCCCCCTTTCCCCACCCTGTACCTATTCCCATATGTTGGGGCTTACTGTGACTAATATTGAGTTCCTTTTTTTTTTCTTGAAAGAAAAAAAAAAAACCCTTCATATTATTGTTTGTCTTATGTTTAGAGGTATAACAAAAGACTGGCTAGTCACCTGCAATCGTTTTTATGATGTTTCATATCTTTGCAACAAAGGCTTAAGGTTTTCCAAAAAATGAAAACATCCTTTGAGATTTTGATAACAAACCTAGGGAAGTTATTTTTTTGAAGAAGTAAGCACTTCTAAGATTTTCTCTCTCCCCGCCCCGCACACATATGCACACTCATGCATATGCATCATTTATAATATAAACTTTATTATTGCTTGCAATGATCATTGACATTTTAGCTTGTAATGTATCCCAGTCCTAGAAAGAAGTCAGGTTCAGAGCCTCCTAACTTCAAAGGCATAAGAGACCAGACCTATGGAAGAAGACAGTTAAAAACTCCAAATATCCATAAATTTTTGTGAGAAGAATAGAGCTGGCTCCATGGGCAATAAAGTTTCTGGTGGAGAGACGGACACATATAAAGAGCCAATAAGACCCATCTCATGAAGGACTAATCTGTGGATTACATGGATTTGCTTTTCCCTAACCAGTTGGGTAGCATTCTAAAATATTAATTTTTTTTTTTTACTTCCCTCATCTGAGTGAGAATACAGTACCAGAAAGGGCTGGGAGGATGTAATGCAAGAAGGATTTGTAGGGACCGTGGCTAAGGCCTTTGGACCATGTTCTTTGGAAGGAAATACTAGTTGAGTCAGGTTGGCAAGGAGTCAAGGAGGGCCAGAAAGGTAGAGCAAGGAGGTGGTTGGGAGGAGACTGCTGGACTGGGGAAGAGCCACTGGAGAGGGCCAGGGGCGGTGAAGGGCCCCAGGCGTGGAGACGGGCAGAAGGGGTCCATTTTCCAATGGGCTGAAGGGAGGTTGCAGTGGGTGACAGGGCCACCCATACCTAACAAGGTGCTGTGTTATGAAGATTACAATGCGCTAGCCTGCAGACCTGCCACATTAGACTATTAAGAATATTTTGGATCAGCTACAACCTTTAAACATTAGAAGATTCACAGAAAAGCTCCGAGCCTTGGATTCTTCCACAAAATCTGAAGATCTGACAATACCGAGTCTGTGTTCCCTGGTGGAGCCAAGTAGTGCCTGACCACAGTCCCCTCCCCACCCGCCAAGCCCAGCTCCATACAGGAGTGTACCTAGTTCATTTGGCAGGTGAGCACACGCCTTCTTGGCTCCTGTGCTCATGGGACTTCAAATTCTTTGTTCTGCTCCATATGCCTGAAGCCTGGCAGATAGTAGATGATCAATAAATATTTGTTGAGTGAATGAAAAAGTAGAGCCTTGCCGTAGCATGCACATAGAGGTCTGTTCTCCATGGGAGACTGTGAGATGTTTTAGGGTAAGGATTGTCTTATTAATCTTTGTACCTTCAGTGCTGACAAGGCACAGTAGATATTTGATAAACATTGCTCAGTGCTGCACACATATTGTGAGGCTGAGCAGTTGCTCTCCTTCTACAGGGAAAGAATCATGCGATTGGGAGATGGAAGACCCTGGGGCTGCTAAGCCGGTGGCTGTGATAAGTCAGTAAGAGCATTGCAGGCCAGGGGTGCTGGCCTTCCAGTGTGGAGCCTGGTCCTCCAAGTGTGCCCGTTTGTTTGGTATCTAGCTCTCAGGCGGCCAGAGAAAGGCTTCTGGAAGCCCTACCCTTTGTCCTCCTTGGTTGTCCCTCCGACCTTGATTTCATTTCTCTTGGCCATACATGACCCGCCTCTGGAACTCTTCTCTTTTTCCTTTTACGTTACGATTCACGTTTAGCTCTTATTTTCCCATTTCCCAGATCTGATTACTCATCCCTTCATGTTCCTACATAGCTATCTCCAAAGTGATGATGCCCAATTTTGGACTTTTCTGCCATATGCTTGACTTGGATTTAAGATGGAGAAGAGTTAGTTGTAGTGGAGTGTGGAGGAGAAGGAGGATCCAGAATTGTACGTTCTCCTTTAGTATTATATTCATAATTCCTGAACAAAATACTTGGCAGTAAAACTGCTTCAGAGGAAATCAGGAGCATGGGGCTCAAGCGCCAGATTTCTTGGGTTTGTGTTTTGACCTCGCTTCTTATTGGCTCTGTGACCTTGGATAAATTATTTATTCTCTCTGGCCTCAAAATCCTCATTTATAAAACTAATAAAGTTACCGACTTATACTGCTTCTGGGAAGACTGAGTGAGAAAATATAAAATACAGTGCTTAGGACAGTGATGGCATATAGTAAATGCTCAATAAATTTCAGCTAGTACTATCTTAGTTACTTCTCTATCCTCATTCCCAAGCTATTTGGGTGGTTCCTTTACTACAACATCACCAGTTATACAAGCTCCCTCCCTCGTAAATATTTTATGATTTTGGGGCATAATAAAACATATTTTTGAAGAGCAAGTAATTAGGCAATATTGAATTAGAAGAATGAAAGATAGCCATGTATCTATGATATTTATTTTCAAATGGTTGTTCAGACATTAATGGTGATGTATCTGGGTCTTCTAGAAGTCTCCTCTATGGTGTTTTTAAGTACAGGTTCAGAGTCCCTTATTTGCAATCTAGAAATCCAGAAAGCTCTGGGGGAAAAAAATCGCCTCCATAATCTTTGGCAACAAGATCTGACATGTATTTGTTGTTTAAATCTTCCCTGAGCTAACGAAGGGCTATTTTAATTCTTTATGTTACTTAGGATAAATATTCTGTATTTTCTGCAAAAATCCTTTATAATAAAAGGCTAGTATGCAAAATGACCCTAAGGGTGGAACAACCAGCAACGACCTGTCGCTATGATGCACACTGACCACCAGGGGGCAGATGCTCAATGCAGTTGCTGCCTGCTGGTGTTCAGTGCGCTCCCACAAGGGGAGCTCTGCTTAGCCAGAAGCCAAGCTGACGGTTGTCAGCACAGTGGTGGCGGGAGCTTCTCCTGCCTCCTTGGCAGTGCTAAGGATGTCAGACTGTGGCTTAAGCCCACTCTCCTGGGGAGCGGACCTAAGCTGGCGGGTGGACATCCCCCGAGGGCTCCCGAGCTGTAAGAGGGCACAGGGCGGGCTGAGGCTCCCCCCCCCCCCCCCCCCGCAATACGCAACCACTTCTGAGTGCACAAATTTTCATGCACTAGGCCTCTAGTATTACATATTTGATTATGAAGTAATGTCCCAACTCTACTATGGGTGTTACATGATTTATAATATATGTACTAAATTACCTTTCTAAAATTTAAAAAAATTCTGGATTCCAAAGCAATCTTTGTCCAAGGATTTCTGGGCTTATATAACTCTCTGCACTCTTGTTTGGATCAGAGGTACACTATCTTTCTGTACCTCTTACTTCTTTTTGATCCACCCATTCCTTTCCTATCCCAAGTGCAGTGCTCTCGATCACCCATTCATTTAATCAATATTTACTGAATGATTGCTAAGTGTCAGACATGTTCTAGGCTCTCAGATACAATGAAGAACAGAGTGGTTCTTGTTTTTATGGACTTTAGACTCTATCTGGAGAAGTTGCTTGATAAGGAAATAAGACCCTCTCAATGTTTTAGAGGAGATAAAATACAATCATGGGGTGTCAATCAATCAGCTTGGTGTCAGTGTGTGTGTGTATGTGTGTTTGGTTAAGGTCTCTCTAAGGAGCAACATTTGGACAGAAACTTGATTAATTAGAGCACATCAGCCATGCAATGAGCTGGGCAAGAGTGTTTTAGGAGGAGCTTATAGTGACTGTAAAATCCCCAAGGCCAGAATGAGCTTGACAGGTTCCAGAAGTGAAAAGAAAACATGAATGGTTTAGGCAGCATTGTGCCATTTCAGAGAAAAGTGCAAAAAATGGGCAGACATAATTGATAGGGCACCAAAGGAGTTGGGATTTTATCCTATGTGCAATGGGAGCTGATAGAGCAAAAAAGGAAGGAAATGATATAATGGTTTTATTTTATTTTTTAAATTGATTTCAGAGAGGAAGAGAGAGGGAAAGAGATAGAAACATCAATGATGAGGGAGAATCATTGATCCACTGCCTTCTGCATGCCCCCCAGTGGGGATTGAGCCTACAACCAGGGCATGTGCCCTGATCGGGAATTAAACTGTGACTTCCCAGTACATAGTGCGATGCTCAACCACTGCACCATGCTGCGGGGCATGACATAAAGGTTTTATGTTTTCAAAGGATCACTCTGTTGAATGGCTAATATACATAGGTGTCGTTAATATGTGTGGAATGGATAATTTACATGCTGCATACAATGCATAAATCATTTGCAAGTAACAAGAGTCCCAAGTAACAGTGACTTAAAATGAGACATGGTATTTCTCTTATATCATAAGAACGTAGATGTAGGCAACCCAGAGCTAGATGAAAAACTCAGAGCATAGTCCACCTTCAGCTCTCTGATCGACTATCCCTAGGTTAAGCCTTTATCTTTATGATCTAAAACATTAGCAAGAGCTTCAGCCATGACATCAAACTTTTAGGATATATAATAGGTGATGTGGGGAAGAACAAACTTAAATTATCTTTCAGGGGATATTCTTGAAAGCTGACATATGACACCTTTGCTTACATCTCACTGGCCAGAACTTAGTCCCATGGTCACACTTAACTGCAAAGAATGTAGTCTTTATTCTGGTCAGCTTTGTGTGCTAAAACTGAGTCTTGCCCTAGCTGGTTTGGCTCAGCGGATAGAGCATTTTGTCTGTGGACTGAAGGGTCCCGGGTTCAATTCCAGTCAAGGCCACATACCTGGGTTGCAGGGCTAGGCCCCTGGTAGTGGGCATGCGTGAGGCAGCCAATCAATGACTCTCATCATTGATATTTCTATCTCTTGCTCTCTCGCTCTCCTTTTCTCTCTGAAAGCAAAAAATATATGTATACTTTAAAGCTGAGTCTTACTGCATTTAGGAGAAGAGGGAGGGCTTATACTGAGGCCCATTTAGCAATCTTTCTGGCGTATAATTTTGTAATTAATCTCAATCACAGTTCTTTAAGTCTGGAAATGAGTTGGAGACCTTGCTATGTCAATCTCTCCTGTGCTACCATTTATACAAGTCTTCTTACAGGTGCTTTAACGGAGCTCCGGAGAGATGATGTGAAGCTCCCAGATTCACAAGGAGGGTCACTAACTCCTCTGAAGGAGAATGCTGCCTCCTGAGGTCTTCTCGGCAGGAGTCGGGCTGTTCTAACCAGTGGTATGTCCCCCCACCCCAGTTCTCCCCCACAACCAACAACAGCCTCTAGGATTGGGCAGAATGGATGGATTCGAGTTATATTCTAAAATGCTAACCTGATCAGCCTAGGAAGCACTGATCTGAAAGGTTACTCTTAAGGAAGCTCTTCTATCAGTTCCCTAAAGGAGTATCTTTGAGGTCACGGGTGGCAAACACTAGGTTAAGACCAGGGATGGCCCTTTAACGGATGGGGTCTTCTAGCTCCCAGAATCAGTTTTCATTTCCCCCCTTTTCTTTCTTACTTTTAAAAATATTCATGCTCTGATGAGCAACGAATTCCCCAGAGTGGAATGGAGATGACCCCACAGAGCACTGGGCTCTGTTGATGGGAACTGCTTTTACCTTCCGGAGAGAGAATGGGCCACAAAGGATCAATCTTTTTTCTGTTGTATCTCTTTCAAGTTGAACTGCATTGGACAATGAGTGGATGAAAAAAAAAAATCCTGTGGCCTGGTGTGCCTCAGATGCATTGGCCAATTTTAACACCATTCTCCAACTTTCTATAAAACTAAAGAATAAATGCCCGCACCTTCTGTATGGTGAGCAGTTTACTTCCCAGGCAGGGATCATATTTGTAACAAATCTCCTCGGAGATGTATTTTGTAAGTGAAGTGAAGAAATCATTAGCGAAGCAATATTTGAAGAAGCAGACTGGCCCAGTTCTGAAAGCAAGTCTATTTTAACCTTTAAAAGATATCATTTTACTTACCAGACTGCTTATTACAATTACACAGTGTTTTCCTTGGCCCCTGGCTCCATTAAACATATGTTTTATAGCAAGTTCTCAATTACATTATCCTGACAAGCTGGCTCGTAAGGGCATGCTATAAAGTAGAGAGACTGCAAAGCGGTAAACTGGCCCTCATTAAGTTTATAGTTTTATTACCTTGTTTAGGACACGTTTTCTTCCCTTCCTCTCACCGGCTTTCTTTTTTTGTGTGACATTTAATGTTTAAGAAGCCAGGGGACACTCTTGTCCTCTCAGCGGGTGAACTTGCTTGCAGGAGGCCTGGGAAGGATCTGCATTTAGCTGCTGGGCCCATCCCACCTCCCCCCCACACTCCCTGTTAGCATAACGGATTCTTCCTCCCCCAAAGGTTATGTTACATGGTGGTACCCTTTGGGTGGGTGTTAAGTGTGAGCGGACTGTGCATTTTGGTCTCCAACTGGGTGCTCTTAGATGGGTATGAGATCGTCACAAGCTTGTAAAACACACAAGGTCAATGGACGTTTAATGAATGAGGTGCATTCCTGCTTCCAGCTGGCCTTTGCTGGTCCGTGTGAGACAGTCCTTCACACCAGCCCACGGGCAGTGTCTCGGAGAGGTGGAACTGGGGTGTCTCACCGCAGCGCTCAGGTCAGCTGAGCTATTTTAATTTACAAGGCATTATCCACCCATAAATATATTATATCGCCATACCCCGGCAAGGGAATTAAATCAGCTTGAATTTATGCAAAACGTGCCATCGTCATTGGACGGGGAAGGAGTATTGTGCGGAGACGCGCAAACATCTCCTGGCCACTGCTAATTATAGGCAGGTTAAAAAAAAAATGGCTGGCGGTTGCTTCTGCACCTGGGCAGGATCAGTGGAGGTTGATTATGAAGAGCTCTTCTATATTGATAGCTTAGGATTTATTACTGAAAGTATAAACCGATTGCTCTGGATTGGATGCTAGCCGGACGCTGGGGAATCGGTCTTGGAGCTGTTAGGCCAGGGTAATCTATCAGGAGGAGGGGAGTGTATTCTATCAATTAAGGAACAAGCAATTCTACTGATTTGCTATTGGCAGACTAATAGAGGTAATGGGTTTTCCTAGACAGTCCAGGTACTGTACGGCCGAGTTGGGGAAAATAGTGACATTAGACAAATAGACGAGCAGTTCATTAATCCTGAATGAGGGCTGCACTGGGGTTAAGAAGGCTGGAGGACCCTCGGCTCTCATAGGTCTTGGGTGGGCCTCTCAGACAGGAAGGAGCGACAGAGCCAACAAGAATGTGGATGCTTTTGACATTGATGTGTGCCACAGACTTGTACCCCCGGATAGACACAGGGACCCTTTGGCGTGACGGTGTCTTTGCGGCGTGCATCACTAGGCTAAGTGCCACAGCAACACTGCATTAAAAGCAACCTCAAAGCCCAGCAGCTTAACCAGCAAATGCTTACCTTTCTTGCTCGTGGGTCTGTGGGCCACGTGGGGTTTGGCTGGTGATTTTTGGCTCAGGCTGGTGGGCAGGTTTGGCTCCATCTATGATGTGTGTCACTCTAGTTTCCCGGCTGGCAGGCCAGCAGCTCCTCAGAGCATGTCCTTGGCGGCTGCCCAAGGTCCATGTCAGACTCTGCTAGAGACACACCCACCACCATTCCGTCGGTCAGAGGAAGTCGCATGGTCAAGGCCAGAGTCCAGAGCCAAGGAAGTGGATTTAGCCGGTGGCAATGTTGCGAATGTATGATTTTATTACAGGGAGGGAAGAAATGCGATCAACAGTCTAATCCCCGCCTAAAATTCCTTTTTTGTATGCACTTCCTGTAGTTGCTGCCGGGGTTGGACCCCTTCACCCTGTTCCTCTTTAACCCCACCTCTGGGCAGAGCTTGTCGTTAACCTTGTGAAATGTGAGCATTGAACTGGAGCGCGTGATGTTTCTCTGGGCAGGAGGATTCCCAGGTTCTTGCCCAGTGGAGTCGAAGAAGGGAACCACGGACAAAAGGTGGTATAGGAAAAGATGGAAATTTATTGATAAACAAGCAGACTCCTATGTGGGGAGGGGGAGAGAGAGTCCCAATAAATCCTTTTTTTTTTTTTGATGATGATTTATAAAGACTGCAGGTCTTTGTATCTTGGTCCCTTCTGATTGGTCACTGTAGCAACTTCAGAGCTCAAAACTCACGGGAGTCTCCCCTCTTCTTCTCTCTTACTGTTTTTCTATTTCTTTGGGCCTTTCTCTTCCCTCTCTGAATGAGGGGCTTCCTTCCCTTTATTCTATAAAATACTTCTGCAGCTCTCAGCTCCCTTATCTTACGGAGTTGTACCTTCTGCAGCTCCCCTATTCTGTGACTTCTGTGTACCTTCTGCAGCTACCAGCTTTGCAGCCCTGCGGTTTTCCCATGGACCCCATTAATTCCTAAAATTTCCTAACCCTGCCTATTTTACCCCTAAAAAACTCCTTTCACCAGCTCCTCCTCAGTGGCTGGAGAGTCGGAATAGATTGCAGCATATAAACCAACATGGCTTGCAAACTGAAGCCAATTTTTACAATGCAAAATTTTTATAATGCAGGACTGCCACACTTTGCTGCATGTCAATCGCAGTGAGAACGCTTGCTTTCAGATGGAGCCTTTGGCGGGCCTAGGGTTCGTCCTCTGCACACACCTTGCTGTTTCTGAGCTGGGTTGTCAGCTGCCCTTTTTGCCTGTGTAGCTTCTGCTTACCCTTCAGTCCCATAAGCAGAGGCTGTCAGACCAACGGTAATGAAGGTATAGCGGCAGCTCATCGGAAGTGGGGCAGAAAGGACAGTGAGGGTCATGACTTTGATCCTTGTCATTCCTTGCTGATGTGATCACACCCTTGCCACCTGGTCCCCTGCCTCAAGTCTTAGACTTCTCCCATTCACCCTCTTCCCTGCTGCCAGGGGGACGCTATTAAAAATGCAAATCTGGCCAGTGAGTCCCCTGTCTCCCGTCACCTCCAGGTATGTGTAAGCTTCTTACAAATACACAAGGTCCTTCCTGCCTTTCCCACCGCTCCAGCTTCCTCTACTGCTGGCTGCTTGACTAACACGGACCACCCACCACCTGGGGGATTGGGAGGGCTTCCGGTTTGTTTTCTGCACACACATTTCTGTTTCAAGTCTCTCGGCCTCTTCTTAAGCTGGATTTTCCTCTTGTCAGCTTTTTTTTTTTTTTTTTTTTTAAACCTGGGTATCTTCTATTTATTCTGCAGTTTTCAGTTCTGGCTCCACCTCCTCTAGGGTCCCATAGCACCTTGTGTATGTGTCAACAAATTAAAATAGTATCTTTTGTCTTTCTGCCAGCCTCTCTTAGGCTATAAACCATGTAAGGGCAGGGACCTTTTCTGCTTACCTTCTTATTTCCAGCATCCAGCGTAGGGTCCGTGGCATGGCAGATGCTCAGTAAATATTTGTTGAGCTGACCTGACCTGACTGTGTACTTTTCTTTGTCTTTCTTCTCTCTGATTTCCCAGCCTTCAATGGGGGAGAAGTCAGTCTGAAGTTGAGCTTTTCTCTTGGAGCCTAAAATTGCTACATTTGTCATTGTACACTTAAACCAAAAAAGAAAAAAAAATCAACTTTGATGTTTTGGAGGCTACGTTTGAAGTTGAAAGGTTGACGTATGCATCATGATATAAAGTAGTGGTCTTTTCAAATGATTTTTGCTTCAACCTTCCCAATAAAACAAATGAACTGTGTTCATGGGATTTTGACATGCTGGTTTCTCTTTGACACTAAAATGAAATGAATGTGCAAAGGCACAAAAACAGTATGTATCCTCAGTCGGATGAAAGCTCACCTTTATCTCCCTCTGACCCTTTTATTTTCACAATACTAAAGAAATATTAAAAATGGTAGGGGCTGGCGAATTTTTAGAAAAGCTATCACTTTCCATTCCACTGCCCTTGTGTAACCTTGACCTCCTCTCCCTCTGACCTCTGCAAACACTTCCCAGAACTGGCTCGCTTCTGCTTTCTGAAGCCACACAATGGAAAACCCTCTGCTACATAGTCTTTTCCTTGGAATTAAGTCCCCTGGGGCCCGTGCAGGCTTGATTTAATCATTGATCAATGTCTCTGTGGGGAAAGCTGCCACCAGAACCCTGGTCTGCCTCCCCAGACACTCCTCCACCCCCCGGAGACAATTGGAGCTTGGAGCAGAGGCATATCCAGGTTCTAACATCAGGAAGGCAGGTGTGGGTGGCACGGTGGAGTGCCCCGTTTGGTGGTGTGGAAGCAAGCACAAGGAAGGACCCACCTATGTTCTCTTCACATTTCTTTTCTACTGTTTTATCTCAGGATCTTTTCTCATGGCCGCCTTTTACCTAAAAATTGTCGAAAAGGTATCCCTTTTGCAGAATGAGTGTAAGGGAAACCACGGATTCCTGGCTCCCCTCTAGATTTGCTGAGGGGCTGGGAGATTGCGCTTTGGGTGTGCATTTGTCTGAGTGTGACAGCGTGCCTACCAGTATTTGTGAGTATGTGTGTTTATGGGAAAGTATGTGTGGGTTTGTGGGTTTGCAAGTTTATGTGTTTCTGTGAATGTGTTGTATAAGTGGTGTGTGGGTATGAGTGTATGTGTGGCTGCGTGTTTGTGAGTGTGTGTATGTCTGCATGTTTGGAGACACAATGTCTTGAGAAGAAACCCCCTCCCTCCACCTCCCATTTTTTTCCTTACACAGTGTTCCATGGTGGCAGTGCCACATGGCTCCAAGTCCCTCATGATCCCTATCACCCTCACCCCCGTCCTCCAAATACATTTATAGTCCATGTGCAAACAGCATGCTTCTGAATTCCACTTCCAGCCATGTTTACAGTCTCTAGGATCTTCTCCTAGAGACATGCTAAGACTGCCTCTGCTCTTGTCATGAGTTATTAATTACAGGGATGAGGAAGAGAGGACGTATCTAGGTACTAATCCCAGAATGCTACTTTAAAGAGTGAGAAGGCTTGAAATAGAAGGTAGGATGTAAGGCTTGGGGGACACCTCTGGGAGCAAGAGGTGGTAGCTGTAAATTCTTATAGATGGATTGTAGCTATAGGTCATGGTGGGGTGGGGAAGAAAGGTGTCCTTAAAAGCACTGACCAGAGCAAGGTACACCTGCTACCTATGTTTCTAAATGATATTCCACAGCAATATCTTTCCTCCTGTGTTCTTTTGCAATGTGACCTGGTTATTTGTCTATTTTATCCTCCCTTTGAATTTGGATTGACCTGTGTGACCTATTTTTAAAAAAATATATTTTTATTGATATTTTACAGAGAGGAAGAGAGAGAGATAGAGAGCCAGAAACGTTGATGAGAGAAACATCAACCAGCTGCCTCCTGCACACACCCCCACCAAGGATGTGCCCGCAATCACAGTACATGCCCAGCCTCTATGCTGTGAGAAGCTCAAGTCATGTGGAGAGGCCCATGTGAAGAACTGAAGTGCTCCATTAGCAGCTGGATCTGAGCTTTCAGCTGACACCCAGCACTAACTACTAGCCACGGTGAGTCAGCCATCTTAACACTATAGCCCATATGAATCTGTGCAAAACTACAGCAACAACCAACACACCTGGAGCAGAAGAATAGCCCAACTGAGCCCAGCCAACCCCCAAAATTATGAGCATACTTACCGGTTGTTGTTCGTTGAAGATGCTCATTTTTTGGTGGTTTGTTATGCAGCATCAGATAGTCAGTTTCCCAGGAGAGTTACTGGTATGGATTGAGCTGGGTAGAGAATAGAGTTTCTTAACAATTGCCAGAACATCAATAAGAATTCGCTTATGCAGAAGGCAAATGATAAGATAAGGCATGTTTCATTCATGTTTTCTTTATGGAGGAGCAGTCTTCAAATCTTTAACCTTCCTATGGTACAAAATAGTTAAAGAAAAATATTAATAGTGATTATTTTTTAGTAATGGCTGCTTATCTATATTAAACATTTCTACAATGAACACTTATTATCTCTGTAATGAGATGAAATATTATTAAAAATAGTTAAAGGGCTTCTTATTTAGCTTTTCTGCAAATGAAGCCGTACCTAAAGGCATGGTGTACCTCATACTGTGAGGAAGGCAGGGGATTTTTTTTTTTTCTGAGAGCATTCGCTTTTACTTAATTATTAGAAAGTTATAATGAGGATCTCATTTGCCTGGTTTTCAATACTCAAAAAGTTCTTTTTATTTAGAGTGAATAGATTTAAATTACACTTTGTCAGCTTGAAATATGAAATCCTCCTTTTGAGTCAGTCTTGGTTAGGTTAGATCATAGATGTAGATGGTTCAGAGAGAACAGCCCTTGGACTGGCAGGGTGCAAAGCACAATGCGTTCTCTCCTTTCTGCTTTTAGTCATTTACTAGCAATATTTTATGGCATCGAATGCCAATATGTATGCTTCTTGTCTCTTCCTGGGAACATGCTTTTCCAGCCAGTGGCAGGTATGTTGGGCCGATTTGTCTTTTTTTTGTTAGTGGGACTGCCCATTAAGACTTCCATGTACTCCCTTCCAGCACCTTGGTAGTCGCATGATGAAAATGACAGCATCACCAGATGGAAAGGGGGTCTCTGAATGAGTAAGTAGAGCACACCAACACATGTACTAATCTGCTGTGGACTATGTTTGGAGCGTGAAATAAATCTTTGTTATGTTAAGTCACTGAGATTTTCTTGTTATAACTGTCAGCGTTTCCTGAGTAATATACATTTACAGTTGTAATGTGCTTTACATTTACAATGTTTTCATAGGCATTATCTCACTGGATACCCACACCAGCCCTGTCATCTAGAAGGATAAGTATTGTCCCCATTTTACAGAGGAGAAAACACAGATTAAGAAAATTATTTTAAAAATAGGTTTTTATTGATTTTAGAGAGAGATAAAGGGAGAGAGATAGAAACATCAGTGAGAAACAAATATGGATTGGCTGCCTCCCGCATGGTCCCCACTGGGAATTGAGCCTGCCACCGAGGCATGTGCCTTGACTGGGAATCAATCTTGTGACCTCTTTGTTCATGGGTTGACATACAACCATTGAACCACGCTGACGAGGCACAGAGAAGATTTTTTTTGCTCAAACAATGGTCCCTGGAGAGTAATGGCAAAGTGTGGATTTGCCTCCCAGTTTAACTCTTTTTTATTCTTTCCCCTACTCCTTCTATCTACCTCAGGTCTTATTTTCTATGTTAATTTCACTTTGACTCTCGTCTCTGAAGCAACACATCATAGACCAGTGCATTTTACCTTCCTCTTTTCCAATGAAAAAAGTCAAACTAAAGTAATTTCTCATTGCAAAGTCAAGGCAAATTTGACAATTGTTTCGTGTGCTCTCCAAGTAGGTCAGACAATAAAATGGATTGTTTATGCTAGCATTTCATAAAATGTGGTCTGGTAACCATAATCCTGAGGGATGGCCAGTGTAGAAAGGGTTCATGATCAAACACTTTTGCTCAATTGTGGATAGCATATCCATTTTGGATACAACAATATACATTAGCATGCAAAGGCTCTGAGAAGTCCTTCAGTTAAAGCGTCTCTTCTATAGTGTGACACTTCTAAATATTCTCTTTTGCAGAACATAGCACTGGTAACTGGTTTAGATAGTTACTTCCCTGAACACAGCAAATGGGATTAAAAATACTTTGCATTTCTCTTTCATTCCATGACTGCGTTATATTACCAGTTCTCCATTCCCTTTATTTTTCTTCATTATTCTCTATCCAAATGTCTATGTTCTCCCTCCTCCTTTTACTCCCTCACTTCTTCCACTTATATTCTCCCATTTCTCTTCTTTTGCTTTGTCTTTGTTGTCTTTATCTTCTAAAATTATTAGCTCCTATTTTGTCTCTTCAGATGCTACAACAAAATACTGCAGACTGGGTAACGTATAGAAAACAGAAATTTATTTCTCATGGTTCTGAAGGCTGGAACCTACTTGGAGAGCACATGAAACAATTGTCAAATTTGCCTTGACTTTGCAATGAGAAATTACTTTAGTTTGGCTTTTTTCATTGGTAAAGAGGAAGGTAAAATGCACTGGTCTATGATGTGTTGCTTCAGAGACTAGAGTCAAAGTGAAATTAACATAGAAAATAAGACCTGAGGTAGATAGAAGGAGTAGGGGAAAGAAAAAAAAAAGATCAGGGTGCCAGGATGGTTGGTTGAGGGCCCTCTCCCATGATGCAGGTGACTTCTAGTGTTCTCACATGATGGATGGAGCTAGGGAGCTCTGTTAGGGGACAAACAGAGTAGCTTCCTGCTCTAGTTGACCAGAGAATGCTGCAGACAAAGAACATCTGAATTTCAGTAACTATCTGACAGAATGTATCACATGATCCTTGGATAACGGTAGGTTAAATAGGTCATGGCGACTGACAAACTGTGGGGGAGGTAGGGATGGTAACCTTTAGCCCCACCTGCAACAGTTTTAGCAGTGATTAGCTGAGCATATTAACAGTAAAATGGTTGTATTTATAAATGATATGAAGATGGAAGGGATGGATAAATATACTTTCTGTCAGAACTAGGATCCTTTAAAATCTCAGACAAGATTGAATTTAACAAGACATCATTTAACAGGGATAAATTTAGAGTTACACTCTTAAATCCAGAAAGACAACTGTATAACTATAGTATCATATGACATGACTGAGTGGAACCAAATTAAAAAAAAATCCTGGGGTTTCTAATTTGATTGTACATTCAATATATAATCTTGTGGCTTCCATTTTAAAATGGCAAAGTAAAACATTTTAACCCTCAAAACCCACTCAAAACTTCAAAGAAAAAGAAAAAAAAATGATAGAGGAAAAAATGCTCTTTATTCAATGAAACCAAAGAAAAATGACACAACCCAAGCCACAAAGCAAGAAGCACACATGGTAAATGCTGTGGCTTCCGGGTTGAGATGTGGGAGCTAGCTGAGAGTAGAATATGGATCCTTGGATCATTCTTTGGTTAAAATCTAGGGTTAATGTACCATAAATCTGGCAGATGTAGACAATGATGCTTCTGAGGGCAAAAGAGAGGTTGAAAATGCCTCTAGAAAGACCTCATTTCACCCACTGAAAGGTGGGGAAAGAGAAACTATGCTGGCATGCTGTTTCTGTATATCATGTTATAGTTCAGTGAGATAGGGAATGCTGGAGGTGAAGGGTAAAGGGCAAAAGAAGGTAAGCGAGGGAGTCAGTAATTTCCAGGTCAAAATCCAGAGAGCTTGTCACTTAATGGTTTTACTGCAAATCTCACTGACTAGTTGGAGCCCAAAACAATGAGGAGGAATGGCCCTAGGACAGCAAAAACCATGGATTTGGTAAACTTTGCTGAAGAAAAAAATGTATAATCAATTTGTTAAAGGCAATTGTGGTATTATTTACTTTGTCCCTTGCTCTTCCATAGTTCATAGTGGAGGAACATATTTCTCATTAGTTGACTTTGAGCTTGCTCATGTGACTTTCTGTGGCCAGTGGACTATTAGCAATGATGATGCAAACAGAAATGTGCTTAGTTTGGCTTGCTGTCTTATGCTCCTATGATTGTCATGAGAAAAGCATGCACCAAGAAGCTACTTCTTTTTCACTAGATCCAGTGTGAAATGGAGAATCCATTAACCATACAAGCAGCATGGAGCCAACCCAGCTGAAGCAGAGCTTTTCCAGCTAACTCACAAACTCATATATAAGTATTTCATAAGACATTGAATTTTGGAGTAGTTTGTTAAATATATTCAATGCTGTGATAGCCAAATAACACAATCACAAAGTTAAGTAACAACTCGGAATTTCCTAGTTTCTTTTTCTGTCTTCCACCAAACTAATATTCTTAAGCAGGTAGTGACTCCTTCGAAAAATAAACAGAAAGATAGAAACCACGTGTGAAAATCTTCAAAAGAAAATGAGTACAGCCCTAGTCAGTTTGGCTCAGTGGATAGAGCATCAGCCTGTGTGGACCAAAGGGAGCTGGCAAGGGCATGTACTTGATTGCAGGCTTTTCTCTGGCCCTGATCAGGGCATGTATAGAAGGCAACTAATCAATGTGTTTCTCTCACATTGATATTTCTCTCTGTCTTTCCCTCTCTCTAAAATCAATGAAAAAGTACTGTGTTTCCCTGAAAATAAGGCATCCTCCAAAAATAAGACCTACTCAATGGAAACATAATACATCCCCTGAAAATAAGACCTAGTGCATCTTTGGGAGCAAAAATTAGTATAAGACACTGTCTTATTACCGGGGAAACAGGGTATCCTCAGGTGAGGATTAAAAGAAAGAAAGAAAATGAGTACTGAAATATAAACAAAAGGAAGATAAAGAATATGTATTTACATGAGGAATCATTCACAGAGAATAAAGGAAGATTTTAAATAGGTCTCTATACTTCAAAGAAATTATCTCTCTATATAAAAGGCTAATATGCAAAGTGTCCTCTCAGGAGTTTGACTGGGAGACCGGGAGTTTGTTTGCTTGCTATGATGTATGCTGACCACTGGAGGTGGCATGGAATATGGTGGGATACCAGTGGCAACAGCAGGGCTCTGAGGGAGCAAGGGAAGGAAGAGGTGTGGAGGTGGGGAAGTGGGGAACCTGATTGGCCCTGATTGCCAACCAGGCCTAGAGACCCTACCCTTGCATGAATTTCATGCACCGGGCTTCTAGTATACAATAAGATGTCTTTAAAATAATAAGTTATGAGAAGTGATACAGAGGTTGAATGCAGAAATTGTGGGTCAGATCAATGGAATGAGATAAAAAGAAAACTAGTAACACAAAGAAAAACAGAAAATATTATGAGTTGAAAATTAAATGCTTCATGGTCTAGAATAAAATTGACCCAAGGTAGAGTAACATTTTGTATAGGTTTGTGAAAATAAACTACAAAGAAAGTAAGTATAAAATAAATTCTAAAGAAAATGATGGATGCAGATCCAATAAAAGAATAAAGGAATTTCAAAATATACATAATTGGTATTCCTAAAAGAGAGGAATAATGGTACAGATAATTTATTTAAAGATATTATAGAAGAAAACTTTTCCTAACTAAAGGAAGGAATAAATCAAAGATCACAGTATGTTTCAGGAAAAATCAATATAGAGCATTCCATACCAAAAACTTATAGTGAATATACCACAGCTCAGGGATAAAGAAACACATGGAGAAGCAGGCTTAAAAAAATAAAAGAGACATATACAAAAGGTATCAAATAAAGCTGAATAGATGATGTCTAATAGTTCTGCTAAATCCTTGGCTTTAGTTTTGAGCTGTGGGTATTAAATTATCACCTACTAAAATATAAGCCAATCTTAATCAAAATCTCAGAATTGTAAAGCAATTTTAGTGTTTATTTGTAACTATGAGTATGGGAAAATAAGAAAGCATTTGAAAAATAAGTGTATGAAGGAAAACTTGGCCTACCAGATATCTATCTATATAATAGAGGAATATGCAAATTAGCCATGATGTCATAACATCAGGACTGAACACACGCTGCATGGTGCCTGGCCAAGGCCTGGTAGACCTCAGGATGCGCCCCCTTCCCGGTGGGGCTTGATAGGGGACCTCAGGCCACATCCTTAGCCCAGTGGGGCTTGAGGGGGGACCTGAGAATGTGCTGTCCACTGGGTGCCAGGCTGGGGGACCTGAGGTTGTGCCCCCTGCCCAATGCAGGCCTGGAGGACCTGAGGCTGTGCCCTCACCTAGAGGTGCTTGATGGGGTGGGGCCAGCTGGGTTTGGGTCTCTTTTGTTATCAAAGCACGTGTAGGTGGTGGGCAGGGACTTTACGCTAGGTCCCATGGCATGCCTCAGACTCTGACATGAAGGCGATTTTCATAACATTTTAGTAATTTTCTTTAATCTCTGAGACTTCTATTATACAGGAAGAGAAAATAGCAATATTAAAATATTTCTCCTAATTAATTTCCTTTTAATGTCTGTGAATTTCATGCACCAGGCCACTAGTTAACATATACGTTGCAATATCCCAAATAGTGAGATACTGGTGCCAGGGAAGATGAGCAGAACCCCTGTTAAGAAGAGATAAATACCTGGAATACCATCCCTACTCTTAACTGCCTTAAGATAGATTAGTCATCCTTCATATTTTAGTTCAAAAGTTCATCTGCCCTGGAAAGTCTTCCTCACCTGTATTTTCATTGCACCTTGTACACACGTTTATATTTGCTTTAGTCATCTGTCTAGAGGCTGTAAGATTCCAAAAAGAAGGAACTAGGCTCTTTAACTTACATCACCAATGCATGTATTTCAATGTCTGGCTTGTGGTAGATACCCAATATTTATTGTACGAGTGAGAGAAGAAGTGGTACATGGAATAAAATAATCTTGAATTATAAAGACCTACTTAGAAAGGTATGGGTGGAATTAATAGCCTTAAAGTCCCAATTTTACATAAATTTTGCCGCTATGTGACAGTTTCTGAAAGAAAAAAAAAAGATCAAACAATGAGTTATTTATTCAGCGCTAGATTATCTGTTGGAAGCTCAGCGCTATTTTCTCTTCCCTTTGTTCTTTCCTGAATTGCAGGAGCTGAAAGCTGGAGAAAGATTTTTCCCAGAATCATTGTAGTAGGGTTCCAGGTTATGAGCTCACCAAAGAGAGTTGTGAGATGTGTAAAGCTGAAGATATGCAGAAGCCACTGTTGCTCTGGTGACAGAAATAGGTAGGTCTCAGGCTTTGGCAGATGACAGAATGGTGAAAGTTTTGCCATTGGCTTGCAGATACCTCCTGTAAACCGCCAACTTTGTGTATTGTAGGTTGGTGACATTTTTGGTGGCAGTTTCCTGAATTTTGTACTTATTGATTTCTGTGTGTCAAAAGTTTTAGTAGCCTTTAAATCTCTGAATTAAGTCCCATTCTGATTGGAACATCCAGAGTGATTTCTTTTCACCGATTGAATCTTGCCTGATATATTACAGAATTAAATAGATTACACGTCTTGGTATATGTTAATTTATGAAAGGCTTTACTGAAGGTTTCATAAAATCTTTTTATGTAGAGTATAGTAGATACTTGTTTTTCTTTTGTTTTGTTTTGTTTTTAGCTACCTAGCAGACATTTTCCCTATTAACAGTACTTTGACTTCCTTTTGGGGAATAAACATTACCCCCAAATGTGTATCATTTTATTAGGAGGATAAATTAGGGATCCTATTATACTTTGTAAACTAAAGTTGTTTCCTCACAGATCTTTCTTCCCACAGCATGATATAGACCTAGTATGGACATATGGGCTAAGCTTAGCAATCAGTAATTTTCTCTTTGGACTTTAACACTTCTTAATTCCTGCACATTTTTTTAGCTGCTATTCAGCCTTCTTTTAATTCCTGTGAGCTATTCCATATCATCACGATAACATCCAACATTGTCCTTTTATCCAAAGGTACTCTGTTTCTTGCAATCAAACAGCTCTGATATACCATATGCATAATCTGGGAATAGCCTAAAATAGGCATTTAAATTTTATTTCTAGAACACTGAACATTCTGGAAAGATACATCTTTAATTATTTTATCAGTGGGAGGAATAAATAATTAATGTATTCATAATCATCTTCTTCCTATCCCATGCTTATAATATTGGTAAAATGTTAGCCAAGTTAGTTATCTAAATTAGATTCAAACCCAGTAATCTAAATTTAATAAAAATGTCCTATCACTACTATTAGAAATAGGCAAAGGAATTTGCAAAGTACAAGTGAATGTATTTTATTTTCACAATTAGTCATCTCACTATTAGATCCTGATCCTGATAATTAATGTTTGGTCATGCCACAGGTGAATTATGAATGACCTATTTCATACACAGGAACAAATGAATAATCCCACTATAAACCAATTAAAATGCACAGACTGCAAGAAGTATAGGTTAATAAAATGCCCAATAAATAAATTAACATACTGGCCATAAATTATTGTGTCCTATCAACATCAACTTTGTAAGGCACAGTACAGCAGGAAAAATTTTTAGATTGAATTAGTGCTATAGTTGAATGAAGAGGAGGGAAAAAAGAGGGTGTGAGAGGGAGCAGCGGTCCTGAATGAGGGAAGTTACCTCAGTGAGTCAGAGTTGTGCAGTTATGAAAAGTTTATCAATCAGCATGGGTTAGGTTATGCTGCTGTAACAAAACCCCCAAATATTATCCACCTCAAGCAATACTGATTTATGTCTCTTAAGATGTCACATATCCATTTCCACTTAGTAAGATGCTCCTGATTGGTTGTTCTCATTTATTTTTTAAAATATACTTTATTGATATTTTACAGAGAGGAAGGGAAAGAGATAGAGAGTTATAAACATTGATGAAAGATAAAATGGATCAGCTGCCTTCTGCACATCTCCTACTAGGGATGTACCCGTAATCAAAGTACATGCCCTTGACTTGAATTAAACCTGGGACATATCAGTCTGAAGGTCGATCCTTTATCCACTAAGCTAAACCAGTTAGGGCTGTTCTCATTTCTGGACCCAGGATGACAGAGCAATCATCTGGAATATTGCCAGCTATCACTGGCAATGTGCCAGAAGGAACATAAAATCTCTGGGGAATGATTCCAGGAATTAAATGGCACAACTCAGATGTGACATATGTCATTTCTACTCAGAAGTTATTGGCCAAAACTAGTCACTGGCTTCACCCAACACAAAGGGGGCCAGGAAGTACATTTTTTCCATGTACTCAGAAGTTAGATAAAAATTTTTGATGTATGGATTAATAACTATAACTTACTTTAAAAAAATGGCAGATAGCTTCTTTTGAAATTACTTGAAAAATTTCTGGTTAGAATCAATTTTTAATTAAAAAATATATTTTCTTGATTTTTTTACAGAGAGGAAGGGAGAGGGATAGAGAGTTAGAAACATCAATGGGAGAGAAAAATCCATCAGCTGCCTCCTACACACCTCCTACTGGGGATGTGCCTGCAACCAAGATACATGCCCTTGACTGGAATCGAACATGGGAACCTTCAGTCCACAGGCCGATGCTCTACCACTGAGCCAAACAGGACAAGACAACTAGGTAGAGTCCAATGCTTCAGAATATTAAATATTGTCCACTGGAAGTTTAACTTAGAATTAGTTCTCAGAAGGTAAGGGATGAAGAAGGCTCTTCTTATAAATTTTTCCTTTGTATGTTCTCCTCATCATTCACACCTTCATTTTTTTTTATCTACCAAAAAAATCTTATTTTTATGCAGAATTTTAAAAATAAAACCCAATTACCTTAGGTGGTGTAACTCAGCATCTTTATATTTGGGGAGCTGGGAAAGTAATGAGGGAACTCATTTTAAAAGATTCTTTTGAATAGTAAACAAACCCTAAAAGCAAATAATTTGTTCTTCAGCTTTCTGGTCACATGAGTGATATTTACATTTATTTTTTTCAACATGGGATGCTTTAGGTCATTTGAATAGCAGTATTATTTCAGGTTTCTGGTTTTATTTTTACCCACTCATCCCTCCACTCCTCTTTAATTTTATTTATTTTTATCCCCAGGAAGTAAACTGTTGACAAATCCTTAGGTATTCTCTGGTTACTAGGCTGTCCATGGCCTCTAGCAAAAAAGCCACTTGAAAAGAACTCTAGGTACCTTCCCTCAAAATGACAGCGATAGAAAGTTTTGTATGAGGGTATTACATTTCACTCTTGGGTTTTTTTGAGTGTGAGAGCAAACCAGCTTGTCGAAGTTGTTGTGAAAGTTCATGAAAGGTATGGTACCGCTTGTTAGACTCCTAGACCAAAGTAAGCATTAAGACATATACTGAATCTTAACCTTAAAGTCTGTACACTTAAGACAGAGTGTACATTTCAGACTTGGGTAATAAACAGAATAATTCATGTCTCCCTGAAGGGGTTGGGCTTTTTTTCCAGGGGGCAAATGAACAGGAACAGAATGCCTCGGAAACCCTTGAGGGAAGACTGTATTGTGTAGCTAATTCTCAAGGGCACAACTACTACTTGAGTCAATGGGAAATTGTATATATATATTTTTTTATTCAACATCTGTTCTATCACTTTGCTCCCCTTAATCATCTCTTTTTCAACATTGCAGACCATTTAATCATATCCCAGGCATGGAAAAACAATTGCTGGCGATCAATGATTTGTATCCTCTCTGTCTTGATCAGCAGATGAATATTAATAATAAACTAGTTCACGGAGGCATTAGGACATTATTCCAACTGGTTATCGGGTGCGCAGATGCATCACAGTGGAGCCAAGACTACGCTTTTGATATTTTGAAACCGTTTGAAGTATATGTAGGGCAAAACTTTCTGTAGATTTACTAAAAAAGTTCGAGTATTATGCTTTGGGACAAAGGGTGTAAATTGGTACGGAATAATGGTCGTATTGGTGATAGTGACCATTGATGTAACACTTAATACCAGATACTTTCCTAATGCCTTTCTTCTATTATTTTCTTTTTGGTGAGGAATATTTTGTTTTTCCAATTTACAGATGAGAAAACTGATACTTAAAGGCATGAAGTAACTTGTCCAAAGTCATGCAGCTGGTAAATAACTGAGTTTTGAATTCTGGTCTGTGTAACTCCAAAGTTGCCTTCTTTCCTCTGTTCCTCTTGTGCTGCTCTGGAATCTCCAAAATATAGTTCTGTGTGTGAACTCTAGATTTCTGAAACCAGACAAGATAATTAAGCCAACACTGTTCAGGCTTTCTGTTTATAAGTCACTTATTATTTCAGGCTTTCAAACACTGTCTCTGGGGCGTGCCTGGATCTGGGTCAAGAGGCAGGATTCTAAACTTGCTCTACTCACCCGTGGTTGGCTAGGTGACCTAGAGTAAGTGGGCATCCTCTCTGGAGGGGATCCTCAATGTTTTCACCTGAAAAGTAGCACTAACAATTGTCATCGATCTCTCTCACAAATGCAATTCAGGGAAAAGTTCATGAAAATGTTTAAGAGGAAATTGTTACATACCTAAGAGGCATCCAATTTACAAATATTGATTTATTGAAGTAGAGAAGTAGTGGCTAATTAGAAACTTCAAAATGATCTTCTGTCTTATGTTAATTCAAAGCCAATCCAACCAACAACAAACCAACAGACATCAGCAACTTCCTCCAGAGGAAAGATGACAATCTTGAGTGGCTGCCGCCTATGCTTCTGGTCCATGCTACATCACCATTTTTCACTACCCAGACTACCTGCCATTTTCCAGAATTTATCTCCCAGTTTCTGTCTTCTCTTTTTCTGCATCATCTGTTGTCATAGGCCATTTTAGGCCATAGGCACCTTATAAGAACATTGGGCTGTAGCTATAGCTAAGTGGGTAAATATGATCAGCTGTTTTTGTGGGTGAAAATGACTCTTCTAGTATTTTCTAGACTTCCCAAATAACAGTGATGTTCCCAAATGACAGTCCTTTGTTGAATGAACTTCCTTCGGGGAAGATATTGTATCTCCCTTAACAAGGAATATGAGGTTCTCTCTCATCTGGTCCTTCTGGAATCATCTTCTGCCATTTCCCACTTCTCTGCACTGTACATTCCAGAGGCACTTTGATCCTCTCTACTGTCCAGACTGCTGGTAACCTCTGTGTCAGTACTCTAGCTGTTTCCCTTGCCTGGAAGCCACTTTCTTCCCCTGGCTTACTCCAGATGACTCGCTGGATTTAGTTGAGGTATCACTTCTCCCAGTAAGTTGTTCTTTTTTATTAATCCTCACTCGAGGATATTTTTCCATTGATTTTTAGAGAGAGTAGAAAGGAGGAAGAGAGACTCAGAGAGAAACATCAATGTAGAGAGACACATCAATTGCTTGCTTCTTGCATGTGCCCTCACCACTGCCCAGGATCAAGACTACAACCTAGACCAGAATCAAACTCATCCCCCTTCAGTCCTCAGGCTGATGCTCTATCCATTGAGACAAACTATCTAGAGCCCTGGAAGTTGTACTTGATCTCCCACTTCCTCTGGGCCCCTACTCATGGGAGCATAAGTCTCCCATATGTATTACCAGAATAAATAGAAATAACCTCTTTATATTCTTGATCTTTCAGACTAAACTGTGTATCTCCTCAACAAACACTATCTTTCTCATCCTAAGTCCTTCACTTTTACCAGTGCACATAGAAGCTATTAAGTGCTAAAAATGTTTGTCAAATTAATATCTTCATTTAATTTTTTATATTGAAATGAGAAAAAAACTAAAAACAAAAAACAATGGCTTTGGGTGCTCATGTGTCCAGCCAGTAAAAAGATTTCTGCAAAGGCAGTTATTTTCAGTGATTTTCTCCCCTATTAAACTTCTCTTTTCCACCCCTGCCCATCCTGCCAAGGAAAAGATTGTTGTAATTATCTTCATGATTTGGGAAGAGATGGGAGAACAGAATATTGAAATTATCTAATTAAAAACTCATATAATTGTAAAAATCTATTAGGTTGAGTCTAAAATTGGGCATTCCTTTAAAATGAGAAAATGGGACCTTGCTATGACTTTAATTTGTTATGAAGGGATGGAGGACAAGAAGCATCAAGTCTCTAAGAACTCACATAGTCTTCCTAACATGGGTCCTCAGGGCAGTGTCAGCATTCCAGAGGCTTTAGTTAACTTTGTGTTACAAACTAGAACTGTATAAACCAAACCCCTATCTATCCTATTTACTTTAAAATATATCAATATTTGCTCTCTCTTATACTTGGGTTTGTAAGTTCTCCATTGGGTTTTTCTGGGTTTAAGACCATACTTAATATATCAAAACCCCAGATCCATCACATCCACAATGACTGGAGGCTTGACCAACTTGAAGTCAGTCCTGCAGTCAGTGCTGGGTTGCCATGGTGACTCAGCACTGACTGCTGAGGGAGTTGTGAATCAGGCCTGAAGAGAGAAGCAGGGTCTGATCTGTAGCCTCTGTGGCCGCTGTTGATCAGCACTTGACTCTCTCTTTCTCTCTGGGCCTGGCCAGTGGCTGTACCTCCATTTCTCTCCAGGTCTCCACCGGGACTACTAATCAGCACTGTCTTTCTAATCATGCTCCATTGATAGGCTCAGAGATGCTGACTGGCATAGAAACCAACCAACCAGACCCAAATCTGGGTGAAGTGTGAGGAGCCAATGGCTGACTAGGAGACGGAGCTTTTTATGTTGACTGGCATAGAAACCAACCAAACAGAACCAAATTGTCTAGAAGAGGAGGGCAGTTGGGGGAGACATCAGGCTGGCAGGGGAGGGCCATTGGGTGCGAGATCAAGCTGGTAGGGGAGGGAAGTTGGAGGCAACCAGGCCAGCAGGGGAAGATAGTTGGGGGCAAAATCAGGATGACAGGGTAGGGTACTTGGGGACAAAATCAGGCTTGCAGGGGAGGGCAGTTAGGCACAATCAGGCAGGCAGGCAAGAGGGGTTAGGGGCAATCAGGCAGGCAGGCAGAGGCAGTTAGGGGCAATCAAGCAGGCAGGCAGGTAAGCGGTTAGGAGTCAGTAGTCTCAGATTGTGAGAAAGATGTCTGACTGCCAGTTTAGGCCCAATCCCTGTGGTATAAGTCCTAAACGGGCAGTGGACATCCCCCAACGGGTCCCCAATTGGAGAGGGTGCAGGCTGGGCTGAGGGAACCCCCCCCCCTCTGTGCACAAATTTTGTGCACCGGGCCACTAGTCTAGATATTAAAAAAAAATTAAAATTATTTTTTGGATAAGTAAGGCTCCATGCTGGCCTAAAACATCGGTGGAAAGGAAAGTGCTGGGTTGTAAGAAGGTCTGGAATGAAAAGGCTCCAGGCTGGCCTAAAACATTGGTGGAAAGGAAAGTGCTGGGTTGTAAGAAGGTCTGGAATGAAATGGCTAATTGCTTTGACTCCTCACCATGCGCCCTGTCCAGAAAGGCACAGCCTAAATTTTCTACAGGAGACATTCATCCCTCCCTCTTCTTGCTCTTTGAGTTTTGCTTCTTGTCTGTGCTAAAGCTGCCTGCCTCCTCCCTTCTCCAAAACCATATTTCACACTTGAATTTGCTTTCTTCTCTGCTTTAAAAAATTTTTGGTAATCAGATGATGATTTTATAGTCCTGATTTATGTTTTAGAAGTTACTTTTCATAAATATCCCAAATGAGATCTATTTGGCCCCTGCTGCAGACCAGATGCTGGTCAGATCTGGCAGAGCTATTGATTTAATCCCGTACATTTTCATAATTGGTAGGAATCAGTTTTCCCTTTTATACTAACATTACAGATTTGTAACAATATGTGAAACAGGCTCCATGCTTTCCCTCTTTGCTTTCATGTATGGTATGGCCCTAATAAACATTTAGTAGTTTCCTGCAAGAGCGTCACATACATTAGGACGCTGGGCTTTCATTTTGTTTTCTGTTTTTAGTAAACGAATTGGGTTAATGGGAGAGATTATTTTAAAAAGCGGGGGAGGGTATCAGGAAACTAGCATGTATTTTTTTTTTTTCTTATTGGGTCTTTGCATTCTTGGTATGCATCTGACTTTCTTCCCATCTTTGAAATTCTCTTTAAGATTCCATTCTCCTGGGAAGCTCATCATGAGCCTTATTAGGAATTTCCTAGGTTACTCAGGCAAAACCAGCTTGCTCTTAATTTTGGAAGACAATTCCAACTCTCAAGTCCACTTTGACTGAGAAGACTTGATGATGAGTGTGGAGCTGAACTCTTCTGACAATTTTACACTGGGTGTCAGGCCAAGCCGTAAACTTGTGGAGAGAAAGCCTGGATTGAATCTTTACCACTCACTTGCTGTATGAACTTGCACGAAGATCTGAATGGCTAGCTCCCAGTCTCAGTTTTCATCTCTGTGACATGAAATCATGATTCTAATCTCTGAGTTACTCTGAAGATAAAAATGGGACAAATTCATACATATGGCGATGCCTACCCCAGTGCTTATTCCTGGGCATTCAAAAATATTAATTTTGCTGAAACCGGTTTGGCTCAGTGGTAGAGCGTCGGTCTGTGGACTGAAAGGTCCCGGCTTCGATTCCAGTCAAGGGCATGTACCTTGGTGGGGGGTGTGCAAGAGGCAGCTGGTCGATGTTACTCTCTCATCGACATTTCTGGCTCTCTATCTCTCTCCCTTCCTCTCTGTAAAATATCAATAAAATATATATTTAAAAAATATTAATTTTTCTCCTTGTCACTCATCTCCTGTCGTGCTACTGTAGGGGACACTGTTGGCCTAACACATTGTTGATAATGTCTGCTAAGTAAGAGGGAGCACGATGCCATGGGAACATGATCATTTCTAGGCGGTAAGAATCACTTTCTGAAACATGATGTGCGCTGGTTTTCCTTTCCAAATTGCAAGACCTGTGAAGGCTGGTCTGTGAATTGACCTGAAAAGTCACCCTGAAAAAATCAACTTGGAGTATTAAATAAATACAGACTTTTAGGACCAGACAGCACTCCAGAGGTGGTTTAGACAATCTGAGCTGAGAAAATTCAGGGCCATAGAAGTGAATGACTTGCCAAGGTTGGTTATATCTGTTAATCAGTTGGGGTACCTAGTTGCAAATGGAATCGTCATTAAGTAGTTTAAGTAGAAAGATAATTTTCTAAATGACATTAGGTGGTAGATAGCGCCTCCAGAAGGGCCACTCAGACTTGGAGGCTGTATGACCAGGAGCAATTCCCAAAATGCACTGGTGGAGGCTCCACTGAGACCCGGCACTGCTGTTACTTGGAGGTTTTGGTAGGATGGGCTTAGTGCTAGGGTCATGTACAGTGACCACGATGCCTGCTCCAAGTAACAGCAGTGCCGGGTCTCCAGTGGAGCCTCCACCAATGCAGAGAGAACATGCAGCATTAAAACCAGGGCCTTAAATCTAGGCTAAAGAGCTAAAGATCTCTCCTAGTCAATAAGATGAATAAGCAGGCAAGGTTATGATCACATATTTTCAGTTGGTATTTTACCTACTAACCAAATGAAATAAAACCAAAAAATCATGTCTAGATCATGAATTGGAGATTCCAGAACTTCTAATACAAAGATGATAATCTGATATGCCATTGGCTGGCATGAGCTTTGTTATAGTTTCCAATGGTGGAAGGCTACTTTGTCCTACTCCCGCCTCTCAGCCTCCCTCTGCCACTCCTGAACACCCCTACCACTGCGAAAGATGGAAGCCAAAGAATGAACAGAACTCAGAATAACAGTGACCTGAGGCCTTCCTAGTGTATTCCCACAGTTCTTAGGCCTCCCTCCTTCTCACCTGGCTGAGCTTGTCTGTGTGCAGGCATCAGCAGGTGTACAACCCATTTCCCCTCCTGTATCCTATTCCAGTAGAAAAATGCAGGAACCTTAATATTCCACTGGGTGGCTGTTGGTTTCTCACTGAGGGGCTTGAAGCTCAATTCTGAGAACTATGAACTTTTGGGGAGATTTGAAGGCAAATGTCTTCCTGAAGAGACAATAGTTTGGATGCAGTATTTCAGCTGAGCCACTTACCAGAAAATCCCATGCCCAGTGGCAGAGAGGAGAGTAGCCCTCTCTGGGAGTTAGGGAACTTTGGGCTAGTTCTAGTTCTACCATTCGTGAACTCTTGAAGTGAGGGTTGCTCTCACTTCTGGCCCTTAATTTCTGTATATACTGACAATGCTTAATGTATGTCTGAAATTTTGTATGAAAACTAGCGGCCCAGTGAACGAATTTGTGCACATTGAAAGGCCGCGAGGCTGCGGTGGGCACAGGGTCTGGTCTTGGCCCATCCTCTGTGCCCCTGCCTAGCCCCTCCTGCTGCAGCCCCTGGTTTCTATCTGTCAGCAGCCCCGCTCCTGCTGTAGCTGCCCCCACACATTGACACATGCCAACAAGGTGGAGCGATTAGGGATGGCACCAGCAGTAGGTGCGAGTGGCTGCTCCTGCCCACTCTTGCCCCAATCACCCCTCAGGAGCTGAGGGAGATGGAAAAACCCTGAGGGATGATGAGGGCCAGCAGCTGCTGCTCGCACCCACTGGAGGCACTGACAGTAGGTGTGAGTGGTGCCTCTGGCACCAACAGCGAGTGTGAATGGGGCCGGCAGCAGGCACGTGTGCCAGGTGGGACCATGGCACAAGAAAGCAAATAATTTTTAGTAACAACCAGAGGCTCTCTCCAATGACAGTGACCAGCAACACGCCTTGGTCTGGTGCCCCTATTCACCTGCTCCACCATCCCACCACAGCGGACACCCGCCATGTTTTGTACTTTGTTGCCTGCTGCTGATGCATGCCATGTTCTGTGCCTGCTCCTGATGGTTAGTGCATGACATAGTGACCAGTTATTCAGTTGTTCCGCCTTTTGGTCTATTTGTGTGTGTGTGTGTGTGTGTGTATATATATATATATATATATATATATATATATATATATATATAACTAGAGGCCTGGTACACAATATTTGTGCACTTGGGGGGTCTCTCAGCCTGGCCTGTGCCCTCTCGCAGGACAGGATTGGGAGCCAGCCTAAGCCCTCAGTTGGTCATCTTTAGAGCTGCAGCGGAGGCAGGAGAGGATCCTGCCACAGCTGCTCAGCAGCTGTGAGCCCACTTCTGGGCTTCTGGCTCAGCAGTGCTCCCCCTGTGGGAGTGCACTGACCACCAGGGGGCAGCTCCTGAGTTGAGCATCTGCCCCCTGGTGGTCAGTGCACATCATAGCGACTGGTTCGTCCATCGTTTTGTCAATTTGCATTATTTCCCTTTTATTACATAGGATATTTGAAAATAATATCTTACCTGATCCCTATAGTGAGTAGGTGGATTCAGTCTTAATTTGATATGAAGGATCAAAGTCTTGAGTGTTGGCCAAGATTATATGATCATTAAGAGGCCAAATAAGAAATTTGAAACCAGGTTGGATACTTTTTCCATTAGTCTATTTATTCATTCAAAAATTATTTGTGAAACAATTTTAAGACATTTTCAAAAAAAACCCACACCAAACCTACTGTGTGTATCAGGTTCTGAGGATAATACTAAGTTACATGAGGAGTAGCTCCACCCATGAGGCTCTTACACTGAGGCATCACACCAGTCTGCCTCTGTAAAGCGAGGAGGTATGTTAAATCAGGGGTTCACACATTTGCCTGGTCATAAAGATTTCATAGGGTGCTTGTAAAAACATACAGATCCCAGGGCCCTGTTCCAGTCCTGCTGAATCAGATTCTGAGGAACAAGGTACCTGTCTGCCATGTAACAATCATCCAGTGATTCTTATCCAGACAAGTTTAAGAAACCCTATTTCTTTATCCCTGGTTTCACTAATTCATTGAGGGGATCTTTACAAACACCACTGCCTGGACCCCATATACAGAGACCAGGATGTGTAATTGGTCATTCTAATGTGCATCTAGAATTGGGGGCCATTGATTGTAGTCCATCATTCAAGCATTGAAACTTATTTGGGGACCGTTGCCCCCTCTGAGATCAAGGAGAGCACCACTACCTCAATTACCTCCAGAATGTGGATGTTGAAAGATATTGGTAGTGTTGTGGTTTCTAAAGTATAGCTGGTTCTTATGCCTTCATTCATTAAGAGAAATTTCCAGCACATTAGGAACCACCCTATAGATGCTTTCTGGAGTCTTCCAGCTTGTAGTAATTACTTTTAGATTTTATTTGATTAAGCTATTTGGTCTATTTTTAGATCTGTTTTTAGATTGTATCTGTACAGCAAGACTTCACTATAGTCAGTCCTATAAAACCCCAGTCTCCTTAATAGGTATTACTGTCATGAGGACATGGATATTAGGAAAGGTTGTGTTTTGCCTTTCCTTCTTTCCAATGCAAAAGGAGTCCGCTAGGGAATGGGGAATTTAATATTTCACTTTAGTAACGTTTTGAGGGTAATTTGTAAACCCAATTCCATCAATAAAATTGCCTGCCCCAGTGATTGCTGCTCTCACCTGTTGACATCCGAGCTGCGAGTGACTCCCTGAGGTCACGGGGACCAACCTGCACCTGGCGCAGTGGCCTCCAGGTGCTCCTGGAAGTGGCCTTTCTTGCGGGTAACACATTTGCTCTGGAATGTTAATCGCTTTTCACAGGGCTCAACATTTGGATCCCCGGGCCCCAGTCAGGTACCTGGAAATCACTCTGCAGCCCCTGCAGGTTGGAACAGGAAGCGGGTCAGGAGCTCTGGGAAATGAAGAGGGCTGTTCCTCTCCCTCCCATTCCCCTGTTCCTGTGTTCATGGGCAGGTCAAGCTGGATCCAATATGACCTGTCTCCCTTTTCTCTCCATCAACATTAAGTGCCATTAGGTTGTAAACTGATAATGACGGTGGTAATCGTAGGTCCCGAAAGATTTAAAGAATCTTGTTTCTTCTCACCTGGCAAGGAACTGAGGCAGTAATACTGAAAAGCCCCAGGTAGACGTCTACAACACCAGTGCTTGTGGGGTTGCTAAGTCAGTAGGCCAGCGCATGCTTTTCTGTTTAAGTGAAAGGTTAGGGTGCTATAAAACCTCGAAGCTTGTCAAGATTAAGCAGCACTGTGCAGGACGACGTGCTGCAAGCACCAGCCCCTGCTTATAGGGTCCAACCACATTTTAGTGAAATGAGATTGCCTCGCCGGAGTTTCATTTGTGGGCTTGTACGTAAGTGAAGGGTGCGTGGCAGATGCTATGATTAAGATTTCATTTCCTGGTTGATGCTACTACCACAGTGATCACAGCAGCAGCAGGGGAAGCTCCTATTTGCTGGCGGGGTTAAAGAGTGAGTAGTTCTGAGTTTAATACAAAGATTAAAAGAAACAAAAAGAAACCACCGCTATCACCACAACAAAAACTCACCCGGCTTCATTAAGGAAACTGTCTTTCAGATTTCTGAAATGAAGACCTTATGTTAGTGTCTTCCTATCTTATTGAAAGATATGTACCCACCGCCCGCCCCCCTTCTTTCTTTCATTCGGACATTTATTGAGTTTTAGATGCAAGGGATTCAGTAGTGAACAAAACAACAAACTTCTTGCTCTCATGGAGAAAGAAAAACTACTAAAACAAACAAATAAACAAACAAACAAGTCAGGTTGTGTTAGGCACTGCGAAGAAGGCCCAACTAAAAAAGCAGAAAGTGATGGGGGAAGCAATTCTACAAAGGTCAGGGAAGGCCTCTCTGAAGAGATGACATTTAAGCAGAGGCCTGAGGGAAGTAAGGGAATGATTCTCCTGGATGGTTGAAAGAGTGTTTGTTTGAGAGAGGGGAAATGGTAAGGTAAGAGGAATTAAGGTGGGGGAAGCTTGACATATGGAGGAACAGCAAGGATACCAGAGTAGCTGGCCTGGAGTGGGCCGAGGAGGGACAGTGGGAGAAGGTGTGGTTAGGGAGAAAGAGGTGGCACCTTTGGAAGATTTTGAGCAAATGGGGATTCTTCTTCTTCTTCTTCTTCTTCTTCTTCTTCTTCTTCTTCTTCTTCTTCTTCTTCTTCTTCTTCTTCTTCTTCTTCTTTTGCTTTAAAAGGTTTCCTTTCACTGCTGTGTTGGGGGAAGGGCGAGAGGTTAAGGGTAGAGCTGAATAGGAAGTGATTGCAATAATCTAGGCTAGAGGTGATGGCAGCCTAGAGTCTAGATTTGGTGAAGGTGGGAAAACATGGCTGGAATCTGGGTATATTCCAAAGGTAGACTGGACAGGTTTGTCGATGAATTAAAATGTGGGGGTGTGAGAAAGGCAGGAGGCAAGGATGTTGCTGGGTGTTTAGCCTAGAAACCTCACCAAATATAAATGCCATTTATTGAGATGGGGAAGATGAAGAAGAGCAAAATGTGTGTGTATGTTGTCTGGTTTTAGACATGTTAGGTTTGAGATGCCTAATAAACTTTCATGTAAAAATGTTAGTAAGTAGGAAGTTGGAAAAGGGGTCCAGAATTCAAGGGAGAGTTTGAGGTTAGTGGTATCCATTTGGTGGCTGCCAGCATAAAGATAGATATTTCAAGTCATCTATCTCATCTCACTTCCTCTTTAGGCACTCTCTTTGAAAAGATCAGCCTCGGAGAGCTAATAGAATTAAGCCATAATGAGCTAGTAAGATGCTCTTGAAGGTGAATTCATCAGATGCTTTTCTGTCAGCCACCCAACACATCTTCAGAACCATCCTTTGGGCACTGCAAACACACCACCAGAATTTGGGAAAGTGTCTACAGGATAGTTGCTGCATCCTACCTGTCCTTTCTCATTTACAGTCCTGCTCCTTGTCCTTTAGACTTGGCTTTCCCGTCAGGTCTCTCCAAACCACTGCCTTCAACTTCCCAGTGTGAGCTCTGCACAGGCCCGCATTTCCCGCACCCAATATGCCTAGTCATCAGCACACCGGGTAGACCATTGGCTCTCTGGACCCCAACCTACCATCTAGTACCCGGAGGCACCAAAGAGATGGAGACTTAAACTAAAGCAGGTGAGAGGGAGATTTTGAGACCAGGGAGTAAGTGAGATGAGGGAAGTCTGAAGCTTTTGCTGTGGGAGCTCTGACATTCACAGGTGAAGGAGATGAGGAGAATCTGGTATAGAGGCCTGAGAAGAGCAGCTGAGGGTGGTAGGTGAGCCGAGAAAGATATCTCAAAGGCAAGAGAAGATGTTCAAGGGGAAGGAAGTGGTCCAATGTGCTGCTGGGATGAAGAGAAACACTGGTAAGTCCCCACTGAATTTGGCAATGTGGAGGTCATCAGTGACCCTAACAAAAACGGTGTCACTGTAGAGGAAGGGAGGGAGCGTTACTGATGTGGTTTCAAGAAAGCATGAGAAGAAAGTGGAATGAAAAACAGAGACAGTAAGTATGGACAGCGCTTTCCAAGCTTTGCTATAAAGCAAAGAAGATACCGTGGGTAGTAGATGAAAGAGTTATGAGGTCAAGGGAAAGTTTTCTTCAACAAATGGTCAGCACCTAATGCAGGCCAATGATCAGTGTTGCCATAATGGTGCCCACAGTTATGGGGGTGGCCAACCAAGTCTATCAGAGTGTAAGTGCTAAGAAAGGGGCAGGTCCAAGGGGCTGTGCCAGCCACACTAAGGTGCTAATGGGTTCTATCCAATAGTCCAGGGAAAGTTCCCAGAGGAAGTGATGCCTGAGCCAAACCAAGGTGACTAGTCTTCAAGAGGATATAAGTACAGTCGGGTGGGCACATCCACTTAAATTAGCCTTTTGGGCCTTTTGGCCACTATTAGGTAGTAAGGCTTACTTGTTGGTCAATGGATCAATGTTACCTTCCTTCTGTTCCATGCTGCTAAAGGCTAAAGTTTACCCCTTACTAAAAACACAGCCCCCTCCCCCAAGCTTCCCTAATCTCTCTCTCCCCTTGTCACTTTCACTTTATATTTTTACACTTGATACTTTTTGATAGGACAAACCTGTGCTGACTACAGTTCCCCTACATACCACCATGCCATGTCCTTGCACAGTGGAGCCCTCTCTCTCTGGAATACTTACTTTTGCTTCTCCTTACCGTCTCATCCTCTTCTATCCATCTGGTGAACAAAAGTGGAAACCCTTGTCAAGCTTTCTAGTAACAGACCTGAAGGTATTCATACGTTATTATTATTATTGATTCTATTTATCGAACACTCACAATTATCAGTTATTCTGCCAAATACATTCCCCTACATTTCACTTTTGTAAGGACCTTCCTCCAAATTCCTGTGTTTCTAAAGCTAAAGAAGAATGGACCAGTTGACTTCTCAGAGATCAAGCCTGGAAATCTCCTTTTTTTCTTTTTCCCCTTCCCTCCTTTTATTCTTCCTTTCCCATTCAGACCACAGGCCATTTGCACGGGGCCCATGAAGCCAGGTTTCACTACACACCACATTACACATTCTCAAAGTCTCCCTCTCACCTGCTTTAGTTTAAGTCTCCATGTCTTTGGTGCCTCCGGGCACTAGATGGTAGGTTGGGGTCCAGAGAGCCAATTGTCTACCCAATGTGCTGATGACTAGGCAAATTGGGTGCGGGAAATGCGGGCCTGTGCAGAGCTCACACTGGGAAGTTGAAGGCTGTGGTTTGGAGAGACCTGACGGGAAAACCAAGTCTAAAGGACAAGGAGCAGGACTGTAAGTGAGAAAGGACAGGTAGGATGCAGCAACTATCTTGTAGACACTTTCCCAAATTCTGGTGGTGTGTTTGCAGTGCCCAATGGATGGTTCTGAAGATGTGTTGGGTGGCTGAGAGAAAAGCATGTGATGAATTCACGCTCAAGAGCATCTTACTAGCTCATTATGGCTTAATTCTATTAGCTCTCCCAGGCTGATCTTTTCAAAGAGAGTGCCTAAAGAGGAAAAAAGTTTTTCACAGTGCTGGAATTCCAGGCAGTGCTAACAGCCTGGGGGGATGACATTGGTAGAGCGATATCCTCAAGACCCTCAAGTCAGACCAGAGAGACATTTACAGTAGCAGATGGAAGAGGAAAGCTATGAGGATGGATGTCTTAGTTGAGGTTACTGCTCTGATGTTGCAGAGGCTGGAGTGAGAGCATGAGCTGGTGATCCCCCATGCCCGGTATCAGGACATACATTTATCATGGTTTCCTCCGTTGAAGTCCAGCTTAGGATCTGAGTAAAGCAAGTTGCCTGGTCTCCAGGAGACCTGGCTGCTTAACTTGTGTGGTGTGACCTCTGGAATATTACTCAAGTATGGCTTAGTTCCTTCATTCATTAGATGGGGTTCCCCCTCGCCTCCTGCCTCACAGGGAAGTGACCATCAAATGAAACATGTCAAATCATGTTGAACAATGTAGGGTTTTACACAGCTGTAAGGTGTTACTCTTCTACTGAACTATGAACTCTTTAAGGAAGGAACCCTGACTCGTTCCTCATTGTGTTCCAAGCCCTCATTGTGTCCCCGCCTGGGCAAGGAGGGAGGCTCCCTTTACCAGAGTTGGCCTGGATGAATCCCAGGATTGCTTCCTGACCGTGTGGGGCATCCTTGAGCAGGGATCCTGTCACACCTTGGCTGATTGACAATTGCTCCCACTTTCTCTCCCCTCTCACCAATGACACATCCATGTTGTTCCCATCGAAAACGCCATTTGGAAAATCTGTTGTCTCCAAGAGAATCCATTAAGGTAACTTAATGATAACCTCCTTCCCTCAAAGGCTCATTATTTAAATCATTGCTCCTTATTAGCAGTCCTATTTCCCCTGGCAGCTGTGAGGCGCAATGGCATTTTCAGGTTTCTCATAGCATGCTGGGAATGATCCTGCTAAGTTGAGTGGCTCCCATTGACATGGTAGCAATGGGGAATGGTGGAAGGCATTCCCCACCATCACATCAAGTGGGTGACAAAGAAAGAGGGTCAGATGTTCACACTGTGGGCTCTGCCGGAGACAAAGCCTCTTTTTCAGCATAGCCTGGAAGAAAAAGAAAGCCAGAAGGAACCTGGTTATTGTCCTGTGATGTAGTGAGCTCTAACTGACAAGGCTGGACCAGCCTGGCTTCTTTTGGGTTAAAGTATCAGGAATAAGAGGTCACAGGCGAGGTGGGAGAGAGAGAAGCAGAGAAAATCTGTCTGTGGTTTAAAAAAAAAGAAAGAAAGAAAAGTTCCTGCTTTTCTTTCCTGTGTGAGAAAAACTATTTAAACTGGCACAAAATATATTTAAGAAGCATATTCGTAGAGTTACTTAGAAAAATGCCCTGTATATTCTGGCAGCAGCAAAATGTATCCTTAATAGAATTCATATGGGGCCTTCAATGATCACGATGTTTGGAGAGGAGCCAGATAGTAAGTAATTTAAACATCACAGGAAATTAAATTTTAGAATTCAATTTTGCATAAAGTTTTCTGTAATGAAAATGTCACACATAAATTATGGAGTCTGATTATATTCTTTTTTGACTTTTTAATAAAATAATAGAGGTACTTGACAGTCAAGAACAAATGCATATTTTATGTGAATAGTATTGCGTTCAACCAACGTCCTCTGGAAATAATGGAACAGATGTTAACACTGCTCTATCAGCTATCAGGTGCTCTGTTAAACACAAGTATTTATTAAAAAATGCTAACGGGGTTGTCTTTTAGGGTTATCTAATTGTAGGCTTAAAATGTAGATGGTTAATGTAATTAATTATACATGTAGAATTATATAGTCGGGCTGTAATTTATTATATGCATGCATATATAAATTATATAATATTCTGTTGTAAATTAATTTAATATGGGCACAGGGAATGACTTCTTGAAAATATTAAATAGTTCATAATGCGGTTATAAATCAAAACTAATCTGAATTTCCACTTAATTTTGAATTTTGAGAAGGAGGATGCTTTAACTCACTGTGGGGACTTTGGGGGTGCTGATTGTGTTTTAGATTAAATCCACAGCCTGTAATTATTTTTAATAATATTCAACTAAAAAACACCCCAAATAAAAAGCCTGAGCACTCTTAATTTGTTTAAGGCCAAGCAACATTTTTCTTCAAAGGGTAAAATATAATGAACGTTTATTTAGAAAATTGACCCACTCCATCATGACTCGGGGCCCCTGAGCGGGTCTTTCTTCAGGCTCACAATGAACTCTTGCTGAATGCAGAGATCATGACCCTACTTTCTCTTTTGGGGAAGAGAAGGTTTGCCTATGGATTTTCTGTTAAATATTTTCTCCTGTGAATCCTGTTATGACTTTATCTACATGCTTTCTACTGGGGGAGGGGCCGCCACATATTTTAAATTTTAAAGAACACAACAAAGCTTTCTCACTTAATCAGAGTCACACAGAAAATGCAGGCCCAGGCTGTCGAGCTAGGAGCTGTGGCTTATTTTGGAAAGCAGGCCATGCCCGTTCACAGTGAAAGGAAGATGAAGATGATGTCTTGTTTGACTTCCAAAGCAATTTCTTCAGACAGGGGCACCTTTCTGTTTTTGTCTGATGGTTAAAGAGAACAATGGCCGGAGGGTGGAAGGGGAGCGGGAGGGGGTGGACTTGTTCCAGTTTGTCTGGGACTCTCCTGGTTTTAGGGCTGAAAGTCCCATGACCTGGGAACCCTCTCAGTCCCGAGTGAACTGAGATAGTTGGTCACCCTAATCATGACCCGCAAATGTTTACAAACCAATGCTTTAAAAAGCTGTAGGTACGAAAGCATAGATGCTTCCTCCACAAAGGTGGCATAAAGAGACAGAGGCGCCTACATCCACTGAGGCTAGACTTCAGTCTCTTGACTGTTAGTGTGTGCCAAAGGTCTGGCCCTCACCTTTGCAGGTTCAGTACTTTTATAACCTAGCCCCTGGGTGGTGATCAGGCTCTCATGATGGACAAAAGAAACTTCTTCAGTTACTGAACAGAGGGGAGTTCCTGCAGTGTTGTATGAGGCATTATGGGAGCAAGTGAAGAGTGTATGTTGGCTAAGTCTCTGAGGTTTTGTATGTTATGACATCTTTTGAAAATGTAGAAGTTGTTGTCCGGAAGTAGGCTGCTTCCATTATAAAAACCCGAAATACAGGGCATTGCCTCGGTCGTCAGGGGTGGGTTGTGAGTAAATTATTATTGGAAGCTGGAAAGATGACAATCCCTGTGATGTTGTGGCACAATATTTAGGTAAACAATTGCTTCTAACCACTAGACAGGAATTTGTAATATGTTCTATGAGGAGAAAATAGAAAAATATAACTTTAGGACTAGGTCATGCTATTGGCCATATTTGGCAAGATATTGCAAGAAAGAGATGAGCTAAAGAGGAAAGTAGTTTATAAAGCAGAAAAGAAAAGGGAATGGAGAGAGTTCAAATTCATGGACTAGAAATTTGGAAAAGTTAACTGTTTTTTCTAAAATCCATACAATGAGAGATGGTATTGAGAGGAAAAATGCCTCTCAGTTGATTAATATGCCTCAAGGCAAACTTCCTCAAGATGTGGCCTTCCCATTCAGGCCTAATTTCAGTAGCCACTATGAAGTTGAGAGAAGGAGGCATGGAGGGGAGGAAGCAAAGAAATTAAGCAGAACTGAGAACTACATGCTGAGGTTGCCTACTATCCAATGACATGAGAAGCAGAGAGAGTTTTCAGGGAACTACGTAGCTAAAGCAACCACAAAAAGATGTTTGAATATTCAGAGCCCCAAATAGCTCTGAAGCTCCTAATAGTCAATGAGTAGGAGGCAAGTTGAGATAGCCAAGATTAAATTCCTCAAACCTCACTTCAGATGTGGCCAAAGAAAAAGCCAGAAGAAGAATCTCCTAGAGCAGTGTTTCCCAAACTTTTGACATATGTGTACCCCTTCTATAATTTTCATAATGCTGAGTATCCCTCGTCAAAAAAAAAGGATGTATTTTAATAACAATCAAATATATTTCTTTTTTCTTTTTCTGGTATACACACAAAATAATAATATATGAAAAATAAAATTATTTATAATAAAATATAAATAAAAGTTATATTATAAATAACGTTTATTTGGATCAATGAGAAGGATGAAATTGACTTGACTCATGAGAATGTAGAATTAGGCACAGCTAAGCACGGTGCAGTGCATATCCCCACCAAACTCCGGTGCAATGAGTACCCCCACCAAACTCTTCCCGTACCCCTGGGGGTACGCGTACCACACTTTGGGAAACACTGTCCTAGAGGATCAATCTAAGAGCCATGGAAAACAATGAAAAAGGGAGCTCTTGTCAGAGAACAGATCACAGCCTAACCATGGAGCCTCCCTTCCCAGGGGTATGAGGTCTTCCCAGTGTCTGCCTGGCTTCCAGAACGGCTGCGGCTCCGGGGCTGCTATGTCTCCCCCATTCATCCTTTTCCAGATGGAAGTATTTATACATACCTCAGTGGGTGCGTATGTATGCTCATGCATATATGTGAGTGAGTAGATAACTTACTTTTTTTTCGATCAAGACTTCAAAACCTGAAAAGTCACATGTAACCGAATCTGATGGAGAGAGAATTGGACATCAACCCCCAAAATGAACTTGGATGCAACAGCTGAATAGAGCTTTGGCTTGTTTCCCGCATAGAGGAATTATGAATATGCTGCGTAGGAAAAGGAAACAAAAAATATTTGGTGATGAGATGGGTGGGGTATGGCAGATTTAGTAAATGATGATCAAATATTCCATGTGCTCACATATATTTACCAGCCTCTCTACAGTCAGATTAGATGTGTAGTTAGAGGACTTCCACTTAGTGAAAGTGGCTTATCCTGCAGGTAGCCATTCTCACTATTTCCACATGGATTCTTATTTATTTACTTTTATTTCAGACAATATTTCCTAACTTGCCTCTACATTCCAATACATACCCTGCTTGGAACTTGCATCACTCCTCTCCACTATCAATAAATACTACTTTGTTCTTCTGCCGATTATGTTGTCCAGAATTTGGGGACCAAAACTTAGTTTGCATATATCCAACATTGGACGGGCTTCTCCCCACATCTACTCATCTTGGAAACAGACTCATGTTTTTACATTCCTGCCATTTTTAGAATCAACTAGAAATGCTACATACGAATGTGAGAAATTTCATTGCCTCCAGAGCACTGTCTATATTAAACTCTCACCATATCTATCAAACAGAAAACTTGGTCTGAGTGAGCCTTTGCAGATACTATGATTGGTTAGGATCACAAGTTTTCAGTTTTGAACCCCTTCTCCAAAGTGTTTACCCTGAGGATTTCAAACATTTTATTTCTTGGCCTAGAAAGAAGATGACTCATTAAACTAGAATTTTTCCTTGAGTTAAAAAGTCACAGGAGAGACTATTGCTGACATGGTGGCCAAAAGGAAGACCCTTATCCAACTAATTGCTTCTGACCTCAAGGCCTAGAGCTCTAATTGTACTGACATCTCTGGTTGTCAAGAATACCAGCGGCATTGCTAATGCAATTGGCCTTATCTTAAGATGTACATTTCTTTCCCCTAAACTGCCTTCCATAGACACACATGTGAATATGTCTCTATTTATGGATCATAGTAGATGGGGCTAGAAGTTTCTCTTCCTCTTATCTACTGATTCCTATGAGCTACCATCTTCACTCTTTGCCCAGCTGCTAAGAGAAGTCAGGTTTTGTGTCTCCAAGGGACAGCACTAGGAGGAGTGATGCCCTGAGCAAGTCCGTGGAACAGCACTGATGTCCTAGGATGGAGACCTGTGTGAAGAGTTCAGGTCTGCACTGTGACTGTAATGTCTCTCATAAGACTTGGGATGTTAGGGAGTTCCTTACTAGGGCTAGGGAGCACCCCCCATATGCCTTTACCTGTGGGACTGTCCTCAGATGGTGAAGAGTTGTGACTTCTAATGGAGAGGGTGGGTAGTGCTAGGAAGAGGCAGCCATTGTGCAAAGATAACTTAGATTCTCCAGATATGGGCATAGCATTCCACACTTAGCATGTAAATGCAAGAAAAAGTCATTGCAGGAGATTTTCATCTAGTGAATATTCAGTAGCTATTTCCTTATTTTGCGTGAAAGTTATATCATAAAACATTAATAAAGTGACCTCATAAAATTAGCACTGCCCTCCAGCATTAGTGCGTGTCTCTGCTCATGGCATCCACATGCTTATCTGCTGGTTTCTGAGGTGGCAAACATCTGCCAATAAAATGTTAGCAGGGAAATGATTGCAGGGGAAAATGGGAAGTTTTGCAAAAGGTGGGAACTTGAAGCATGAAGTTGATAAAAGTGATGTTGGGAAACTACTTTAATCACATGTAAAATTATTAACAAATGAAGGTCTGTCAGAGTTGACAATAAGTCAGGAGGGATGGATTTACTCTGCACATTCAAAAGAGAACCATTGAAATGTCAATTTTTTTCTTAGAAAAATTTCTGACGTTTCTGGGTCTTTGTGAAAATAACCTTTCCTGGGATTTCTTGGGCATGTATAAAGTGAAGACTGATGTACTTTTGCTATTAGTTTGATTTAAAAAGTTATTTGAAATCCAAGCAAACCAATCAATATTTGACACATTCTTTTTTCTTTCTAAGAATTAGAAACTAGTTGTAGATATGATCTATACTTTGTTAAATATAGTATAAATTTTATTTTCATAATTTTATTTTCATTTCCTTTTTAGGTTAAAGTTATAATAGGAGCTTTTGTTCCTCACTGCTTATGATGTCCTTATTTTAAGAGGACTTTAACCTTCCAAGTACCAATAACCTGAGAGACAAAGGAGCTCCTCCTGTATTTGGAATAATAAAATAGAAATTATTTTATTTCATTTTCATTGTAAACAATTTGAGGATAAGGAGTGATAAAATACCAAATATCTACACTAATAAAAGAGGAACATGCAAATTAACCATTACTGTGCTACACCCCATAAGCTATGTCCACCAGCCAATCAGGAGCGAGTATGCAAATTAATCCAACCAACATGGTGGATGGCCACGGAGTGAGCAGGAACCTTGGGTTTCCCCGGTGATGGAGGAAGCCAATCTTTTGCAGCTTTGGCCTGCCTTGGCCTCTGCTTAAGGCTACAAAGTTTCAATTATAAAGATAAATAAATTCCAGATACCAGGGCCTCTGCTTGGGTTGCCGGGGAACATGGCTGGCCTGCAAACCACCACAGGCCTCTCACCCAGGCCACTCCACACCCCAAGGGAACCCCCACCCTGATCCAGGCACCCTACAGGGCAAACCAGCTGGCCCCTACCTGTGTACCCAGCCTCTATCCTATCTAATAAAATAGTAATATGCAAATTGACCATCACTCCAACACACAAATGGCTGCCCCTAGGTGGTCAAAGATTCTGACCCCATGTGGATACAAGATAGCCACCACAAGATGGCCAGCAGGGGAGGGCAGTTGGGAGGGACCAGGCCTGCAAGGGAGGGCACTTAGGGGTGATCAGACTGGCAGAGGAGGGAAGTTGGGGGTGACAGGACCTGTAGGAAAGGGCAGTTGAGGGGGGACCAGGCCTGCAGGGGAGAGCAGTTGGGGGAAAACAGGCTGGCAGGGGAGCAGTTAGGCATCAATCAGGCTGTCAGGGGAGTGGTTAATGGGTGATCAGGCTGGTAGGCAGAAGCGATTAGGGTAAAGTGACCAGACATTCCACTTTTGGCAGGACAGTCCCGATTTTTAACCATTTGTCCAAAAGAGTTAAAAGAATCTTTCCAAAAATCAGGACTTTTTAAAAATCTGTGGGATGCAGGACAAATTGTTAAAAACTAGGACTGTCCTGCCAAAAGTGGGACATCTGGTCACCTTAGATTAGGGGCAATCAGGAAGGCAGGCAGGCAGGCAGGCAAGCAGTTGGGATCCAGCAGTCCTGCATTGTGAGAGGGATGTCAGACTGCTGAGTAGGCCAAATCCTACCAGAATTGGGCCTAAGTGGGCAGTCAGACATCCCTCGAGGGGGCCCAGATTGGAGAGGGTTCAGGCTGGGCTGAGGGACACACACCCTAATGCACAAATTTCGTGCACCAGACCTCTAATATATAAATAAAATATTACATAGATATAAATTACATACTATATGACATATATATACTATATAATAAGGAGGTAATATACAAATTGACCCTCACACCATCACAAGATGGCTGTTCCCACAGCAGAGGCGGGGTTCCCATAACACAAGATGGCTGTGCCCACAATGGAGGCAGAGTTCCTGTGAGAGCAATCATCAGGGACTTGAGGCTGCATGGCGCCAGGCCAGGGAGATGGACCTGAGGCTGCGCCCCCAGCCCAGCAGGGCTAGACTGGGGACCTCAGGTCGTGCCCTCAGCCCTGGTTCCAGGCTAGGGGATCTCAGGCTATGCCCCCGTCTGGCAGGGTTTGATGGAGGATTTCAAGGTGGGCCCCCTACCCTTGCCTGGGCCAGGGGACCTCAGGCCCCACCCCGTGCCCAGTGGGGCTTGACAGGGGACCTTAGGCCACACCCCTGCCTTGGTGCTGGGCTGGGGACCTTCAGGCTTTTCCTTCTGTCCTGGAACTGGGCCGGGGGACCTGAGGGTGTGCTGGGGGACCTGAGGCTGCAACCCTGACCTGACAAGGTTTGACAGGGGACCTCAGGCCATGCCCCCCCACCCTGGCACCAGGCCTGGGAATCTGAGGCTGAGGCCTCCGCCTGGTGCAGCTTGACAGGGTGGGGCCGGCCAGGTCTGGATCTTGGCCAATGGGGGTGGAGCCAGTCGGGTCTGGGTCTCACATGATATCATGGCACGTGCAGATGGGTGGGACTTGACTCTGGGTCCCGTGATGTGCCCCAGACTCTGACAGGAGAAAGATTTTCATACACATTTTACTGATTTTCTTATATTTCTGACACTTCCATTATAGAGAAAGGGCAAATAGCGATATTAAAATATTTCCTCTAATTAATTCCCTTTTAATGTGCATGAATTTCGTGCACTGAGCCACTAGTATATATATAATATTTCTGACTTCAAAAGATATACGCTATTTAGAAATATTCATTATATTTACTAGATTGTGTCCCTTAGGTTTCTCCCTGTCAGGCTGTGTGGCCCTTGTGTTTATTTTCAGCCGATAAGTAATGTCTCAGTGTTTAAATAGTCTGCTATTTAGGTAGTCACTTACCTGGAGCTGCTTAGTTTAATTTATCTGCTCTCTTTCTTATTTCTCAGGAACCCAGTCCTGCTTCTTTGGTTTTAAATGTTGGAGCAAACTCCCTGTGCTGGTTTTCCATAGGTGAAGCAAGAGAAGACTTCAGTTGTTAGCAAAATCCTCCTTCTGGGTTTGCACAAATCACTTAATTGGGTAAAGCCTTAGTTTCATAATCTCCAAAGTGGAGTTAACACTACCCTCTTACCTCAATTGCATGATTGTTACAAGATTTAAATGGGATGATGCCCATGTTTGGGAAAACACTTTGTATACTGTAAATTGAACTAACACTGACAGAACCTCTGTTAGGAACTGTGTTCTGAGTGCATTGACAGATCTTATCTCATGTGGTCAAGTGCAGGCCTGGGATATTATTATTATGATGCAGCGTGACGGTCCTAATAGTTTTTGATGCTTGTGAAGCAAATTCCCTGCTCTGGTTCTTTGACCCTCACAGTGGTGACCTCCAATCCCATTATGTCTTCCCGACTTGTTTCTAATAGACTCACTCAGGCTGTTCCCCGGCAAGTAACTCAGTGTAACCCTGTGACCTTGGGACACAGCCTGCCCAAAGGAAAGACCACCCAGTAACTGAGACTCCAGATTACAAAGCCATTTCAGCATGCCCCCTTTCTCTTACAACCCCCCAACTTCCCGCAAATTAGAAACCTGTCATTCTGCCTTTGGAATACCTCTTGGATCCATTTCCACCCCTTATCTCCTTTGCTATTGGCTTATTTCAGGTGGTTGGTTGTTAGGTCTCACCCAGACACCTGCCATGGGTGTTGCCTGTAGGCCTCCTCAGAGGCTATAAGGCCCCCTGCTGGCGGGCTGAATGCTGGTGATCCTGTGCCCAACAGGCAGTTGGAAAGGCAACAGGGCTGCAGTAAGAATTCCATCTGGGGCTTGGGTCTCAGAATCCGCTTTGACTTTGACTGACTTCTGCTTCCTTAGACCTATTGGTTGTGCCAAGGAGGTGACTTGGTGGCCCAGGTTGGGGGAGCTTTATGTCCCCACAATTTCCATTAGAACCCATTAGACCCACCAGCAAATACAATCCGAGGTTATCATGCAAATACAACTTTAAGCTGCAATAGCCCTTCTAATGAGATTCCTATTCCTGGGGTCACTATAACGTAGGGATTCCAGAGCCACCTAGTCCTGCACCTGGATTTGTCTGGCATCCTCAGTGCCCGATTTGACCTACTCTGCCTGCTGGATCCAGCTCTGCTACTTCTTTTTCCTCCTCTGACTGCCTGTTCCTAAGACTTGATCTCATTGACCTTTTAGACTCCCGACTTATTCAGTTACTCATGGCCTACCCCAAGCTCCAGACCTCTCTGATTCACTTGCATATGAAGGGAAGCAGGTTTGCCCTAAAATTGAGCATAAAAAGTGAAGATGTTGGACTTAAAATGATTTTGACTATTTTATATTAAGACCAATTGAATATACACACATATTCATCTATAATTACTGAAACTAATGTTCACAAAAACAATATTCACCACTAGCACATGTGATTGAATATTTTCTATTCTCTTCTATTTCTTTCTTTTTTTTTTTTAAAGAGTCACTGCTCCTGACCCACCAGCTGTGCCTGATCGATTGAAGAAGCTCAATTTGCTCTTTGAAATGTCGATCTAAGGAACACTTCACGGGAAAAGTGGAATTGAACTGGGTAAGGCCTTATTAATAAAAGTAACCCAGGTTTTTATCAGAACTTCAGCTTTTTTTGTGAGTTTCCTCCTCTTCTTTAACTTAATATGGGTGAATTTTGGGAAGAGCATCCTAATGTATCTCTTTTGAAAGCATGTGTCTAAAGTAGAACATTTTTTTTTCCAATCAATGTTTTTGTTATTTTTTCAATCAAAGGACTTAAGAGTACAAGCACTAGGCCTGCTGCTGCCTCTGTTACCAGTAATCAGGGATTAAGAAATACAGTGAGATTGCTGGGGGTAATTTTGTCGTCTCCATGAGCAATTTCTCTGGAACTGTCAATTTTATTGTTGGAGAATTTAAGATCAGGATGTGGATTGCTGTGGGCCTTCAGCTCTAAGTTAGAAGAGTTAGGAGAAGCAAAGAAAGCTTTGCTCTCAGCCTGGGAGGGGATCTTCATGGAAATCTGACAGTGATAGCTGACGGAGTTGAGGATCCAGGAGGAGAGCTCTACGTACAAAGAACCTTGTGTCTCAGGGGTCCTCAGCATGGTACACTGTGGAATTGCCTGAAAAGCTTTTATATTGATTTATTTTTAACTCCTTATTATGTAAGCTTTCAAACATATATGAAAGTAGAAAGAAAAACACAATAAACTCCCAGGTACCCACAACAGGACTTCAATTGTTATCAAGTCATTGGGCCAATCTTGTTTCTTTTGTACTTTACCTCCAATGGGCACATGCCTATTATTATTTTGAAGTAAACCCCAGGCATAATGACATTTCATCTATAAATATTTAATTTTGTATCTCTAAAAGATGAAGTCTCTACTATTTATTTATTTATTTATTTATTCAAAATATATTTTTAATTGATTTTTTATAGAGAAGAAGAGAGAGGGATAGAGAGTTAGAAACAACAATGAGAGAAAATCATCAGCTGCCTCTTGCACACCCCCCACTGGGGATGTGCCCACAACCAAGGTGCATGCCCTTGACCAGAATTGAACCTGGGACCTTTCAGTCCGAAGGCAGACGCTCTATCCACTGAGCCAAACTGGTCTTGGCTGAAGTCTCTACTTTTTAAACATCACCACTCAAGGAGATTTTTGAGAATTCCAAATGCCTGGATCCCTGATCAACTGAATCAGAATATCAGGAGGCAGGACCCAGGCACTGGTAGTTTCACAAAGCTCCCAGGTTATTCTAATGTTGTTATCATAGTCACAGAAATGGAATGGTCAGGGCCAAGGCCTATTATGGACGATGGTCAGAAATAGGGAACTGCAGCATATGCCTTTATTAGGACAAGGGTCATGCCCGCTCATCTCTCTGCTTATTTTTACCTTTCACAGATTTTCCCAGTCCAGTTCTCACCTCTGTGCAGTAATGCCCATCATCAATATATTCTAGTCCTGACCTAATTTCTGAACTCCAGTCTCAGCTATCTCACTTGCTGTAGGGCAATTCCATTAGCATGTCCTACCATTGTTTAAATCTTAGTATGTTTAAAACAGAGTTCTCCCTCTGTTCCCCAAACCAGCTCCCTCTCTGAATGGCTCCATTTCTGTCACTATTGTTTTCCCTTGTCTTTCATATACCAGCCAGACCCTAAATTTGTCAGTTTTCCACATTTGGTGCAGCTAACATCCATCCATTATTTTTGTTCACAGACTCATCACTCTCCTTCAGTCCCCAAATTTCATTCCAGTTCTGTAAGCACGACCTTGCACAAGATACTCCCATGAACTTGGTGTCTTTCTCTATGAAGCCCAGGGGTTAAGACTGGACTACATGCTCTCTAAATTTTCCCCCAACTAGAATATTTTGAGACTTGATGCCACTTTTTGCTCCATAGTGCATGTGACAACCAGAACTTGAGTTTGCATAGAGAATAATAATGGAGGCAGCAGTCATCGGAGATTTAGGCTTCAGTGGCAGTAAGTAAGACAAGGAGTGCATAGGGTCAAAGTTTCCTCTCCCAAATCTCTTAGGTAGAATTTTCTTCATCTATACATTAGGTGAAGAACTGAGACTGGCTCACACTTCGGGGACATAAAAAATAACTTGAAGCACTAGAGAATACCTTCAGTATGGGGAGATATTCACACAAGGAGAAGCTCATGAAACTTGGGTCCAGCAGAGGGAATAGCAGATCCAAGCCCTCATCTATCCCAAAGGCTGTTGGAGTGGCCTTTACAATAGCAATGCTTTTTATTTTGTTTTTTTCTGGTCTTTGCCTAAATTTGCTCAAATTAAGTAGACATATGTGCGTAATACCAGGGGCAGAGCTACCACTAACAGACCAGAGGATGCTTCTAAAAGGATTAAGAGAGAAGCCTAAAATGCCTTAGATACAACATTCACTGTCCTCTTAAAAATTTGATGGGAAGGTGAACATCCACTCTTCCCCTTTCTTCTGCTCCTACATCTCTTTGGAAAGCAGCCAGCCCTCTTTCTCATGCCTTCCGAAGGCCAAAGAAATGCCATTTCAACATTGAGGGTCATCAGGAAGTGATTGAGAGGCTGGCAAAACCCCAGATCTCATATTTAGGACAGATCAGTGTGAGAGAGGGATCTTTATTTCTCACAGAGAGATCCCAAGACATTGTATCCCTCAAATAAAGCAAACATTGAAAAGGAATGAACATGTGGATTTGGATGTAGCTTCTGGACTGTTGTAATTTGGTTATCGCTGCTCACTTTTTGAAATAGGAGACTCATTCCCAAACATCTTCTCTGAACTTCTTAAGACAAGAAAGTCTCAACAATTTCCCACTTTCATCACAACCATCTCACATTACAAACTAACAAATCTGAGGAGGAGCAGAGGGTATAATTATAACAAACAAACAAACAAACACCCAAGTCTGTAGACTAACTAAAATGTTTCTTAAAAAAGAGTGAAGAAAGTATGTGCTCACCTTCTCAGTATTATTTGAGATTTAATGAACTCAATTTTAAATCCAGATAAGACTGGAAGCTAAAATCACTTAGGTTATGGAGCTTGTTTAAGAATAGGAATCATGGAAAATCTAGGGCTCTGGGATGTGCCATTACTCAACCCGTTCCTCTTAACAGAATCTTCTAGAACACAAAGCTGCATTCTGGGAGTTGGCCCACATAGATTGGTTATTAGGTGAGTATTGAGGAGAGGGCAATCTGCCTAGTGCAAATATTACAGATGTGGAGTTTGAAGTTTGCGTTACTTCATCTTCTCTTTAATGCCTTTCCTTTTAATCTCTCATTTCACTCCTCTGCTTACCTCACAGTTAATTAATCTCTCCAAAGCATTAGCCAAGCATTTCTTAAGGTATTTTCTCTCCTATTCAATAATTGAAATTTCAAAGGATTGATGCTCAAATAGAGAATTTTCAGGTGTCAGAGGAAACAAGGCACCTTGACCATCCATTCCTCACATAAAGGCTTAGACAACTCATTCTCCTTGCTATTACTCATGAGCAATCCTATAAAAGTGCCTCCTTTCTAGGATTAAAAAAAAAAAACTCCCTGAGGGCAATGACAGTGCTCACCATCAGGTAATAGAACTGTGAGGGCATATAACATGTGCTCAAAGAGAGAAATTGAGGAAGGTTATAGAGTCAAGGAAAAGTGGAGGTAGGAGGCAATTTGGAACTCATCTACTCTCTTACAGCACAGAAGAGAAAACTAAACACTAGAACATGAAGGGAAATAGACATTCTTGGTACCTACCACATGTACTTTTCATATTTCTTTGTTATATCATTTCATACACCTAATATGTTTTTTTATGATTAAAATTGTTATCTCTAGTATAGATAAGGAGACCAAGCCTCATGGAGGTGCAAGTTACCCAAGGTCATACAGCTGGCAAGGAACAGAGTTGAGATTTGAACTCTGACCTCTCTAATTCTAAAGCACATGCTCCTCTGGTCTCACCCAGCTGTCTCCTGGGAAAATGTTTCAAGGTAAGTGACTATTCAGACCCAAGAACACAGAGCTCATTAGAAGCAGAGCCAGCATTAAACCTGACATCACCTGACTCCAATCCAGTTCGGGCCACTAATTGACTGTAAGTGAAATAACCATTTTGGATTCCAAACTTATTTCTGTCATACTAGTCCATTTCAAACATTGTTCCAGAGTGAAACAGTATAATAGTTACCAGAAGAGGCCTTCTTCCATGGCCCATCTCTTCTGCTGCGGTGAGAATGGACCCACATTTCTGATCACCTGAAGGGGCCTTTCTCATTGACTAGTACCGTACATCTTCACACATTCTTTGGCCTTTTCTGCTGAGTTGGCAGCTGGTCTGGAAGAATGACTTTACTGTTAAAGAACTTTTTGCAAAATCCTTGACATAGTTGAGAATGGTTTCCTAGTGATGATATTTATTTTGGTGTTGTTTTTTGGTATGTGTTCCATATAAATTTGGCCAGGTTTCTTGAGGGTTAATACTTTGATCATGTTAAAGTTCAGTTTAGTGGTTACTATTGAGTCTCCACTGCCTACAGAATAAAGCCCAAGGTCTTAAGAGGTCACACTTCTTGCACAGGCTCCACCCTGCTCACTGGCTTTATTCCTCTCTGCTCTCTGCCATGTATCCCTGACTTCATGCATAAAACATTCCTGAATTTCCAAGTCCTTCCATGACTATATATAGCACTTCTCTTTCTCTGACAGGAAAATTCCAGCTCATTTTTCAAAAGCTCAAATTCATCACCTTTGTACAGCTTTTTTCAACTCCTATAGGGCAGTGCTCATGACCTCTGCACTTTACATAGAGGACTTTGCACAAATCTCTCTGAGAAGGAAAGCGGCAGGGTACCAAGCTTGGGAGCATCCATTTTGCATTCAAATCCTGGCTCTACCTCTTTTGAGCTATACAACCTTGATAAAGTTATTAACTTCTTAGGCTTCAGTTTCAGTATTTTAAAAACAGGGATAATAACAGGACTAACTCCTGGGGTCATTATGAGGGTTATGTTGATGATACATAATGTTGATGATACACATGAGATGTTCAGGAGAATGCCCAACACACAGCAGGTGCTCAGTGAACCATATCACATTATTATGTAACTTTTTTTTCAACCTGCCTGTGTCCTCTACTAGACAGTGATCTCCCAGAGGCCAGGGGGTGAAGTCTTATTTGTTTTGGGATCTCCCCATGTATATTATAGAAGGGCTTTCTACATGCATGAGTGAACAGTGCAGTTGAGTAGGATCCCTTGCTCAGCGTTTAATGTTCTACAATCACTATCTTGCAATTATTAATAGTTTTATGTATGAATCTGCATTTGTCTTTGAGTTTATGTAAGTGAAGTGTAATGGGACAATGGAGTGTATGCTGGGGTGGTGGGGACAGGGAGGGGTTGGAGCCTGGACTCACATCTCCTCTACGTTCCTCGAGGATGGCTCCTCAATGGCATGTTTCCTGCCCCTGTGCCCTGCCTCACCTGGTAACCCTTCTCTTGCTTGCTCCAAGACTGCTGCCACCCTCCGCTTAGGGATAATGACTAGGTCACATTGTTGAGATGGAGGGGTGCTGGCATTGCATTGTCACTCTCAATCCCCAGAGGGGGCCTAGATATAGGTGTGGAGAGGGTTTGAGCTGAGTGTATGCCCCATGATATCTCAATAGGGTAAGGTAGCCACCATCCCTTCCCCAGGCTGGCAGCTCCATGATGTGTTGGGCAGGTGGTGCAGTAGGGGTCTCTCTAAATCTTACCTCTAATCCAGGGACTAGAGCGTTTAGAGCAAAGTCTGTAAATCCTTGGGGTGGGTGCCCTTCCACTGTGGACTGGGATGACTGGCCCATGGAAGGGGAGACTGACTTCATTTGTCCTGGGTGGGGCTCCACATTTTCATTTTGCACTGGATCTGCACGTTTTGTCACCAGCCCTGCATGTAGTGCTACACACACACACACACACACACACACACACACACACACACACACATACACACACACGTTCACAGAAGAATCACAAGGTGAAGAGGCCAGAGAGAATAGAATGAAGATGGAAAAAGACAGTTTCTGCAAAGACCGGGCTCTTCATAAAAAAATCACAAGCTTAGAAAGACAGATGTTAGACTGCTAGACAGCTGGGAGCTGGAAGGGAACATGCTATTTCATAGTCCAACCTAGAATGACATGTGCTTTTCCATGTTCAAGTACATGGTTCGCTGTTCCCTTCTTAATTCAGTTTTACTTACATTTTCCCTTCACTCAGTTCTATTGCAAAACCCTCAATATCTCCTGTTTTCTTTTGCCAGGATGAAGCAAAGATCCACATTTGGGAAATGGTGAAATAGTGATAAAATCTCATTAGAAAGAGTTCCTTATCGCGAATATAATAACTATGCTCAGACATGTTAAGTGCTTTCTCTTTAGCAGTCACTGCTCATAATGAAAAAGCAACGGGTGATAAATTCTCGGCAGCTTTCAACACAGTCTTTGCAGAGGAGTTCTCACAGTGAGAGGACAGAGGGGCCCTGGCTGAGTGTTTTACAGATCTTTGCTCTGCTTCTAGCAGCTATCTCTTAGTTGTCCTCTATTTCCCCAAACACCCATAAATATCCCAATCCCTAATTACGGTGCCAGGAAAGTTCAGTTTTAGTTGCTGTAACTCCTTACCATATGTTACATAACTTGAAAATAAAAGAAGATCGAAGTAAACTTGGCTATATAATATCAACAAATATTTATTGGGACCCAGTGCCCTCCAAACTTCTCTTCATTTGCTAATTTCATTCTGGAAAGAGAGACAGGAGGCGGGGGGGGGGGGGGAGGAGGAGGAGGGGAGAGGGAGTGACCAGACGTCAATTTGGTATCGTCTCAAGAATATGATTGATAGCAAAACACTAATTAAAATGAAATCATTGAAAAATATTTGGGAGCCCAGTGGAATTCTTTATAACAGAGTGTGATCTGCGGCAGACAGCTAGAAGATACATCAAGTCATCCAACTTGCGTGTTAGGGAAAGCCAGGGAAATAAAAGGCAAAAATGAGGGAGACATAGGCCTTGGCAGAGGATGTTTTGCAAGATCCAGGGTGAGGTCTCACATCCAACAGCTCCCTCAATAATGCCGAGTAAACCTTTAGTTCCATCTCAAAGATTTTTCCAGCTGGTAGTTTTCAACCTTCTTCCCCAGTTTGCTTGCCCGAGGCCACCGGCTCCCCTTCAGTACCCCTCCCACCCCTATCCTCTTTCCTTCCTTTTCCTTTCCCTTCTTCCTCTTCCTCCCCCTTCCTGTTTTAAAACCGGGACAACATGTGAAATGCTAAATGTGCCTTGTACCTCCAGGCACAGCAGCAGTTAATGTGCTGCGTGTTTTTTTTTTTTTTTAACATTAATTTATCAAAACACAAACAGCAAAACTGCATGGATAATATAAAGTATCCATTCTGTCATTTTTTTTTTTTAAAGCGCCCAGTGAAACCACACAAAACAAACCCAGGTGGCATTCAAACGGCTTTGAAAATAAAGTGGGATATGTTTGCAAGGATTTAAATTGGTAAATGATTTGAATTTCTCCACCCCTAGGTGAATGATTTAGATGGCCTTGACCCCAGTCTGACTGCAGGGATTAATGTGGGATAATGATTGCTGAGGCTATCATTGCAGCCGGCATCATTAATTATCCTTATTGATTGTAGCTTTCAAAGATAAAGCATTATGCTGACTGGAAAATACCCTCTTCCTGCAAGGTCAAGGCTAAAATAGGGAAGCTAAATAATTGCATTAACAAACAAAGAAATAAAAATAACCTCTCAGAGCATTTGTGTAATTAAGATCCAATTACAACGTTTGTTCTTGTTTACAAAATGACAGAGTTCTTGTCAAGTCATTTTCCCGAAAATTGCTTCAGTACATGATAATTGCATTATAGCAGGTAACCAGCAAGGAACATTAAAAGGAGGATCAGTTTCCTTGGATCGCTGCCACCGCAGCTCTTGCTGTCTGACTCACCTACGAAAGTGTGAGAGTCTCCGGGGACTTGTCTAAAAATACTAATGATATGTTAAATGAAGGGGGTTAGATGGAGGAAGTAATAATTGGGCCTCAAATCCTATTATATTTCTTTTGGATAGTGTAATGGAGCTTAGCGATATCCCAAGGATGTTATCGCAGACATTTTTCTTTTACCTCACTCCCCCCTGCTCCCTTCTCTGGCCACATCATTTTCATTGCTGTGAAAATCTTGGCTCTAAAGCCCTATTTGGTTGTAAATTTTCTCTGGAACAAGGGATCAGTATTACAGCTTCCCTGCTATTGATCAGATTTTGGACTCTTAAAAAAAAACAAAAACACAACAAGGAGCTTTTAAGAGTCATACTCAAAGCTACATGTGGAAATATTTCAAACAAATGCTTGGGTTTTTTTTTTTCTCTGCTAAAGGTCTTCTGCTCCATGTTCAGAGGCAGCCCCATAGTAAGGTCTTATTGGAAAAATATATTAAGGTCCTATCGGGAAAACCATGGGCTTGGGGGACTGGCCCCGGAATAGCCATGCTTCAGAGGTGGGGCTTGTGACGTAGGCCAGGCATTTGGTCTTTTGGGGACTTAGCTCCTCTATCCGAGAAAGTGGGGATCATTATTAGAATCCGGTCCTAGGCAAGGTGAATTGAAAACTAAGTACTCAACAACAACAACAACAAAAATCCTCTATGTACATTGTTTCTTATATAATGGGATCCTTGAATAGAAGATGCCGTCAAAACAGAGGGTGAAGGCTTATACTTCCCTCATTTTATAAAAAAGAAAAGGAAAGTGAGAGAAAGTCACCATTTATTACTCTCATATAATGGGTTGGATACAGTGCTGAGCATTTTAATTACTTAATCTCTACAACGACTCTGTGAAAGATGCTATTTTTATTTTCATTTTATGAACAAATGGGGAAATAAGCTCAGAGAGACTAAGTAGTTTTTGCCATTACACACAGTTGGGAAGTGGTAACGATTTGAACTCAGGTCCCTACTAACGACTAAGTCCGTGCCCCATTTGGATCCATAAATAGTTCCAGTTAAAGACTGTCCTGCCCAGTCAGCATGGCCCAGTGGTTGAGCATTGACCTATGAACCAGGAAGTCACAGTGTGATTCTTGGTCAGGGCACATGCCTGGGTTTTGAGCTTGATCCTCAGTACCCCGTTTCTCCAAAAATAAGACAGTGTCTTACATTAATTTTTGCTCCCAAAGAGGCGCTAGGTCTTATTTTCAGGGGATGTCTTATTTTTCCATGAAGAAGAATATGGTACACATTTATTTTTAAATGAAAATAAAGGAAATTAATTACCTGTATATGGTACGGTAGTACGGTAGTTGTCAACACAAACCAGACAAACTGTGAATCCTACAGTATCAAGAATTTACTCATTTATTCAATGACAATCATGTCATCATCTTCTGGAACATCATCATAACAATCCAATTCCTGAATTTCCTGGTGAATTTCTTGTGACTCCATTTCTTTCAGAATCAGTGGACCAAATCTCTCATGTTTAGCAATAGCACTGTCTTTAAATGAGTACTTCTTGTCAAGGTAGCCTGCTCGCAGTGCATTTGCAATGCAACTGTCAGTGATTTTTCTCCCATGAATTCTTCACCCAAGTCACAACTTCTTGCAGTTTAGGTTTCACAAAGTTTCCAGGCTGATTTCTCTCCATCCACACAGCAGTGACGTCAGGACTCCGGGTAACATCACTGGTTGCTAGATGCCAGTTGGGGCGGCCCTAGCGATCAGTTTAAGGTAAATTAATTTTCATTCTGAGAGAGAGCCTGGGGGCCTTATTTTCGGGGGGGCGGGATGCCTTATATTTCACTCAGAAGGAAACCTGTAAATAGGTCTTATTTTCGGAGGATGTCTTATTTTAGGGGAAACATGGTAGGGGGCATGTAGGGGGCAGCTGGTCAATGATTCTCTCTGATCATTGATGTTTCTTTTTCTCCCTCTCCCTTCCTATCTGAAATCAATAATAATATGTTTTTTTAAAAGTCTGTCCTTCCAGGCTTTTCCAGCTTCATCTATGAGCCTCATGCACCCTACATTGCTTAATATTGAAGTGAAAAATGGAACATTCTTATTATGAAAGTTCATGGAATTCTTAGGTCCACAGAACAAATTGTGGGAGCCTCCTGTATTGGCAGCTCTGAACTCTTAGACCCCTACATGTAGCGACTGTTAGGTCTGGTGCATAACTTTTTTATACCTTTCTATATGTATACATAGATACATGTGCATTTCTTTATTTTACATACAATGGGATTATAAATTTTATTCTGCAACTTGTCTCCTTTCCTTAAGAGTATACCAAAGAGAGATTTCAAGCAGTATCTATAAATGCATCTATTTATTTATAATGATGACATAGGAATGTATTATAATTTATTTAACCTGCCTCTTTGGAGCATTTAAGTTGTTTCCAATTCTGCAATTAAAGTCAGTGCTACAGAGAACATCTGTGTACATCGATCTTTGTGGACATATGTGGGACATTTCTCTCAGTTGTATTTCTAGAAGTCAGATTTCTGGGGCAGAGAATATGCACATTGTAAAATTTATTTTTTATTTTTTAAATCTTTATTGTTCAGATTATTACAGGTGTTCCTCTCCCCCTCCCCCACTTAGCTCTCCTCCACCTGATTCCCAACCCCACCCCACGCCACTGTCTTCATCCATAGGTGTAAGATTTTTGTCCAATCTCTTCCCGCACCCCTCAGACCCCTGTCCCCCTGTGAATTGTTAGTCCAATCCCTTTCTATGTCCCTGATTCTATTATATTTACAAGTCCATTTTGTTCTTTAGATTTTTTTTTTATTCTCTTGATTTTTAGATTCGCTTGTTGGTAGGTATGTATTTGATGCCTTTTTGTTGTTCATAATTTTTTACCTTTACCTTTTTCTTCTTCTTCCTCTTCTTAAAGAATACCCTTCAACATTTCATGTAATTCTGGTTTGGTGTTGATGAACTCCTTTAACTTTTTCTTGTCTGTGAAGCTCTTTATCTGACCTTCAATTCTGAATGATAGCTTTGCTGGGTAGAGTAATCTTGGTTGTAGGTTCTTGTTGTTCATCATTTTGAATATTTCTTGCCACTCCCTTCTGGCCTGCATAGTTTCTGTTGAGAAATCAGCTGACAGTCGTATGGGTACTCCCTTGTAGATAACTAGTTGTTTTTCTCTTGCTGCTTATAAGATTTTCTCTTTGTTTTTTCTCTTGGCATTTTAATTACTATGTGTATTGGTGTGTTCCTCTTTGGATTCTTCCTGTTTGGGGTCCTGTCGCTTCCTGAACTTGTAGGTCTATTTCTTTCACCAGGTAGGGAAAGTTTTTTGCCATTATTTCTTCCATTAAGCTTTCAATAATTTGCTTGCTCTCTTTCTTCTGGCACCCCAAAAATCTGGATGTTGGTACTCCTTAGCCGTCTCGGAGGCTCCTTACACTATCCTCACACTTTTGGATTCTTCTTTCTTTTTGCCTCTCTGGTGGGTGATTTTTGCTTTCTTACATTTCAGATCTTTGGTTTGATTATTGGAGTATGTTGATCTATTGTTGAGTTTCTGTATATTCTTTATTTCAGACTTTGTATGCTTAATTTCTGGCTGGTCCTTTCCCATTTTTTTTTTTTGTATTCTCATTAAGGTCCTTGATGGTCTCACCAAGCTTCTTGGAGGTCTCATCAAGTTTCTCAAAGGTTTTTAGAAGATTCTTGAGTAATCTTATAAATGTGATTCTGAACTGTGTGTTGTCCAGTAGTTTACTCTCCTCCATCTCTCCCATTCGTGTCATGCTTCTGTGTTTTCTCATTTTGGCTGCCTCCCTGTGTTGATGGAGTGGCTTTGTGTGGTCAGTGACCAATAGGGGTCAGTAGCTCAGGTTCCCCAATCACCTGAGATGGTTGCTTTTGCTATATCTCTTTGTGGGCTTAGTGCAAAGTCTTGGTGTAATTAAGCTTTTATTGCTGTTGGTACACTGGGAGGAGTTGACCTCCAGGCCAATTGCCTGTGAGTACCTGCTGTGTCTATAAAGGAAGAACTGTTGTGCTGGAGACACACCTTGTTTCAATGGGGCTTTGATGCTCACTGAGACCGTCTCCCAAATGTGTCACTTATGGGTGTGAGGGATTGAAACTGAGCATTAGAACTCTGGTTTCTGGGTCTCAATGAGGTGCAGTTCAGCTACTATCTGAGACCAATACTGTCGCAGAAGCTACAGCGTGAACTAAAGTCCAGTCCTCCTTGGATATGTTTGCCCCAGATTGCAATTTTGCTAAATTGCAACAGAGAGGGCCAATCATATGCAAAGTCTGCTGCTTGGATGTAAGGGCTGGAGTCTTAGGGCATCACTAGGCTGAGGCATGGCCAACAGCCATGGCTGCTGTTTGCTGCCTCTCTAATGGCATCCCCGCATTTCCCCGTATCTTCACCACAGCACAGCAAACAACCTCAGCTCTGCAAGCAAGCCAGCCTCACTTTCTGGCCCGATGGCAGACAGTCTAGCCCAGCTGTAGGCAAACTATGGCCCATGGGCCGGATCCGGCCCATTCGGCTGTTCTATCCTGCCTGCGGAACCAAAAGAGTGGAGGGTTCTCTTGCTCTCCTCTCCGCTCCTTCACTAGCAGCCCAAGATGAGAGTGCCAGCATGGTCAGGTTGCTTTTGTTCCGGTCCTCCGGTCCAGTTTAAGAACCCATTGTGGCCCTTGAGTAAAAACGTTTGCTCACCCCTGGTCTAGCCTCTCCCCAGAAACTGGATTTCAGAGAGATCGGGCGCTTGTCTCTCTTCGGGTTGAAGAAAGCACCGCCCTCTGCCAGCCTGGATCCACCGCCAGCCCTTATCGCATCCTCGCCCCCCCACCTCAGTTTTTCAGTGCTTGTGCCCTGGATTCTCCTCTTTTTCATTCAGTCTAGATGTAGGGCTTCCTCTCAGCCAGCTTCCATTTGGTTTTTGGGAGATAGATGTTTGTTTTACAGGTGTTTTTTTTTTTTAACTTGTGCTTGGCAGCCGTTTAGGAGTGTTTACCTATGAAGCCATCTTTGTTGTTCTATATTGTAAATTTTGATAATAATGAACAATTTCCCATCAAAAAGACTGCACCAGTCTATGCTACCATAGATGTATACATCTTAGGCTGTGCCTGTTTTCTTCCATTCACAACGCATGATCTTTACAGTCTTTTAATTTTTCTGTAATTTTTAAAATGAAAATTATTTCTATTATCCTTATAATTTTCACTTCATAGTGAGGTAAAATAACTTTTATATGTTCATTGGCCATTTGTTTATCTTTTGGTAAGGTAACTATTCATATATTTTGATCATTTTTCTAATAGGATATTTAAGACACTTTTATATTTTTTTGTCATTGAAACATTTAAGCACCCTGGCTTGGTCAATTGGTTACTCTTGCCTAAGTTCCTAAAGCTTGAGGAAATAATGCAAACCCATAGGGACAGTGGATGAATTAGCCATAGTAAGTCTGGTGGTGCCTGTGGCCAGTGTCCTCAGCAGCCAGCTTCTGAAGGGAGAGCCTTGAGCTGTTTCTTGCTGTTTTACCTCCCTTTGTTCCAGCTCAAGTCCCAAGCTTCCCATTGATATGAAAAGATACCCGCTGACCTTCCCAAAGATTCCTCTGGAGTAAGTTAACCAGAGATGATTTCTATTGAGAGCCAACGAAACACTCCAAAAGTTCTAGTTATCAACAAAAGAGTGGATCACAGTCCAAAGACTTTCAGGGAGATGAGGAAGATATGGAACTGGTTATATAGCATGAAGGGGGGGAAGGAAATGAAAATCCTATTGGTATTCAAAGATTTGAATTCAGCACTGTTTGACAAGAGATGGTCAAACAATTTTTACTATGTAAAATTATGTAAATAATTGCTTGTGGTGACCTGAAATGAAGTGTCTATTGAGGAGAGATAATGTCTGTTAGGGGACTTTTGGCTGCTCTGTAGATAATACTATTAAAATTCAGTTGTATATAATGGACAGTTGACTTAATATCATAATCACCACAATGCAGCTAGGATAGTGTTGTAGCTATAATTGTGTGTGTTTTTATTGTCTTGTCTCAAATTTCTGCATCCTGTATAAAATGTGAATGTTTCTCAAAAAAAGCTATGACTGTTTCTAGTTATAGAAATAGAGAAATCGGCAGCAGGGAGTGAGTTTTGGTTAAATTTTTATCAAATTGCGTTAGAAATGGTGGCAAGATGTCTACATGCGTTTGTCCAGTAAATATTCAAGATCAAGGCCAAAAATGTAGATTTGAATATTATCACCAAGAAGGTAAGGAGACAGTTGGTAGTAGGGAGAGAATGGTTAGTGAGATAAAGTCTTAGAAATTTGGAAGTGGAAAGAAGGAATGATGCAGGAAGATAGCTAGAGGCAGGCAACAATCAGGTGAAGTGTTTCTTTTCTTGTTTCCAAAAGATGGGGAAGCTTCGTGAAAGTTTTAAGTTAGAGCTAATGAGGAGGAATTAAGGTTATTTAAGAGAAAAACGTAGAGAGAGGACCTCAATGTGAACTATGAAGTCAGGAGAAGGATGACTGCCTTATAACTTCCTATCAGGCTTGCGTGTGCCATATATAAGACACTTTGGTCCAGGTAACTAAGTTTGGCGAAGTGGGAAGGATTTCATATATATTTTCTAACTTTTCCTTGGGTCAGACTGTCTAAATCATCTAGAGCTATGAAGTGGTGCTGTTGCCCCCTTTGGGAAAACGATAAAATTCCAAATCTGGATTCTCTGTGGTATACTGTTTATATGTGATGCATTTTGCTTCTTCAGTTATACTGGCAAAATAAGGGGGGAAAATGCAAGCATTTCTTGGCAGAAAATTAGGAAAATGAACTTGTCAACTGCTGAAGCATTGTTGGAGTGCTTGGGTTTGGATTTGCAGTGTTTGATGTCACAATTAATTTATCATTGTCAAAGTATGACTTCCTGCTTTTGACCCCACACCAAAAAGGCGTAAAAGAGTTTGTGAAGAAAAGCTTCTTGGAAGTCAAATGGCTCATCCAAAACAGCATTTTAATGATTTAAGTAAAAAATGAATCAGAAACATGTGGATTTAATTTCCCTTAGAATTCACATGGGTTTGGGACTTAAAGGAAAATAGTACTTGGCATAATGTGTTTAGGATTTGGTTAAACTCAAAACATTTGAAAAACTCTTTGGAACACTGGATGACTTCGAAATGTGGGCATGGTTATAAAACCCCCATCCTTAGTGGCACTGTTTAAACATTCTATCAACATGCTTCAGTTTTCAAAAGGCTTAATTAGAATAAAGTCAACAAATTTTATTGATTGCCTACTATGTGCAATCAGAAAAGTAGAGATCCACAGTTTACCCCATTTCACAGCTGGAAATCCCCACACAAAGTCAGAGTGGGCCACTTGTTTGGTCTTTAGGGAATTAGAGTTCTATTACATCAGCCATTCTTATTCATATTGTCTGCTGTTGTAGAATTCCATTCGCTGTTGGGAGCATGAAAGAGAGAAAAGTTATGCTACATGGTACTAAGCTGGTAATCAAGCATTGCTTTGGATTTTTAAACCATTACTTTAAAAGGTCATTTTGGCGTGTGCTGAAAAGGCAATGCATGTTTAAAATGTTACATTGGGGACGTCAATTAAAATATGTAAAGACCATGAAAATGAGGCAAACCAGTGGTTGGCAAAGTAACCTCTTTGCAGTTGCAAACACAGCTAACCCCAATGGCAAGCCCAATTGTTAGCATCTCAGTAGCAAGGGGATTTGTAATGAAACCCACAGAGGTTGTGCCTGAAATGTACTCATATTATTTATAGCCAATTATATGAGTCCCAAAAGTTGAGTGACACCTAGGGAGATAATTGAATTTCTTAGACTTCTCTCTTTACGCTCACTGCCATGATCAGAAAAACACAATGTTGAATGCTCCTCTCTCTTAGGGTGAGACCATGCAGTCCCTGTAATTGGATAAGTCTCCAGGGAAAGCTGGCTTCTCCACTGCATTTTACAAAAAGCTTTATGGAAAGTTTGCCTCAAATTTTTGGGAATAACTTTTTCAAGAGACAAAAAGGTTCAACTAAAATAATCTCTCTCTCTCTCTCTCTCTCTCTCTCTCTCTCTCTCTCTCTCTCCCTCTCTCTCATCTTTTTTTTACCCAATGAAGTTTATGATCCTTGTCCATACAAAAAGCACTGCTTAAGATAGTTGCCTTACAAGGTCTAGGCTACATGAAAAGAATCTTTAGAAAAGTATATCATCAGTTGTTGGAATAAACAGTAAAATGTAACTCAAAGAAAAATCCCCCACCCTCAAAAAAAAAATCCTAAATGATTGTGGTTGGTAAACAAACCCTGGGAGAGGCTGTCATATTCAGTGTCCCAGGTAACTGTGATGAACTTAGATAACCAGTCCGCAGGTTATAAAAAGACAACAATGACAGGCATGTTGACTTGTGAGAGATACTGGAAAATATCTACCTACATTCACATAAAAGTTTATATAGTTCTTCTAATCTCCCTTCGTAGTGGTGCTCCTCGATGACCATCTGACATTCTTGGCAAACTTAGGAGGAAATCAACTGTAGGTATAATATCCATCACTTTAATTCAGCAAATTTGAGATCCTGAGATTTGAGACTATTGGAGGAAGCAAAGCAGTATGTCTTTCATTAAAGGAGGCAGAGAGGTTAATGGAGACTTCTGCATTACTCAGCGCCAGGCTTCTTATGATCCTTAGCTGGAGCTATATTATTCTCATCTGCTCTGCTGAGGAGAAATGAAAACATCCCCCACAAACTTGAGTAAATAGACAGGTGTTTAGAAGGTAAGACCTTCCTTGGTGTTGCTAAAATCCTTATAGAATCTTTCTCTTTGATTTACTGCTTCTGCTGCTGCTGTGAAATTGCCAAGAGAGGTACCAGTGGCCTTTTCTTCAAGGAGAGGGGGGGGGGGAGGGTGAGAGAAAGCCAATGAACACAATGCAGGCAATATGCCTATGTACTATTTATAGAAAACATTTCATTTCTTCAATTAATTATATAATGAGTCTAGTTGTTCATGGCACTGATTATACCCCATGGAAGGCTTTCTTTTAAGGAGAGAATATATATGTATTTGGGTTATGAATTAAAGCCCCCTTTTCCCCTCCTTTCTTATTTCCACATAAATTAATTCTAATTTAATATACTAACAGGTGGTTCCACTTCAGGCTGAGCAGATGTTAGGCTGAATGAATGGCGACCCCTCTTGTGTTCAATATATCCCTGAGCTCTTTCTTTCTTTATCTCTTCACTTCTCCCTTTTCTTCCCCCCCCCCCTTTCCGTTTCTGCCAGATTGATGAGCAGCTATAGTATAAGCTGTTTTGTTTGAGCAATATGAATATTGATGACTGACATGTGCTGATTTTAGATGTATTAGTGACATTCATAATCCTGAGAATGTAGACATTTTTCACCAGATAATGAGATACCAGATTGCCATACCAGGAAATTTCCTTCACGGTGCTTGTAAGTAGATAATTTCTATTACTTTGCAGATGGAAGCTTATTCCTGAAGAAGTGAAGGGAAAATATAATATTAGATTCACAATTCAGAAAACCCATATGTGGCTCAGAAGTCTGACATTCTACTTCAGTGACATCATTGACTCCCTTTTTGGTCATTTCTGAGAAATAGTCCCTATGGTTTAAAAAGAAGAGATTCCCATGCCTTCTTTCTCTTTAGGTTTAACTTATGAATGATTTCATGTTCTTTCTCAGCTTCACAGAGACTTTGTAAACAATGGGGCATAATAAGTGAATCGAAAGAGTTGATTTCAATGCCAATGCATCCTCTTATAATTGTTTATCCATGAAAGAAAATGCCTTCTGGCCATATTAAAAACGAGAGGCCCGGTGCATGGATTTGTGCACTGGTGGGGTCCCTCGGCCTGGCCTGTGGGTATCGGCTGAAGCTGTGGGTGGCCAGGGAGGAGCTCAGGCCCAGTGCTGTGCCACTCCTGCTCATCCTGGCCCAGTTGTGCCTGCTGGCACCACCACTTGGTAGGCTCACTGCCACTCTGCTGCAGTCTCTGTGCACCTGTCCTAGGGTGATACTGCTGGGCCCATGACCAAGAAGTGGCTGTGGGCTCATACCCAGTCAGTCCTGATGCCAATCCGAATCCTGATCCCTGTCCAGACAGAGGAGGGGTCCACAGGGGGAGAAGATCACACCCCCACAGCTGTGCTCACCAGTCATGAGGCCAGGGTCTGGCGCCTGTTGGTCAGCTGAGCTACGCTCCCACTGTGGGAGTGCACTGACCACTAGGGGGCAGCTCTTGCATTGAGTGTCTGCCCCTGGTAGTCAGTTCATGTCATAGCTACTGATTGATTGGTTGAATAGTCAACTGGTCAACTGGTCACGTAGGCTTTTATATATATGGATAATGATCTTTAGGTAAAAACTATTTTTTATTTTTATATTAAAATCATATGTATTTATACTTCTGACATAATTTCATATTATATTTAAGAAAGATGTATTTTCTGGATCCTACTTCTGATGCTTTGCTAAAATATACCTGTAAGCTTACAGCATGTTCTTGGCTTCTACAAACTTTGATAAAAGCCATTTGCTTCTCGTGGGATCAGCCAGATATAGCTGAGACACTGCTGATGAGAGAAAAAAGTCACCCTTAGTCATTGATCATCAGGATTTGGAGAAGACTGATACTCTCCATCCCATTCTTGGCTTTCCCAGTTTCATTCTCATTCTTCTGGCTTAGTCTTCAATAGGAAAGGAAAATATGAAGCAAAAAATATAGATGTGATTTATCTTAGTGTTGGGATGGTTCTCAGTCATCTTAGACTTTTCTTGAATTGTCTGAGTGTAAATTCCATTTCTATCACTGTCTCTGGGAAGTTTAGGATATTATCTGTATACGCAAATCTGTTTTTTTCCACTGTAAAATTTAGTTGTCAGGACTTGGGGAGAGTGAATGCAGAGGGTTCTAAGAACAACAGGTTAGTGTGTAAGCCAGAGTGAAGTGTGGGAGAAAATTCTGATCACATTTACTAATAGTGTGACATTGGGCAAGTTACATAAATTGTCTTCAGTTTTTTGTTTAATCAATCTGTAAAATGAGGATAATAATAGTGTTAATTTATATAGAGTTTTTGCTATGATGAAATTTTTTAAAACATGATAGTCCCTGGCACAGAGAAAAGCCTAATAAATATTAGCTATTATTATAACTACCCTGTTTTCCCAAAAATAAGACAGTGTCTTATATTAATTTTTGCTCCCAAAGATGCCCTAGGTCTTATTTTCAGGGGATGTATTATGTTTCTATTAAGTAGGTCTTATTTTCAGAGGATGTCTTATTTTCGGGGAAACACTGTATTTTGGTCAATGTTCTTTGGAAGTGTAGTGCATTAAAATATCACCCTTTATTTGGTAAAGTTACTTTGTTTAGATTTATGTTCAACTACTTATTTAAGTAAGGAAAGTGTAGGTTCTGTTTTAATTTTGAATAGCTATGTACAATTATTTTGTTTACAATGGGAAGTTAAGTCATGATGATATCCTGATGATATTGCTATTTACATTCTTTCTGCTTCCCATGGAATTCTTCAGACAAACAGAAATAGTTTTTGTTCTAGCAAGAAAAGAATTAGAAAACAAAAGCACAAACTAAAAACAATAAAAATAAAAAAAATAAAAGAAAAGCTGGCATTTTACCTAAATCTATAGCAAATTTGATCCTCTGGATGGATATGATTAAGCAAAACTCAGAATCCCATTTAGTGGTATCAAGTGTCTTTCTTCTGTTCTCCTGACATTTCTATGCCTAAAGTATCAAGATCCAATTTTAACTAAACATAATCAAAAGTGGTGAATGTATAAAATTCTGCAGGAATGATGCATTCCACAAGGGTTTATTGAGCGCCTACTCTGTCCTAGGCACTGTCCAACTCTGGGGGTTCAGCTGTGAACAGACAGACAAGGTCAGTCTCCTCTTGTTGCTTTCATTCTAAAGGGAGAAATGTTACCATGAACAGTACAAATGATGGTGATGTGATGGCGTGGTTGAGCACTCCCTTAGATAGAGTGGTCGAGGAGATGATAAAAACTAGCCAGCCATGTGAAGACATGGGAGCTGAGGGGGTCCAAGCAGAGACCACATCACATTCAAGCACATGCCCTGAAATGGAAATGAGCATGGTCCATTGGAGGAAAGAAAAGACACCAGTGTGGCTGGAAGGACATGAGAGGTGGGCCACATTAAGAGTTTAGATTTTTAGTGAAATAAGAAGTCACTTGAGAATTTTAAGCATAGGCGTCATATCCAATTTTTTACTTTTTACTAAGTTCACTTAGCTGTGAGGAGAATGGATGGTAGTGGGGCAGGTGTATAATCAAGAAGACCAAAGAGGCCCAGTCTGCGTGCCTCAGTGGCTAAGAACTGACCTTTGAACTAGGAAGTCATGGTTAGATTCCCAGTCAGGGCACATGCCCGGGTTTCGGGCTCTATTCCCAGTTGGGGGTTGCGGCAGTTGTCCAGGCAGAGGCGCTAGGGTCTGGGCCTAGAGCTGTCATGTGGGAGACGTGAGAAGCAAAGGTTCAGGACACACACTGGAATGAACTTGAATCTCAGAAGTCAGGGGAAGGACCCAAGAATGATTCTTGAAAATTTGGCTTGACTGGTGGAATGGATGGTGATACCATTTCTTTAGATGGTGCAACAGTAAGGAGCAAGTTTAGGAGGAAAATCAAATGCTTTATTTTGATTCACTTATTTTTAGAATGTTATGGACCAAACATATCTGTGACTAAATATAATACTTTTGTCTAATCTACCTGTAGTAGAAGGTAGATTTAGGGTGTGGAGTATATGAATAACGAAATAGCTTAGGAATAAAAAATACCATATAAACTTGCCAAATAAAACATGCAATTAAAGTCTATCTTTGCTTTTTGGAGGGATAAAATTGTCATGTCATTTGTTTAAAGATAATATACTTTCTTTTACAGGGTAGCCATTGATCATTTCAGTGTTTTTTCCTGCCCACTTTCACATCCCTATTGTTCTTCAAGACTTACGTTGTTGTCAGATTTTATTAACACATTTAATCCTGAATGTTTTTATCTTATTTTGAGTTTATTTAGATATCCATAATTAGATAGCAAGGAGCTACTAACAGTGTTAAGATGCAGTTCCTAATAGGTGACAATTTTATAGTAGTTCTGTCTTCATTATGGTCTTTAGGATGAATGTTATCATTAGATCCTTCTAAGCAATAAGTTCAGGAAAATTTTGAGCCTAATGCATATGTTATGTGTATCAATGAACTAACTTTGCAGTCATCACTTCATCTATAGTTTTTAGCTGCCTTTGATTTTTATTACATACCTTTTCTAAATATACACTCAAATGCTATATTATTTTGCATTAACTTTAGAAACTCACAACTGCTTTTGGTATATTAAAATGTTCAGAAACAATGAGCTTTTATCATTTAGAACATAATGAAACACTAAACTCCCCTTATTCTCATATTTAGGTAAGGATTACATTACAGGCTTAATTTACTTATTTAAAAAAAATACCATCTAAGTAGACTGCAATGCATGCAAAGATATGTGCTGTTTATAGAAATAGCATGGAGGTTAATTCAGACCATTTCATGGAAATGGTTTATGTATTGCAATCATGAGTCAATACACAGCGCTCTCTAAATTTAAAACAATGTAAATTAGCCAAGCCAATTTAATTCTTGCCAAGAAAAAATATTCCTTAAAGCCATGTTTTTAAGTTTATTAGGTTATGCTCAACTATATTCTGCAACTAATAACTGAGAGGATTTATTGAATTTTGAAACCCTACTGATTATAAGTTATGTTTTTAAAGTTATTTAAACAAGTTAAATATGTTTATAATAATTTCATTTCCAATGTGACATCTAACTAATGAGAAAAAAATAAGGCTGGGAGAGAACCGGAGTTGGTTTAATCTTTTTCTGGCCAAAGCCAAGTTTAAATCTTGCCCAAATGCCACTTCTCAATCACAGTTTTAAAGGATTAAACATGATTATAGTGGTATTTCTTTCCTTCTCTGATATACAAGTTCGTGTCAGAGCTATCTTAAAAGCTGCCATTGAGTTTCACCCTTGAGGTGAGAAAGTAGCTTGTTGAGAGGGTATTTAGCTCAAGGAAGAGCAGATATATTTGCTTAATATAAATTGGGTAGCACTTACAACTAATGTGCTCAACTTCCTTTATGCCAAATTTATGTGGATATTCTGGACTATAAGCAGATGACTTATGTCAGCATTTTCTCTTTTAGATAATATTTTGCAGATTTGAATAGGGTTTTCTGTGCTTAAGATACTTTTTCTTAATAAGCCTAGTTTTCTGCTTGTTTCATTTAGGAGAAAAGTCTAATTTAGCTACAATGATTTTAAAACTGATCTAACCAAGCATATAATAGGCAGTCGTTTCTTTCTTTACATTTTGTTAAAATGTGGGCTCTGAGATAAAAAGAATTGTGGTTTAGGATTTTTCTTCTCTTTTTGGTTCAGGGTCTAATTTAAATACAGTTTCTCTACTGTTATCTTTCTTCTTCCTTTTTCGTTGGCATCTCGTGTGAGGAGAATCCTGTCTTCCAAGGACAACTTCAGTTATATTTAATTCCAAGTTCTCTGTATCACAATTGTCTCCAATTCCTGATTAAAATTACTTGGCTTGATTACCTCCCAATGTACCCTTCTATTTATGTCCTAGAAATTTTGAGTTTGGATCCTGAAAATACGGGTGCTGTATTCTGAGCTTGTTTTCTCCATCTCAATGCGAATGTGGCAGGGCCTTAGCCGGCGTCCTCTGTGCTTCGTGCCTCTCTTCCTAACCTGATGCCTCACCTGGCTGTTCTGTTCCCCTGCTCTTCTGTAGGCAAGCCATTGACATCCTTTCTGGATCAAAGGCACCCTCCTCCAGTGTCTTGTCAGTAGCGATAACTGTCTGCTTCCGTGTTCATGGAAGAAGAGAGTGTTACTGGAAGTGCTGACTCAGCCAGCCTCATGTGGTCTTTAAAGGAGACTTTGGAGAAATTAGCTCCTGGGAAGCTATTTCTTAAAGAATTTTTTTGAGCCCTGTGCTGGTGATAAACCTGCCACCTGATAAGTACGAAATAGTAACTGTACATTTTCAAGATAGGCCATGGCAAAAAGGTGGTCATTACATGCCACCAAAGGAAATGAATTTGTCTTGGGGTTTTAGATATGAAGCTCATTAGAAGACACACTTTAAGGGTGCTGGGGGGTATTCCACAATAGTTAGCCTGTTCCTACCAGGAAAGATTCCTGTCTTGGCATGGGAAGTAAGTACTTGAAGTAATCTTGCATAGGCAGATATGCAAGATTCCCCTTCATTTATTATATAACCACTTGCTATATACTATGAACTGTGCTGAGAGTAGGGAATAGGATATACAGTAATAAGCCACAGACTCTGTCTGCAAGAAGTCTCACACAAGAAAGGAAAAATCAGGTAAACATATGAGTACAATACAAATGATCAGATATTAGGTTAGAAGTATGCATAGGAAGTGAGAGTATACTGAAAAGTCATTTTATTTGGAGAAAAACTGAAATCAGGAAATATTTTTGGGGGGATTAGGGTGTCAGACTTGAGGTGAGCCCTGACAAATGCATAGTGTGGGCCCGGAGGAGGAGAACATTTGGGAAGGGCTGCATAAGGGCCAATGGCTCATAGATTGGTGAGGCCTAGAGTCATTTTGCAAAGAATTTGGTGGGAGATAATGATGGGGAGGAAGACAGGAGCAAGATCATAGAGGACCTGGTAAGGAATCATCTTGACACTTAGGAAATTAGTTAAGACTCCAATGTACCGCCCTAACTGGTTTGGCTTAGTGGATAGAATGCCGGCCTGCAGACTGAAAGGTCCCAAGTTCGATTCCGGTCAAGGGCATATACCTTGGTTGTGGGCACATCCCTGGTAAGGGGTGTGCAGGAGGTAGCTAATTGATATTTCTCTCTCATCAATGTTCCTAACTCTCTATCCTTCTCCATTTGTCTCTGTGCAAAATGAATAAAATAATTTAAAAAAAGAGTCCAATGTAGCAGCCTACATGAAAGCTGGTATTTTAGGTAGTTGCAGAGTATGGGTAGGAGGCAGAGGAATAGTTTGAAGAGATGTCATAGAATAGAATAGATAGGTTTTGTCTTGGTAACTAAATGATTGCAGGAGGGGATAGACTAACATCTTGATTTCTGGTTTGAGTGATTGGGTACATAATGTGGTCATTTACTAAGATGGTGATATAGTGAGGCAGGCTTGGCTGTGTTATAACTATTGGATAGAGTCATATCATGGGTGATAATGCATTCAATATAGGACTAAGAGAAATTCTTTTTTCTTCAAGGGTGCTTAATAACTTGATAATTTAAGGCCTCTCAGCATTTTCTTGCCTTCTTCCTCTGCCAAGATGTGCTGGTAATTGTACATGGATGTATTTATTGTGAATTTTCTGGTGGATTTCTTTTGTTTTTCAGCTATGAATGTGTCTAATACAACGCAAATATTAGCTCTAAAAATACTGCTGTCCGCATCCACAGTGATTTTTCTTAGCAACTTCAGGCAACTGTCAAAAATCCCATTAAAACCTACAATGCCTTTTTTTTTTTTAAAAGTCAGATTTAATAAATAAATGTAACTAAATCATAGTGATTTTAATGTATTATATGTGTCTATATCTCTTTAAGCTTAAAAAAATACATGAAAGAATGTGAGTTGTCCCCTAGGATCCCCAAAATGGAAAGCAATAGTAATTAAGCAAAAAATAAATAAATTGACATGGATGCATTAGAGCTAATATAAATCCTGTGCAATTGGCATAAAGGAATTTGTTATTTTCAAAACAGAACTAAATCTCTTTTCCATTATAGATTTAATTTAAGTAACATGATAAATAGTAGTAAATTGAACTTTATTATGTATTCATGAAATGCAGTTTAATACAATTGTTATTTCTGGCATTTGTGGTTTAAAGATATTCCCTTATGGGTAGATGTTATTTTTAATGTGCAAATTCAGAAATAATGACCTCCAATTCCACTGGTGAGTTAGGGCTGATATATATACACAGACAATGAGGGTGAAATAGTCTCTGAATTCTTGGCTTTATGAACATTTCTAGTGAGATCTCTGATCATTTAAAAGTAGACATTAAACAAATTATTTTAAGAGTACAACTATATTGACAGTGAAGAAGAAAGTAATGGAGTAAATGTTTTCTAAAGGTTCTTAAAAGAATGATTTTTGACAAGGATATATCCGAGAGGGGGAAATTCACCAAGAGCAGATTATTGAAAAATGTCTTCATTATTTTTGTTTTTTTAAAAAAGAGATTAACAATTCACATGAAATGATGGCTTACTGGCAAGTTCAGAGTTTAAAATTGGAAACCCAAAAGGAGTAGATAAACAGATAAATAACAGACACCAAATAATTTCTACAAGCCTCTCTTTCAGAGAATCAGTAGAAAATGATTCAAGAAAGAGAAACATGAGTTTTTTGTCATAGCTTTATATTTATCTTACTCTTTTTCAGTGCTGAGAAGTTTGTTGGATAGGTAAACCAATAGGAAGGACAGTGTAAACAAAAATACAAGACTTCAGGAGGTCCTCAGTTGGTGTGCATAAGTGTGAATTCCCACTAATTTTTTCTTCTCTCCTTAATAACTTCTATCCTGAAGCTTAATGTTGATGACTATCTAATCTACTTCTTTTCATTTTTAAATCTATTTTTTATTGATTTCACAGAGTTGCCTCCTGCACGCCCCTGCATTGGGGATCGAGCCCACAACCAGAGCATGTGCCCTTGACTGAAATCAAACCCTGGACCCTTCAGTCTGCAGGCTGATGCTCTACCCACTGAGTCAAACCAGGTAGGGATAATCTACTTCTTTTTAAAAACCTTGTCAGGAGAGTGTTGGATGTTTGGGTTGGACCCTCATCTGATTATTTACTATAATGTATAAGATTAGGTTAGCCATGGGTATAAATGGAAATCTACAGCAGTTCTTCAAGAGTGTGCGGCCTGAAGTCAGAAGAATGGAGATGTTTGGGGTTACCCACTTGTTACGGATGTCTGTGGCATGGGAGGCCTGTTCTGAGCGCTAGGATCTTCCTTCTTCAGCATAGCTGTGGCCATCTCTGGGGAAAGGCAGATGTCTGAATGTTGAAGTCCTGTTGCAGATTGAAGGATCACCAGTAAGGTTTCTTTAGACCTGGGTTGTTATATGCAGGTTAAGTGACCGCTCAGGTGGTCCATCGGATGCGAAGGCGGACGGGGAGGAGGGAGAGGTGTTATTGGAATCATCACAACGTGATCATTCCCAAAGTTCCCCTTTGAGCAGCAACCTCAGATTCACGAGCCAGAGCGCAGTTTCCTTCGTGAGGGGATAATTCAGCACAGGTCTCAGAGGCACAATGCAGACCCCAGCATTCTGGAAAATGGAAGTTATTTTCATAATTTTTTTGTTGGCAAAACCTGAGCCCATCTGGTCTTATTTGACAGAATAAGCTGGCCTGAAGTTACATGAGGCTATGTATAGCCTTTATCTCATTTAGTGTAAATATGCGTGCATTTTGATTGTCGGGTACTGCTCCGACCCCACTCCGGGTGTAATATAATATATGGTATGTATACTTTATTAACTTCCTAACATTGGAAAAATTCTGAGTTCCGAAACCCATCCGTGTCCCAGGGTTTTAGAGAAGAGAAGGGACTGTGGAGCTGTAACCGCAAATGAGCCTTAATTTTCCTTTTTCTGCACACAAATACCTACTAATAATGTCCTTAAGGATAATTTGTTTGGGGAACTTAATAGTTCTTCTAAAATTTGATTTAAACTATTAATTTGCTTAGCAAAATCACATTGCGCATCGGCACATTCAGCTCTGTTGTGGTAAAATTATCACAAGTTATAAATTAGTTGCATCTGAATTAATGAGGCTTTATTATAAACACAAAGCAGCATTACTTCCAATGCCTGATTTTCATTAGTACAAAAAAAAGACCAAATAGAGCTGAAGAAGGGGAAAAAAAAAAGAAAGAAAAAGAAAGAATTTCCTATGCTTCGGACCCTGCAAGCATGCAAAGCGGCGCTGGCTTTTTTATTTGTGAGGGGCTGCAAAGCTGTGTGCAGTGCCTGCCCCCAGTTGCTTTGGATTAAGGCTGCCACACAATCCTTTTAGTTCTAGTGGTCTGTGCATTATTCCTGGACACCCATTTTTCTTATTTTTAAGTTACTGAGGCTGAGCTTTTTCTAAAAAAAAAAAAAAAAAAAAAAAAAAAAAAGGAGAAAGATTATTATTTTTTTTTAAAGTTTAAATTAGAAGGCAGGTGGGATGCCTGAGGTACAAAGGGCATTTTGCAAAGTGCAGAAGCAGGCGAAGCTCAGGTAGGTAGGTTGAGGGGAGAATATTGGAGGGGCAGGGGAGGCCGGATTTGGGCTGGGAGTCCTGGACTCACCTAGAGCCGAAATCCATTGAGCTTCCAGATCAGTTCCTCCGCGCTCTGCTTGTTTGCAGAGAGGAGAACTGTGTGCCGAGTTCCTAAGGAGCAGGAGGTTGGTTTCCTGCCTTTTAACGGTACCACCCCCCCACTTCCTAAACACTACACGCTAATCCCTTTCTTTACTAGACCAAAGTGGTTTTCATCTTGGAAGCCCCCAGGCTGACTTCCAGAGCTGTGCCTCTTCTAAAGCCTCGGCCAGCTCGCCCTTCTCGCCCTCCTTGCTGGTCGGGACTCTTCCTTTGCGGTTTCTCTTTCAAGGGGATGTTGTCACATCCTGCAAGTCCCCCAAAGCACGCGCTCAGACAGCAGGGCGGTCAGGGGCTGCCCGCTCCGCTCCTCGCTGGAAGGATGGGAGGAAGGCGTTAGATGTGAGCAGATCGGCTGTTTGTATCAAATACGCTGGATGGAGCAAGGGGCCCCCCAGAACAAGGACCTCCCAAGCACTGAGGAGGCCCCGAGGATGGCCGGAGACCAGCTCGCCCATGGAGAGGCCGTTGCAGCTGGACTGGCTTCTGTGGCGGAGCTGTCTTCAGTTCTGCGGGGGAACTGCAGGCCTGGCGCACGCGGGGTGTCGGTGTTTGGCCAGGTAGTTGTTTGGAAGCCAGCAGAAACGCGCGGGCCTGATGGGTGTCTGATGGAGTCTTTACAAGGCTTTCTTCCTGCGAAGGATGGCAGCACCCCTGCCAACAAAGAGGCTGCAGCGCTCAGGGGTCGTATTCCTTGGTTAGACTCTTCATTGCAAGAGGCGGGCAGACTATAAGGCAGAGCAATATAGCCCAAGATCCCTCAGAGGGAGGTTATGACATGGGAACTCATTATACCGTAATTAAAATAATAGCGAATTTGCCAGAAAATGTAAACGAGTCATTGGGGGGTATTAAAGAGAGAGAGAGGGGGGGGGGGTTTGGGTTTAAAGCAGGCCCGGCTGGGAGAGTTTGGCCCAGGCCCAGGCAGCCTTCAGTGTGCTTCCCACACTGCTCTTGGTTATCGTTTGGAACAAAATCAAACAGGCTAACTTTGTTATGTCTTATTTACAAAAATCAGTGAATCCCCCGTGGCCTCCAGGACGGAGTCTGGCATACAAGGCTCTTTATAGGCTGATTCTAACCCTATCTCTGCCCGGCCTCCTATCGCGTCCTCCCTGCCCATTGCCGAGTTCATTTTGCACAAGAAACGAGGAGGTCGAGGTTGCCAGACCTTTGCGTACCTCGGACACAAATCTGTTTCTTACTCCCCCACTTTCTCCTGCTCTTGGCATGTTCCACCTTAATCCGTCAAGGCTCTGGCTCAAATGCCACCTCCCCTGTGGAGTCTTTTCATTCATTCATTCATTCTTTCATTCATTCAACAGAGAATCATTAAGCAGAGTCAGGCAGTGTGCTGGGACCCAGGGTAAAGGGCAGTGATGAACAAGATGGTGCCGTTTCTGTCCCTCTGGAGCACTGGTTTTATTAGGAATCTTGCCAATCAGGAAGAGAGTGCCCGAGGAAATTAGTGTCAAGACGAAAGCTGAAGGCCTGTGGAAGGTTTGGTGGCATGCACCAGACAAAAGCAGTATCACAGCCCACCTTCCATTGCTTACTGTGATCCAGACAGTCTTCTGTCATGCCATGGTGTAGTGATCTCTTTGTTGTCCCCAGTTTCATTCCTACTCTGTGAGCTCCTTAGTAGTGAGACCCAGGGCTTAGCTTCTTCTGTGCCCCCAGAGTCTAATTCAGTGCCTGGCATCAAAGACTGTGGCTCAGCTGGGTTAGCAGGAACTGGAGAGTGTTGTAGGAACTACGATGATTGTAGTCATATCTTGGGACCAGCCAGGTTACAGTATTAGTGACTTCACATCTACTAAACGGCAATCCTATTTATTTTTGCTTTATCTCACCAGCTAATAAAACAATTTTAAAAAGTTTTCATCATTTGGAGATGGAGACACTGCCTCTTGAATCTTTGTGGCTTTATCCCACCACCTGGATTTAGTAGTCCCTTGATAACCACTGCAGGGCCACCAGGAAATCTTGCATCGGGTGCTGTTAGAAGAATGGTAATCACTGGCTGGATCAGGAATGGAGTTATGAGACTTCCCATGTTATAAGATAGGGATGCCTCAAAATGCTGTGGACACCCTGAATGGACAGGAATGGAGAGAGGATCAGCAGACCAACACATACCCAGGTGGCCTGCCATAGCATCAGTAGATAGTGCCAGCAAATCATAGAGGCTGCATGCTCTGAGAAGCCCCTAAGGAATGAGTCTTTTTTTGGGAACAGACAGCGGGGTTTGGTCAAGGAGTGGGTGGATAGATGTCTGAAGGATCCAGACTACTTAGAATAACTATGTGCATGTGCATAGTTATTCCAAGAGTAATTTTCTTTTAATGGGGGCCTGCCTAGATTTCTTATAATGGTCCTTTGGGACTTAGATTTTGTCCTGGGATGCAAGAAAGCCAGCCCATTTGAAACTTTGCAGAGAAGATGGTAGAAATTTCATCTTATTCCTATGGCCCTTCCTACCATCAAACACAGCAGTTGGGTTCCCCTCCCCCAAGGAACACCCTCTTTTCATTCATATTGGCCTAGTCATCCCAGTTGTTACTGATTTACTCTCAGACAGGAATAAAAAAACAACAACACACAAACTTTTGTTCTTTTAGGTACAAGTTTTGGTCCACTGGTAAAGGCAACACTTCAAACTCCTAAGCCTGTGTGCCCATAACCAATCTTAATTCTCTTAGGTATTAAGGGTACAATAAGCGGGTCAGACTTGGGATTTTAAAATCCAGTTGAAGCTAAGCAGAGCACAAGAATAAAATTTGCCAGGAAAACTATCTTACTACACAAATGAAGAGGAATTCTGTAATTTACTGAGCCCATGAAATCCATAAAAAGTAAAGAAGGGAGGATTGAGTTTCTATTTTGGCACAAATACCAAGGGTCCTTTCCTGACTGAAATGCTGTGTGGCCCTCAAACTTGAGAATCACTCAAAGTTTCTCTATAAAGGGTGCAAATTAGGTGACACGCTCTCTTCTAAAGTTTTTGTGAGATAATGGTTAATCATTTGCTATTGTTTCTGATAGGGAAATTGGAACCAGAATAATTTTCTGACTAACGTCTCAATGGATATTCCAATCAGCAAATATTTTTCAACTTGCTGGTTGAAGCATTTAGTGGCTGAAGTATAGAACCATATTTAATGGGATGAGGGAATATGTGATAAACTTTTAGTGTTTACTTGCATAAATACACGAAAAAATATGCAAATAAATCCCAGCTTCACTGGGTTATCTTTCACTAGGAATGCAAAGTTGCATTTTGAACATGAAGGGGTAAAGTTTGATCATTGGAGAGATACACATTTCAAGGGTCTCAGGATCCTGACATCCCAAAGATGACAGGTTGTTTTTTTCTCAAAGGGTTAAGATAGTAGATGTATTTGCACCCCTGGAATTTTACAAGAGGCGAAGAATTAGACCTCTGGATACTTCAGGCACACCTACAATTACGTCAATTCAATAGAATGGAGAACAACTTATTCCTTGCCTGAAACTATTTTTGTAAAGGGTAAGTGTGATAATTTAATAGTGCTTTTATGGTGGAAAAATTTTAAGTGAATGAAGAGCCAGGGTAGTGTTGGGCTGAAAAGTGTTTACTGGTCTTGAATAGCTCCTCGGTTCTTAAATCTGTGGCTCATTTATACGCATGGTTGGACCGTCCAATCCACATGTGAAGCTTGAGGGAATTATCTGCTCCAAAGTGCAGGTTTTGTTGCTTTAAAGAACCCAAGCACACACAATTCAATGGTTTCTTTAAAGATTTTATTTCCTTCAGCAATATTAATGCCTCATACAATTTGGGTTTCTATGGAAAGAACACATATTGCTTGAGATTCAACCCTCTACACCTGGGCCTCATTTCTCTGGGCCTTAGTTTGTTCATGTTTGACTCCTGACATCTCTTTCTCTTATCCTCACCCAAGGATATGCTCTTATTGATTTTAATATGTTTTTATTGATTTCATAGAGGAAGGGAGAGGGAGAGAGCTAGAAACATCAATGATGAGAGAGAATCATTGATCAGCTGCCTCTTGCACGCTCCCTACTGGGGATCGTGTCAGAAACCTGGACATGTGCTCTTGACCAGAATCAAACCCAGGACCCTTCAGTCCACAGGCCAATGCTATATCCACTGAGCCAAACCAGCTAGGGCTGCTTTTATCGATTTTAGAAAGGAATAGAGCAGGAGAGAGAGATGGAGAGGAACATTGATGTGGGAGAGAAACATCATTAGGTTGTCTCTCCTATATACTCTGACCAGGTTTCAAAACCACAGCCTAGCTATGTGCCCACGCTGGGAATTGAACCCACAACCTTTTGGTGTATGGGACGATGCTCCAACCAACTGTGCCACCAGGCCAGGGCAACCCCTGATACCTTATTTGGAAAGCTGAGACTTTTCATTTCTCAACCCCTCTCCCCTCAAGAAGTGCTTTCCTCCTGGCCTCCCTGAACTCTGTCTTCCCCATGCCTTTGGTTCTGAAGATATAATTTTTTTGGGATGGCCTCAAAAATTATACACTTGATTAAAATTGAAGGAAAAGATCATATCAGAGCAATATTTTATTTCATATGATTTTTCATCATTTCTCAGAGAAGCTTCTGGGGTTAGGCTCCTACGTCCTCTTCAGACGCATACATTATGGATGAGGTACAGCTGCGACCAATAAAGATCTTTCATTCAGAGTGAAAACAGGTCCCCTCAGCGTGGCCCAAAGGCCTGCGTGAGACAGGAGGGGCTGACACCTTCTGGCACATCTCTCTGATGGGTCTTCCAAAAATGTGCCTCTTTTGTTTGGTTCTTACTTTATCTTTTCTCCTGTTGTGTTAGCCCCTAAAACCCACCCCCCTCCAAGGCTCAATCCTGATGCTTTTAAAAGCAACATGAAAAATATAAAACAATAGTAATGCTCACACCTGCAAATGAAGAATCAGAGAGCCCTGAGATACCCATCTAGCCCCAGAATTAATTTCTGAGTTCTACATTTTTTAAGTCACTGTGCATGTGGAAGGGCTAATGCTCTGCTGACTTCAGGGGACCATTTACATTGTGGGGAATAAAAAGAGAGCCCTCAGAGGTTGTGCAGTGCAGCTGGTCCTAGATCCTGTATGGTTTGAGTTGATTGTAGCTTTGATCAGCCAAGAGAGCAAATTAAGAGAAACCGTGCCATTCACTCAATAAATATTTATAGAGTCCCTACCATGAGGTGTTAGATGGGCTAAGTAAGAGTTCCTGACTGCAGAACCTTTTAGGAAGAGGAAGGGATGAAATAGAAAACAGAGTCTATGGAAGCATTTGCCCAGTAGAACAAACTACTCAGGGAGCTAAGGTAAGAAGGCATCGCTCTCCACAAAGGAGGCATGGAGAAGGTAGCGTTTGAGCTGAGATTTGGGAGGTGGGAGGGTTTCCCCAAGTAGTAAGGGGACTTGGGGGGGGCGGAAAGGCAAGAACTAAGGCATAGCAAGCAGGTGGGGAAATGCAGAGAGCATTGGGGTGAGTGGCTCAATTTGTTTGAGGTGAAGCTTCCATAGGAAAAATACCGAATATTTAGCTGGGGGAACTGCATTGCAGCACCACATGTGACCTCACCTGCGTGGCCTTTAGCTCCAGAGTTACACTTACTTTCTGATCATCAGGAATAAGGGAAAGGAAGCATGGATGATTGTCCCTGGCACTTCATTTCCGAATAAAGGGCTGCAATCATTCAAGGAGTTGTCTCAGAAGTGATCAATTTCCCACCCCTATTTGAATAGCGCTACTATCTCATTTCTGGATAGGAAATGATCATGCATATCCAACAATCTTCTTTGCTATATTCCCATCCTGGCAGAAAAAAATATACCCTCGCCCCATCATCCATCTAGAAATATCCGCTCGGTTAGTATTCTTCCCGTGCAGGGCTATCACTTATCTGATTGCCACTGCGCTTGAGATAGCCCAGAAATGTCTTTTATTCTCAGTAAGCAAAGACCCGATCCATTTAATCTGGCCAACATCAACCTGAAAAACATATGCCGCTTTATAGGAAAAACACATGTGTATGAAACTGCCCGATCCCTCACCTTCTTCATCATTCGCAGCTCTCTTCCTGTAGGTGAGGCAGAGATTTTGCATGCCTCAGAAGTAGGCTGAATATGTTATTCTACCCAGGGAAATTACTGCTCATCCAGAAAAAGGGCCTATTTATACCGAACAGGGAAAAGCAAACACTGAGGCCATTTATTTGCTAACCGGGAGCCCCTTGGGCAGAATTAACTTGAAGATTTAAAATTCTGTGTGGACTGCCCGGTCAAGTTTCTAACTTGTAAGATTGTTTTCTGCGTTGGTCTCATTGCTGATTCCTAGTTGTTGTTGTTGTTGTTGTTTTTTAATTTTGTTTTGTTTTGTTTCTAATGTTCTGTGTCAAATGCCATTGAACTCCTCAATGCTCCCAAGCAGAACATGGGATGCCACGGAATGACTATCATATTGTGTTAGTCAGTTTGGGCTGCCATAGCAAAATGTCATAAACTGGTCGGCTTAAACAATAGACATTTATTCCCATACTTCTGGGGCCAGCGAGTCCGAGACCAGTTCCTGGTGAGAGCTTTCCTCTTGGCTGATAGCTGATTGCTTGCTATGTCCTCACATGGCCTTTCACTTGTGCGTGTGGTCGTGGTGGTGGTTGGGGGGGGGGGGAGAAATATTTCTTCCTTTTCTCGTTAGGTTACTACTCCCATTGTGAGGGCCCCACCTCATGACCCCAATGACTTCTCAAAAGCTCCATCCTCAGGTATCATTACATTGGGGGTGAGGACCTCAACATGTGAATTTCGAGGTGGGCCCCAAATGTTCAGTCCATGACACACCATAGAGGCAGGGGCTTCCTACCAGACATTGTGGGGAGATGTGGCCAGGCTCAGGTCTTCTGAAACTCTGCTCATTGTCTCCTGACAGGGATGGGCACTAATGTATCATGAATTGAAAGAAATGAGGAAAGCCTGTGAAAACAAGATACTGCAGTGATATTATACTTGCTCAACATGATGATGATAATAATAAAAACCACAAATAATAATAAAAACCACTAATATTGACTACTGAGCCCAGGTTACATCAAATACCATGCAAAGCTCTTTCATCTATATCATTTTAATCTCCACAATGAGATGTGAAGGTAATTTTTATGTCTCCCATCTTGCAGAAGAAGGAACTGAGGTTCTGAGAAGTTAAGGAACTTGCCCAAGGAACACATCTAGGGGGATGTGTTTGACATTCAACCTGACATTCTTTTGTCTATGCCATGTAGCCTAAGAGGAAGAATAACATCCTTCCTGAAATTGACTTGTAAAATTTAATTGGCAGACTTAAAAATAAGAGTTTTGAATGCTGGATGGAAAATTGATGATTTTAGGTCCATTAAAAACATCCAGAATTCCCTTTTCATAACCAAGGATGTAAAGCAAAGGCTGTGGCAATGGAGTGACAGTTGAAAATGTTGGCTAGAGAATGCAGACTACCGTGGCATCAGTGTGACTGGTCGAAGAAATGGAGAACTAACGCAGGATTGCCACTCACTGCTGGGCTGGGGTGTACCACCCAGCACTGAGGGAGGTCGCTTAATGCCATGTTCTATATGAAGGTTCACACTGGAGCCGTGCAGCCCACAACCTGTAGGGACACGAGCAGCAGTCCTGGCAAAGTCCTGAACGCTAGCTGAGGCTCGGCCACTGTAGCAAAACTGATCTGGACAACTCATTCCCTTTCAGTTTTGATGTTCCCATTACAAAATAACTATGAAGGTTGGTTTTAAAATTCTGTTTTTAAACTTATACTATGCAATAGTTTTGGAGGGCAAATGGGAAAAGAACATGGTTAGCTTTTGTGGGTTTATAGCATAATAAATAGAAGATGGTGCACTGGTTTGAATTAATCTTTTTTTGGATTTTTTCTTCATAAATGTAAAATTATACATTTTTGTGCCCTGTTACTCATATTTTGTAAGCACTATCCACTTAGTACCACCAAATCCTTGTTTATGTTTTGTTGTTAGAGCTTGATTGTTACTTTATTTATTTGAAAAAAAAACTTTAAATCCTCATCTGAGGATATTTTTCCATTGATTTTTAAGGAGAGTGGAAGAGAGAGGGAAAGACAGAGATAAATGTCAGTGTGAGAGAAACACATTGATTGATTGCCTCCTTCACTCGCCTCCACCAGGGCCTGGGCTGGGGAGAAGCCTGCAACAAAGGTACATGACCTTGACTGGAAATGAACCCAAGACCCTTAAGTCCACAGGCTTACCCTCTATCTACTGAGCCAAACTGGATAGGGCTGATTGTTGTTTTAAATTAATAATAGAGATGAGGTGATTTTCTATATTATTATGTAAGGAGAGGTTTTCCTTGAGTTGAGATAGCAGTACTGGGGAAGAAGGAGATGTGCACCTTAGTCTTTGTTTCTGTACTTGGAAACACACATTTATTAATTGAGCAAAATGATGATGGGAGAAAAAAATATGTTAATATCTAAGATAAAGATGTGATCAAGACACAGAATGATTTTTTTTAAAAAGTGATGAGAATAATTGACATCTTTTCTTTTGGATAATATGAAATAAAATTTGGCAATGAGATTTAACACATCTTAAATTTTCCTTAAAGGTGGAAATAAACTATTTAGGCTATAAATTAAATGCTCAGTAATGACCAGGAGGCAGGCTGCAATAAATATTCCTTCTGTTTTCATAAATTATTTCTCTATCAGTAGAGAAGCTTTTATGACAAATAAAAAAGCCCAGAGCAAAACTAATTATGATATTTACATCTTTGAGACTGACTTGATAGTTGTTTTTTATTGTTTCTGCCCAGCCCCTTTAAAGGGAAATAAGATTTAATAATAAAGTACTTTGTAGCATTATTGATGGTCACCAATTAAATCTGGCACAGTTGAGGTGGCTTTATTTTGTAAAGTTCATCATGAGAAGACAGGTTTTCATGATTTTTCTATTAATATTCCATTTGACTTGGAAATTTTTGTCCTTGAAATTCTGTTATTAATTTAACTAATGTAGTAATTAGGGATTCATTTCTCTTACCTTTGTATCAAATAACTGAGGATTAGGCAGATGGTAAGCAGAAATCCAAGAGAGGGGGGGTCTAGCTCAGAACCAGAACCCTTTGTCTTTTGTGACTATCCTCATAAGCCTTCCTTCCCTCCTAGCTGCTCTGGGGCAAGGTGTGTTAGCACCCTATGCCAGAATTGGGCATCATAAACTCTTAAGTTTTGATCTAAGCTTGGTATCTAATTTTGTAGTCTTTTTTGGGGGGGGGGGTGTTTAATCCTTATCTGAGGATATTTTTTCCATTGACTTTTTTTTTTTTTAGAAAGAATGGAAGAGAGAGGGAAAAGCTGAGAGAAACATTGATGTGAGAGAAACACATTGATTGGTTGCCTCCTGCACATGCCCTGACCAAGGGCCTGGACCTGCAACTGAGGTATGTGCCCTTGACCAGAATCAAACCCAGGACCCTTTGGTCCACAGGCCAACACTCTATCCATTGAGTCAAACTGGGTAGGGGTGATTTTGTAGTCTTTTAAGTGCTAGTTAACTCTAACAGTCTAAGGGTCAGTGGTAGCTATGTTAGGGCAAAGACAAAAAATAATTTATAGTCTGATTCAGTTGGTATCTTCAGGCCAGAAACATAAACCAGAAGTTGATGATGTAATTAAACAAAAGTACAGAACACATTGCCAAGGTCTACTGAGATCACAATTTGAATTGAAGGAGAAGAAACCTCTAGGAAGGCTTTCTTCCACTTCCTGACCTTTTCATATTGTGAACAATAAGGACATCTAACCTCCTCAGGCTTTAAGGAAGGCTGTTCAATTTGTCTCCGTGTACAAACTGATACAACTGAGGTCAGAAAATGTTAAAAGCCTAAAGTGTCTAAATTGATGGGTAAACAAACATTCAGTAGCCTTTCAACAAGTTGAAAAATTCATTTTCTGGAGACTCTTGACAAAGGAGGTATCTAGTAGTAGATTTTGTTTTTCTAAGACAAGCACAGAAAAAGGTCAGCAATCATTAGTGATTTTGACCTGCTGTTAGTAGGTGGTTATTCTTCGTAATGGGTGGAGAACCAACCATTAAAAGGACTATTTTCAGTCTTTATCATAGTGTCTTATGTATCTACTGTCTTCTGCTGCAAAATAAAATTTTCAAGAATAATTATAATTCAGTAGGAATTGGATGCCCAACATATGAAGGGAATGATATACAAGTATACTACTTCCACTGGCATTGTCACTAGCAGTTGAAGACACATGTCTTGTCCCATCATGTGTGTCAACATTACCTATTTGAAAAGAACCAATTTCTCAGTCAACAATTTTGTACCTTGGGAATAACTCAGAAATAATAACCACCTTAGGAATATCTGTATTGAGGCCAAAGAAAACAAAGGGATATGTTGGGAGAATAATGCAAACATATTAAAAAACAAAAACTAGAGAGTAAATGTGATTGTGGAAACTGTGGCCTGTTACAAAGCGGTGAGAGGCAGCTGCCTCACAATGCGAATCAAGGTGTTCTTTACCTGAACTATATTGTTTGACCTTGTTCTCTCCTCTTCTCAATATTGTTTCTCCACTCATGGGAATCTCATCAATGAGGGAACAAAAGTCAAGAGAAAAATAAAACATGGTCTAAGGATAACCCATAAAAGAACTTTGGCTGAGCTTATAAAAAGAAAAGAGCTTTGATTCATTAAAGAACTTTAGGTTGGGAAAAATCTTAGAGGTTATCTATCTGACCTCATGATTTTATAGATGAAGAAACTGAGGTTTATTGTTAATTAATTCACACACCTATTCAGAGATTTGACAAATGGATATTGCCCTAATCCAGGCACTGGTGAACAAGAGAGATAATGTCTATGGCCCACTGAGTTTACATTCTAGTTGGGGAGACAGTCAAAACAGATAAGTAACTAAGTTTAGATTGTGATATGTGCTGGGCAGAAAACACATCAGGATGAGAGTGACTGCCATCTAACTCTAGGATGGATGGTTGAGGAAGCTTTCTCTGAAATGGTGGCATTTGGGCTGCTACCTGAATGATCAATAGGAGTTAACCACAGAGCATTCCAGCAAGATGGAGCAGCAAACACAAAATCCCAAGGCAGGAATGAACTCAGTAAACTTGAGTAACAGAAAAAGGTTGGGTGGTTGGAGCTTGGTGAACAAGAGGGAAAAGGCGGGGATACAATCAGAGAAATGGGCCAGGGCAAGATCACAAAGGCCTGTTGGCTGTAGTCACAAGTTTACCTTAAGATAATCTAATCAGAAGAGCAGAGTATAATGAGGTTTAAGCAAGGGAATAGGACTGTCACTTCCCCAAACAGAATCACCTGGTTTAGAACCTTTGTTCAAGAAGCATTTATTTATTGTCTTCTCTGTGCACAGAATAGTGCAACATGCTATGTGCTGAGGAGTTATAGAAAGACGATTTTGGATACTCTTCTTGCCTTTTAGAAGTTCAAAATTTGATGATACTATAAGACTCACAAATGAAACAATTGATGCTTTACCTCTACCACATATCAAAACACGAAACATGATGTGGTCCAATGGGAAGGAACTCTGGGTTAAAAAAAACTAATTGAATATGCTTCTCAAAGTTTTGGTTTTGTCTTCCAGTAAAAGGAATAATAATACCTGCCCTGCTTATCTTTTCAGAGTAGTGTGATAGATTAAAAAAAGATAATGTTTGCACACATGCTTTGGAAAGACACTCTCAAAACCATAAAGTACTATACAATTGTGGAGAGTGTGTACTATAGGTAGCTAGGCTTGGATAAGGGACCAGATTATGGAGAGTTTTACATAGATTAAGAATTTATTTTGGAGGTAAAAGAGAGCTCATTATAGGTTTATAAAAAAGGGAAAACAATGGTCAATAGTACTTTCATTTACCCATTCATGAATATATGGAAAGCTGAGTAGGGAGGAAGAAGAAAAGGAAAAGATTGTTCTCAAGATTTTGAATTCTAATTCCTGGGACAGGGATAATTCTATTGCAGGACATTCTGTGAAGGGTCCACTATTCATGGATAGATAATGAGCCAGGGTCTGAAAACATTGATAACCAGGAGATGGCATACCCGTCAGGCAGGGCTGTGCTGCAGGGAGGTGAAGATCCTAGGCAGGTGGCTCAGATTTGACGATCATCATTTTGTAGTAGGTTGAACATGAAGTAGGCTCTGTTAATGAGTGGAAGTAAATAGAGAAAGTACTGAGAAATGAGGGCTCAATATCTTTTATACCCAGAAATCAAAACAAAAGAAGAAGGCAGAATGACATGTAGGGAATAGGACTGAGGAAGCACAGATGTTCTTTTTCCTAGGAATGCCTTGCCTGCTGTCCCTTCCTTGTGAATCTTGACCTTCTGGATACCACTTGAACTTCTGGACCCAGCTCACATTCTCCAGGACATTTTCTTTCGCTTGGTTTGTTGGGTGAAAGGATCCAAGACATGTGACTCTGACACCCAGTGTATCTTCTAGTAACGTGCCATGCCTGTTTGTTAACTATGGGATTCTTTTCTGACTTCCCTACTGGATTATACATTTCTTAAAGGCAGAGATGGTGCCAAACCCAGTGGTAAGTATAGACATGACTTCATCAATAAATATTTGAGCCGAAACTGGTTTGGCTCAGTAGATAGAGCGTTAACCTGAGGACTGAAGGGTCCCAGGTTCGATTCCAGTCAAGGACATGTACCTTGGTTGCGGGCACATCTCTGGTAGGGGATGTGCAGGAGGCAGCTGGTCTATGTCTCTCTCTCATCGATGTTTCTAGCTCTCTAGCTCTCTCCCTTCCTCTCTGTAAAAAATCAATAAAATATATTTAAAAAAATAAATAAATATTTGACAAACAACTGCATCCAGAAGCAAGAAAGTAGGTGGCTTTAAGAAGAAGCAATGGTAGACAAAAGTAATACACAGTGTGGGAATATTAAGTATTGATAGGAATGTTTGATTCAAGGTTAGGAGTCATTATAGATCTTCAAGAGGCAGAATTAGTAAAATAGGACTGGAGTGGCCTGATGGAGATCTCATTGTAGGGGGTGGGGATGGATGAAGAAAAGAGATGGAGGAGTCAAATAGAGATGGAGGAGTAATTTGCACCCAAAGTTTGGTGGGGAAGTAAAGGAGATTGGGGGAGAAGAAGAGGTTTTGTCCATTTTTATTTTATTTTTTTAGTTTGTTTTTGAGATGAAGAAAATCAGAAATCATGGATACATGCCCCAGAATAATAATTATCTATTACTCCTATATAATGCCAGACATTTAGACATTTTTGACATTGTGCTGTCCACATTCACCTGGAAAATGCCCCTTAGGCACAAGTTAAAACAGAATGTGGTGGCACCATATTCCATCCCGAGCTATGACTAAATGCTCTGCCGATAGTCAGTCTATGGGCCTTTTTAACCTAGATGGCAACTGCAAGTTTTAATTTATTATTTATGAACCTCTACAGCTACACTTCCACGAGAATGAATTGCTGGTTCATTTATCAGGTGTGAAGGAGGGGATGTTAACAGGTAGGCCTGAGAACTAGGGAGAAAGGATAACCTATTTAAATCATTGTTGGTGAAGGTGTGGAGAGGTTCCTGACAGGACAGTGAAGTAAGGTAGAGGGAATGCCAGAAGCTGATTGATGTACCTCCTTTGGATCAGAAAGTGTAAATCTCTTTCACAGAGATTTGAGGTTGACAGCATTTGTTCCTTCAAACTTTTATTGGCAGGTATGTTAAATTAGCCATCTCATTTATTCCAATTAAAATATACCCCTCCTCAGGTATATCTGTGCCTGGATTTTCAGACTGATAAACTTCTGTCCACCTTTCAAGACCCAGCTGGAAGGCTACCTCCTTTTCCCAAGTTTCTTAGTTGATGCGGTGGTTTTCTTCTCTATATTTCTTCAGTACTTGGTACTGTGTACACTGTGTGGTGTTATAATCTATTTTGGACACAAAGTCTTTTCTGGTAGGCTGAGGTCTTTTAGATCAGGGGTCATGTCTTAATACTTTCTGTATCCTTTGCATCTTGCACAAATCGGCCAAATAGGCACTTAATAGCAGTTTGATGGAATGAATGAAATGAAATGAATGAATGAATGAACTGACCTTATACAAACTTAGATTGTTCTCAAATACATAGTTGGGTAATAATTTTCTTTTTAAGACCACCTCTGCTGAAAAAAGAGGCAACTGTGGGGTGAGGATTAGGCAAGAGGAGATAAAGAATCCAAGTGACGAGTAGTCGTTTCAGGAGAAGGAACCACCAGGAGGCAGGTGAGGGAGTGGGTGAAGAAGGCTGAATGGACTGGCCAGTGTTTTTTGGACGCTTAGATGGGTGTGCCAGGGAGGCACCAAAGTTATGGGATTTGTGTGGAACAATGTCGTGGAGGGCTCTTTTCTGAAGCTGTCAGGCTCATCTATGCAAGGCCACCTCTGGTTGAAAAAAAGTGAGCTGTGTGGAACAAAAGTAATCTTCAGAAGTCCACAAAATGATGCCAAGAAAATTTCCCAAAGGCAGAGATTGCTGTAGAAGTTTCTAGAAAACAGAGACTGACACATACTTGTGTGTGGCAACAGCTTTATCATTCAAAATGTGTTCCTCTTTTCTGGCAAAAGCTATGGTTTCTTCTGTCTTGCATTGGAGGACTCTGCCCAGAAGGTATAATAACCTTTGGTCTTACTGGAATATGATGTTTCATTTGTTTTAAAAGAGTTTGCTTCTCAGAAGTTCAAAAATATTCAAACCAGCTAAACTGTTTAAAGTTTGGCAATACAAAGTACTTTTATATGAAAATATAATACATTTAAATGTAAATTCAATTAATCCATTGAATAGTTTATTTAAACTATAGTGAAACCTAATGGTTATATGAACAAGTCAAATTGCAATTGATATAGTTTCTGTTCCATAAATTAGAAATTAGACATTTATAAAGGTTTAAAAAGCCAAACCTTACATATGGTGTTTGGATATATTTTCTCTCCCCAGTACAGTACATTTCATCATTTATTGAAATTTTCAGGGAGTGGGTCATCATTAATGGATGTGAACTGAGAAAGGCTGACACACAGTTTGGGTGTGGATTGCTGAAAGAAGGGCAATAAGAGTTTCCTGGCCTTGCAAATGCATGAAGGTAAGATCAGAAATTTGGAGATCACCCTGTGACCTAGAAAAATATTTCCTACAGTGGCTTGTCTGAAGACCCAGGTGTCTTTTTGTGTTTAGATGGCATGTAGTATATAACTGTCCCCGCCTTTGGTGGCTCCTTGGAGGTCCTAAAACAGGGGATAATGCAAAGAGCATTAGCCTTGAGTCCCAGCTTTGTCACATATACTCTGGGTGATATTGAACAAATTATTTACCTTTGTCGTGCCTCAGCTTTATGCTCTCCAACATGAAGCAGTTGATACTTGCCCAATCCACTTTACAAGTATGAAGTTATAAAAGTTATAGAATTCTATAACTGAAAGTAAACATACCCATCAGACATAAACTCTTCACTTTCTGGGTCAATCCAAGAAGACAAAATGGGACCTCTTAGGACTGACACTGATCCAATGTGTATGGCCTCTCATCAAGGAGGGATCTGGGTGCATATTTCCCCGACTCAGATTCTCTTTCTTGGTGGAATATCTTCTGGGTCTAATGTTCCAGGGAATACACTTTGGTGAAATGTTGGTACAATGGCATCATGGACAAAGTACACTAGGATTATAGGGGATTCTGACAAATGATGGAGGGATTTTGAGCAAGACTAATTTCTGAAAAAACAGGCAAATGATTAATTCAGTCATGACTTATAATCACAAACATATGGAGACTGGGTTACTGGCATATGGATTATAAAATAAGAAAAATTTAATATCTAAAATAGAACCATTTAGCCAGAACTATTGACTGCTATCTCCTATGAATTTTGTGGAACCACAATGAAAAAAGCATCATAAGATCCTACTAAACCACATAGATTATTTTATGGCTTTAAAGTCACACTCATGGTTACTTTTTATCTCTTTCTATGTGATGCTGGCTTGTACTGCAAAACGTCATTGCTGCTCCTTGACCAGTTCTTTCACCTGCAACGTGTGGTGGCTCGCCTGTCATAGTGGTGGGGCGATCAGGTCTACCAACACTGGTCAGAGCGCCTGCTTGAGATTCACTATTCCTGAAGGAAAGACTAATTCAGTTCCTTATTTAAAAAATCTTATAAGGTTGTTGGCAGTTTGGGTCCGCATAGCTAAGAAATATGGAAACTAGGACTCCAGGGAATTTTTGAATTTGGAAAATTGACTTGACCTTTCATTGTTTCAGTTAGATGGTTGGGTGGTGATGGTTGATTTATGAGCCTGTTGAAAGCTATGCACCTTCTCCATAGAAAAAATGCATAAAATGAGTAGAATCTGGTGACTCAAAAAAGCCCTGTTTGTGATTACTCTTTGTTTAAAGCTGGAACCCTTTGTATTTAGAAATACTCTCTGTTGTTTCAAAACTAACCTGACTTTGTTTTATTTTCCCAAAGAAAACTTTAGTGTGTTGTATTAAGAAGATAGGTTGGGGGAATATTGGGTCCCTCCTCCAAAGTTATTTCTGTTAACTATATGTTGGAATCGACTACTTCATATTTTTCTGATTTGAACTGGAGGTTTGGTCTCGATGACTTCTTTCCTTCTCATGGGAAAAGAAGGTTTCCCTTTGAAAGAAAGAACATTGAGAAATCTTTAGTTGAGGACTCATTTGATTTTGTATTTGCAATAATACCCTAATATATTCCAAAGGAGAAGATTTGGATTCACCTGTCAGAACAAGGCTTGACTATTTAACACTCACTAGATTTGAAATCATACCACTCGGTTGTTCCTGAAGATGTATATCTATTAACCACTCCTTTCAAAGTGTCTGCCAACAAATGTCAGGGGGAGCTGTAATTTACAAGATCAGGAAATGTCTCAGAGATGATCAAAGCATTGAAGGCAGGGAGAAGAAATTTTAGAGGTGTCTTTGAGCCAGCACAAATTTTTCTTTCCTGCTCAAGTTAGAATCTCAGGGCCTCAGAAACATGCTAAATCTCACAGTTCCTGGCACATACCTGGTGTATGTGCCCTCTAAAAATGAGATCTACTCATGATGTAAGTTGGAAAATGGAGGATAATGTCGAGAATACCGTAATGGGTATGCTTGTCTTATATTCCACATAAAATTATGGATGCATCAATATTTTGCAATAATGTAATATCTACCCAAACTTGGCACATTTGATTATAGAAACATACCATAGTACAATGGTGGAAACCAGCAGAACTCAGTATGCTAGGTATGGACTAAGCATCTTTACATTAGTGCTTAATAAAATAATTGTGTATTGGAGGAACTGATGAATCCAAGACACATGGAAATAAACTTGAAGCTAGGCCTAGTCTTAGACACAGAAGTAAAATGCAGACCAAATAATTCCCTATAGCTTTGCTTAATTCCAGGAAAAGTGAAAGACTCAAGTAGAGGAGCCATTTATAATTCTTTTTTGACGTCTCTCTCAGTGAACAAACTCCCTTTCTGTTTGAAGAATTCCACACCTTATCAGTGCTAGTGGGAAAGAGAGAACATGTTCTACTATGGGAGTGGAAAAGGCCAGATGAGCGCTGTGCCAGCCTTCCTGAAAGCCAGGGGACAGACAGGTGACCTGACTTCCCTGCTTTAGGTTCAGTAGGTAGGGTGATGTAGAGGCAGGGACTGCTAGGACCCCATTCTGGTATGTGTGTGTATTGGGGAGGCTTGGAGGAAGGGTGTATAGCCATAGGGTCCTGCAGCCTGCATTGGAGATGCCAGTGGCTTAAGTGGCTGGTGCATGGCCAGCGTTTGGTGCACAGCCAGAGCCCTGAGAGCAGTGGGGTCCTCACAGGACAGTGTGGAAAATGGGGCACAGTTTGTGGTTTGTAGCCTCAAGCTTTGTTCTTGACTTAGTAGTCTTTTAAGAATCCCTATTCTGCCTAAATTAAAATTGTTTCTGTTCTACTAAGAATCCTGACAAATACAATCCCTATTTGATTGTGTCATATTTTTAGTTCCCTGCTGAGAAGCCACAAAGCCAGGCTTTCTCAATGCTCCGTACGGAGCATGATTGCCCACCCTGCAGAGAAGACATTGGAAAACATTGCCAACTTGATTGTGGTGCTTAAAATAACATATCTCCAACTTACAATTTTGACATTTGTCTCTTACTCATGTTGTGTGACAACATCACATGTCTTCTGTGAAGAACATTGGGCAAGACCAGAAAGTTATACTAATTTCCAAGGAAATGATACACATCTACCAGTGAACAAAAGCCGGCACCCATTAAGTGCAGGAAAAAAACAAACTCTCTTTCTGTTTGAAGAATTCCACACCATATCGGTCCTAGTGGGAAAGAGAGAACATAGTCCACTATGGGCTTTTGTTGTTGCAAGGTCTTTCCAGACCAGGGTCCTCAATGCTAGATGCCCCTTAGGATCCCTTAGAGCAGTGGTTCTCAACCTTTCTAATGCCGAGACCCTTTAATACAGTGCCTCATGTTGTGGTGACCCCCAACCATAAAATTATTTTCTTTTTTCTTTTTTTTAATATATTTTATTGATTTTACACAGAGATGTAAAATATATGAATTGAGAGGGATAGAGAGTTAGAAACATCGATGAGAGAGATACATCGACCAGCTGCCTCTTGCACACTCCCCACCAGGGATGTGCCCGCAACCAAGGTACGTGCCCTTGACCGGAATCGAACCTGGGACCCTTCAGTCTGCAAGCCGACGCTCTATCCACTGAGCCAAACCGGTTTTGGCCATAACATTATTTTCATTGCTACTTCATAACTGTAATCTTTCTACTGTTAATGAATCGTAATGCAAATATCTGTGTTTTCTGGTGGTCTTAGGCTCTACAGCAGTGGCTCTCAACCTGTGCGACAGGTTGAGAACTGCTAGCAGGGTTGCCTAAGACCATCAGAAAATACAGATATTTACATTACAATTCATAGCAGTAGCAAAATTTCAGTTATGAAGTAGCAATGAAAATAATTTTATGGTTGGGGGTCACCACAACATGAGGCACTGTATTAAAGGGTCGTTGAGAACCACTGACTTAGAGCAATGGGAAAAATTCTTCATAGCTAGATCCTACCCAACCCAGATCAATTAAACTGGAATTCCTGGCATGGGGACCTGGTATTTTATTTTATTTTTAAAATTTTAATTATTTACTTATTTTTAATCCTCACCCTAGGATACTTTTCTCATTGATTTCTAGAGAGAGTGGAAGGGAGGGAGGAAGGGGAGAAAGATTGGAGAAACATCGATGTAAGAGAGACACATCCATTGGCTGCCTCCCCCCACACACCCCTACTGGGGCTAGGGCACCTGTCACTGAGGTAGGTGCCCTTTCCAGGAATCCAACCACAATCCTTTTGGTTCATGGGCTTCTAACTATGGAGCAAAACCAACCAGGGCTCAGCATCAGTATTTTAAAGGTCTCTAGATGATCTTAATGTGCAGCCAGATTATGATCCACCCTAACCAGGACCGTTCCCTAGCTCTAAGCTTTGGGTGTGGTTTCAGTATCATGTGTACAGAGAGGTACTATCGACTTCTCTGTAACGTATATGCCCTGAAATAGCACTGACCTTTTTGACTTCTATATCACATTGCCTTGCTATCAGATTCGGTGATATGATAGCACTATCTTTGACTTGTCTCCTTTTACCTTTGCTGCTTTCTAGGTTTCTCTGGCCTGCTGAATGGCTGGCTATGGATGCTTATCTGCATATAATAAAATTCAATTCATTTTTCAAACTATATTTCATGGACTTATTTTCCAAATACATTTGTCTGCCCTTCCATTTCAAATTTCTCTGTCTTTAGGCCATTTAGATAATTAAATTTTATATGAGTGTGTGTGTGTTTTTAAGGCACCAGAGAATATGTTACTGTGTTTAATTTTAGACATTAATTCATTCTATGTGTTAATAGGGCAGTCTTAAAATGTGTCAGTCTACCTTTCACAATGATTGGCTTTAGTTGGTTTTCCATTTCAGAGTTTGGGTTTGGATTAAAAATTAAATATGCTTTAACTCTTCTCATTATAACACTTTGCATACATCCAATTAAATTTTACTAATTAGCTTTCTACCATCATTAATGTTTAAATGTTGTGTGTTCAGGCAAAGTCACTGTTAATTTCCAACTATTCATATTGCCAATTATCTTACAATCAGGTTTATTTCGCCATGGAGATATATATATATATATATATATATATATATATATATATATATACATATTTCTGGATTGTCTCTACTGTCTACTGTAACTGGAGTGTAGTTTGAGGTTGAAGATTCATTTATAAGATTTACCACTTAATCAGAAATGTTAGAGAGATAATGTCCTTTAATCATTAACTGATGAAGACTGAAAATCTGTTCATATCCACTATTTAATAAAAATCAGAATTTCTGATTCAAATAATTCATTTTCTATATCCATATTCGACACTATAAGCTCAACAGAAATTTTACTCTTCACTTGTACAAAAAATCCACGTGAAATTGAATTTATTCTAGATATGAAACACCCAAAGAGTGAAATTCATTCTACAATAGGGATTCCTCTTAATGAGATGGCTTTTCCCACTTTCTGCTTAATTGTTCCACTAAAACAACAGAGTTTAACTATGGTATAAACTCTTCAATAATAGTTGGGGTTGCCAGAAATGAAAGTAGCTTATATGATACAGTGGCATAAAGATTAAAGAGTTGCCATTGGTGTGTCTTTTTTTCCCACAGAAAAAAGAAAGCTTTATAAGTTGAAGTTTAGTTTTATCCTGTATATACGCAGTTGTGATACATATATGGTATTCTTTGAGTAATTGATGGGTAGTCAGTGCACATTACATTGTCATGGGATCATTGAAGTTACAATGAGATAATACATATCTTGAGGATTCAGACTATGTCTTTTCCATGGCATGTTTTTTTTTTTTCATCTGTAAAACAAGAGGATAGGACAAGATGATGGCTAAAGTCTTACTGATCACCACAATTCAAGTTCTTGGCCTTGCTCTCTAGATCCTAGCACAAAATTGAATGGTTAATAAATACTTATAAATGTGAATGATGTTTCTATATTTCACTGATTCAAAAATAGACTTTTTGTTTCACATTTACTGTCTCTCTAACAAAATGCATCTTATGATCGATGATGTATCAAAGTTCAATTGATAGTGGGTTCCTTGTATTTTTGCTCCCACTCTTAGTAGAATACATTAATGGTGCATCTTATAGTAAAGAGGGAGCTTAGGTCTAATAAAATAGGGCATTTATTCTTACTTTTCCCCCAAAAATAATTTGAAGCAGTTTATCAAAGTACAAAAAATTGGGTCATATAAATAGATATAATATAAAATTAAAATAAAGCAAATTAAAAAATAAAACAAACATAAGGACTTGTCAAAATGTAGCTGGGGGTTCTGCATTTTGGCTAAATCTTAATGGTATCTGAGTAAAAATGGGAAATAAGAATGATCCTTTCTTTCTAGAAAAAGCTTAGAGTAGAAGTCTGTAAATTCTTTAATATTCGATAAACAAGCTCTCCACAATCCAGTTTTCCTATATCAAGATTTTCTAGGATCTTAGGAACTACCCTTCCTGCTTTCCCAGGCCCCAGCAACATTTTTGTTTCCTTTATAAATTTCTTACCCTGACCACACTATGTCTCATTTGTCACTACCTATTCATTTCAGCTTATCAGAAAACCAATATTTAGTGCGTTTCACTAACGAACCAGTAATTGGAATTGCATGTGCTACAAGAGCAAGCACGTCTCTGACTTTATGTTGTTGTGTGTGTTTTTTTCTCAACCACAAATTGATAAGATTAGGATGATGCTATTTTAGACCCAGAAGTCAAACAAATGGTTAATGTTTAGAAATACCTTGACGTGATGCATTTATCGTAGAGATTATCACAGCAGTAAGACTATTTAGAATTTGTGGTTATTTCATTTTCCCCCCTCACAGAGTGTATTGATATATGTGCCTAGATTCTGGTGTTTATCATCACCTTGACAGTGTCTATTAACAGGCTGAGGAGAAAAATATCCGTCTGGATAAAAGTGACAGTGTCACGGGCTGATTGTATGGCTCAATGTTATGATGGAGCAAGGGGCTGTCTTAATGAAGCAATCCTTCCCTTGATCTATTAAAAAAAAGAAATCTTAAATTTTCCATGTTAAGTCTAATAGAACTACGATCTAATTTTATAGTTTTGCTCACAGGATTTTTTTATCTGCATTGAAATATTTTCTTTTAAAAACAACATTGGTTTATTACACATATTTCTACACAACTTTTATCAGCATCTTTATTAGTTTATTGATCACATTACTCTTGATTATAGTTATATCCAATTAAACATTTGATGCATTTAAATGCACTCCACTTTTTGTAAGTATGCTAGTTATATGTCATGTACAAGTGAACATTGTTGTGAAGTTTTGTGGGAATGCATGAGTGGCATTTCATACAACTCAATGCAAGATTATGAAAACATTGAAAAATCATTTACTCCTATTTTTCACAGGGCTTGATGTACAGTCAGGTTACAATCTTGTTGAACAGTCAGGAAAACCGTTTGACTTGGTAATAAAGAAACTGAAGATGCTTTCCTGTAGGACAATTAGTTCTGGAAACAGAAGCATGTGTCAGTTGACGTACATCTGTGATACAAGCTCCGCTTCTGCTCAGCATAAGGTTATCTGAGAGTTGTTTTAGTTGGACATGAAATGGGATGTCCATGACATTCAAGGCCAGCGGCCCATGTGATTCTATAATTACTTTTGCCACTTTGCTTTTGTGGAGTCATTCATTATGAGGCTGGTCTTATCTTGTCATACCTCCGTGTCATTAACAATGTTTCAGTGTATTAGTGACCAAATGCAGGTTTAACGGGTTGGCGATTAGAGTGGGCCAGCTGCCAGCAGACTGAGTGGCTTCTGAAACTTTGTCATGGTTTAGCGAAGTTCTGTTACATGGCAGCAATAATATTGGAATCATGAGAAATAGGCTTTTCTCTAATGCCTAACATCCATGAAAATGAAAGGGTCCATACACGTAAACAAAGCCAAAAGGGTAGTTAACAAATTATAAATTATTATATATTTCCAAGTTAAGATAAATGGACAATTTAACATCACCCTAGCTTTTCATTGTAATAAAAAGGTAATAGTCTCAGCTTTTAAAGGGGAACAGAAAGAGAGAAAAAAAAAGCCTGAACCAAAGCTCAACTATGAGATGTGATGGTTTGATGTAAAATAGCATCCATTTAAGCTCAACTGTTTTGGATCCTCGGTTCATGTGTATGAACTTAGTGTTTTGTTTGTATGAACTTTAGTGAATGTGTTTTAGCTTCTCCCTCCTCTACCTTCCTTTCACCCCTACCTCCTTGCTCTCCAATGAGCATTATTTCTCAGTTACTCTAACTTTCCCTGGTGAAGGTCAAACTGAAGGTGTTAGGTGAAGGACAGGGTTGAATTTAAATAATGCTGTTTTCTGTTACAAAAATAGGGGAGGGTTCATTTCCTTTTAGAACGCAATTTATCTTTTTTTCTGGACAAACTTACATTTTTCAGTCAGATAAAAATGACATTGTTTGTTTGGTGAGCGTTTTTAAAAACTTAAATTAGGATGCCTCTTCAACTGCATTAAGCATCTTCAGATTCATTTATTTTCAAAGCTATAAATTGGGGTTTTTTTTTTTTGCTTTTGTGGGTTGGACTATAAAATATATAACTAGGTAATTTCATGGTGGCCTATTTCCAAACCCTGAAAAGATTTATGAAAATGTGGGCCTTTATTGTTTTAAAATAAATTATAGGAGAAAAAAATAAAAATAAAAATTTAAATTGAGTTGTAGGTCAAGGAAATGAACTTAAGGATTTCATATCTACCTTGGTAAGATTGCGTGAGTATAAAATCTGGAGTGTTAGACATGGAAATGTGAACTTTCCCAACCAGCTTACACAAGATGAGCAAGTTGCCATTGCAATGAAAACCAGTTCTGCGGTGTCCTGGGCTTTTTGTCTACATTGACATCTATGAAATCAAATGTTTTCAGGTCACTAGCAAAAAATGGAAGCATTAAATCAGGGGGAAGGAATTGCGTTAGGCCAAATTGAGTCTTGATGAACTTGAAAAGCTATGTTAACCCTTTTAACCCATCCCCAACAGAGGACTGCATGTCTGACAACATGCCCGGGGACTTGAAAAGCATTGAAATTGCGGAAGGCATTCCATCCCATTTAGGAATACATATCTGCCCACAAACAACTGGTTTAAAATTAGATTTTATAAATGCTTCTTTTTTTTCTGATAGGAGAAAGAAAACACTTAGATGTTACATGAAAGAGGTAAGATCAAATAAGAAACAGTTTCTAAACCTTTCGGCTGGAAATAATGGTTAGATTTTGTCTTTCTTTGTCACATCCCACAAATAACCATGAGGTTCGCATAAGAATTTTGACCCTAATATGAGTTAAAAGAGAAAAGAATTGATTCAAACTCGTCTCCTGCTGAAAGCAAGTTGCCCCAGATTAAAGGCCAAAATCTTAGGGATTTTTGTGCATGTAAAACCTCTTAACGTAAAATCATGTATTGTATTAAATTAAATGCATGTTATTTTGATCATTTTTTACATTGGTGAATTTACTGAAAGGTTTATCATTAAGTATAATAAATTCAATAAATGTTACATCATTTTTCATAGGAGGCATTGCAGAGAAAGTTGAGTCCAAATAATGTAATAATAAATCAAAATGAACAAAAAACACCAAATAAATCATATATATATATATATATATATATATATATATATATATATTCTAGATCCAGACTGATGTGTAAAGAGAAAATTGTGGAGACAGTGCAATTGGACCATGTAAATCATTTTTAAAGAATCAAGTTCACAGCTGGCTGTCTGGACCTGGGCCATACGTTATTATCTGAGAATGTTCTTTTCTTCTTTCATCAAATTTTGCAAATGTATTACAACATTTCATCTGTCAGTCCTAATACTGAAAGGCCATCTAAGCCTTGAAATTAACCACATTCTGTCTTATAAGTAATATCATGTGAGTGGGCAAAAGTCTCTGCCAGCAGACCCCAAATCCTGCATAAATGAGAGAACAGCTCATTCATTAATAAATAGTTGATTCAAAGGGTGTGTGTGTGGGGGTCATGTGCATTATGGTAAAGTTATTCATAGAGGAGATCCAGTTCTTTGTTTTTGGGTTTGGGTAGTATCTTTAAAAAATATATATCTATATCTATATCTATATCTATATCTATATCTATATCTATATCTATATCTATATCTATCTATCTATCTATCTATCTATCTATATATACTTTAATTTAAAAGTTAAAATATTATCTAGCTAGAAATCTATTTTTATTATTCATAATTGCATAGGTCTTTCTTTTAAATTAGCAGATGATTGTGAGTTTTTTCAGATTTCACTATTTTTTCAAATGGCTTTTTTTTTTCAAGTTCAGAGTTTGTCAGTTTGTTTATGGAGCTGTAGACATTGTTATAGATTGAGCAGAATACAAAAAAAAGAAAAAAAAGACAAATGAACCACTGTCTGAACTAAATAAATTAGCCAAATTAAGAATTTTGAAAACTGCAGAGTTGGTCCTCTCCCTGCCAGATGGACTCTTCTTCAGCCACTTCACGCAGTAAAATCGATGGTGAGCTGCCGGGCCAGCGTGGCTCAGTGGTTGAGCATTGACCTATGAACCAGGAGGTCATGGTTCAGTTCCAGGTTAGGGCACATACCCGGGTTGTGGACTCAATCCCCAGTGGGGGGTATGCAGGAGGCAGCTGACCAATGATTCTCTCTCTTCATTAATGTTTCTCTCTCTCTCTCCCCAAAATCAATAAAAATATATTTTTAAAAATTAATGGTGAACTAATTATACTCTAGCAGGAAGTGCAGCCCAAAATATTTTTTTGTCATATGACTTCACATCTAGTATTTTAAAACCATGAACTTTGCCCTAAGCTGACATTGTATCTTGAGATATTGGCTATTGACAGCGATATATAATGTACATTTTATAACTTATAATAAACGAACTTGTATGTATCATGGGTGCATACACAGATGTGTGTTTTTTCTTTCTGAGAGCTGTATGCAATTTAAAAAATTGAGATAATTTATTGCAACAATGAATCAATGAATTTTTGCATTTGGTAAGGAAAGGTTTCAAGGGTTTTTCTGTATGTATGTTGATCTTGCTGTCGTATAGACAGCTTTTTGGTCTTACGGAAGCAGCCCTAAGGTTGGTTCTGTCTGTGTAACCCCACTTTTCTATAAAATGGAAATATGTATAGGGCTGGTGTGAAGATTGAGCACATGGATGTGGGAAACATACTTAGCACAATGCCAGCCACATGGTGAAGGCGCAATGAGTGCTAGCTCCCTACCCCCTCTGGTATATCACATGAAGAAGAAGTTGTATTATGTAAGCAGGAACTTGATAGACGGGTGTGTGGTTCCCATGCCCCAATTTTCTTGGGCCTCTCAGACAAGACTCTGGGATCAAGTGCTTTAATGACTGAGAGTGCTCTGAGTTATCTGGATCCTAGAACTCGTTTCCCACCTTTAATTCTCTTGTTTTACTTGACAAAAAGTAAAAGAAACTCCTGAGATGCTCAGCATATCCTAAGAGTAGGTAAGAGAAAAATAGGATATGGAGAACTCATTTGAAGTTATGCTATACTTTAAAAGAAATTGTTTCTAGGGTCCTAGAAAGATCTAAAGGGTTATGATTAAATTTCAAAATGACTAGTACATCTCTATTCTGGAAAGGCTTTCTAATAGTTGTCTTTTCAATCAATTTCAGATTCACATAATATGAAAAAGATTAGGTTCCTGCCAAGTAGAAGAGCTCAATACACTGCTATCATATTTGCGACAAACCTGGTGCAAGATACTCCATGCACTGACTTCCTCTCCCTCTCCCCAGCTTTATTAAAATGCAATTGACATATAACACTGTGTGAGTTCAAGGTATGCAAGGAGATCATTTGCTATATTGTGAAATTTTTGCCCCATGAACGATAATTAATGCATCCTTTATAATTACCATTTTTTGTTATTGTTATGGTGAGAACATTTAAGAATTACTCTGATAGCAACATTCAAGTGGACAATTTAGCATTGTTAACTATAGTCACCACACTGTGCCTTAGAACCTCAGAACTTACTCACCTTATAGCTGAAAGTTTGTACTCTTTGACCACCATCTCCCCATTTCCCCCACCCACCCAGCTCCTGGTAACCATCCTTCTCTGACTTTTCGATGTTGACACTTTTCGATTTCTCATACACTGGTAAGTGAGATCATACTCTGTCTGACTTATTTTACTTAATAAAATGCCCTCTAGGTCCACCCATGGTGTCACAAATGTGGGAATTTTCTTCTTTTGATGGTTGAATAATATTCCATTTTACACACATGCACACATACACAGCATTTTCTTCATTCATTCACCCATCTGTGGACACTTAGATTGTTTCCATGTCTTGACTATTGTGAATAATGGTGCAATAAACATGGGAGTGCAGATATTCCTTGAAGGCAGTGACTTTATTTCCTTTGGACATACATACCCAGAAGTGGAATAGCTGGATCATATGGTAGTTCTATTTTTAATTTTTTGAGGAACCTCATACTGTTTCCCACAGCGGCTGTACCAACTGCTGACTTCTTTGAGTGGTTTTGACACTTCTGTCAACACTGTGCCATATTTCGTCATAACTTTTGGAATTTTTATGTTTAAATCTTGATTGCTTTTATTTCTCACTGGAGCTGACTTTTTTTCTTTTAACTCGGAAAGCTGTACTTTATTTACTGTTTAATCTAATACATGTACTATTTTTTTGTCTTTTTATTTGTCTCCAAAACAACCCAAAATATTTTGCCTCCAAACAACCCTGAGTATTTACAAACATCATTATTAAGAAAATAACTTTGGCAAGGTCGCTTAAGTAAGCCCTTCCTTTCCCTAATGGATCACATGCAGGCAATTGTTAACATTTAACATTGGATTACACTTCATTGAGTTTGCATCTGAACAGTATAAACCATCTTGTGTTCCAGCTAATAATGTAGTGCTGCTTTCTAGCAATTTCTCAAGTAGCTCTGTTTTCTTCTATAGGCATGCATAATACTTCTACACCGGGATTGATTTTTTTAAGCTCATTGTAAATAGCAAGATAAACAACCTATGGACTAAATTCTGTGCAAGTGTGCATACTTTAAGTGGGTTAAAGAACTCCTAATGTTGATATTTCTTTAGCTTGGCAGTAAAACAAAATCAATTCTAATTTAATAGGAGCTCACAAACCAAGTTTTGCTTTCATTGCCCTTTTAAAAAGAGTAAAGGGCTGTAGTTATAAACAGAATTAGTAATTGCTTGGTTGATGAGCCTGTTGAATAGCAGATGATTTTTATTCAATCTATTCCTTTTAAAATCCATTACCTTAATTTTAGATATATTACTTGATAACAAGTACTTGATCAAAATGCTTGCATTAAACCCATTTATAATTTTGCAAAGTGATTTTTAATTCCCCCTAAACACCCTTGTTCCTGGCAGAGGAAAAATATTGCTTGTAGGCTATTCAAAATTGGCTCTGTTTTTCTTAGATGATCTTTAATTACACTTTAAAGCAGAATTTCTTTATGGGGAATTGAAATTCTGCTTGTTAGAAAATTACAGAGGGTATTTGGGGATCTGCTATTAGCTGCAGGAACAAATAGAGAGATTAGTAAGACAAATGATCAGTGGCCTTAAAAAATTACCTATGGGAGACAATTATTAGCCCAGGGAAGATCTGGTCACGAAAGCTGTCTATGTTATGAGCTTATCAGACCTGTTTTAGGAACTGCTGAGGAAAGAATCGAAGGTTTAGCAACTAGGAATTAGTGGAAATTAATCGATTTACTGTGGGCTGTTATTATGCCTCAGTTTATACCCAGGCTGGAGTTAGAGGTGAAGGATGAGGAAATGGAGGCCTGTGAGCCCAGGACTATGGAGGAGCCACACAGGAACGGAACCAGGGAAGAGGTTTCATGGTGATCGTTTGGAGTGAGAAGGCAGAGTGGAAGGTGTACAAAAAGCAGACAAAATAAATGGAATGCCTTTCCTCTTTCAAGAAGTCCAAAGGTGATCAGAATTTGGGGAAACCATCATGTCCCTAGTAATCTTTCTGAGAGTTTCCCATGTCATGGCTGCCTAAGCTGAAAGAAACCAGAGCTGATATGCCAAGCATGTTGGGCAGCAACATTATTGGAAGAATGTGAACATTTCATGAACTGATTCTTCAGCTGTCTTTACAGATGTTGCTATTTCCAACAGGAAATGTAATAACCTCTGGGACATACCTGGAGCTAGAGAGAGGGAACTGAGTGAGAATTAAGGGGATGGGGCCAGTGAGGAAATGACCAGGCAGTCTGTATGCATTCCTTATACCTGAGGTTTCACTCTAGTGCAGAAAGCACAAAGATCACCCAGAGGCGGGTATGTCAGCCAACCTATCCCTCCCTCTGAATGCCCATATGAAAACTCTATACCTTAGTAAAAGCTTAGGACATAGTAGATGTTCAATAATAATGTGTTGACTCAATGAATCAATAGTTACATTTATAAAAGATTGCATTAAAAAATTAGTCTTATTTATACATGGATTGATTTTGAAAAAACATGTTAACTTTTTTACCTACATTTTTTTCTTAAATTAGAAAAATGAGTGTGCCTCTTATTACACCAGAGCTTTCTTCCTAAGATTTATAATTTATTTTTAGTCATTGTTTAGGTATTTTGAAAAATTCTGACTACATCCAAGTCAATTTAACGACTTGTTAAATTTAACTACTTGCTAAACTACTGACACTACTCTGTATAAGGCACTTCATTAGGTTTGGGAAGATATAGAGAAAATCAACTCAATCTGTGCCTTCAAAGAACTTTTAAAAATGCACTAGTAATATCTGTATTCCAATTTTAAATTGGAATCACAGAAAGTGATCACACATGAGGCTGTGGGTGGATATGGTGAAAGAGGCAGATATTGTACCAACTATAGTCAGGTTGCATGAATCAATAGTCTTGATCAAAATACTGTAATGGCTGATGATGCTATTTATAGCTCTTCCTTGAGTTCCTCGCTGTGCTTCTGGGTGTTGTCTAAGCAAATTTGTCTTTATAACAGAGGTCATAAGCACATAGGTCAAGGAAAGCTCATTTTCCATGGACCAGACAGCATCAAATTCTCTGCCAAAAGTTTACTAGGAAGAAATGATAAGATTATTAACCAAGTGGAGGAGGCAATTCATTGACTTCTTTGTTGTTTATTGATGTTCAATTTGTGGGCTGGCACTATGTTTTGCACATCTTTGCTTCAGTCTTGTTTAGTGCACAGAGTGATAGAAAATTAATATTTGATGAATAAATATGTGAAAGGCCGTAGATAGCTGTTTCTATTCATTTATAACTTTATAACAAGGTCATTTGTAAGAGCAAGAAAGCTTTTTGTGGTTGTTGCTGTATATGGCCTAAAATTGCTGCAGCGAGCAAAGGGGCAACCCTGCAATCACTTCTGCGAGATCCCCAGCAGAGTTCACATTCTTCAAGGTCAGAGGCTGTCCTGGGGCACAGCGCCTGTTTGCTTCACAGGTGAAATGATCTGCCTTTCTGAATTTTGAATAAAATGCAGGATGTGAATGAGGAGATTATGGCCTCTTAATTAAGCCATAGTGCCAATATCTATTCATTTTTTTTAAAAAAATTTTCTTCTTATCTTTTTAATTCTCACCTGAGGATATTTCTCCATTAATTTTTAGAGAGTAGAAGAGAAAGGGAAAGACAGAGATAAATATAGATGTGAAAGAAACACATTGATTGGTTGCCTCTTGCCTGCGCCCTGACCAGGGAGGGGCCTGCAATGAAGGTCTGTGCTCTTGATTAGAATTGAATCTAGGACCCACAGGCCGATGCTCTATCCATTGAGCAAAACTAGCTAGGGCTCCCTTTTTCTTTTTTTTTCTTTTTCTTCTTTTTTTAAAAAAATATAGGTATTCTATTGATATTTCACAGAGAGGAAGGGAGAGAGAGATAGAAACGTTGATGAGAGAGAAACATCAACCAGCTGCCTCTTGCAAACCCCCTACTGGGGATGTGCCCACAACCAAGGTACATGCCCTTGACCGGAATCGAACCCGGGACCCTTCAGTCCTCAGACCGATGCTCTAACACTGAGCCAAACTGGCTTCGGCTCCCTTTTTCTTTTAAAGAACTGCTTCACTGTGGTTCACCTAATCTGTCTTATTTTTCCATCTCCTGATGGGAAAACTTAGAGAGACACTCAGCTCTCTCACCATATTCACACAGGTGTGTAAGCACATACATACATAGATATGTACACACATACCGTTACACCAATACACAGAGAAGAGACAGAGCAAGTAGTAAGGGAGTAGGAATAGAGAGATGCTAATGTTTTTTGGCAGTCTTCTTGAGTCTGAAAAAATCAGTGTCCATATCTGACCAAGGCCATAATGGTGTCCTACTCCCTAATCACCAGCTTCATCATTTCATTTCTGAATGACTTAACTTCTGGAATACATAGGAACTGGTTAACTGAATAAGCAATTCCTGAAAGGGAACAGTCTTAAAAAAATTAGAACAGGCAACTTAAACCTTAGCCACTTTAGTCTGGATTACTAAAGAGACATTTTCTTTTATGTCACTATGCAGGAGAGCAACACAATTTTAGTTTAAGCTGTAGCTGGGATTGTTCTTTAAAAACCTGACATTTATATACCTACAGATACCTCATTTTAAACAGTCTAGAGATTCAGTTCTGTTATTGTTCATTTATCCGGTGCTATAAGAAATTGGACAAATCTAGTGGTAGCAAAACATCGAGCTGACAGTGGGCCTGAGACACGGAATTTCTGGCACTTACGTGGTTATTTTATGATACCCACAAACTTTAGTTAAAGGTTCACAATTGCACAACATTCTATTCAAAGTAACCCAGAAATACTTTCTTAGTTTGGCAACTCAGTGACCCTCCCACACAGCACCTTTGGATTGACCATTGGTATTTCCAGAGTTTGGTGGAGGTTAGAGCTTTGATGAGTCACCCCAAAATATTGGCTCTAATCTCCCTGTGAGACCACTATGCATTTATTGTTTCCTTTCTTTATGATATCCCAAGGGAAATATACCATCTCTAACAAGCTGTAAAAGTCTTCCTTGCTTAAATGGTAGTGGCAGAAAGAAAAATAAGATACCGTGTTTACCATCAGCGATTTTCAAATTGTTGTGTCTTCCAGATGGCTTAGTGGGTTAGATTACTACAGTGAATACCGTTTTGAATTGGATTTATGTTGTTGTTGGTCTATTTTTTTTTTTCGTATCCAAAGGCATCAAATTAAAATCTTAGTTTTCTGGAATTTTAACATGACCCACAGTTTGGTGGTGGGGTGCGGAAATGTCACTTGTTATCTCCAACTGCTGCAATGTCAACTGACCACCGGCATTGTTTGCTTTGGGGAGATAATGTCTTCCAGCTGTTCCGTTAGCACCTCTTCCTTGTTTCTCCTATATGAGACACCACTTGCTTTTCACTGCAACCAAATAGTTACATCTCTAGATAAGAAAGACTAGACCGAGTCTATAGTAGGAAGTCTCTCAATCAATTAGAAATCAACACTTAGCTTCAAGGTGAGTGTCATCAAGGCCAAGAAGAAGCTACCAGCTACTAAGCCAACTGCAGAGAGATCAGTCTTTCCCTGCTATATAAAAGCTCTCACGTGTTATTTTTAACTCAGCTAAGTGAATTACTTATTATTAACGTAGATATGGGGTTAGAGCAAATGCAGATGGGTACCTAGATTCCAATATTGGCCTGTTCTACTCAACGTAGACTCAAGAAAATGGACAATTCCCATCAAAACACTCTACTGTAACGGAGCTTTCAATATGCAGCCACAAAGGCAGCCCTCCCCATACTCTATATTAGCTTTTCAAATATGTCTTCTTTTGGCTTTCACAGATTTAATAAAACCTCCATCAAATGTTGGTGTTGCTGCAGCCCCAAACAATCAAATTTTAAGGACTTGTGAGGGCTCACCTGGATTTGCACGGCCCCAGGGCCAGACGGAGTTTTATTAAACCTGAGCTCACACTGTTGGAGATGTCTGTGGAGTCAAGTGAAGGAGCAACTGGAGTCACTCCATGGCGGGCCAGAGCCGGTCGGCAACCCTCCTCACAGGCATCCTTTCAACTTTGCTTTCCCGTTGTATGTTGCAGTGCTTACCTAGAGTTTTCACAGAAGGATTCATTTAGGATTAGCCTAATTGGATAAACACAAAACGGCATAATTTATGGGCCAGAATAGTTTTCCCTGGTTGGGTTGCTGACTAGCATTTCCTGTCTCCCTAATGCAGTATTGCAAAGCCCCATACTGTTATAATCAGAATTTCATCTTTGAGTCAATCTAGTTCATTTGCATGATATGATTTTACTATAAGCCAGATGTAGAGATAATTGTTCATGAAGATAGCCTTTTCTTCAAGCAAAGGAATGGAGATTTATGTATGGTTCTCCCCCCCCCCCCAACCCTCTTCTAAGGGAAATGGATAAGTCCAGTAGCAGAACTTATCACTGTGGGAATTATACTGAATTCTTGTCACTGCTTCCAAAAAAAGAGAGATAACTTAGGAAAATAATAAATATTGTGGTTTAGATCTTGCTAATGAGATTGGATAAATAGAAGAGCACATGCTGGGAAGATGTTAACCATCGCGGTACTTTCCTGTTTAAAAACCCGCAATGACTCCTGTTTGTTACATCAAGTTTAGGTTCCTTTACTTGTGATTCTAGCACTTGCATAATCTGGGTCCACCCTTACTGCCCAATATGATTGACCCTGCTCGTTACTACATGCCCTCCACCAGGGATCGATGAGCGGTGATAATCACTCCCCATGGACCCCGCATATGGCGTCATGCCTCATTTGCTGAAAACAAATGATGGCCTTTGCACCGGCTGGCCCCTTCACGTTGACTGTTCAACTTCTTCTTTCTGCTGGTTAAATATCAGCCGTCTTTACAGGTGCTGCTCAAGACCCATCGTCTCAGGGATAAGAAGCGAACTCTTTCCTATGCTAAACTTTTGCTTCTGTGGTAGGCTGAAAAATGTCCTCCCGAGATATGCCTGCACCCTGATTTCCCACCTGTGCTAGTGCAGCCTTGAAGGCCCTTGGCTGATTCCTCCCCACCATCTCCCCTGTCCCAACACACTCCGAGGACCAGGACCCTTCTGGGCCTTTACTCATACTAGTTGTGTAAAAGCCTGTGAATGTAATCTTATTTTGAAACAGGTCTTTGCAGATGCAATTTAAGTGAAAGATCTTGAGGTGAGGAATTTATCCTGGATTATCTGAGTGGGACCAATGCCAACACCGGTGCCCTTATAAGAGAAAGGGAGAGGGAGATGTGAATCACACAGAAGAAAAAGAGGCAGTAAGACCCTGGAGGGAGAGATTGGAGTGGTGTGGCCACAAATTGAGGTATGCAGAGAATGAATTCTCCTTAGAATCTCTGTGGGGAATGCTACCTCTGACACCTTAACTTTGGACTATTGGCATCCAAACCATGAGAAGATCAATTTTTGTTGTTTTAAGCCATACGGTGTATGGCGATTTGTTACAGCAGCCACAGGAAACTAATTCACCTACTCTGGATAGTACTGTGCCTTTAATCTGGTACAGGTGAGCTCCAAATGGTTCCTTAACACTTCCTTGGTGACTGCTCTTTTCCAAAATAGATTATAAATTCTTGGCAGGCTCTCAGAGGAAAATAATAAATATTGTGGTTTAGATCTTGCTAATGGGATTGGATAAATAAAAGAGCATGTTAACCATATTTGGTCCTAGAATATAATTTAATTCTTTTGAAATAATTATCGGTTGTTTTAATATGCTGGGAGAGATAAAATGCTGTTGTATCCCAGTGATCTACTGATAATTTATATTCTTGCTTCAGGTAAATAGTTCACCTCTAGAATGAGATTGTGGGTCTAATAGACTGTTTTCTCTTAAGCTGGCTCTTGCAGCAGTGTGATAAATGCAGGTCGTTGATATGCATTTGCTATCTAGTTCAGTCTCTTTCTCATCAGCAAACCCTCTCCAACATGGTGATTTTCTGGTTGCATATTGCTAACCCATCTGCAGTCCATTCTCATCTGTTACAGAATGTCAACATTGTCACTTGCTCCTGCTCAAATTTCTACTCTTCCCACAAGAGGGACCAGAGGCTTATGAGGTTGCAGCATTGTATTTCAGCTTAGCATGCTGGACTTCTGCAACTCAAACAGGGTTAGTCAAATTAGCAGGAAATACACAATGCTAGACTTCATGAGGCCAATACCTGAATTTTCTCTGGTGCCCAGGGCTTCCTGGAGCAGTGCTCACAGTGACTCAACATTTTTTCACACAGCATGAATGAGTGGGGAAGGAAGCTCAACACTTTAGGCGGTAGTCTTCTGACAGTCCTTCAACATGATTCATTTATAAGGAAGCTGAATTTTCAAGAATTTGTTCCTTCAAGTTCAAGGTTTTTGGCTTCATTTTCATCTGTTCACTCACTGTCTCATATGTAACTCTAATAGTCAAAAGTAGAGGCTGATTTTATCCTTTAGAACCTCCTCTGAGGTGTGTATATATAAGGAATCTGAGTTGCAGAGGAACAATTCATCAAAGAGTCATCTGAGAGATCTGAGCCAGAAAAGTTGGTTCACCACATGGCTAATTTCTGGAGGCAGAGATAGAGACATTTGATCCAATTAACCTACAACTGCAATTTAAGGGTATTAAATATTAACCCATGGGGTTGGTCTAAAGGGAACTTCAATAATGATTCTAAACAAGGGGCTACTGGTATCAAAAGAGCTAGTGGTTTCCTATCTGTGTAAAGGAGAAGGGCAGTTTAGATACTGTAAAAAGTAATCCCATCACTCACTCTGCTCTTTATACTGTCCCCAAGCTCATCCTCTTGATAGACCTGTGTATAGGATCTGGGGGTTCCTGAGTTGACTTCTGTGAGAGGAATCATGTGTGCAAAATTCTCTATTTTTCCTGATTTACTGATCCCACGGATTTATATATTAGTACTAGGCAACCATAGTCTGTGTAGCACTTTTGCTTATTTCCCTTTAAAAAAATCTTCATAAGTGGGGGTGTTCTTTAGCTGTAAAACTATTTTATTCCTTTTCTGAGTGGTAATCCAATTGGTTTACTAGTAACTCATCCAGATATAGTTAAGATAGAATGATACAGAGAAGAGTCATTCTAATTTATAAAGAGCAATAATTTATGACAACCAAAGTCATCCAATTGGCTTCTGAGTCTCTCCTCAAAGTTCTAAATTAAAATTTCCTTCTCAGCAAACTGCAGGCCTGAGTCTCCCAAATCCGTTATTCTGTAAGAGGAGCCAATAGCCTAATGTCTCAATAATTTTTACCACTAATCAGGACCATATTCAGGATAGCTAAATTTAAAAAAAATAGAGATAATTTTAGACATTTTGTAGCATTTATTGGTTTATCAATGTCCTTTGATTCACATACAGAAACTGTCATTAAGCATGCCATCTGTTCTTGATCTAGTCTTTTAAAGTTTCTTTAAATCTTTTGTCAACACACCACATCAAGAATCACAGTGGGTAAAGCCAATTCCATTTTTAAGTAGCTCAGGAAAGGGCTTCATTGTTTATAGACATTTCTCATGATTTTTCTGTGGTCCTAAGATGAATTGGATGCCCACTATCAAATGCAATATATATACTTTACCTTCTGCTGATTTCAGAATGTCAACTAGACTTAAAATCACCTTAGGATTCTGGGATGACTTTAGAGAGGAGGTGATTCTTTTAAAAAAATATTTTATTGATTTTTTACAGAGAGGAAGGGAGAGGGATAGAGAGCTAGAAATGTCGATGAGAGAGAAACATCGGCCAGCTGCCTCTTGCACACCCTCTACCAGGGATGTGCCCACAACCAATGTACATGGCCTTGACCAGAATTGAACCCGGGATCTTTCAGTCCCCAGACTGACGCTCTACCACTGAGCCAAACTGGTTTCGGCGAGGAGGTGATTCTTGAAGAGTGACTTTTTCAGGCAGAAGAAACAGCATATTGGAAAGCCTGGCACCTTGGGTTCTCATAAGTGGTGCATATGGCTATAGCCCATTGTAGGTCCAAGTTGTAGCCCAAGCTCAGTATTGGAAGCTCTTAGCCCAGAGCTTTCACTCTTTAAATAAGTGCAACAGTCCCTTACTTCTCAGTTCAGAGAATTGCTTCGGTCTCTGCTGTTCATTTTATGTCATAAACCTGCCTTCACTTCTTTGTAGGTTTTCTGATTTTGTTCCTTTGCCTTCAGACAAGCTCCTTCCTCCTTCCCAGCCTTGGGGGCATTAACTAGCATGGAGGTTTTCCAGTACTTTTTGTTGAGGCTTTCCCCAAAATGATCTACACTTTCTTTTATTAAAAATATGTTTTTATTAATTTTTAGAGAGGAAGGACGAGAGAGGGATAAAGAGATAAAAACCTCGATGAGAGAAGAACATCATTGATCAGCTGCCTCCTGCACATCTCCTACTGGATTGAGCCCACAAACCAGGCCTGTGCCCTGAACAGGAATTGAACTGGTGACCTCTTGGTGCCTGGGTTGAGCCACACTGACCAAGTAATCTCTACTGTCATTGAATTCTCTTCGGGGGCAATCTGTAGTCTGAAAATAAGTGTCATTAGCCTCTGACTGTCACAGGCTTTGACTCAGACCTCATGCCTGAGGAATCTGCTACTCAAGAACTTAAACTGGAGTGGCAGGAAAAGGCCAGATTGCTGAGACCCTTGCTTGATAGGTTAAGGTATTTGGAGTCTCCACAGGGGCGGTGAACAGCTGGATGAATTTACACAGTGTACTGAGAAGATCAATATCTATTTTAGAAAGATGATCGTGGTGATTTGGTAGAAAGTAGGAAGAACTATTAGAAAACTGCGTTGATACTCAAGCTTGTGTTAATGTTCAAGTGAAAACTGAAGAACAAAGATAATAGCTGAGAAAATGAAAAAGGGAACGAGATTAAAGAGATTTTAAAATATAATAAAAACTGAGAATTGTTGCCTTGGATTTAAAAGTGAGGGGATGGGAAAGAGAGAGGCTAAGGGAATTTGGAGGATGATGGCTTCATATTCCCTGTCATTGGGAACCTAGAAGGATTATCAGGTTTAAGAGAATTTAATGGGACAATAATGGACTCTAAGTCATATACTTCTTGAGTTGAAGGCTCCTGAGGAATCCAGTGTAGGACCTCAGGAGGCAGTTAAAAGGATGAGAGAGAAGGCTGAAGGTATAGGTCTATAAGTTGTCGTTGGCACCCATATGTCGTGGTGGAATATTACTTAGCCCTTAAATTGCAATTATTAAGATTAAGTGGCAAAATGGGAACATAAAAAGAGCAGGACAGAAAATTGTATCTATTTTCTGATTTCAATTCTGTAATTGAAATTTATTTTTTAGAAAATGGATAAAAGTGAGAAGGGGAAATGAAAAAATTAAACTTAGCAAATTTGTTAAGAAAGTGGCTTCTTTTTAAATTTATTCATGTCCTGCCTCTTTTTTTCAAAAAGAATTTGTTAATTTCATATAAAAATTGACTTCCATTATTATTTGCATAATACATTAAAAATTAATATGAGATAGCATAAAAAAGAACTTTGTAAACTTACATTTGAATGATTTTTATAATAGGAATACTATTCTTTTTGCCTATGTGTAAAAGAGTGACATTTTTATAATTAGTGTCTAGCATTTTCTTCTAATTATTCACATTAGTATATGCATTCTCTACATCCTTTTGAAGATTACAATGAGCCAGGGAATTTTCTGAAAACTCAGAATATGAATAAAGCACAAGTAAAAGAAAAGTTCTGGATGAAATTTGCTTGAGTTATAAGACCTATTTATTGGAAAATTTCTGTGTGTCAGGCACAATGCCAATGATACATAAAAATAATGAAACATATTCCCTATCTTCAGGATTGGTAGAGTTTGGTGTAGGAGATGAAGAGTAAATAGGCAATTATTCTACAGGCTGGTGAATATGATCATAGGACCTTAATAAGGGCCTTATTATGTGTTCTTAAGGGGGCACATAACAGGGGCACTTGAGGGATTCCCAGAGGAGGTGGTGTCTGAACTAGGTCTTGAACTACATAGACAAGTTGAGAAGTTGAGTGAAGGGGCAGGAGAACATACTTTCCAAGAAGGGGAAAACATCATGTGCAAGTGATGTTTTCTTACACTTGGAGTAAGAAAATGTAACAAATTTGGTAAATTTGTAGAAGCATACTCTGGCTTTTCAAAGAGCTAGTGGAGAGGGCAAGAGAAGCTGAAGGCAGAGATTGTCCTGAACGGCCTTACTCACTATGGATTTTGAACTTGATCCTACAAGAGATGGGGAGACGTTGGAATGTTACTTTCATAAATAACACGATTCGAAAGGTGATTCTGGATGCAGTGTGGTGAATGGATTGGGTGGATTGGGAGGGGAGACCAAGAGACCTGCAGCTGTTGCTGTGACATGGAAAGATGAATTCAAGCCTGAGCTAGGTAACCAGGACAGGAGAGAAGGTAATGGAGATGAAAGATATCCATGCAGAGAAATCAGCAAGACTTGGTGACTGAGTGGAGGTGAGGGAAAGAGAAGAGTCAAGGATAACCCTTGGGTTTCTGGCTTCGGAAATTGGGGGTTTCCTCTCCCCTGAGATGGGAAAAGCAGGAGGAGCAGGTGTGGGTGTAAAGATGGTAAATTCAGTTTCAGTGCATTGAGTTGGAGGAGTCTGCGGGATAGCCAAGTGATGGAAATGTTTTGTGGGTAGTGATATATTCCGGTCAGGAGCATGGATGAGAGATCAGGGCTTTGATTACTCAGACGAGGGGAGTAAAACTGAAACTAATAGTTGAAGGACAAGTCAGTGCTGCTCTGTGTCTGGTACATGTAAGATGCAGATGTAAGTTTAGATGCATTGATGATCGAATGAAGAAATATAATCAGGTTTCCTTTGGAATCAGTCTTTAAGATTACCAATGATTAGTGAGAGTACTGAAGTTAGAAAAAAAGAGATTTACCCAATGACACAAGTTGGATTACAAACTTGGGCTGTGTGAATTTATAGCCAGTTCTCTTTCTGTCCTATTTTGCTGCTGGGATGGAGGCAGAAGAGAACTGAATGAAGAAAAACATAAAAGTGGAAACTGGCTTGGCTGGAGCAAGATGCAGAATGTTATCACCAAGTAGTGGTAAATGAAGCCACCATCCCTGGCCCTCACGCCCCCTCCCCACCCCCACCCCTTCCTAAATGTCAGTCATTCAACTTTTCATGGATTGGCCACTATCTTGGAGCCCAGATTTCTCCCCCTTTCCTTAGCTCAGGGGTCATTTAGCCTCTATGTGAAAGTTATAAAGGGCTGCTTTGTTCCAGGAGGAAAGTTGTCACCTGTACAAGTCAAAAGCCATGACTTCCATTGATCTGTGGCCCAGGAGAAAGTATGGATTTTCAAAGAGAAAGAGGCGATTTGTGTAATAGCTTTTTCAACGCCGCGATACTTCAGGGGCAACCGAGCTGTAATGTCATTTCCATGCTTCTAAATTGTTTCTATCATAGATGAAATGAAATGAAGCTGTTAATGACAAGACGAATGGGAAATGCATCTGGCAACTCTGTGAGGTATGCATCAGGCTGCCCTCTCTTCCGTGAGAGTGACACCTTGCTTTCATTCTGCCCAGGTCTTCAAAGTGAACTGGCAAATAGCATTAGCAGATCAGGTCGGGAGGACCTGAGTCCGCTTTGTAGTGAAACTTTGGTGTTTCTTGGCTGTTGGACACATTTGTGTTAAGTGCCCCAGTCTGTTCAAATATCAGATGAGGAATTTGGGGATTTGAAACGCACTGTCTCTCCCAGGTTGGCGGACAGTGTGCAGGGCAAGTTGCACGTTAAAGAAAACCAGCCATTTCTTAAGGGGTTGGCCTCACAGAGGCGTGGGTAAAGGTCAGGAAGACAGGCCTCGCTAGGCTGGAAGGTGTTTTATATTATCAAAGCAAGAGTTCCCAGGGCAGTTTGTTTTGTCCGGCTGCCTGGGGGGAAGATGAGTTTTCTAAATGACTTAACTAACTTCTTTTTTGGCATACTTTTGCCATTGGTTCATTTCCAGGTACCAGAAAGAATGTAAATATGGAATGAATCAACTTTTTCCACATTTTTCTCTAGCAGTTCTTTTATGAAGAACAGATTTTCCATAGAGGAAATTAAAAAATACATAAAACTGAGAAACTGTGGTGTTGTTGAGAACGGCCTCATTTTCCATGTCACTTTGTAACCGGCGGTGCCCCTGTATTCAAATGGCATGAATCTAAAGTATGGGGTTTGTTTCAATTAGCTTCATTTTTCTTTTCCTTCCAGAGGAGGAATTATCATAAATCCCTGAAATAACAGTGACTCACAGAGATGCTTGTGTCATTGCTTTGGGAATTTTTCATGGCTTCTCCCTGCCCCACACCCCTCAACTACACATACTTAGAGAAATGATTAAACTCTGATTTAATACCTTGGATACAGGTCTTTTGCCTAAATTAGGAATGAGGAGAGAAGAGCAATGGTATAACTCATGTCCCAAAGACAGACAAATTACTCCTTTGCAGTAAGATTGGGTAGAATGATTTCCCTCCACCCCCATTTTGGAGGATTTTTCTACACAAAACACAAGCATTTTCATTAGCATTTGGTTCGGATTTTTTTCTTGGACGCTCGTCTTTTGAATGAGTTGAAACTATTCTCCTGGTGCATCTGTAAACATCTGAAAATTAGATATTTGGTAAAAGGCAATTGATACGGACAGCTCAGAAAGCCAGAACTTTCTGTAAAGCTGTATCTGGATTGCCGTCGAAATGAAAACCGCATGTCCAACAGATGACATAAATATGAATCCAGACAAATGGCCATTGATAGTTTTGCCCGCGGTGCATCTTAGAAGGTTCAGGCGAGTGGCGGATGGTGTGAAGGGCAGCCTGTTCGGCATGCTGAAGGCAAGTGAAAGTCCCTTCCCTTCTGCTGTGACACTACAAGTCTAACCTTTACTGTCAGGGTCTCTGCCGAGTTTTCCAACAGCAGATGAGTGGGAATTCATGGAAAGAGCATGTGTTTCACCAGTTTCCTTTATTTCTCCCCCAGGACAGGCAGCTGTCGGGTCAGCTCCTCGCTGCAGAGCTTGAAGCCATCAAGAGCAGGGATATATTTGCCTTGTTCCGAGGGCAGGCTTTCTGCCAGCCCGGGAGATCACATAACTACCTTCAGGCCAGCATATCTGAGTCATCAGTGAGTGACCTCCCTGTCAGGCTGAAACCACAAAACGCGACTGATGAAGCCGGCTGCCCAGCTCCGGGTTCAGCACCCGAAGCAATAAACAGGAAGGGATGAATTCATTCGTGTTCACACCCCCATTTCTCTCCATGGTAGGAAACTAATTCCAGGGAGTAATAGTAGCATAAAATTGCAGCCACATAACTTTTATAACCCCGTTTGCCGTTTGCTCAAGTGGTTTACAATGAAATCCAGAGTCTTTGATAGGACTTGTTTCATATCCCAAGTTCTTAATGATTCTAGCTAGACAGAGTTTTGGAGAGAAAACCTGATTTCTTAAAATATGAATGTAAATATAATGGATTTTTTTTAAATTCTCACCTGAGGATATTTTCCCATTGATTTTTAGAGAGAATAAAAGAGAGAGGAAAAGACAGAGAGAAATATAGACAGAGTCCAGGGCTGGCAAGGAGCCTGCAATCAATGAACATGCCCTTGACTGGAATTGAATCCAGGACCCTTTGGTCTGTAGGCTGACGCTCTATCTACTGAGCAAAACTGACCAGGGCTATAATGTCTTTTCATTAGCAGACCTCACTTGTGTGAGTTGAGGAAGGCCAATTTTGTCATTAATTTACTTTACTTTTCTGAGTTCAGGGAGGTGAGCTTCTTGGGATGAGGGAGGAAGAAAATACTGATCCTTGTTTTCAGGTGTATGCATTCTTGTGTAAAGACTGAGAACTTACTTATGTCATTTAAGAGAATTGGCCCTCCTGTATTTCTTCTCAATAATATCATGTAATATTTACTTATGGCCACATAATTCACCCAGATCATTGCATTTTCTTCTTGAAACAATTCTTTGAGATTGATATTAATATTATTTGCCTCATGATGAAACCAAAACTAATGGGGTAAAGCCAGTAGTCATGCTAATTTGAATCCTGGCATTTGGACCACAGAGTCTGCGTTCTTATTCATTCGTTTAAAAAGCCATGAAAGAAGTGTGAATGAGCAGAGAGATGTATTAATTTTGCCTTCTTATCACAGGCTGTTGAATACCTGAATTTGTTATGTATATTTATTACATTAGCATTTAAGTGTTTGGTGTTTTATTCATTTTTCCAATACATATTTATTAAAAGTCTTCTATTTGTCAAACATTCTATGTTGGAGATATAGCTGTGAACAAAACACAGATAATCCCTATCTTTAAGGAAGTCACAGGCCAGAGGGAGATAGGTGCCGTCTACACAGCAGGAAGAAGCCCTACGGTGGGGCCCCTCTCCTGGCCTAGGGAGTCACAGCAAGGGTCACAGAAAGGAGATGTTTGAGTTGGGCCTTTTAGGATGTTTAGGTGTCTGTCAAGCATTCAGGGTGGGGAAGAGCATTTTAACTAAGAGATGGCTCATTTGGAAACTCTAAAGAGTTGGGTAGGAATGAAACCACCTACCCATGTTCCCTAAGGATAGTTGGAATCTCCATTCTCTCATTGCACAGATACCTTAACTCTCACTTACCTGGTGGATCCTTCCATAGCCTTCATGTTTTGGTTAGATGTTACTTCATCTGGGAAGACATCCCTAACGCTCTCATTGTGAGTCAGAAGTTCACCCATAGAATTCAGTGTTTCTCACCGTCCTACCACTTATGACTTTTCATTTTAATCACCCCTTACCTATTTATCTGATGCTTCAGACTATAATAAGCCTTTTGGAGTCAGGGACTATGTCTTTAAAACTAGCACATAAAATATTTTATATATAGTTTGAAGGCGTATGGGAGGAAGATGAGGATGAGGGATAAATAGGAGCATGCCATGAAGGAGAGGCCAATAGGAACATGGCAAGCAGTTGCTCTCCTGTGTAAGCTCATGGCTAACCCAACAGACATTCTCTCTCCCTTTTCTTTTGCCACCTCCATTCAGGAGCTGCACAGGTGAAATTTAAAAAAGTTAAACAACAGAAAGAGCCAGAGATGAGCACATTTTAAAAAAATGTAGGATGAAGAGTATTTCAGCCTCCCTTGTCAAGAGGTACCATGTGACAAAATTCTGGCTAATGAGTCCCAAGCAGAGAGCTGCTGGGAGGGCTCAGGGAAAGTGTTTGCCTTTCTGATGAAAGGGGAGTTTTGATATTGCTGAGCTGCTGAACCAGTGCCAGGAATCCTCTACTTCTGGCCTTCTCTTTATGTGAGAAAAATAATCCTGTCTTTCTGTTGTCTGTTACTTGCAGCAAAATGCACTCCTAATTGCAATAGCAAGTAATAGTAAGAATAGCTATACTTATTGAACACTTAGTATAATCATGGTTCCGAATGATTTACCTGTAGTTATACCAAATAATCTTCACAATAACTCTACATGGAAGGTGGTATTATTACCATCATTCCAGTTTACAGATGAGAAATAGAAATTAACTCATTTAAAACTTCCACGGTCAACCAGTCAGAGCCAAGATTCAAACCAAGGAAATCCCACCTTAGAGTTTGCTCTTGAGCACTGTGCATAATGCCACGGGAAGGAACTTGAACCTCATTTTGAGGTTGGTGAGGTGGTGGAGAAGGCAGTATAATGGTCACCTAAAATGTTCATGATCTGATTCTCAGAACCTGTGCAGTACATGCTACAGAATGAATGAAAGTTTCTAATCAGCTGATTTTAAGATGGGGAGATTATATCAGATTACCCAGTGGGCCTCATGTAATCAACCATAATGGACCTTAAAGGTGCAAGAGGGAAGCAGCAGAGGAGGTCAGAGTGAGGCAGACAAGGACTCAACCTGCTGTTGCTGAAGACAGAGGAAGGGTCCATGAGCCAGTGAATGATGGTAGAAGAGGCAATGAAATGGATTCTTCTCTAGAGTCTCCAAAAGGTTTGCAACCTTGCTAATACCTTGATGTTAGCCCAGTGAGACCCTTGTCAGAATGCTAATCTACAGAATTGTAAGATAATAAAATTGTAGTTTTATGCCACTGCATTCACGATAATTTGTTAAGGCAACAATCATAAACTCATACAGGTGGCACTGAGGATTTTCCCGAGTCTGGGCACAATCAGATTTGATGGCTTCATGTTTAGTTATGTAGAATCTGAATTATTGAGAGGTAAGGCTGAAGGCTGAGCGATCAATTAGGAGGCATTGCAAAGGCAAAAGCAACAGAGGGTCGGGTCCTCTAAATCAGTGGATGTGGTTTTGTTTGCTTGTTTTTTAAAGCACTTTTGGAATAAATGTGGTGAAGTTGAAGAGAAGGAGTAAGAGATGAACACAATTTAAAATTTAGACTGAAGAGTAGACTCTTGTTGGAAATGGGTGTCAGAGAAAGCAGGGGAAGAAATGGATGTTGGCCAGTAGGGTGGGAGGGGTGTGTTGGTAGGGAGAATACCACACTGTTTCTGGTGATATTTGGGAGCAAACTGTTAGCTATGATGATAATGGCAGTATTTAGGCACAAGACTAAGCATCAACCCTGGCTTGATGGTTTCTCTATCAACTGAAGGAAGGGTGTTTGTCAACTAAAAGTGAGTGAGATTAGGTTCAAAATAGTCTCTATGCAGAATGGACTGTGTGTGTGGGGAGGTGTAGGGGGTAAGAGGAGGGGGACTATCTAGGTGAGATAAATACTTATCCTTTATGGCACAACTTTTTAAGGTTGTGTTATATATGTCTTCCTTCATCATATGTTCAGCAGCCTAGGAGTAGAAGCAGAGATGAGCATTTTAAGGAATGGGGATTTGGGAGAGAGGAGTGAGATTTTTTACTTCCCTTTGTAGAGGGGAAGTGATTTTTATGTGGAACAGAGGAAAAGATCTCATTTTGTCTGAGGTTTATTTCATGAATTTCCAACAAGCACATCCATTCTAAATTTTCCACACACCTCCCAATTTTGTTCAATAATAACTCTTCCCAGTGTCACAACTAGATCTTCCCTTCAAATTGGGTTCCTTGCCAAAACCAGTTTGGCTCAGTGGGTAGAGTGTGGCCTGTGGATTGAAAGGTCCCAGGTTCGATTTCGGTCAAGGGCATGTACCTTAGTTGTGGACTGCCGTGAGTTAGTGAGTTAGTTGAGAGGAGGAACTCCATCGGGGAGAAGGAGTGTGTTGCTGGAGCTCTGAAGGTAAATGATGTCTTAGGACTTATGTCCATCTTCCAGGTCCCCCAAATGGAGTGCCTGGGCTCGGCTGGTAAACCTCTTGGGGAGACATATCCTAAAAAGAATGCGCAGCTTGCTGGGTTCAGAGTTCTGTTTAATATCAAAAGAAACCTTTCTCATCTTTAAAAAAATGTTAAAAAGAGAGCCTGTAATCCCCAGTGCCTCAGATTTATGTTTTCCAAATGTGGACCTCGATTTCTCCATGTGCTGGATATCTTTTTAATGGGCTACAAATATTTGAAATGTGTAAACACCATGGGAGGATGAGTATTTTAAGTTTATAGGGATGTGGCTGGATTAGCAGAACGAGGATGTCATTATGGAAGGGGGAAGCAGGAGATGAGATGTCCCAGCAGTCCAAATTAGGGCAGGCGAAGCGGAAACATTCCCGCATTTGATCTTTCAAAGCAGTCACCTGGACAAAAGCAGGCAGCACCTTTCTGATTGGAGGCACACTTGGACTTTATCCTTTATCTGGCGAGACGGGATTGTGTTGCCCTTCCTCTGTACTGACCCACCTTGGAGGGAAGTGGGGTCACGTGTGTCTTAGAAACCCTCCCCTGGTGATCCTGATAGACTCTTCTCTGCTTCCACCCCAGTCCTTCCCCAGAGGGAATGAACAGGTTCAAAGCCAAATCCTGACATGATCAGAAAAGATTGCTTCTAAATATATTGGTGTGTTTTCAGTGGAAATAATCTCTGGAGTCTTCTGTGTGGTTTTCTTTAATGGGCTCCCTTGAGGGGACTCACCTCCACTGGAGACCTTCCGTTTCCCCAGGTGCAGAAGGGGATGAGGATGCCCTGCATGACGTTTGGGCGAAGATTAAATGAGATACTAATGTAGGTAAATCACTTGCACATGGAGAATTTTCAATAAATGTCATCTCCCTCCCTCATAAAAGCATCTGTTGATAATGGATTATTTCCTACTTTTCCTAATGCTTACTGATGTTTTCATGCCTTTATGGATAAGAGAATTTAGAACTGGAGTGGAAGCCCATGGGTCTCCGCTGTGGGTGTTTTGCTTGCTTGCTTTTGTCCCCTTGGTAAGTAGCAGGGTGGCATAATAGTGGGAACATGACCACCAGGAATCAGATTGATTTTATTTGAATCCCAGCCCCCCCCCTTTTTTTATGGAATCATCCTGGGCAAGTTTCTTAACTTCTTTGTGCCTCATTTTCCTTATTACAAAGTGTGTGGGGTGGTGGGGGTAGGGGACAGGTAATCCTGTATCATAGGGTTGTTCTGAGGATTCAATGAATTTATGTACGTGAAACATGTAGATCAAGGCCTCGCCTCAAGTAAGGCCTGTTAAAGTGATTGCTGTTACTGTTCTTGGTCATTACATATGAGGCATTTTTAATTATGTTCAATAAATGTTAGAGATTGTTTTTATTACTATGCGATCTGTGAAACATGGTCAGCGCTCGCTGGTCCATAAACCTAAATTCCAGATTCTTGAAAATCATTTCAGACTCAGAATGGTTTCTTGGGCCAGAAGTAGGAATTATTAGCAGTGATTAAAGTGGCAATAAAAGTCAGTCTGTGGAAGGTGATGGCTTGGCTGGCTGGGACTTGAAGGCCTTCCCTAAGGCTCCCTTCCTTTGGGTAGCAGAGGACTATCTGTTTCTTAAATACCAGAGACTCTACCGGCACATCAATGATCAATGGACCCAACTGTGCCCACAGACACAAATAAAAGTAAATAAGTTGGTTGTTAATATTTAAAATTTGGGTGGTTTGATATAAAACTCTGGATTTCCTGTCTCTCAAACAATTGGGGGCAGGGGAGATCTACCACTCTGGGCTTGCTCTCTATATGGCATCCTCTTCAACTTTGTAGAACTGTCCATGTTAGATTGTTCATTTGATTTCATCCACAGTCTCCACTCCTCCATAATGTCTTACACCCAGTCCACTTCACTCATCAGTCTTACTGCCTGATCTACAAATTCAGTAGGCCTCTGAATTTGCAGCTCTTACTCTTGGATTATATAAAAAAAGAGAAGTATTGCTGAGATGCAAGGCAGATGGTACTTTTCCATCATATCAGAAAAAGATACATATTTTCATCACAATGTGGAAAGAGATACTACTGTTCTTTCAGCCTTGATTTATAACATGTTTCCTCAGCATAAGAAATGGGTCACTTCACATATACCATCATCGGTATCTCTAAGTAGAGTCAATTCTTCCCCTCAGGTGTACCACATTGATGTCTATCATTCATTACTACCACAAAATGTTCACCAAAGATGGAAGCCATCAAGAAGTGGTATCAAAGACCATACATAGCCAAAATTAGTATGGTCTTTCCAGAGTCACACGAAATATATTCGGACACAGATATTCCTGGTAATGATGGCTTTGTAATAGAATTCTTCTGGAAATAACAGTTTTCTTGAATACCAGAGGACAAAAACAAAAATAAAGACACTTGAAATCTAACTGTGGGGACATCTTTAGAGGTCGAACATTTGAGAACTTGGGTACCAAGTTCCCATTTCTGGAATTAGAAGCAGGACATCTAAAGAAATGATGTGGCTGATCCTTAATATATCCAGGAAAATGGGGAACATATTTTAAATCTTACGTGAAGTTGTGTTTCCTTCTACCAAACCATCCCTCTGTCCCTAGTACCTCCTTTTTTTTTTAAAGAAAGCCATGGAATAAAAAGATGTGTTCAAACCATAGTAGCTCTGAAGGCAATGTCCTGTAATTTAGATTAATCAGAGACTCACAGGTAAGTGTCAAGTGTGCGTAGGTGAAAGATGTATTTGTCAGAAGTAGATGACAGTCAATCAGTGTCAGAATGAAAATGTTTCCTCTTCATTTGCCAGCATGGGAGAAGGTTCAGGAACTCTGTTTCCTCAAGGCTTCCTGGACCAAGCAGGAGACCATCGCTGACAGCTTGCACAACTCAGTGTTGCATTGTGCTACGCCAATTGCAAGACATGCTTCTGTATCAGCTGAGCTGTATGTTAATGTAACTGTCACATTAAATATTTGCTGCTGTGACTCAGTTAATGATTGTCATTAAAGTGTGGCAATATCTGGCATTTTAAGTGTTTGTGGTGCCTCACATACCCCTTGCTATTGTAAATAAGGCCACACATTCAGAACTAATTACATGTAAGCCATGATAGCAGGTTTATTTTTTACAACTATCTGAGCTGTGATCAGCACTTGTAATCACAAAGCAGAGAAAAAATAGGCAGTGACAGCAACACCTTCATCTTGAAAGTGAATTCTTGTTCTGAAGTGTTAGGAAGTATTAAGTATTTCTCAATAGAAGGGGAATATGATTAGTCAGAAGCAGACATAATTATAAAATAGTCTGAATCTGGCTTATATACTGTGTTTACATCCATACAGATTACAACATTACACAATTTTCTTAAAAGGTTTATTCAGTCTAGTAAATACCCCAAATTGTAAAGCCATACATATACATATACATATACATATACATATACATATACATATACATATACACACACACACACACACACACACAAACACAGTGAGTGGCCAGATTATTATGATCTCTGAACATATAATAGTCTGGCCACTAGTGTGTATCATACATAATAAAAGGCTAATATGCAAATTGTCCCCTTGACCAGGAGTTCAACCAGCAGGCAGGTAGCCAACTGCCCATGTCCCCTCCCCCTGGCCAGGCAGGCCGGATCCCACCCATGCACAAATTCATGCACTGGTCCTCTAATATATATATATATATATATATATATATATATATATATATGCACTGAGTGGCCAGATTATTATTTATTAATGTGTTCAGAGATCACAATAATCTGGCCATTATATATATATATATATATATATATATATATATATATATATATATATATATATTTGAACATCCAGGAAATTGGCTGTTCATATTTTGAGTCTCAGTGATGTGTTGTTTATTGTTTGTGATTTTTGGTTGAAGCAGAGTTATACATTGGTTAAAGCATAAAGAAGCCTTCCAGGCCTGTGTGGCTCAGTGGTTGATTGTCGACCCATGAACTGGGAGATCATGGTTCGATTCCTAGTCAGGGTGCATATCCAGGTTTTGGTTCTGTCCTCAGTGTGAGGCATGCAGGAGGGAGCTGACCAATGATTCCCTCTCATCACTGATGTTTCTATCTCTCCCTCTTCCTTCCTCTCTCTAAAATCAGTAAAAAAAAATAAAAATAAAAATAAAACATAAAGAAGCCTGATAATTTTTGGTTCCTTTTGTCTCAGCAATGCTTCTTATTTGTGTTGCAGTCCTGAGCATTTTCCAAAGCTTTCCTCCATGTTTGATATAAGAAATCAAAAATTTCTGGTTAAATGGTGTTAGACCAGGGAGTCTTAATCTGGAATTGATGGACTTCCTAGAATTCATGGACGGGGTTGGGGGCAAGAGGAAAGCACAACCCCCTTAAAATGCATACAGAATTTTACAGGTATGTATTTTTTTTTGGGGGGGGGTAGAGGGATTTTCCAGAGCTTTCTTCAGAATGTGAGATAAAATATTAAGTGTCATACATTTACAGCTTGCTTATACCACAGGAAGTAATGAAGAAGTGGTTCTCAAGAGACCTCATGGTGCCTGCACCCTTGAGAATGCCAAGACAACTGGCTGATGACAGTTGAGTAGGACTCTCTGAGGCAATTGCTGCTAATTTTTTTAAAAAAGTATATATATATTTTATTGATTTTTTTTACAGAGAAGAAGAGAGAGGGATAGAGAGTCAGAAACATCCATAGAGAGATTCATAGATCAGCTGCCTCTTGCACACCCCCTACTGGGGATATGTCCGCAACCGAGGTACTTGCCCTTACCAGAATCGAACCTGGGACCCTTCAGTCCATAGGCCGATACTCTATCCACAGAGCCAAACTGGTTTGCGGCTACTGCTAATTTTTAAAGAAATTCCAAAAACCCCAACTGGTAGGGTCCTTCTGAGAATGTTGGAATGGACTCCACTTCTCTCTTTTCAAGCACAGTGCTCAGATCCCTCCCCGAGTAAGACAGAGAAGGGGGAATGGTAGACCAGCTGTGACAGCAGCAGTAGCCCCCACAGCAGCCACTGACCACCTCCTTTTCTGTCCAGCATCCAGCCTGGGAGGCCAGAGCTCCCCTGGCCCTGTGGAAAATCTCTTTCCAGTGCAGTGGAGATTGTGTAGCTGACGGTGCTGAGCCACTTCTGGGCCTGGGGCAGAAGGAGACTGAGAAAAAGGATGCAGGTCCAAGAGTCAAGCTGGGGACTTGGAGACCAAGGACTGTGACAAAGGCCTGGCAACCTTCAGAGAGACTCTGAATCACTTGTCCTAGAATCCGAATTCTCGTCTCTTCACCTCGCTTCTCCTTTCCCCTGGCTGCTTCCTGGAGAGACTGCAGTGTTACTAGCAAATCCAAATTCTCAATACCTGTGAATTCCCCACTCTCCTGGTCTGTCTCCTGACCCTATTTCTTTGAACACTAATTCCCTCTGTTTTCTTTCTTCTATTTTGTATTTTTGTTCTCACTTATTAATATCTGAAGCTTGGTCTCTCCTTATCTTTTGGTTTGCCTTACCTTTTTGTCACCAAATTCAGTTCTTTTTTCTGGTTCATCCTCTCTCTCTCTCTCTCTCTCTCTCTCTCTCTCTCTCTCTCACACACACACACACACACACACACTCTCTCTCTCTCTCTCTCTCTCTCTCTCCCACCCCTTTTCTCTCTTTTTATGTTTTTTTATTCATAAGAGGGAGTAGGTGGAATGGGGGACTTTGGGGTCTTTGCTCATTCAAAATGATCTGAGAATTTGTAGCACAAAGCATCCGTATTTAATTTAACATTGGGCTTCCAATACCCTGTAGGCGATGAGAAGGAAATGGTTTTCTGTCTATAGAGAACCTGGGGTAGAGCATACTCCCCCAGGATGACTCTGGGTGGCACATTGGTTCTCTGGAACTACCATCACTGGGACCCCAGCGGTGGGCTTTTTGCTTGGGTGCAAAGAGTAATCCTGTTTTTGGGGTCTGACCTAATCCACCTGCATTTCTACTGAAACACAACTATATCTTGGAAAGATCTGTGGGTGTTGTTGGTAGCTTTCTGGCTCAATCTAGCTCCTAACTAGACTTTTAGCTAAATTCAAGCCTGACTCCTCATTTAATTCCCTCTTTCTTAGCCTTTGTTCCTCAAAAGGTCTCACAACAAGTGCGTATGCATGTGTGTGTGTGTGAGTGTGTGTGTGGGTGTGTGTTTATGCATGCCTTTGCTTCTGGCTCTCTATTCTGAACCAGTATATTTATTGAAATCCCTTCCCACTGTCACTGCCACCTCTTCCATGAAGCCTTCTTAAATCCTCAGCCAGCACGAGTGTCTCCCTCAGGCTCTGTGCTCTCCTAGGCCCTTCCCTGTGTTTCTGACACGTATTTATCACAGTGTACCTTGCACTGTAGCCAGGTTTGCACCTCCGGAGACAGAAACATGAGATCAGGGACATCTTTCTTTATCATCACCGTGCCAGAGACAGTGCTTTAGGAAATGGCCTTTGAATTGACGTGCCGGGTGGTCAGTGAGGACATTTATCCATAACCCTCTGCTTATTTCTCATGTCTAATAAAGACCCCCTTTGATACGCGTAATCACGTCCACAGCACTCATTAGCAGATCCATTTGGCACTGAGGGTTTCGATCCTCCCGTTAACCTTACGAGGGGGTGGATCATCCCCTCAGAGAGGAGGCCGAATCCTCTCCGTGGAACCAGCTCTCTAATCCTGGTCACTGATCTCCAGAGCCCCTGCCCTTTCCGCTTCACGCTGAGGTTTCTCACGGGATGGGGAAGTCCTGGGGGCATATTTTGCCAGTCTGCACTGTCCCTCAGCCATGGTGCTGACCAGGATGCTCAGCCATGCTGCCCCATTCCCCCTCCCCTCATATCCCCATTGCAGGAGGGGGTGAGGCAACTGTAGATGGGCTGGGGCACCTTGCTTGATTCGTTTTCCAGGGGAGCAGAGTCCACCAGTGCCTTTGTCCCGGGCTGCGGGGCGGGGTGTCCAGCGCTCTCCCCAGCTGAGACAGCGTCCTGACCATCTCCCAGGGAAGATCACAGCCCTTGTTTGCATACAGCTCCCACTCGCAGGCTGCTCTGGGGCAGAAGCCTGCTTTGATGTGTGTGCAGGCCTGGGAGGTTATGGCCCTAATTAATTCATGCATAACAATCTGAATTTCCTTTTCATTTGGACCGAAAGCATATTCATTTGGAAACTTCCACAACGCTGGCATTCTTAATGCTCCGATTGAATCTTATTTCCATAAGCCTGGCCAGGCTGATCGATGGGTAACACGGAAACAAAAAAGAGAATGCAACAAAAAAATGTTTCTTTTTAAATCACTGAAAACGCTTTCTGTTAGAAGATGCGTTCTTGTCATCGGTTTTAAAAAAAAAAATCAAGATTTTAGGGAAAAAAAACACACGCAACTTATAATAAGCAGCGGAATGTCAACCAACGCTTCGTCAGGATCTGGTGTTTGTGACGCGAATGCACCAGTTGACTAATCCACCCCGTTCTGTGGAAATGTCATGAAAATTGGAGAAAAAAAACAAAGAGCGTGAGGGAGATCACGGATATGAAAGCGCTTTGTAAACAGCAACGTGCTTCTAAAATGTGACTTATTATTATTATAGCTTGAATTCCGCAGTTCCCTTCCCCATGGTTAGAAAATATCAGAGGTCCCCTGACTCCTGTCAGACTCCTTTTTAATGATCTTTAAGCCTCATTCCTAAAGGCAGGCCAGTGATACTGGCAGGGAAAGTGCTTAATAATTTGTTTATGGTACAATGCTACCTAATTAGTAGATCTCATTAATTTCAATAAGGCATCACTGTGGCGCTTTCTCTCACCCCCTACCGTCAATCAGCCAGCAAGTTCTGCTGCCTTTGCCGACGAGACCCGTCTCTTGTCTCTTACATATGTGTTTAGTTTTCCTGCCACCTCCCCCGCTCCCCCCACACCCCGAGTCTGTGACCTCCTATTCCACACCCGGGCAGCAGCAACTCACACCCTTCTGCCATTGACCCTCCATGGAGCCAGAGGAATCTTCTAGAAAAATATCACGTTGGGCCATCCAACAGTGGATCCCTCCTTGTGGTCTGCAAGACTGTAGGCCCAGCCCTGTGTGCTACCAGCTTCTTACACCGGCTCTTCTCCTGCACTGGCCTTGGTTTTCAGTTCCTCAAACACTCAGAGCTTCTTTCCGCCTCAGGCTTGGCCTGTGTGGATCCTTTTGCCTGAAATGCCATCCATTGTCTTCCACCCGTGTGTGGGCTGGTGGCTAATCTGTCACGTTTCAGCTCAGCTCAAGTGCTCCTTCCTCTAGGAGCCTCCGCCATCGCTAGCTGCCTTATTTTCCTCTAGCTCTCGGTTTCTGACATCATCCTCTGTCTGTAATTATTTTGTTATTAATCTTTTCCTGATTGAAAATATATTTCAGCCGAAACCGGTTTAGCTCAGTGGTAGAGCATCGGTCTCCGGACTGAAAGGTCCCGGGTTCGATTCCGGTCAAGGGCATGTACATTGGTTGCGGGCACATCCCCAGTGGGGGGTGTGCAAGAGGCAGCTGGTCGATGTTTCTCTCTTATTGATGTTTCTAACTCTCTATCTCTCTCCCTTCCTCTCTGTAAAATATCAATAAAAAATATATATATTTGAAAATATATTTCATGAGGCTGACTCTATACCTCTATATTGTTCTCTGCTATTTCTCCAGATCATAGTCTGAGGCCTGGCACAAAAGGGGCCCTCACTTATGGGCTGGGTAAACCAGTGCTAACTAAAATTATCGACTGAGGGGGAAAAAAGTTCCAATAAAGTGATTTGGTGTATGTTGACAGGATGCTATAACAACTAGTAAAATTTGATTCGATGGAGAAAAATAGTGAAAATAACATTTTCACTAGTTATTGGTTAATTCCATCACAGGAGTAACTCATAGTTGAGAAAAATTACAGTGGGTGACGTAGAATTCTATAGCTATTGACATCTTTGGGTTAAATCAGCCATAAGTGCTTCAGAGGCTCATGATGTTTGGAATGCTTCTCAGTCAAATTTTGCAAATGAAAAGATCTATAGAATGCAGATCATCTACTTTTCCAGGAAATATTTGTTTTTGGGGTTAGTCCTCTTGACCAGTTTGAAAGGTTTGAGATGATGATTTTATTGTTTTCACACATCTGATGCATTTGTTCTAGTGAGTGTCATCTCATGGTAGAATGTGTTCATGGTGCAAATATTCCTTTTGCACCTCCTGTGCACCAGGCCCTCATCTTGGCATCAGCGAGACCCAGAGAGATAATATCTCTGCTCCAGGCATGGTTGGCTAACAAGTTCCCCTCTAGGAACTTAGGGGCTGCCACCTCCATGGAGTTTCAAGGAAGCTAGGAAGTCATGGCATGTTGGCCTGGTGGTTCCAAGAAAAGCCCCATGTCCTAATGAAGACCCAGTACGAGAATATCTGTGAGAAAGAAAAACAGATGAGGTCAATGTTCTTAATTAAAAAAAAAATAGATATTCTTACTAAAGGCCCGGTGCATGGAATTCATGCACTGGGAGGAGAGGGGGGCAGAAAGCTCCTCAGACCAGCTTGCGCCCTCTCTCAGTCTGGGGGCCCTTAGGGGATGTCTGACAGGTGGTTGAGGCATGCTTTCCCTGGGGAGCAGGCCTAAGCCATCAGTTGGACATCCTTAGCGCTGCTGGGGGGGGGGGGGCAGGAGAGGCTCCTTTCATAGCTGCTGTGCTTGCCAGCTGTGATCCCGGATCCTGGCTGAGCAGCGCTCCTCCTGTGGGAGTGTACTGACCACCAGGGGGCAGTGCCTGCATTGAGTGTCTGCCTCCTGGTGGTCAGGGAGTGTCATAACAACTGGTTGTTCTGCCCTTCGGTCAGTTTACATATTAGCTTTAGGATTACATATAGGATTCATTTCAGAGAGGATGGGAGGGGGAGATAGAAACATCAATAAGAGAGAATCATTGGTCAAGCTACCTCCTGCATGCCCCCTCCTGGGGATCGAACCCACAACCTAGGTATGTGCCCTAACCAGGAATTGAGCTGTGACTTTCTGGTTTGTAGGTCAACACTCAACCACTGAGTTATACTAGATGGGCTGGTCAAAGGCCACGAGAACAGTCATACTCTCAAGAAGAACCTCCTGAGAAGAGAGAAAAAGTTTGGACAAGTCCAGAGTATTTTCAAACTCACTGGGCTCCATGACCAAAACCATATTTGGGCTTGTCATTGTTGGCATCTAGTCACTGCTAAGGCAATGCGTAGTTGAGAGATAAATGAGCTTATAGAATTTGGGATTCAATGGCACATAACTGGAACTAAATTGTATTTTGTCAAATTTCATAATGACTCAGGAACAATTCAATAAATTTTCCTCCAAATTAACATCAGTAGAAAAGATTAAGCAAAATAAGAGCCTCTTGGGCAAAAGCCTGCCTCCTGGGATTTGCTCAAACCAAACTTTTCCCAGTTTTTCCATCCTTAGTTGACAAAGACATAAACTTGAGAGTGTTGGCAGGTGTTTAAGCCTTTAAGATTATTACGAAATCCGAGTTCCAACTTTTAGAAATGTTTAAAGAAGGGGCTTTTTTTTTCCCCTTGACATTTCTCATTTCTTCTAAGTATTGAAATATACCACCCATATAATAATTATGGGTCATAGAATTTCAGCGCTGGAAGGAACCCCGGAGACAATTTAGTCTAGTCCATGCATTTCTACAGAGGTGAAAAACCGAGACACGTGGACACAAATGGGCTTGCTTACGGCTATGCACAAGCCTTACTGTGCAGAGCTGGGACCCGAGATTCTTTCATCTTATGGAAATGCCTGTTATTGGACAGGTCCGGCTTCACTTTCTTATTTATGAAGCTCTATAAAGTCCCTGGAATTTGGTTCTGCTAAAAATATGAGATTTTGATGGTCAGTCAACTTAAGAGTTAATCTTACAATCACGATCTTGCTTTTTCCTCTGAGATGAGGCTGTTCGGAGGTAATGGGTGCCGTGGATGCTTGTTAAAAATGGAGTGTAAAGAAGATTTAAGGAGTTGGCACTGGACAGAATCGGTGTGTGGCATGAACACATCATTGTTGGGAACCCATTTCTTCCCTCTGATGTTTCTGCCAATGCCAACTCTATTTATTATTGAGTTTTGAAGCTCACACTCCCCTACCTCCCGCCCCCTCCCCCATGCCCTCATTCCCATTGCCTCATTGGGAGGCAGTTCCCGGCCCACAGCAGAGATGGCCACATGAGTCAAGTATCCTCGTGAACTTCGGCTTTTATGAGAAGGGTGTGTCCTTTTAGGACACCTTGGTTTCTGGTCCCACGGCATGTTGCTAACAGCTAGGCGCTACGTCACATGAAACCATGTGAATGGAAAGTAGGGAGAGTGCTTTCCATTGCAGCGGGGCAGCCCAGGCCTCTGGGATGGGGCGGGGTGTTAGTCATCAGCTTTCTCTGACAGCCAAAAGCCAAGCCACACAAATAGAAAGAAGGACCCTGTAGGTCTTTAAATGCCAACGGGCATGTTCTTTCTTTTTTATCTTTATTTTAAATAGAGGAAGGTACCCCGCCCCTTCTATGGAAACTATGTCCAGACTGGGAGAGGTATGGATATATACACGAGAATTTAAAAGGTACCAAGTGAGAAGGAATTTTGGCAGGAAAGAATCAGGAAGTGTTTTCTGAGTGGTGATGGTCTGACTCAGCCGTTTGAAAATACTTAGGAGTTACCTAGTTGCAACCAACGTTTTGTGCCTTTTTGGAAAAAAAAGAAATCGTATTTTTTTAAAATTGTCTTAACTGTTTGGGTAAATGGTCATTTTTGCTTCACCCACCCACAACACACACACACACACACACACACACACACACACACACACACACACACTACACACACACCACACACCTTATAGTGATATTTCTTGAGGCTGTGAACATCTCAGTTTTCGCAGGCTAAGAAGAAATGTAGCTAGTTGGTAGTTGGAAGACAGATCTGAAGGGAATAATAGCATTGGTAATCAGTAGGTCATATCTCCTTCCAGCCTGTTTCTAGCTGCTTTTGGACCTAGGCCTCAGGGGGGAAAAAATGAATTTCCCTTGGAGACAGTGGTAAATTGTATTTTATTAATTAGTGTCCACTTAAATTTGATTCAATACCCAGGGAAATTAGACTTGCTCTTAAATCACAAAAAATATCATGATACTAAAATAATATATTTAATAGGTATGATGTTTACAATAAAAAAAATTGCACCCTGCCAGTGTGGCACAGTGGTTGAGCGTTGATCTATGAACCAGGAGGTCACAGTTCAATTCTTTCAGGGCATATGCCAAGGGTTGCTGTCTTGATCCCTGATGGGAGGTGTGCAGGAGGTAGCTGGTTAATGACTCTCATCATTGATGTTTCTATTTCTCTCTCCCTCCCCCTTCCTCTCTGAAATCAATAAAAAAAATATTTTAAAAAAGTGCTTACTTTTATTGTCTTATAAAAGTGCCTTCCATATACCTTCCAGAATACATCCTTTGTTGAATTTTTATGGCACCATGGCGATTTATAATTTTTATAATATTCTGATGATGATGATGAAACATCCACATTTAAAAGTACTTATTAAGAACTAATAACGGATCCTACCAACAGTACTGAGTTCATTTTACTTAAGTGAAGTATCACAAATGAAGTTTCTGTTTTTCATACACTTTATCTGTCTGACATTTTTCTGCTTGGTGTTCCAAAGCCATTTGGCGTCAGAATTTTAGCTGGATGATCCATATTCCACTTGTGGAATTGGTCAAGATCAGAGAGCCTCTTCCTTTCCTGTGGCTTAGAAACTAAGCTGTTGATAGAGTTATTCTCCCCGGCATTTTGATCATGAATTTTGCACAGACCCACATCAAGGAAAAAAGCGGCCCTTTCGATGTCAGATTTGCAGAATGACTTCAGATGTTTTGACTAGATAGCTGCAGAAAAGAATGAAAATAGCACAAGTCGTGATATCCATTGCTGTCTTCCAAAATCCTCTGGGCTCGGTTATTGCTGGTTATCTATTGGAATACTAAGTTGTGGTTCTTACCCAGAGAAATTTGGCTTTGTTATTCCTCTTCAGATCTTACTAGTGTTTAGTGGACTTATTTTATATTTCAGGAGATGTCTCTCATCAGTATCTTCAACCGAAAGCAGAAAGAAACACTTGGTGTGAAAGATCTTTTCTTTTAAAAAAATGGGATTTGTTTTATGCAGAGATTTCAACATAGAAATACATGTAGATAACCACGTGCAAAAAATTTTGAGTCGGTTTCTTGCAAACGCATCCTCACTGTCTATGGGGAGCTTAGACACTTGCTCTGTGGTATGGCCATGGCACCTATACACCCTTTTGATGAGGATGCTATCTGAAAGCTGAGCTATTGTCAGTTCTCTCCACTCAGGTACTATGGACAGAGCACCTGTTGGATAGTTGGGAGAAGTTTATAGGGTGGGATAGAGGATACATTTGCTTCTCACTGATGCCCCTCATTTCTTCTTGACTACACAGAAGTCCTGTCTCTGAGGAGGCCAACATTGGGATGCTCACAGCATCCCAGGAGTCAATCATCTCTAATTTTTCCAGAGTCTGTTCTCTAGGATTCATTTTAGTTATGTCTAGAGGTATATTTGAAGGTCAGGATTACTCAGTGTTCAGATTGGGGGATGATAATTGGGGAGGTCATGAGTAGGGCAGAATGTGTCTATCAGCCAGCATCACTGACTTGGAGAGCCACAAAGAACCCGTCTCCAAATTTCGTACTTTTACTCGAAATTCCAAATTTACTTGCCCATGCTGAACAGTGGTGGGGTCCTCAGATGGCTCATTTATGCCTCACCTCACCCCGCCCAATGAGTACCAGCACCAAAGAATTGCCATGATGGCCTCAGCATTCCCTTAACACTACCCTGCTTCTTTGTGCACACGCAGAAAATAGGCAGTACCCAAAAGACTGCCCTTTTCCTCATCTCATGGACTTTTTATTGTTGTCTTCTACCAGTACCACTTGTGTGAACAGCATCAGAGTGTAATCATATGTGGTTGTCCTATTTAGGTCTGAGGAAAAGGCCTCAACCTGTGGGTAGGGAGAAGCACAGTCCCTGAAGGAGGTGGTCAGCCTAGATTTCAGTCCCTTAGAGGAGACCTAACCTCAGTGAGACTGGACACCAGAGCACTGGACAATACCTCTCCTGGGTCTCCTCTCTTAGGAACTAAGGGGTTTTGTAATGTGCTCCGGGGTGGTGGGTACAAAGATGGCATCCGTCACAAGGAGCCAGACCCAGTGCTGGAATGGAATAGGTCTCAAATCCAGGAGAACGAGCCATATTTTACAAGTTGGATAGATGATCTGTCTCAACCTCTTTCCCTTAATTGTTTAAAACCCTTCGTGCTTTCTTAAATGTCCTGGCTTGGTCTTAGCCAGACATTAAGGGAAGGATTTGGGCTATACCTGGTCTGGAGTGTAAAAAGGGGCAGGGTTTCTTATGTTGACTGGATCTGTGGTGGCAACAGGAATGAGGGAGAAATACCCAAGGTGGAAGGCTGGGGTTGGGGGTGAATCTAAGAGTCAGGGCCACGATACTGGGGGAAATTCTCTCCTTGGAGCCCCATGATAGAGGACCTGGGCAGTGTTTTCTTAAAGAAAGAGGGTAGCTTCCTAATATCACGTTGATACTTTGTTTTCAGAGTGTTTTTGATGTTGTTGTTCTTAATTATCTGGCTGGTTTATTATTTTGTTTCAAAAATAAGTTGGGCAACAATTGTCTCAAGTAAAAAGGCCAGGTCACTTGTTTGAAGCGAATAATCTGTGTTCAATCTCTAGGGTTAAAGTGAACCCTTGGCTCTATATGACCATCATAAATTAAGGAAACAGGTATTATATTATTTGGAGATTGAGCAGTTCATAACTATCAACCAAATGTCAGCTGATATGATGAAGTTGCAGGTCATATGAAGACTTTAACTGAGCTTTTTCTTAGCACCTAGAAATACGACATCAACACAAGATCACTCTTTTCCAACCCAGAAACTTGTGAAAAGTTACCAATGATAAAGAATGTATAAGCTGACCGAAATGACTTGCTAACATGCTTCTATCTGTGGCTTGAACTGAATTCATCACCTAAGTCAACCTAAAATAATCCAGCTCCATAGCGCCACCTGTAGGAAAACGCTATGTGAGTGTTACTAAATGGTGTTTTCCTTTTTAGAAACCTGATCATTTGTTTTCTTTAACTCCTGAATTGAATGATTATAGTATGTTATAAACTCTCTCTCTCTCTCTCTCTCTCTCTCTCTCTCTCTCTCTCTCTCTCTCAACTTAATGATAAAAATGCTTAAATTCTTTCTAGGCATAGCCCTGTAACTCAGTTTTCAGACTGAATCTATTTCAATTGTTCTTAATTGATAAAAAACAAAACAAAACAAAAAACAAACATATTACCAACACAGGTATTTAAATTCACTGGCTTCTTTTTCTTTTTAAATTATTTTTTTCTATAGCCATTTTTCTACAGCTCTAGCGAGACATTATATTTGACATTTTCATGACACTAGGAACTTTAAGGTGATTGGGCCATTTCTGCTTTGTCCACAGATGTAGTCCTGCCACCTAGCCCAATGTTTTGCACCTAGTAAGTCCTCAGCAGATGTTTGTTGAATGAATGAGTACACACGGTCTCTTCATCTGCCCCTCTTTTAGGATATGCTTAAACATGATTTCAGTTCACATGCCCTTTCATTGTAGAGACTCCTCTGACTCCCCGAATATGGAACAACCAAGTGCTGGTTGATGATCCCTTTCACAGAAACCAGATTTCCCTTTCTCTAAATTAATTATCATGTTGATTTACTTGTAGCTTATTTATTTATTGTGTGTCTCATTCATTTGACGGAAAGCTATGAGGATGAAGCCCAGGCTGCTTGCTCCACACTCTGGCACAGTGCCTGGCACAGAGTGGTGCTTATTTACCAGTAGCTGATTGGGTAGATGAGTGCACGCAACCTACCCACACGCACATCTGCAATGACAGTTATATGCCGGCCCACTTTTACCCCTGAGCAATGAAGAACAATTAAGAATTGCACAGGGAAGGGCCATACGCACCTCTTATCTCAGCGAATTTTTTTAGAGACTGAGTGGCTAAAAAGGGTAGGTTTTATTACATATTCAGGTTATGCTTGATGGCTATCAGGTTGGGGATCGAGAACTCCTTATGGTATTTCAATATATCATAATATAGTTTTAGATAGGCCCTAGATGCAATTCTGGCTCTATTAACAAACTGTGTGATCTTGGGAAAATGATATAGCCTTTCTGAACCTCTTCCTAATATGTAAATTTAAGACACAAATAGGCCTCACTTCACATGGTTATTTAGAAGATTAAACAAGACAATGTATGTAAAGTACATGGTTTAGTGCCTGGCACAGAATAAAGAATAAGTACTCCATAAAAGTTATTATTAAATTAATAATAACATTTGAAGTCCATCAGTGGGCTAGCAGTGTTCCAGGACTCAATTAGGTTGTAATTAAATGTATTAAACAATGTCTTATGCTCAACTTCAGTGAAAGGAATTATTGCTTTGCTTTTAATGGCTCTAACATTCCACTTAGCTAAATAATGGAATCAGATAAATTCCCTATAGTAAAAGCTGGGTTTAGTAAGATCTAGAAGGTTATGGCATAAGGCACACCCCAAATAATACCACTACTTAATAGTATGTTGGCTAGTCTTCTAAGATTTCTTGATAACAAAGAGAATCAACCACATAAAATAGGAGTACTTTTTAAAATCCATATCCATAACCTCACCAAAGTGTGATATAAGCAATATGCCATGGTAAAAATAAATTATGTAAATATCTTTTTAAAAATCTTTTGTCAAAAGTATATCTCAAATGTATTTGACTTTTTCCTTACTGGAAAATAAATATAATCTTTGAATATAAATGTTTAGTCTCATTGACCTGACACAATTATACATATATAAAATAATATTATGTACATATACATGCATATTACAATTTAGATAATTGGCAGTGACAGGTAAGACCTAAATTACAGGAACCAGAAACCCAATTATTTCAAATTGAATAATCTTGCTAACCAGAGTCACTTATTTCAAAGGAACAAAGGCAATGGCTTTTTAACATTTCTTACTTATATTAATAGTTCTGTTGTCATTTTTCTGTTAAATTATATGAGAGTTCGCCTATATGACAAAGGTTGTAAAAACTGGACATTTATTTCTTTATCAAGTACATTTACTCTGCCTAATTCCTTACTATGTGTTTATATAGGGATCTTTGGAGACGCTTATTTTACAATAGTCAGCCTACAATTTTCTCATCACTCTTTAATTTGGACAAAAAAAAAAAATACTAGTCAGGAAAAAAAAAACTCACATCAGACTTTATGGTAGATATGGGTGGTATATCGTAGAATAGTTTTCCTCTGTGCTACACATGCCCTTGAGTTTTTGACAGGATAAAGACTTTAGCAAGCCACTAATCTCTTGTATTTGTCACCTCTTTCTTATTTAAGGGGCTGTCAGGATGTGTGTTTTAGAGGAGAATGGCTTGGGAGCTAGAATTCCAGCTCACAGCTTCTGAAGCATATTGGAGAAACCACCTCATCCAGCTATTCCTTTATATCTTTGGACATCAAATAAGAAAAAGGTCTTTAGGGGTGAATGAAGGTAGTGATACAAATAATTGCCTTCATTGGTACCATATTTGCTGATACCCATAACATGTCATTTAGAAGAGATCTATAACTTAAGACAGTGTTTCCCAAACTGTGGTACGCGTACCCCCAGGGGTGCGGGAAGAGTTTAGTGGGGGTACGCATTGCACCGGAGTTTGGTGGGGATATGCACGGCACCATGCTTAGCTGCGCCTAATTCTACCTTCTTATGAGTCAAGTCCAAACAGTCTTGTGGGGTGTGAGATGGTCTGGTGTGCAAATAAATGTTATTTATAATATAACTTTTATTTATATTTTATTATGAATAATTTTATTTTTCATTTATTATTATTTTGTGTATGTACCAAAAAAGAAAAAAGAAATGTTTTTAAAAATATATATTTTATTGATTTTTTACAGAGAGGAAGGGAGAGAGATAGAGAGCTAGAAACATCAATGAGAGAGAAATATCGACCAGCTGCCTCCTGCACAGCCCCCACCGGGGATGTGCCTGCAACCAATGTACATGCCCTTGACTAGAATCAAACCTGGGACCTTTCAGTCCGCAGACCGATGCTCTATCCACTGAGCCAAACCGGTTTTGGCGATAAATATATTTTGATTGTTATTGAAATACATCCATTTTTTTTGATGAGGGGTACTCAGTGTTACGAAAATTATAGAAGGGGTACACATGTGTCAAAAGTTTGGGAAACACTGACTTAAGACATGGGCAAGAGTGGCAGTAAAATACATTTTTAGATTGAAAATATCTCCTTGATCAAACTTGTGTTTTCATTCTGTTTGAGGTACATAATATCAAGCAAAAATTACTCTTAATGATTATGTATTAATGTACTTTCTGAAACACCTTAATGTTGGATATGTTTGTGGTTGCACATTTCTCTTACATCATCAATCTCTCTCCGCCACCCCCATCTCTGTCACTGGCATAGCTGTGTAGAAAGCAAACCAAACAAAAAAGAAGAACAATACTCTTCAGATACTTTTCCATTTCTCCTCTCCTCGTCTCAACAAAACAAATAGAAATAGTTGTCTTCATTTCCTCATCACTTTTCCTAGCCAGCCTGCTTCATCCTGGCTTTGATTCTTTAATTTGACCTTTATTGAGGTCACCAATAATTTGTATCTGCCCAAAGCTCTTGGTCAATTTCCCATTCTCATCTCATCCTCTTTCTCAGTAGCAGTTGGCCTTGCTGGACACACTCATCTTTTTAAGCACACCCTTCTTGAAACACTCTTCTCCTTTTGTGACATCGTTCTCCTGGTTTTCCCTGCCTCAGAGAAAGCCCTATCTCAGTGGTCGGCAAACTCATTAGTCAACAGAGCCAAATATCAACAGTACAACGATTGAAATTTCTTTTGAGAGCCAAAAATCAACTTCTGCGCATGGGCCACGAAGTTTCAATTGCACTGTACGTGTGCACAGGCATGTGGTATTTCGTGGAAGAGCCACACTCAAGAGGCCAAAGAGCCACATGTGGCTCACGAGCCACAGTTTTCCAACCACTGCCCTATCTCATCTCTATTCCTGGCAGCTCCTTTTCTACCAGACATGTAGCCCAGCGTTCTAATCATAGCCATCTCTTCTAGCTACACTCTCTTCCAGTTCTAGGGTGTCCATAACTCCATCAACTGATGCTTCTCCAATGTGTGTCTCCAGTTCAGCTCTAAACCATTTATTTAACTGCCAATCAACATTTCCACCTGGATGTCTGTACGTGTATGCATACAATTTCATTGGTTGGTCTCTTCCCACCTACCCTCCCCTGCCTTCCCTCTGAAGGTTCAACAGATTTTTTATGGTTCTATGACTCTGGGTCTACTCTTAATCATCAGTTTATTTGGTTCATTAGATTCTACAGCCTTGTCTTAAACTGGCAATTTACTCCTAGAACTCACAGTCCTCCCACTCTCACCTCCATCTCAACAGAAACCCCAGTTGATAAAAGTTCATGTACTTCTCAGACTAATATTTGAAGGTTCTACTCTTCAAACTCTATGTACCTAAAGTAATCATTAATCCCACTCTTCCAACGAGTCTAGCTTCAAAACCACTCAGCATGATTTTCCCTCACTCATTCATGAGACAAAAATAGCAACTATTGATATCATCCTAAAGGACTCCTCTCAAATGGCCCATTTTTATAAGTCAGGAATTTTAAACACATGTGAGAATCAAATGTTAGACTTATAGAGAAAGATCAAATTCTTTATTCCTTTTCTTATTTCCAGTGATTGCTTCTGTCATCACAATTATTTTAAAAGCATCTGGGATTCAGTATTTAAAGGAACACACTCTGCCAGATTCAGACATAATATCCAAATGGAACCTATTCACAGATTTCTACATTCTCCTTTTTATCCCTTGACCACCCAAAAAGAATACTCAGCCTGCAAAGTGATAGGGAGAGTCCCTTCTGCCTTTCCTTATGTTACAGCTTTGGTCATACAAAAACTCCTCGCCCACTTCCCACCCATCCATAACTCACTTTTCCTCAGTGGAACATAAATGCCTAATAGGACTGGTAAGAGCCTAACATTCATTGAGCCACCTTTCACTAGTGGGTGATGTCACTATGCTCTCAGTGGTCACATGTCCTTCCTGCCCTTGGGGGTTATGAACTTCTTATTGGCAACATACTTATGCTAAGGCCATATTTTCCACCCTTTGTCCCCATTTTATGAAGAGCTTCAGGCTTCAGGCTCAGCCATTTTTTATTCAGAGAAAAGGGATACAGGATGCTCTCCAAGTTGGCCTCAGGCCCCAGCTATATTCTTGGATATGAGTTTACCAGAAACCCTGCTTTTAGGGGATTCTCAGTTCCTGTCCAAATTAATAGAGCAGTATTTTCTGTTTCATGTGACTACCAGCCCTTGGGCATCTACACTCCTAGTAAGGACTCCTCCAGAGAGAACAAGAAGTAAAGGGCCTCAGACTCCTAATGTGATAACTGAAGCAGTCTAAAAATGAAATGCAGTATTTCAATTGTTCCAGGTTTCTATTAGTGCCATAACAAACTACCGCACACTTAATGAGTTCGAAGCATGCCTGTTTGTTATCTCACAGTTCTGTAGGTCAGTGGGGTTCACCTGATTCTCTTCTTAGAACCTCACAAGGCTGAAGTCAACACCTCAGGAGGGTTGCTTTCCTCCATGGAGGCTCCATGGGGATGAGCTTCTAGGCTCATTCTATTTGTTGGCAGAATTCAGTTTCCTGTGATTGTAGGACTGAGATCCCTGTTCCCTTGCTGGCTGTGGTCTAGTGGTGTTCTCAGTTTCTAGAGCATGCCCACATTCCTTGTTCTTCTATCTGCAAAGCGACAATGGCAAATAAAATCATTCTCTACTTCTAATCTCTCTAACATGCCCTTTCCCTCATATTTCCCCTGCTGCATCTCTCTACCTTCCTCTTCTTCTTTTAAGGGCTTAAGTGATTAAGTTGGGCCCAACGGAATGATCCAGAATAAGTGCCCTATTTTAAGTTCAGTTGATTAGCAACCTTAATTTCATCTTCAAAGTCCTTCACAGCAGTACATAGAGAGTGTTTGATTGAATAGCCAAGGGACACAAAGCTTTGGGGAAGGCGGGCATCTTTATAATTCTTCTTGACACATAGTGGGTTCACTTTTCAATTCCAACTCCCATACCCTCAGCTCTGGCTAAATTTTGTCCAAAATGCCCAGGCATTTAATTTTACAAAAGAAAACTCCTCTGCCCAAAGGTAAGCCACTCTTTAGTTCTACCTGTGCATTATGGGGAAAACCCCTAAACCTCTCTGAGCTTCACTTTCTTCATGTACAATAGAATTTCCTACTCTATGATATTATTCCAAGTATGAAGTGAAAATTTAAGTGAATACCTTTTGCAAACTTTAAAATTAAAATGTTCATTGTGTTACCTTATGTCTTAAATATATTTTAAAAATAGAATGAAACATTTTTAAAGTGACAGAAGAAAGCTAAGAACAAAAGTTGAGCATTAATTCTAAACTACTATATATAGGGTGTTCCCCCAAAATGTGTACACACTTTGAATAATTATAAAGGCAGCATTTATTAAAAATACATTTTATTTTTTAAAAATATTTTTTATTGATTTCAGGGAGGAAGGGGGAGAGAGAGATAGAAACATCAGTGTTGAAGAGAATCATTGATTGGCTGCTTCCTGCATCCTCCCACTGGGTGGTGGTGGGGAGAACCCACAATCAGACCATGTGCTCTGGCCTGGAATCGAACCATGACCTCCTGGTTCATAGGCCAATGCTCAACCACTGAGCTACACTGGCTGGGAAAAATACATTTTATTCAAAAACTGTAATAGAATCTACAGGCATTGTGTGTATACTACACTGGGATATGATGATTTCTAAACCTGGTGTGAACCGAAGCCAGAAAACATGGGGTAGAGTCTACTTGTTAGTTGGATGACTTAAGTCGGTGTCTCCAGCTCCCTTTCTTTTTCTCATCTGTGAAATTAATGTGTTTAACAAAAGGACCTCTAATGTCCAATTCAACTCTGAAATTCTATGCTTCTATTTTATGGTCTTTTTTTCAAGATGCACTAAGAATCAGAGTTGCAAGAAATGATCTATTTATAGTCAGCTCTTTACAAGATGACTGGAAAAGGCCTGAGACAAGCTCATAATACAGGGACTAGAAATCTCTTCAAGGACAACCTGAAATATGTCTGTAAATCCTGGCAGGTTTTCAGTCCTTTATCATTATTATCAAGCATTTATTCAGCACCCAATTCCAAAATATTAGGCTAAGGAATCGTTTCCGTTTGAGAATTCATATTATTTGACTAGATGCTATAGGTCTCAGAAATATATTAAATATGTAGCACTAACAAAAAATTATCATTGAATTCTGTTTCAAAAAGAAAAGTCATGTATAAACACAAAATTTGATACAGTATTTGTGAACTTCTAGAGTTCTCCAATTTTTCAAAATTTGTACATCAAGTAGTAAATTGTTCATTTTACTGTTTCCCTTCCTAAGCATTATGTTTTTATTTTGAACAAACCATCCAGATTAAGGTATATGTCCAGTTATTGTCTTGAGAGCCACCGTTGGATTCTTGCTTTTTTTGCTGAGAGTTTTAGTCTGTTCTCTATCCTGGATCTGGAACGAAAACTATTTTTATAAATTTAAGTTTTGAATTTAAAAAGGAAACATTTTCCTCAAACTCCCTTTTGGTGGGTTTTCCAACAATGTAACTCTCCTTTCTATTGCAGCATGGGTGCAGGATTTCAGGAGAATGGGATTGTGAATTTCCAAATGCCTTTTCGCTTGATGGGCAGCTTGGAGAGCCCTACTCCCTGCAGGGGCCAGGCTAGAAGCAAGAAAATGACAGGGTTGGCCGAGTGTGGGTACAAGTCCTTGTCACATTTGAGTTAGTGCTTTTTAAGGGGGGGAGGCAGGGGGAGGAGAGCGAGTTATTTTGACCATACTATGGTGGTCAACCAGCCTTCACTTAAAGAAAATAATTTTCTTTGCCATAGTAATCTCCTAGGTTGTTGTAGCTGGCTGAAATTGAAATTTTACAAGATGAATGTGGCGTGCAGCCTGTTTAGCTCTAATCAGTTGCATGTGTGGGATGGTTTTAGCCCCAGGGCTCCGGAGCAGGGTTTGAGTGGAAATGTTAGATGGACTGACTTGCCGAGCAAGGCAGGAGTGTGGATGGGTTTCACACTCGGCTTGCAGGTTCTTATCCAGAAGTTGGCAGTTCTAACTTGAGGATGTTACACACAGCAGGCAGGAGAAAAGAAGACCCGGTGCTTCTTAAGGGGGGAACGGGGTGATGAGTTGGGACTGTAAAAAAGGAGAAAGAAAAAGTTGCAAAAGTAGTTAAAAAAAAAGAATAGCAGACATTGAATTTGTTCTTGGAGTTGCAAGAAAAAGAGAAGGGGAGAAAGGAGATGAATAGTTTAAGAAGAGCACTTGACTCATTTAGTATTCATTCAGCAAACTGAATACTTGCTTTGTACTCAGTACTGAGCTAGTTGCTGGGGAATATAACAATGAATACCCTCCCTGCCCTTGTGGAGCTTAAAGTCTAGGGAAGCCTAAACCAGTTTGGCTCAGTGGTAGAGCGTCCATCTGCAGACTGAAAGGTCCCGGGTTCCATTCCAGTCAAGGGCATATACATTGGTTGCGGGCACATCCCCGGTAGGGGGTGTGCAGGAGGAGGCTGGTCGATGTTTCTCTCTCATCGACGTTTCTAGCTCTCTATCTCTCTCCCTTCCTCTCTATAAAAAATATCAATAAAATATATATTTAAAGTCTAGGGAAGGCTGGTATTAAAAGTGCATTTGGGTCCTCCAAATCCTCCCAGAATGTATTCCTGTAGTAATGAGTGCTCCTCCCCTAACGTATGGTGCTCCTTACCTCACCCGGCTTCTCAACTGCAGAAGCTATGTGTTTGAGGAGCCACTTGAATTTTTACAGATTTAAAGATTGTCGGCAAGCCACAGTTCACAGATAATTCTACTAGACAGACTTGTTTGTGTTGGGTAAAGAACAATTACAGAGTGGCATAGTACATCATCCTTAAATGGAATTGGAATACTTTTGTGGGATAGTCAAAGTATTTCGTCCCCTGATGTAAGAATGGGTGAGAGCAAAGCAGGATAACATTGGGAAGGTTTGGTGATGTGCTTTCTGTCCGTCTCTAGCACTCTCCAAACACTATCCTTCAAACACGTCTACTGAGTGCTACATGGTGCCTCCCGCCCAGGTCAGACTCCGTAGTCATAGATCCTGCTTCATTTGCCTCCCAATATCGTGCTTTCTCTTTTTGGTATCTCAGTTCCAAACAGGATGCCTCCAATAAACGTACTCAACCTGAGCAGTCACTGGCAGATAGTGAGTTAGGAGTAAGTTCTCCCTTTACCATCCAACTATGGGTGCCTCTGTGACCCAAATGAGTTAGCGGTGGAGGATTTCAGTACACTCAGCCAGGGCCAGGGGAAGGAGAGGGGTGTAGGGCTCCACTCAATTCTTTGCTTATTCTAAAAATGTACAAATCTCCTGGGAAAGGATCTGACGTGTCTGTGAGGGATAGGAGAGAAGGTGGAGACATGTGGGGGGCAGTTCTGGCCAAGCTCCTCAATTCTCCGCACATGAAAAATCACTACTTGAATCTTTTGAGTAGAAACTCTAACAACTTTAAGGACTGAATTCTGACTTGAATTGAAACATGTTTTCCATTCTCAAACTGGGTAAGTGCACCTCATATGTAATCGTTTTTGTCAGGTCCTCCCGCATCAAAAAGTGTGGCTCTTTAGACCAGGCCTTGGATGAAAAGTGCTTGGAGTTTGAAGACCCATCCCCCATTCCTTTTTCTTTCACTCTTTTGCCTTTAGCCTCTCCAGGAACCATTGAATAGGGGAAAGCATCTGCAGCCCCCAGCACTGGCTCCCAGTGATGGCTCAATGGAGGCTGGCTAAAAGAATCCCAAGGTTATGTTTCTAGTCACTTATTGTTTGGGAAATTTATTACAGCTCATTTATTCGCATGTTTATGTTAGTCTTTGTGTCAAATGAAAAGAGAAGGAATTGAACTTTGAAATACTACCAAACATTTATGTTTATAAATACATTTATCTACATGTATGTGTTAAATTGAATCTTTTGAGGTTAGTTTAACTTCCATTTTATGGGTATTTTGCTATTCCCAAGGTCCTTTACATACATTTTCTGATTTGACTTCCATAACAGCTATTATCCATTATTATCTTCTTTCTCCTAGTCAGGAGGAAGGCAGAAGAGGTACTGAACATACTTCCTGGATTGTGCTAGTCACTTCCCAGAATTCCATTCATATGCACATCATCTCATGTAATACTTTCAAGAGCACTCTGAAGTGGGAATTGCTTGTGTGTTTATGTCTTTACAAGGGAGACTCACCCAGCTTTTAAAGAGAGAACCAGGATCCCTACGCTTTGTTGTTGGACCCCCATGTGCTCTTGTTCCCACCGCATCCTTCCTGTGGTGGTTGGTTGCTCTCCAGGCACCACTCCCTCTGTCTGCAGAAAGGGCTTTGTTTCAGCCCAGCTCCCAGAGGCCTGGGCCAGCTTGGGAGGCACATTCGGCCAATATAGCAGGTGCTCCCACTTAATGAGGAACGGGGCGGATGCCTCACCCAGAGTGCCCCCAGCTCTGAAATCCTGTTGTGGGGACGTGGAAAGGTGCGAGTTGATGCCTCTCTTCCCAAGGGCAGACATTTTGCTGCTTTTACCCATGTGCAATCAATTACTGCTGACTGCCCACCCATCACCTCAATGGCATCCTCCAAAGTCAGTTCACTTTGCCTCAGCACCTGGCAACTGTAGGCCTGGGGATTTCCTATTCACCCTTTATGTCATTCTGCCTACTTCATTCTATTTAGTGAAATGTAGAGTTTGTTTCTCCACCCCTATCCCCATCCACATACACACATCTCTATTCTCCTGACCTTGTTGTGCTGTTGTGTTTTGTTTTTTGTTTTTTTAACCTGGAAACATTGGCTCCAGTAAGGGTATATAAGCCAGGGAATGTAAAGGGGGAAATCAATGCCGGCCTCTGGCTATCATTTAAAGAAAATACCATCAACTTCTATGGACATCTGCTATTCTCCAGCTAAATTATAGTGTCAAAAGTCTTGAAATTGAAGAAAGGACAGCACAAAAATCTGTTTTATAAGTGATACACTTTTGTGGTTCCAATTTTTTTTAAAAAAAACGCATTAATCCCTTATTTCTTGTCTCATCTCAAACTAAGATTGGACTAGGCTTAATAAAAAATTCATCTGACCCTAACCAGTTTGGTTCAGTGGATAGGGGGTCGGCCTGCGGACTGAAGGGTCCCAGGTTCGATTCCGGTCAAGGGCATGTACCTTAGTTGTGGGCACATCCCCAGTAGGGTGTGTGCAGGAAGCAGCCGGTCGATGTCTCTAACTCTCTATTCCTTTCCCTTCCTCTCGGTAAAAACTTAATAAGATATATTTTTAAACATCATCTGGATTAAAAATGCAGTAATCCGATTCAACGCCGGCACGGGTAAAGCCATTGTGTGACAATTCTGACTGCTTTTACACAAACTCTTGCAAATGTCAACCCTAGTCTTCAGGGAACATTTCAACATGGCGCCCAGAGGGAGCCTTCAAACCCGACAGCCACTTCCTCTTTGTCAGGAGCAGGAAGGAGGGGTGTGAGAGAAAACAGGGCCTCCCCATTTCAGACGTAGAAATAACAATAAAAACGACTGCCCTGCAAATGGCTCGCTGGAAGACACACCCCAGAAAAGGCAGAGTGAGGACCTAACGGGTCGTGACAGCTCAGATACAGAAGTTGTCTCCCTACAGTAGGGGCGTCCTCATTACCCACTTCTGGTTTGGTTTTGCCGCAGCAGCCGTGAGTGATGAGGCCACCCTTATCTCACCAAGATGAAGACCACATTCTCCAACGCTGTGACATGTCCTTTCTGTGTAACCACTTACGGCATAGATTTCATTTCCTAGCCGCACACGTGCATCACACACACACACACACACACACACACACACACCCATCAGAAGAAAGAACTGCCTGTTTTTAAGTGACATTCCAAGATGAATGTGGCACTACTGACATGTTGAAAGAGAACACTTCCCCCCCACAACACTCGAATGACTTGCAAGAAAACCAACTCCCCTCTCTCTATCAATATGGTTTTCATACCGATTTAGCTCCCTGTGGCAGCACGTTTTAGAAATGGCAGCAGCACATCTTAAAACGCCCAAAGGGACACCCCTTGTCTGAGAAGTGGAAAGCACGCAGAATCCTTGTCTGTGAGGTTCCAGCGGGCTGGATCGTCTCTGTCCCCTTGAGCCATCGGTGACACAGAGCTGACCCAAATGCACATTCTCAGGTCGCTTCTCTTGGGGAGCAGGGCTCCATGGGGGAGGCCTGGTGACCCGCAGAGTGTGTAAGGCTTAGCCCTGCTTAAATCAACCGGTCGCTCTACATCGTGCTTTCTCCTTTTGGTCTTCAATTATTTATGAAAAGGCACAGCGTCGGCGAGGGCAACCTCATCAAGATGGAGAACGTGGATTCAGGGACTTGCGCGTGAAAATCTGCAACTCAAATCCAAACTGTGGGGAGGCCTCACACGGGGACAGGAGGCACGTGACTCAAAAGTGAGGCACTCCCCTTCCTGGTCTCAGCTCAGAAGAGGAGATGGCTTGTAAATATTATGGTTTCATTCACCAAATGTTTCCTTCCCCACCCCTCTTTTAAAGTAAAATGCTTTTAGAAACCCCCAGCTTGGCGTTCCCTCATAAAAACGCAGGGAATCCCGCTTAGGGTCAGTTTTGTGCCGCCCGTTAGGAGGTTTGTGTGGGGTGGCTGGGAGGTGAAGAAGGGCTGGCTGCTCTCTCTTTCTTTGCTTTGATGGATTCCTCCCCTCATAAACCTTAGCCCGGCTCATAATTATAATGCAAAACAGCATCCCTACAGCCCGCTTGGTGCATTTCAAAATCTGAAGTTCCTTGAAGTTCTGAGGATTTTTAAATATTGATATTCATTAATTTGCGTGGCTTTCTGTGACACAACTGCACATCACATGCTTTCATGTGCTGGAAACAGCTAAAAATGGCATGGCACAAATGTTTACATGGCGGTTACGGGAAAGAAAAAAACGGTACCGTGCTAATATATGTCTGCTTCTTAAATTCTGTTAGCAGTTGTAAGACAGTCAGATACCACCCGTGGGATCTTGTGCCCTCATGAAACACAATTACAATGAGAATATCTCATTATCTCATTGGCTTTAGCTTACTGCTCTGTTTCCATGGTTTCAAATACACAGAGGAGTCTGAAACTAAGAGCGCGGCTAACAAAGAACATATCCTTGTACAATGACATCAGATCATGTCAGACAGAATGGGCTTAATTAAATACCCCCTGATGGAGGCCAAAATACAGAAGTTGGGTCTACTTTTTTAAAAAAAAAATAAAGGAAGCCAGCCGTTTAAAAAATTCTGCTTAATTTTCTTGGGGATTTTGAATTCCTTTATCACAGCCGCTGCCATAATAAAAACAAACTGAACTCAGAACCTGTTTAATATTCACTGGTAGTGATGGGGAAATGAAGGGGACGGGGAAGACATAGACCACTGTCAGAAGAGAATGATGTCAGATGTTGTTTTCTCCCCAGTGGCTGGCTCCTGAGCCAACCAACCCTCCGACTAAGAAGTTGGGACAGTTCCGTGGGTGCAAACCACTGGGCTCTCTGCTCCCGGCGGCGTGCCTGTGGAATTTAAAGCCCAGATTCCGGCCTTCCCCGGTGAGATCTGGCTCGGTCAGACGCACGTCATTTTGCCCTCTTTGCTGACACATTGAGCGTCTAACTTTGCAAACCTGGAATTATACTATTTTTTTTTTTTTTTACGATGGGAAGCAAGTTGATTTATTAGAAGAGAAATCACAAGTCTGGGCTGTTGGATTTCCGACTGCTGGGGAGCTTGCCACGGTTTGATAGATTTCCAGCCCCTGGCTTCCTCTGCACCGAGCAAAGGGCCTCGCGACTCCAGCCAACATGGCTTATGTTTAAGCAAATCTTCAAAATACACTTCAGTGCGAGAAATCATTAAAGTCTCAGGGTGACCCTGTTGTATAACTATTTTCTCCCAAAGGCCTGGAACAGCTTGCATTTTTTCTAGGTTGTGAGATTAATTTCCCCATAATGAAAATCTCCCTTGTCAATGTGAAGTTTACCCCCCCCCCCACATACATAACACACACACACACACACACACACACACACACACACACACACACTAGCAGTAAAAAAAAAAAAAAAATTTAAATCACTTATAGGCCCTGGAGACTATCGGGTGACATAATGTGACAATAATGACATCCCTAGTGGTGTTAATTGATTTTGTCCTGGTAGAGGGTAATTTGGCTTCCACGCTGACTGCTGGATCATGGACTCACTGATTGGTCTGCCTAGGTAGTATTACCATTAATGAACAGAAAACACACTTTCCTTCTTAAAAGACACTGGTAATTACGGGGAAGGGAAGATGGAAAGCCATAGGTTCTTAATCGTTTAAGGAGAGTTAATTCTGGGCTGTTTGCATTAAAAGGGGATATATGGTAAGAGACTGTGAATTAGCAATTCAGAGTCTCACTCCATAAAATCCAGCTGCTTTTATGCTACTCCAGGAAGATCTGTGAAAAACTCAAATGATTTGTAAAGTGCGCGTTAGCAGAAAAAAAATGGCAATTGGCAGCCGCATGTGCTGTGTGATTAAAAGTGATACATCATCTGTCAAGCCGGCTTACTTTATTGGTCTACATTCCTTTCTTTATGGCTTCTAATTGGTGTGATTTAAAAAATATTTTTCAAATGAAAAACACATCTCAATCCAAATCGTGTGTGCGGAATAAGATATTCAGATAATTCTAATTTTCAGAAGAACTGGAGAGATTTGAGAGTCACTCGTGCTAAAATCAAATAATTGAAGTTACGCAAATAGAAATGATGTTACCCATATTGGTTAAAGCCACCATTATTCTCTATGCAACCAAGCTGGAGACGTTGGAGGCATCTCCATTCATTTCTCACCCAGTAAGTTAAACTTATCAAGTCCTATCCATCCTGCCAGACCTGTTGATATTCTGTCTGTGGGTACCAGTTCTGCCCTAGCAGTTGATTATGGCTAGTATTATCCATTCCGATGGGTCAACATCTGTGCATAGTAGTTGTTAAATATTTTGTATTTCATCCCTGCTTCCCACCATTTAAATGTATTTTGAATCAGGTTCTTTATTGACTTGGTACTGCCCTAGGTCAGATTTTAGTTATCTCTAATCTGAACTCTATACTAGATTTTTTTTAAGGGTGATTATTAGCTAATAATTTTTTTTTCCTAGTAACAGACTTTGAATTGGTCTTCTTTACTCCAATGTCCTCTTACTATAATCCATATTCTATACTCTAGCTATGGTTACTTTTTGTATTTATATAAACTATTTTTTTTAAAAATTAGAAGTATAGAGTACTTAGTGAACAAATTGTAAGTCTATAGCTGTATACTAGTAGTTTTAGAACAGAGGCTCACAAGAAGTGTGAAAGACCCATGGGAAATTGTCTCCTAATAGAAGCATGCAGGTTCAGCTAAAGCCTAGACTCATTGTAATCCCATGGGGAGCTCTGGATACTTGTGGCCCCTTGGACAAAGTGGTTGGATTTGTATATTTCCATTAGAGGCCCAGTGCATGAAATTCATAACTGGGAGGGTTCCCTCAGCCCAGCCTGCACCCTCTACAATTGGGTAGCCCTGCACCCTCTTGCATTCTGGGATCGCTGGCTCCTAATTGCTCACCTACCTGCCTGCCTGCCTGCCTGATGGCCCCTAACTGCCTCTGCCTGCCTGATTGCCCCTAATCACCTCTGCCTGCCTGTCTGGTCACCCCTAACTGCCCTCCCCTGCTACCCTGATCTCATACCCAATGGCCCTCCCTTGCCGGTCTGATGGCCCCTAACTGCATCTGTGTCAGCCCCCACCACCATGGCTCTGTCGGGAAGGAAGTCGGATATCTGGAAGATGGCTGGTTGACCCGGTCTAATTAGTATATTACCCTTTTATTAGTATAGGTAGATTACATAGAATAGGATTGCTTAAATGGGGGAGAAGGGGTAGTCTTTTTCATTAGGAGGAGATGCTCTTGGAAGGCAAAAATACATAATCCCTCTAACTAGACTGATAGCCAGCCTTAGGCACTATACTGCCAAACTGGGTATTAGAATATTGAACTGCTTTCTTATACCTTACACCAAACAGCTGTTGCCTTTAAAACCCCTTCTCAGCCCCACCTTAGGTTCTGCCTTCGCACCACAGTTCACCCAGATTAGGTTCTGATTGGCCAGTTTCTATGCCAGTCAGCATCTCTGAGCCTCTCTCCATGCCTGATCTGCAGCCACTGCGGCAGAGGTAAGGTTGTTAGGCTTCTAGCCCGGCCCCAGGTCAGAGGCTAATGACCTCTCCACACCCTGCCCCTCGCCCCCCACTGCCCTGCCCACTTGCCGGCCACCAACCTTGCTGTAATAGGAGCCTGTGGGCTGCGGGGGAGGGACCAAGAGGTGATCCATGCACTTCCTGGTGACCGGTCTCTGGTCATTTAGGTCGTGACAACCCCCTGGCCTTTTATAATGTAGATATTACTCAACCAGATGCCGGGAGCCATAAAAACAAGAGTTCGGTCCCACTTCCTGGTCAGCCCCACTTCCTGATTAAGCCCGTGCGCGCGCCAAAGGCCAGACCAATCACCCCAGGACAATCCCACATCAGAATAACCAATCGGCTAAGGACTGATACCCAGTCCCCAACCAATCACCCCATGGCAACTCCTTATCCTGTTCCTCCCCTTCCAGGCCTTTAAAAACAGTAACGCTTCAATAGAGAAACGAGGCTTGATCAGAACCCCGTCTTGCCTCCATTCTTCCGCGCTCCTTGTTTGATTCATTCTCTTAGGTGGTTTCTGCGTGCCATCATTGTTGCCCCGCAGGCCGGGGCAACCATTGGCTGTGGATCACCCTGATAAGAAGACACGACTTCAGGAGTAGTATTTCCAAGTGGAGCCATTTACTTTGGTCTAGGGTAATTCTCAGAACAAAAGTGTATCTGAGAAGCTGCTAGAGGCCACCACTCACCACTATCGTCAGCTTAGGAAAGGATAGATTGAGAAAGGGAGACCTGGGCGGGGTACCAATAATGACATTAATTGTCAGAAAGCAACTATGCTCAGATGATCACAGCACAAGTTAGGAAATGGAGCATTACCAACCTTCAGAAGCCGCCTTTTGTGCCTCTTCCTGGTTGTTTTCCACCCACTTCCCCATAACAATCACTGTCCTAACTTCTAGACCCATGGATAGGTGTCTCTTGTTGAACTTTATACAGATTAAATCATACAATGTGTACTCCTTTAAGTCTGGTGTTTTTCACTCAACATTGTGAGATTCATCCACACTGAAGTGTGTAGCAATAGTTCATTTTCACAGCTATATAGTATTCCACTCTGTGAATGTACCACAATTTATATATTCTTTCTTCTGTTAATAGGCATTTAGTTCATTGTGGTTTTTGTCTATGAAGACTAAAGCTTTATAATATTCGTGTGCATTACTTTTATGTTCACATTTCTGTTGAACTTATTGACTCTGAGGATATGCATTTAGCACCTGCTGCCAACCCCTTTTTGAGAGTGGTTGCCCTAATTGATACCTTTACCACAAGAGTAAAAATATTTCATTTACTCCTTAGTTTTATCAATCCTTGATCTTTATCAATCTTTTACTTTTTTTTTTTTTGCTATTTTGATGAGTATGTATTCATTTCTCATTGTGGTTTCATTTGTATTTCTCTGGTAACTCATAAGGCTGAACATTTTTTCATATATATTTTTAGCCATCTCGATATATATATTTTTTAAAATGCTTGTCTCAAATATTTAGCTCACTTTCCTGGGTTGTCTTTTAATGATTTGTATGAGTTTATTATAGATATAAGGTCTTTTTCAGATACATGTATGTAAATAAATGCATTCTCCCACTCTGAAGGTGCCTTTCCACATTTTTAGTGATGTCATTTGTGAATGAAAGTTCTTAATTTTAATGTTATGCAATTTATCAATCTTTTAAAAATGGTTAGTGCTTTTAGTGTCCCATTCAAGAAATCTTGTCTTTCCCAGATCATAAAGATACTACTTTTGTGTTCCATCTCTGAAAGTTTTATTGTTTTACATTTCACATTTAAATCTAGAATTCATCTGGAATTGATTTTTGAATATTATATGATATAGCTCTTAAGATTTATATTTTTCCATATGAATATCAATTGGCCTAGTACTATTTTTGGAAAGATGATTCTTTCCACACTGCACTTATTGTTACCCTCATTGTAAGTCCAATGACTGTAAAAATGTATGGTCATCTTCTAGACAATATATTCTGCCCATGTATCTATTTATCTTGTCTTCACATGTGTGGCAAATTTCACAAGCTCTTAATTATAGCATCTTTATAATATCTTGATATTTAGTAATATAAGAATTCCATTTTTTCTTTGTCAAGGTTATTTTGACGATTCTTTGCCTTTTGCATTGTCAAATAAAATAAAAAAGTAGCTTGTCAATTTATAACTACAAAAAATATTAATTGACCCTTCATCATTATGATACTCCTTTGTATCTTTAGGAATGCTCTCACATTTATCTTATATTAATATAAATATGCTTTAAATTTTTTTCATTGATTTGAGAGAGGGAGAAAGGCATCAATTTGTTGTTCCACTTATTTATGCATTCATTGGTTGATTTTTGTATGCACCTTGACCAGGGTTCAAACCCACAACCTTTGTATATCAGGGTGATGATCTAACCAACAGGGCTAGCCTTCCAGGGCTACAAAGAGAAGACAAATGGGAAATGGTAGAGTTAAACACACCTGTATCAGTAGTTACATCAGATGTAAATGCACCAAATATTCCAATTAACAGACAAATTTTTCAGGCTAGATAAAAATGTAACTATATGTGAATTATAAATGACAGATGCTAAATAAAAGGAGAAGGAAAGATAGAAAAATCAAAGGATGAAAAACTCTATACCAGATGGTTACTTTTATGTATCAATTTGACTGGATCACAGGATGGCAAGATTAAACATTATTTCTGGGAGTGCCTGGGAAGGAGTTTCAGGATGAGAATTGGTAACTTAGTGAAGCAGATTGTCCTCCCCAACGTGTGTAGGCGTCATCCAATCCATGAGGGTCTCAATAAAACAGAAAGTAGAGGAAGGAATAATTTGCCCTGCTCCCCCTTTTATTCCGAGTCTTGTTGAGCTGAGATATCTCTTCTCTGGGGAGCCCTAACCAATGCATCAAAAGCATAGTTATACCAAAACCGGTTTGGCTAAGTGGTTAGACCTTTGGTCTGCGGACTGAAAGGTCCCAGGTTCAATTCCGGTCAAGGGCATGCACATTGGTTGTGGGCACATCCCCAGTAGGGGGTGTGCAAGAGGCAGCTGGTCAATGTTTCTCTCTCATGGATGTTTCTAACTCTCTATCCCTCTCCCTTTCTCTCTGTAAAAAATCAATATAATATATTTTTTTAAAAACACCCAAAACAGAAACCAAAAAACTCAAAAGCACAGTTATATCACATCTCATACTAAATGAAATACATGGAATAAGTTCTTTAGACAAAAGAAGAATTCTTCAGAAGAAATATGATAACAGGTAAACACAAAAGATGGAATAGGATAATGGAGTTTATAAATTCTGCTTTCAGGAAATGTAAAAATACTAAGCAAAGATACATGTAATTTTATGATAATTACTCAAAGGGTAGTAAAGGAATGCCAAAAACAAATACTTAAACAATGAGAAAGAAATTGAATAACAGAAACACTGGCTTAATAAAAAGAAGACAAAAAAAAAAAAAGGAGAAAATAAGGAACAGGAAGTGACATGTGATCTCAGTTTTGGTTTCTTTGTTTTTAATTTTATTTTACCTTATTTTTCAAACTATAGAGGTATATTTAATAAAACAAAACTCACCAATTTTCAGTGTATAATTTAATAAGACTTGACAGAAATATGCATTTGTGTAACCACCACCAATGATCACAATATAAAACATTTCCATTTCCCTAGTGCTCTTTTGCAGTCAATCCTTTCCTCACAACCCTACTCCCTAGCAACCATTGATCTGCTTTCTGTCTCTTAAATTTGTCTTCTCTAAGATTTCAAGTATATCATATAGAGTCTTTAGTGTCTGGCTTCTTTCACTCAGCATAATGCTTTTGAGAGTCATCATGTTGTATATGTCAATAGTTTGCTTCTTTTTATATTGCTACATATCTGTAGTTTTAAAAACGTGCTATGTGCATCAAGGCTTCATTTATTTTTGTTCTACTAGAGGCCCAGTGCACTCGCACCGGGGGGATCCCTTGGCGTGGCCTGCAGGGATTGGGCCAAAACCAGCAGTCCAACCCTGTTTGCCGCTTCTGCTCATTCTTGCCCTGCTGCACCTGCCTGTGGGCTCGAGCCCAGTAATTCCCTATCAGGAGAGACAGGTGCTACTACAGTGATTCACCGGCTGTGAACTCTGAGCCTGGTACCTGTAGCTCAACTGAGCAGCACTCCTGCTGTAAGAGTGCATTGACCAGCAGGGTACAGCTCCTGCATTGAGTGTCTGCCCCCTGGTGGTCAGTGCACATCATAGTGACCGACCAGTCTTTTGGTTCTTTGGTGGTTCGATCACTTAGGCTTTTATATATATAGATGAACATTTGGGTTGTTTCTGGTTTGGGGCTACTGTGAGTAAAATTGCTATGCATATTCACATGCAAGTTTTTGTTTTTTTTAAATGAACATATGTTTTTATTTATTTTGGGTAAAGAACATGGGAATGTGATTTCTGAATTCTATGGTAATCATGTTTCACTTTCTAAGAAATTGCCAAATTGCTCTCCAAAATTGCTGTTCAATTTTGCCATCCTACTAGCATTGTATGAGAATGCCAATTGCTTCACATCCTTGGTAACACAATTTTAGTCTTTTAAATTTCAGCCATTCTAGTGAGTATGTAGTGACATCTCATTGTGATTTTAAATTTATTTCTCTGATGACTAATGATGCTGAGTATTTTTTCAAGTGTTTATTGGACATTTGTGCTTCTTGGTTAAATAATCTGTTCAAGTCATTTTGACCACTTTAAAAATTGAATTGTTTCTCTTATTGTTATTGCATTGTAAGTTTTTCTTTTTGTATTCTGGATATAAGTTCTTTATCAAATATGAATTTTGCAAATACAGCTTCTGAGTTAGACCTGCCTTTGTATTTTCTTAACAGTGTTATTTGAAGAGGAAATATCTTAATTTTGATGAAGTCCGATATCAATTTTTCTTCTATCATTTATATTTTTGTTTCTTATTCAAGAAATCTCTGACCTTTGATTAAAGTGCATACTTGAATTAAATATCATCCTGTTTGTTTGTTTATTTTTCTATGAGTTTTATAGTTTTAGCTCTCACATATAGACTGGATTTTTTTAAAATTCATGTTGAAGTATTTTTGTATATATTTAGTAAAGGCCAAGGTTTATATTTTGCACATGCATATCCAATTTAGTTCTACACCATTAATTGCAAAAGCTATTCTATCTTTATTGAATTACCCAGGCATTTTTGTTGAAAATCAACTTATCTATATGTCTATCCTTAAGTCAATATAATACTGTCTTCTTACTGCAGTATTATGGTAAGTCTCGAAATCTGATAGTGTAAATCATTCAATTTTTTAAAACAAAATTCTAAGTCCTTTGTATTTCTGTGTAAATTTTAAAATCTGCTTGACAATTTCTGCAGGAAAAAAATATAAAAGGCCTGACTGGGTTTTTGAGAGGAGGAAGTATTGTGTTGAATTTATAGATCAATTTTGGGGAAATTGATGTCTTAATATTAAGTCTTGTAGTCCATGAATAGGGTATGGCTTTCTATTTATTTGTCTTCTTTAATTTCTCTCAGCAATATTTCATAGTCTCTATTGTACAACTACTGCACAATTTGTGAAAAAATATTAAGTATTTTAATTTTCATACTTTAGTAAATGGAATTCTTAAAATTTCATATTTTAATTTTTGTTGCTAATATAAAAATACTAGAGGCCTAGTACATGAAATTTATGAACTTGGGGGGTAGGGTGGGGAGGGTCGTCCCTAAGCCTGATCTGCCCTCTCTCACAGTCTGGGAGCCCTCGGGGGATGTCCAACTGAGGGCTTAGGCCCACTCCCATTTGGCCTAAGCCATCAGTTGGACATTATTAGTGCTGCTGTGGAGGCAGGAGAGGCTCCAGTCACTGCTATTGCGCTTGCCAGCTGTGAGCCTGGCTGCTGGCTGTGTGGCGCTCCCCCTGTGGGAGCACACTGACCACTGGGGGCAACTCATGCATTGAGCGTCTTCCCTCTGGTGGTCAGTGTGCATCATAGCAACTGGTCCTTTGGCCATTCAGTCAATTTCCATATTACCCTTTTATTATATGGGATAATTATTTTTATCCATTGACCTTGAATTCTGCTACAATGGTAATTTTCTACTTATTAGTTCCCACATTGTTTTGTAGAGTAGTTCCAATAGCTTTTCCACAGCTTTTTTATCTTCAGATTTATTACATAGTCTATCATGTTTTAAGGGAATGAAGATGGTGTTACTTCTTTCTTTTCTTTCTAAAAGTCATTTAGATCATTTTTGTTTTACTGAATAGGTCAGAATGTCCAGTATGATTATATAAATGATGGCAGTAAATGATGGCAACATCCTTGTAATACTCCCAATTTTAGGAGAAAGAATTATCTTATAATTTCAGGATTTTTCTGTTTATTTCTAGTTTTTTTTTTTTTTTTAGAATTTAATAACTTTAGGATATTGATAAGTTTCTCTCTCTCTCTCTCTCTCTCTCTCTCTCTCTCTCTCTCTTTGAGATGCTCATATCATTTTTGTTTCTTGGTCCATTAATCTGGTGAATTATACCAATTTATTTATGAAAGTTAAATCAAAGTTATATTCCTGGGGTAAATTCCCCTTAGTGCTATGTTTTTTATATATTACTATATTCAGTTTTTAATATTTTATTTTTTTGCATCTATATGCATAAGAATATAGATTTGGTGTTTTTTTGTTTTGTTTTTGTTTTCTTGTAATGGCATTGTCTTGTTTTTGTTTTCTTGTAATGGCATTGTCTTGTTTTTCTTTTTGTGTAATGCTGGCTTTATGAAGTGAGGTAGGATTGTTCCCTCTTCTTCTATTTTCTGGAAGGCCTTTATTATTGAAGAACTAGAGACCTGGTGCACAAGATTCATGCAGGGGGGGGTCCCCTCAGCCCAGCCTGCAACCTCTCCAATCCAGGACCCCTCAGAGGATGTTGGACTGCCTATTTAGGCCTGATCCCACAGAGCCTAAACTGGCAGTTGGAAATCCCTCTCACAATCTGGGACTGTTGGCTCCTAACTGCTCACCTGCCTGCCTGCCTAATTGCCAATAACCACTCTGTCTGCCTGCCTGATTGCCCCTAACTACCTCTGCCTCGGTCTCTGCCACCATGGCTTTGTTCAGAAGATGTGAAGTCTATCTGGTTTAATTAGCATATTACCCTTTTATTAGTATAGATATTTTGTTCAATGATTTAAATTTACATTTACTCTCTTTCATCCCATTAAAGAAGATATTTTATTGAAGACACTGTCCTTTTCTCATGTATATTCTTGGCTTTTTTGATGAAAATTAATTGATTATACAGGCATGGGTTTATTTTGGGCTCTCTATACTATCCCATTGGTCAATGTGTCTGTTTATGCCTATACCATACTGTTTTGATTACTATAGCTTTGTAATATAGTTTAAAATCAAGAAGTTAATGCCTCAGTTTCATTCTTTTTTCCCCCCTCAAGATTTCTCTGGCTATTCAGAGTCTATTGTATTCCCATACAAATTTAAGGACTGCTAGCTCTATTTTTTGTGAAAATGTAATTGGAATTTTTATAGTGATTCCATTATATTTGTTTATTGTTTGGGGAAGTAGGAACATTTTAACAATATTAATTTTTCTAATCAATGAGCATGGAATATCTTTTCACCTAGCCATTATCTTTCTAATTGTTATTGTTATTTGACTCCAGCTGCATGTATATTAGATATATTCAGTGAGTCTCATACAACTTCTCCTGTTTTCTATATTTTCTAGCCTTCAAGCTTCTTGAAATTACATATTTCTGCTAACTTATATTTTTAGGTTACTAATTTTCTCTTCAGCGATTTTAAGTTTTAAAATGCCTATTTAATTCTTTTAAAAATAGATTCTGTGTCTCTGATAAAATTATCTATTTTGGCATTTTATTTACAACTCTTTTAAATTCCAGATCACTTATGGCTTTGTTTTTATTGTCTATTTTGCCTTTTGTTTTTATCCTTGGCATACCAGATAATTTTTTATTGAGTTTCAGACAGTGGGTATGATCAATTACAGAGGCTATGGATAAAATTATCTTCCTCCAGAGAATTTTGTTCAGCTTCTAGTGAGCATTAAAGTAGAAGCATGAAACTTTAATCCACTAAGTGATTGGCCAGAATTAACGATTTCAGTCTTTATAAGTCCTAACCTATTTATGATTTAGCCTTATTCTTTGTTTCACCTAGCATCTCCATCAAAAGCCCAGTTTTTATGAAGCCCTCCTATTTAGCAGATCTTCACTTGCAATTTTTATCTCTAACACTATATGGGAGTTGGTAGTTAGACTCATAGCTGCTGCTTTCTTGACAGTTATTTATTTATTTATTTTTTACTCCTATAAACATTCGTGTACAGTTATTTTGTGTGTGGACATAGTTTTCAACTCATTTGGATAAATAGTGAGAAGTATTATTTCTGGCCTGGAATGTGAGAGTATGTTTAGTTTTTCAAGAAACTGATGAACTCTCTTCTAATGTGGTTGAGCCATTTCGCACTCCCACCAACAATGAATGATGAGAGTTCCAATGACTTCACCTTCTGGCCAGCATTTGATGTTAATGTTTTGGATTTTTAACCATCCTGATAAACGTAGGCATTATTGTTTCAATTTGCAATTCCCTAATGACATAGTAATACTGAGCATAGTATTTTCATATACTTATTTGCCATCTATATATCTTCTAGGGTGAAGTGTCTCTGAAGGTAATCTGCCTAATTTTTAATTGGGTTGTTTATTTTGTTATAGTGGAGTTTCAAAAGTTCTTTGTATATTTTGGATATCAGTCCTTCATCAAATATGTGTTTTGGAAATATCTTCTCCTGGCATCTGCCTATATTTTTAATCTCTTAATAGTGTCTTTCTCAGAATAACTTTTTTTTCTCATTTTAGTGTCATAAACTTGTCAAATTTTTCTTTTGTGAATCATGCTTTTGGAATTGATCTAAAAAATCATTGCCAAATATAAAGTCAGCTAGATTTTCTCCTGTTATCATCTAGAAGCATTATAGACTTGTATTTTACATTCAGGTCTGTGATTCTTCCTTACTTTTAAAATTATTTGCCTACACAACTTACAAATTAAAATAACCTATAAAAGGATTTTACATTATTGTGTTTTTTTGTTTGTTTGTTTTTTAAATTCTCTGCAATTCCCTTCTCTCTGGAATGATGACTGACTACCTTGGTATCCCTGAACTCCAATTCTTTGTCTCTCCAACCCTGTTAAGTTGCTGAAAACTGAGCTTAGGTTCTACATCTAGCATCTGCTCTTCCCTCTTCATCCAAGATGTTTATGAGCGGGAAGTACCTTGAGAGGAAAAACTCAGTGGGTTTCTCTTCTTTCTGAGAACCTCAGTTCTTCAAATCCTGGGTGATTTGGTAGCCCTCCAATGTGTCCAAAGAAAATATTAAATCTATCTCTTCTAGTTGTTTTCTATGAAAGGATTGATCTGCTATGAGTTAGTCTTCCAAAACTGGACATGACAGCTTAAAAGCACCACTCATACATAATCCTTCTTGCCCAAAGGCCTTTGGAGGCTCCCCACTGCTCACAGGTGAAGTGTAGCCTGGGAGACACATCCTTTATTATCTGCTTCATGTCTATGTTTCTGGGCCCAATCTCCACCACACACATGCTATTGTCAAACAGTATCATAATTCATGGTGTTTTCTTGTGTTTTGGCGACATTGCCTGCGTCTTTCCTTTTACCTGCAACAACATTCTTCTGATGGTCCTCCACCTCACCTAATTTTTCCTCCAACTACCCAAAACCAGTCATTGTTTCTAAGAAACAGTCCCTGAGCTCTCTCCCTAGGCAGGATAAACAGTTTTCTCATCTATATGCTCATCAAATATTTTACAAATCCAGCCGAGGCCGGTTTGGCTCAGTGGATAGAGCGTCAGTCTGCGGACTGAGGGGTCCCAGGTTCTATTCCGGTCAAGGACATGTGCATTGGTTGGGGGTACATCCCCAGTGGGGGGTGTGCAGGAGACAGCTGGTCGATGTTTCTCTCTCATCAATGTTTCTAGCTCTCTATCCCTCTCCCTTCCTCTCTGTGGAAAATCAATAAAATATATTTTAAAATATTTTAAAAATCCAATCATGGTTCTTTTCACATTGCATTTGGTTAATTGTTCATGTTTCTATCTCCTTTTCTGCCATCAGTGCACATGGCATATAATGAGAGCTCAATAGGTAATAGTTGAATGAAAAAGCACATGGACTATTAACCATCTGATCTATCTTACTATCATTTCTCATTTTCATTTGTTTTCTCCAAGCATTCGTCAGCAATGAAGTTAATTTAGTGGGGGTTTTTTTTCATTCACTCATTCAATAAGTGTTTACCTATCACCAACCATGCATCAGACACTTTTCTATGAATCACAGGATATGTAACAATGAATAAGATAGAATTAGATGTTGGCTTCATGGAGCTTATAGTCTGGAGATGATAAACATTTCTTTCAAAAACATGCTTCTCAATCATCGGCAGGAAGTGGTTTTAGCCAGAATGCTTCTTTCTTGGCTTTATTTCTTTACCCTTTGTCCTGGATCTGTTAGGCTAAATGTCATTCTTGGCAACATCTTACACTCTTAACTCTTATTCCCTCCCCATGTAGCATGAAAAACAGAAGGGCGCACATGCTGAGACTTTCCATCTCAAAGAGCAATTAAAATATTTTAGATAGATTCTGTCAGTCAAGTTACAGAGTATTTCATTAAACAATATAATTATTTTATCTTCCTTTTAAGTGACAAAATGTCCAATCTTTGATGTTAATTGATATTACCAACTAAAAGATGGATAAAAATCATTAATTTGATGATTATACTTTAATTTCCTTAAAGTATAAACTTTGATATTAACCCTTTTTAAAAAATGAGTTGAATCATTTTGGGGGTGAAAGCATGAATGATATTGGGTATCTGCACTCACGAGTAAGTACATCATATGTGTCAGCTGTAATAAAATCTTGACCATATTATTTCACATACATGATCATTTTCTATGTGATATTATAATTTTCTTTGTTCAGTTTACTATATGGATCTATATCTCTGGAAATCACATAATCCATGGAAATAAAGATTATAGGTTCATATGAAAAAAAATTTCCTAAAAACAATATTCCTCAATTTAAAATTCAGAGCTCCCAAAATTTAAATTTAAAAAAACCACCTTTTACAATGAATAATTCTTGTAGCATTTTATTTGAACTGACCATAAACTTAAAAATGATCATCATTTTTTTTAAAGATCTGAATCTACCACATTTGTAACACAGGAAGCAAACAAAGCCTGGGAAATTGATATTCGGGCTATATAAACTGCACATTGTCTAAGCTAAAGTCCCCATTATGTAATGAAAGTTCTGTCTCTATCTCTCTCAATTCCTCTCTGTGTAAAATCAACAAAATATATTTTAAAAAAACATTAAAGTGTTGTTTATGAGAGAAATAGAAAATCCGATCAAAATATCCGAGAGATAATAAACAATGAGTGTTGGAGGAAGGAAGCAATTCTGGAATGAATGAGTAACATGCGCACAAATATCACCTTTTTTAGATTTCATACTAATCACCTTGGGTGAGCTAACATTTGGGAAACACATTTCCCACTGATGACACTACAAAGAGGGGCAAGGAGCGGGGCCCAGTAATATTCCGCAGGGCAGGAGATGGGCCCAGAGGAAGAGCTGGAGCGTGGGGTTGCCGTTCTGTGTGCAGATGTGCAAGATAATGAGATCAGAGCGCAAGGAGAATACCACTTCTGTGGGGCACACTGCAGTTCGCTCCTCAGCTGCAATACAGCTGCAAAGCGTCCTTTGACCATGGAGTACAGTGCGCAGTATGGAAGAGCACGTGTGGGCCAGGGAAACTGACTGGCTTGCATTGCTTAGAAACTGCTCAGAAGACAATGGATTGTGACTTTGGGGACATTTACACTTCACCTTACATTTTCCTTAAAGTGTAAACTTCCCTCAGTTTGAACCTGGTGAGGGAAATGAAGAAAGCACAAAGCTGCAGTGGGCTATTACTTGAGAAAGCTCATTCTTCCTCATTTTTGGGAAAAACACACAATGAAGGATCAGCTTGATGGAAGGAAATCTGTATATGGACAAGTTTTCAACGAGGGGCAAGATACTTTACTCGGATAAAATTCATTGTCCTTATGAACTTTCCTCTCAATCCAAATTCAAGCTCTGTTGATGAAACATTAGGACCTATGTGGCTTATCCTATATACATCCCACTTCCCAGGCTTCTACAGTTCTAGGATTCTAGCCTTCTTCTGATGGCCTTGGCTGTCAGTGTCAAACCCCTCTGCTCCTGCCCCAAGGTCTCCCTGTGGTTCCTCAGGCACAATTCTGGACACCTATAGTCATGGTGCTCCTCTGCGGAATATTACTGGGTCCCGCTCCTTGCCCCTCTTTGTAGTGTCATCAGTAGGAAATGTGTTTCCCACCTTTCTCCTCATCTGAGTGCTACCCATGGCCCAGGATGGACCTCAGTGCCTTATTTTCATGACCTTCCCACTTCTCCAAGTCTCTGAGTCCTATGGGTTCCCACGACCGTGTTCACAATCTGCTGTACCTTAATAGTCAGTTGTATATACCCTATTCCTCGTAGGTTATAAGTTCCTTAAGCATCTGAAACATGAGTTGTACATATTTGAGTCCCTTACAGCTTCTAACCAGTAATTTGAGTCCCTTACAGCTTCTAACTACTACTACGACTACTACTACTACTACTACTAATTGTTATAATAACTACTTTATATAGCACTCTATAATTATAGTACTCAGGTACCCATTCTTTATTTATATCTCACAACAATCTTGCGAGGGAAATAAAACCAGCAGTGATTTCCACACTTTTCAGAAGCAGAACTTGAGGTTCATAAGGATTAGGCAATGTATCTTCAGTCACACAGCCAGGACCTAGAAGTTTCTAGACTTGAGTTTAAGTCCTCTGGCTCTTACATCCTAAAAAAAAGAAAAATAAACTCTCAATAACCACTTCTATATAGGTGCAAGCCGGTGAATGAGCTCACGGAGAAGGGCCGTGGTTGGAATTTGCAGCTGCCCAGAACCTGTAAGTGAACTTGACTTTGAATCAGTCAAAAGGGGTATTTTCAGCTTCATTTTGCTTGGGGTTTGTGTAAGCTCTGATTAAATGCAACCAATCCCTGCTCTTTTCTATTCATCTTGTCAAATAAGAGGCTTTCCTTTCCTCCCCGAGAGGAACACTTGAAGCTGATCAAAGTAAATGGCAGGGATTTTACTTAACACACACGGCCAACCAGACAGAGAGGGCAGGAGATGTCCAGGAGTGAATGCAGAGAAGCCGCTAACAAAGAGGCCAGTCAATCTGTGTGTGCAGGACCAGAGGGAAAATCGTCAGCAGCACCGGCACTATCAACTGAGAAAACACTTTGACAGCAGAAGGACGTGAACCCAGAACTCAGAAAGAGGCAGCCTCGGCGTTCTTTCCCCGGGGTGGCGGGCCTAGGCGCCTTCCCTCTGCGTGCTCCTTCGCATGGGGTTCGTAGAGCCAGAGGGCACTGGGGGGGTGCGGGTGGTGTGCTCTTCTTTGGAACGTGCTTTAATCCCCTTTTATTGGAAACTGCTCTCAGACAAAACTAAGACCACATCCTCTTTTGATGTTAGACATCTGACTTCTCCAGGATGTAGGTTCTAAGTTAGAATGTTATGTCTTTTATTTGCCAATATGAATTTCTGTAGGACTGATGCTACATCAGTGAAGGCATAGCCATTGAAAAATTAGCTGCCAACTGTTGGTAAAAACACACACACACACACACACACACAAAAAAACACACCACACAAACCAATTTAGACTATTTGCCCCACAGGTCCCTTGCCTTAGGCTTAAATCGGGTTTGGATACCACATTGAAAAACATACAAGTCCCAGATATGAAGTTCCCAGGAAAGAGTTGCCTCATTAGGATACTATCAATAAATTCTTCCTTTTCTTTTGTGCCTGTCATTTATAATGTCCTGGGTTCTGTATGCTGATCCATGGGACCTCAGGCCCACCCAGCCTAGGATTAAAAGAAGGTCACACAAGGAACGACAGTCTTGCCTCCCACCTGTTCTTGCAGAACCATCCACCTCATGGCTTATCAGATATTCGTGGTGCCTACATGTGCAGGCTGCCCACCCTTTTCCCCACAAAGTTCAACTCGATGATTTTCAGGAGCCCTCAGCTCTGTTCATGAATAATCATGATGCCCAGCCAGCATGGCTCAGTGGTTGGGTGTCAACTTATGAACCAGGAGGCCACGGTCCGATTCCCATGCCTAGGTTGTGGGCTTTATCTCCAGGGTAGGGTGTGCAGGAGGCAACCAATCAATGTTTCTTTCTCACCATTGATGTTTCTATCTCTCCCTCTCCTTTCCTCTCTGAAATCAATACATTTTATATATTTTAAAAAAATAATCACAACCAATATCACAAGACACATGCTGGGTACTGTTGCCTCTTCGGACCTCATTTCACTGTATTTAGATGTCCCTTGTAAGATCTCCCACTTGCACATAACGGTTTCTTCTGGGCTTAGCCACTTGTGCAAACTTTGGGTGCCATGGTCTGAGTCGCTGCCAGACATATGGTGGCATATGGGAGGCTCCACGGTCCTTGCTGCGCGCTCCAGGGCTGGAGCACAGAGTAGACAGGTCCCCGTGCCCTCCTGCGTTAGATCCTGCTAGCAGGGCTTCAAAGCAATGCTTCTTTGTGCCTGCTGCTTTATGGCGGTTTTATTGAAAACAGTTATTTCAATTATTACGTTGTAGGCCCCAGGGGACCAGACTGGTAACAAAAGCCAGTGACAAACACCATGTGCACTCTTCCTCGCCTCCCCTCCCCCAGCCCATCATCGGAGGTTCTTGTCCTGATGCCCGTCGTGTCTGCATCATTCCCCCACACACAGCTTCCAGGCGTTACTGGAGGATATGTGAAGGATCATTCTCTTTGGGGAATTTATTTGTTTCCTAGAGCTGCTTTAACAAGTTAGTATAAACGTGGTGGCTTAAAACAACACTGATGTAATGACTTAGTCTTCCAGAGCCTGACATGGGTCTAGAAAGCCGTGGGCAAACTATGGCCCGCGGGCCGGATCGGCCATTCGGCTGTTCTATCTGGCCCGCGGAGCCGCAAGAGCAGAGGGTTCACTTGCTCTCCCCTCCGCTCCTTCACCAGCAGCCCAAGATGAGAGTGCCAGCATGGTCAGGTTGCTTTTGTTCCGGCCCTCTGGTCCAGGTTAAGAACCCTCGAGTGGCCCTCGAGTCAAAAAGTTTGCCCACTCCTGGTCTAGGTTAAAGTCAAGGTGCTGCAGGGATGTGTTCCTCTGGAGGCTCTATGGGAAAACGAGTTTTCTTCTCTCCAGCTTCCAGAGGCTGCCCTCATTCCTGGGCTCACGGCGTGCTTGCATCTCAAAGTCAGCAATGGCTTGTCAAGTGTCTCATGAAGCCAGCTCTCTAGTTGCTTTTCCTTCTGTTTCCTTTCCCATTTACAGGGACTCATGTTATTACATGGGGCCTCCTGGATGATCCAGGATAACCTCTCCATCTCAAGGTCAGCTGATCCTTAACTCCACGTGAAGCTTTAATTTCTCCTTGATATATGATGTAAACTACTCACAAGCTCAGGAGATTATGGACATTTTACATTATTCTACTTACCCCGGGCACTTTTTTTGAATGCAGCACTCAGTAATAGCTGCTCGTGGGCTATGCGTGTATAATGGACAGGATGGTCCAGAGGGCGAACACAAGTCACTGTAACTTGGACCTACCGTTATCCCTGGAGCATAGATCAGCCACAGGGTAGCTACCCTAACTGAGGTGGCCACATTTTATCCTTGCAAAGGCTCTCTTTTGCCCCACACGTGACCTGCTCTTTCCTTCTTGGAGTCTTTCATCCCCCAAATCCTCTGGACCCTTAATCTAATCAGCTGCTATAGATGCTGTTCTGGCTGTGGCATCCTTTTTTTCAAGGCCTCCAGATCCAAACTGATACTCTCATATACATCCTAGATGCTAATAGGTGGACAAACTTTTTGTCTAAAAATGCCTCTCCTACTGGACAGAATCAATTGTTTTTACCTTCACCTAGGACAGCCCTTTCTCACAAAGTACCCATGGCACAACTGGGTCTTCCATGCTCTCTCCATTGAGATACAGTCCAACAGACATCCAGGCCACTGAGATTGACCTCAACCCACTCTCATCTCAGCACAAGGGAACGCCATGGCATAGGAGAACCGAGTTGGTGCTTCTGGGAACCATGGCAGGTAGATGGGGTCAGAGCCACAAATTTGTGGAATCCCCACCCCACAGCCACCACCGGAGATCTATGGGCAGGTTGTTAGTTTATCTCAGCAACCAAGACCATTTTTAAATCAGTGATCTTCTATGAGATATGTGTGATGCCTCCATGTGCAGGCCATTTGCCCCTTGCCCTACAGAAATACATTTCCAGGTTTGGTTGGTGAAGTGCTATTAACTGGCTTTCCCTTGCACCTTCCCCGAGACCTTTCTGTTTGTTTCATTCCTATACCTCTTCCGGTTTTGATGTGCGCACGTGCCCCCACCACTAATACCTGTGCCAGTCCTTGGTAGCATATGTTAAAAACAAAGCAAGTTCAAACCAAACAAAACACCAGCAGGTTTCCCCTGATTCAGAGATGACGAGCAGCTCATTTTCTCTGAAAGCACATACCATTGAGAGCAAGCGGCTCTTGAGAATACCAGAAATCTTGCAAAAAAAAAAAAATCCCACCCTCGCATAATTTGGATCTAATTTATGTGGAAAATATGATAACTTTAACTTGATTTAAGATGGAAATGTAACCCATTTACAATACCTGGACGTCCTAGAAAAATAATAAGTTGTCATTCCCATGTGGTGCCAACGCACCTCCCAAGCTTGAATTTTGAGACTTTCCTCATTTCGCAGATCCCTCGAGACAAGAGACTCTCAAGGGGGAAGTAAGAAATAGCGAGAGACAGCAAGTGGTCCCTGCACCCCACAGCTAATTTGAGCATCAGTACAACCCTAAGCAGCGTCCTGCTGCCACCTGCAATGAAGAACATGCTTATTTCTCATTTGTAGCATTTCCCCCCTTTCTGATTATACAAGATGGGCTCATTCATTATTAATCTGGTTTGTCAGACAGCACGGCCCTCCAAGTGTCAGGCTTCCTCGTTTCCAGGCAGCGCGTTTGTGTCGGAGCAATGAAATTTCAGAATGCAGGAATCAGCAAGCTCTCGTCTGCACCTGATTAAAGTTAGATAGACCCACTTAAAATAATTCTACATGAAGCAGCAGGATACCTTTCTATATTTGTCATGATTATTGGAAGGGGAAACAGACTGAAAAAAAAAATCATTACTTTTCTTCCAAACTGCACTTGACTTAATAGGGAATAAGGGAAAGAAAATGATTCCTCTTTGTCTATAGCAAATGGCCTAGAAATTAAAAATAGCAGAGGAGACGTGGGCCCAAGTTTACTGTAAAGAGCGTCAATAGTTTGCCACACCTCCACACACGGGCATGCACACGTGAACATACACAAACACACCAGGATCCGTTATTACCTAATGTTAACCAGATCATGATATCAAGTTGCCAGTGAAAAGGGTGTTGGACCTGCCAAATGAGGATTCAGATTAATGTGATTCTCAGGGAAGGGGCTTGAACAAGTGATCTGGGTCATGTGACTGATTCCAGGACCCAGCGGGAGAGAAGGAAAAAGTAAGGCATTATGGGAAACAGACACAGATACCATGCATTTCAAAACAGTAATTAGTATGTAAAAGACTGAGAAATAGATTAGCTGATTTCCAAGTCATTTGAATGAGCCTTATAATTATTTTTCTTTTGTTTACCACCTAGATTTAGAGGAAGTGGGTAAGTAAAAGGACTGGATGATAAAATCTTGGACTAAATACAGTGAACAAATTTCCATCTATGCCTATTGAGAGTTTTTTTTTTTTTTTTTGATAAAGGTGTCTCTAAGTAGCACTTTTGTTAACAAAAAATAAAAATAAAAATAAATCTCTGAGCTTGGTCTTGCCCCTGGAATGGAGGAGCCCATGTATGTGGCAGTAAAACCATTGACAATTATGGCACTACCCTGGATAATATTGGGGAAAAGAGGAAAAACAATGGCATGAAGCCACTGAAGGAGTATTTGTATGAACCTTCCAGCCAGAAGAATTAATCGGACACTATGTAAATCCCAAATCTGGCACAAAAGACAAAGAGGGCAGAGGGCAGAGGGCAGCTATTGGGGATATGCAGGAAATCTCATTTGCTTAAAGAGTGTGGTTGATAAACTCTTGGCACAGGCTGCCCAAAATTTCACCCTCCAAACTTAAAGGAAACAATAAAGGTAATTTATCCTCATCAGTGGGAAGAGGGTTATTTTGTCTTCTAGGAGATATTTTGCAATATCTGAAGACATTTTGATTATCACAACTGAGGGGGAAAAATGTGCCTCAATATGAGCAGAGAGAGAAAGAGAAAGGGATCGGTGAGGCGCTAGACAATCTTTGCCACAATCTCACTGGTAGACAGTTTTCTCATCTGTGCAACGGGTGCGCTTAGAGTTATCTTATTTCATTATTATACATATTAAATGAGATAGTATATGTAAAGCACTTATCACAGTGCCTGACACATAGTGATGCCGTAACATATTTCCACCATTAACATTAGCATTATTGTGTTATTCTTAGGACTGGAATTCCGGAAGAAAATGACTTGGGAATTTGGGGAGGTGTTTATAAACGAATTTCTGACAAACCCCAAGGAAAGGATGCTAGTGAAAAATTCATTGAGAAGGGGTATGCAGAGCTCAACATGGAAGTTCCTGACTGAATCTTATTTAGTAGAATTTACACAAAATGTAAAAGAACATATTTCAAAGAAAGAGGGGTTTTTAAAGGAATCTAAAACCAAGAATAATCTTGATTACTAAAGCCTAGATAAACACTGCCTAATAGCAATGTGATCTGAATCTTACTTGCAATTTCAAATTTTGTATTAACCACATTAAGCAATAAAAATTACAGGAAATGTAGCTTTAATAACCCACTTTATTTAACAGAACGTATGAAAAATATTATTTCAATGTGTAACAAATGCACATATAAAAAGTATTAACGAGATAGTTTGCATTCTTTTCTTCATTAAGTCCTCAAAATTGAGTGTGCGTTTTAGACTTAACAGCACTCCTCAGTTTGAACTAGCTATGTTTCAAGTGCTTAATGTGGTTAGTGGCTACCATATCAAAGAGCAAATATATAAAAGATGGTTGTAAAGATGTCAGGAATGACGAAAGTAAGTCTTTAAAGCCATGTCCAGAGCAAGGAAGGTAAGAAAGAAAATACAAACCTGCTGATATAAAAATATAATTTAATGGTTAGTGCTCTTCAACTATTTTTTAACTTTCACCTTCTCCTTCATGAAACTTATTAGCCAGCAGGTATAGTTAGACATTGCTTTATTATAAGGCATTTAAAGACCAAAGCATGTGATAAAACATGAAGAGATCATTATTTTTAAAATATATTTTTATTGATTTCAGAGAGGGAGAGAGAAGGAAAGAGAGATAGAAACATCAATGCTGAAAGAGAATCATTGATCAGCTGCCTCCTGCATGCCCCACACTGGGGATCTAGCCCACAACTTTGGCATGTGTCCTTGACCGGAATCAAACCTGGGACCCTTAGGTCTGCAGGCCAGTGCTCTATCCACTGTGCCAAACCAGCTAGGGCAGAAGAGATTATTTTGACTGCTAATAAAGAATTAAAATATCTATTGCTGGAGTAAGTATATTTTAGGGAATTGAGACACTCTTAAGTAGGTTGGAAGAATTGTGAGTGGCAATGGAGATGTGGAGAAACTAATACTATGAATAAGCAATATGTCTTTTCAAAAGGAGAAAGACTCATGGACTCCTGTGCAAACTTTATATACCCTTTTGTGAAAAACAATCTTTGGTTTCTCACCATAGATTCAGAGGTTGAATCACATGAATTTATGTGATTTGTGGATGCTTTGTGTTCTAACAGCCTATGAGCATGTTAGCTTATCCAGAGTTGGAATCTGTGCATTGGGAAAGGGAAGAGTTAACTAGTAGGGTCCAACAATAATTTATGAAAAACAAATAACACCAGCCTAACCTCATTTCCTTTTATAAGAATATTTAGTCTTGAATTGTCAGGGAAATGCCAGGGTCATCACACATCTGGAGTTCAGCGAAAGTTTTGGAACTTATGTTTAACTAGAGACCCAGTGCACAAAATTTGTGCAAAGAGGTGGGGGTGGGGGTGGATGTGGGGGGGCAGCATCCTTCAGCCCAACCTGCACCCTCTCCAATCTGGAACATCCCTCTCACAATCCAGGACTGCTTGCTCCCAACTGCTTGCCTGCCTGCCTTCCTGATTGCCCCTAATTGTTTCTTCCTGTCAGCCTGATCACCCCCTAACCTTCCCCTGCCAGCTTGATTGATGCCTAATTTCTACCCTGCTAGCCCGTTTGCCCCTGACTTCCCTCCTCTGCAGGCCTGGTCACCCCCAACTTCCCTCCTCTGCTGGCCTAGTCCCTCCCAACTGCCCTCCCCTGCTGGCTATCTTGTGGAGGCCATTTGTGTCCACATAGGGGCAGGATCTTTGATCACAGATGGCAGCCATCTTGTGTGTTGTAGTGATGGTAAATCTGCATATTACTCTTTTATTAGATAAGATAGTTAGGATAAAGGCCTGGTACATGGGTGGGGGCCAGCTGGTTTGCCCTGAAAGGTGTCCTGGATCAGGGTAGGGGTTCCCTTGGGGCATGGGGAAACCTGGATGAGGGGCCTGTGGTGGTTTGCAGGCCAGCCACACACACACCCTCCCCCGCAGCGATCCAAGTGAAGACCCTGGTATCTGGGATTTATTTATCTTCTACAATTGAAACTTTTAGCCTGTAGCAAAGCTAAGCCTTCTGCTTGTTCCTGGCTGTAGCCATTTCTGTTGGGATTTATTTAACTTCTATAATTGAAACTTTGTAGCCTTAAGCAGAGGCCTGGACCAGCCAGAGTGTGCAGAAAGCTTGGCTTTCTTCATTGCTGGGGAAACCCAAGTCTCCCTCCTGCTCTCTGTGGCTACAGCCATCTTGGCTGGGTTAATTTGCATACTCACTCCTGATTGGCTTGTGAGCGTGGCTTGTGGGTGTATTGGAGTGATGGTTAATTTGCATATTACTTTTGTATTAGATAGGATGAGCACCTACTATTCATTTAACATCAGTTAATAGATACTTATTAAGCATCTACTAAGTTTTAGAAATGGCAGTAGATAAGTGTTTTTTTTAAGAAACTAATTATACAGACTTGGTTATGGAACAATATGGAAGGTGTAAGGGAAGAAGGATTTGAGGGGCCACTTAATTCTGTAATGAGACATTATAGGAGGATTTCTCTAGGAAATTGCAAGTGTTAGGAAAGACATGAGATGAGGAAGAATATTTCAAGAAGAAGATCTTAAGGGTCAAAAATTAGAACAGAGCTAACACGTAGAAGAGCAGTGCTTCTCAAGCCTTAATATGCACACAAATCACCTGGGGAGTCTTGTTATAATACAGATTCTGACCCTATAAGTCTGGGTAGGGTCTGAGATGCTGCATTTCCAACAAGCCCCCAGATAATGCTGATCCTACTGGCCTGTGGGCCTCACTTTGAATAGCACCAATGTTAAGTGAATATACACACAAAAAAGTAAGGGACAGTGCTAAAGAGGTGGGCATGGGTTAGATCATACTGAGGGCTTTGAACTAATATTTCAAGTGCATTCAGTAGGGACATGGCATCATTTGCTTTGGCAGCATTGAGAATGAGTTGAAATAAGCAAATCTGGAAGAAGCTCAGGTGAGAGTTGAGAGCATCTTTCATAAACTCCTAGAGAGATGATGGAAATTTGGACCAAGAAGGTGGCATTCATGGAGATAAGAAGAAATGAATGGGTTCAAAGGGGAATTTAGGAGTCTAAGATAATAAGGACCTTAGTATGTGGGCTGAAGAAACACAAGGGGTCAAGAATGAGACCCTAACAATTAGGAGGCTCAGCTTGGACAGTGGGAGGGAGGTTAACTTACTGAATGGGAAAAAGCCAGGAGGAAGAGAGGTTTTGGGGGAGATGATGCTATTCACACTTTTAGAAATACTGAAATGGAAGTGCAACAGAACAACAATGTCCAGTAGGCAGATTAATAAGCGCGCCCGGCACTCAGAAGAGTATGAGTTAAAGATAGCAACTTGGGAGTCATTAGCATAAAAAGAGTAAAGGAAAGTTGAAAGTGAATGAGATTCCCCAGAGGAAGACTGGATCTGGAAGCCGTCCTCAAATGCTTGAAGAGCTGTCATGTGTTTAAGAATTATTTCGTGTGTTTCCAGATGAAAGAATCTGGATTAATAAGAGGATATTACAAAGAAATAGACTCTGATTCTTTATAAGGGAAGAAATTTTTATGGTATTACCTGACTCATAATAGCACAGGCTACTTTATGAGGAATTGGGTTCCTTTTTTATGGAGGTATTCAAATAGAGGATAAAAATTTACTTCTTAGGAGTGTAGGAAAGAACTTTCATATGTTTGATAAGGGGTGGGACTAATGGCCCCTGAATCAGTGATTCCAAAGTTGCATTATTAGAGTAGGGGGGAGGGACTGGAAAGAAATTTTTAAAAAACAGATTCCAAGATTCTCCTCCTAGGAATTTGATTCCATAGATCTGAACACAGCTCTGGAATTCCTTAATTTTATTAAGCTCTCATGAGAAAATAACCTGTTATGTGCTAGGTTATAAGACTTTAAGCATGCTTTTCAGGAAAACTTTCTAGGCCAGAAGGGAGTGGCATGATATATTCAAAGTGTAGCAGAAAAATCTTCCAATCTAGAATACTCTACACAGCAAAGTTATTATTCAAAACTGAAGGAGATATAGTATTCCAGACATACAAAAGCTAAACTGACCTTATAAAAACTATTAAAGGAACTTCTGAAAGCTAATAAGAAAGGCCCTAATGAGTAACAAGAGAACACATGAAAGAATAAATTTCATTAGAAAGGTAAATATATAGTAAAGGTAGTGGATTACTTATTTGTCAGTTGGTTGGGCATCATCTCATGCACCAAAACAAAACAAAACAAACAACAAAAACACCCAACTAATGTTGCCTGTGTCTACAAATTCTTTTTACTTAATTCATTAGCTTATTTCACCCCCCTTTAACACTCCTTTCTTCTGACAAATTAAAATTTTCATTTTTATAAATTTAATTTATTGGTGTTACATTGGTTAATAAAACCATATAGGTTTCAAATGTACAACTCTATAACACATCATTTTCATACTGCTTTATGTGCTTATCACCCCAAGTCAAGTCTCTTTCTGCCACCATTTTCCCTCACTTTACCCTCTTCTACCTCCTCCCACCCTCTTTCCCTCTGGTAATTACCATAATGTTGCCTGTGTCTATGAATTTTTTTTAACTTAATTCCTCCATGTGTTTCACTCACATCCCTCTACAACCCTCTCCTCTGACAGCTGCCAGTCTGTTTCTATTTTGTTTGTTAGTTTGTTTTGTTCATTAGATTCCACATATAAGTGAAATCATATGGTACTTGTCTTTCTCTGACTGGCTTATTTCATTTAGCATAATGCTCTCCTGGTCCATCCATGTTGTTATAAAAAAGTAAGATTTCCTTCTTTTTATAGCCAAGTAGTATTCCATTATGTAAATGTACCATAGCTTTTCATCCACTCATCTATTGATGAGCACATGAGTTGCTTCCAAATCTTGGCTATTGTAAATAATACTGCAATGAACATAGGGATGCATATATTCTTTTGAATTAATATTGTGGGTTTCTTTGGATATATTTGAAAACATGGAATTGCTGGGTCACAAGGCAGTCCTATTTTTAATTTTTTGAGGAAACTTATACTGTTTTCTACTGTGGCTGCATCAATCTGCATTTCCACCAATAGTGTACTAGGGTCCCCTTTTCTCCACATCCTTGCTAACACTTGTTTGTTGATTTATTGGCAACAGCCATTCTGACTGCTGTGAGATGAGATCTCATTGTGGTTTTTTAATTTTAATTTTGTACACAGCAGTTTTATTCAAAATAGAACCAAATGGAAGCACCTCAAATATCCTCTGTAGGTAAATGGATAAATAAACTGTACTATGGTTCCACAATGAAATACTATATAGCAACGAAAAAGATGCAACTATGGATACATACACAACAGCAGGGATTGATATCAAAAACACAGTGCTGAGGGCAAGAAGCCAAATATCTAAATGTACACACGAGGCTTTAGAACAGGCAAACTAGTTTATAATGATACAAAGAGGATTGTTACATGGGTGAATATATTTGTTCTCATTGCAGTTTCAATTTGCATTTATTGAATCTAAGGACACACATACTGGAAGAGAAGAGATGGAAAAGGGTATTGCATACAAATGGAAACCAAAAGAAAGCTGGAGTAGCTATACTTAGATCAAACAAAACTGACTTTAAAAAAAGACCGCACTGAAACAAAGAAGGACATTACATAATGATAAAGGGGTCAATCTAACAAGAGGTTATAACATTTGTAAATATTTATGCACTCAACATAGGAACACCTAAATATATAAAGCAAATATTAAGACGTAAAGGGAGAAATAGACAGAAATACAATAATATTAGGGAACTTTAATACTCCACTTACATCAATGGATAGATCATCCTGACAGAAAATCAATGAAGAAATATCAGCCTTAAACAGCATCTTAGACCAGATGGACTTGACAGATATATACAGAATATTTCATCCAAATGCAACAGAATGTAATCTTTTCAAGTGCACATGGAACATTTTTCCAGGATAGATCATATGTTAAGGCCAAAAGCAAGTCTTAATAAATTTAAGAGGATTGAAATCATATCAAGCATCTTTTCTAAACTCAGTAGTATGAAAGTAGAAATCAATTACACAGAAAAACTAGAAAATTCACAAATGTGGAGATTAAACAACGGGCTGCTGAACAACCAATGAGTCAAAGAATAAATCACTGAGAAATGAAAAAATACCCTGAGACAAATGAAAATTGAGATGTAACATACCAAAATTTATGGGATGCAGCAAAAGCAGGGAAGTCCATATCAACAAATGCTTACCTCAAGAAATAAGAAAAGTCTCAAACAACACAACTTTACACCTAAAAAAATAAAACCACAAATGAACAAATGAAGCCCAGATTAGTAGAAGGAAGAAAATAACAAAGAGCAGAAATAAATGAAATAGAAACTAAAAAGACCATAGCAAAGATTAATAAAAATAAAATCTAGTTCTTTGAAGAGAAAAATAATGACACATTTTTAGCATAACTAACTCAGAAAAAAAGAGTGAATACTCAGAAATGAAAGAGGAGATATTATAACTGATACCATAGAAATAGAAAGGTTTATAAGAGATTACTATGAGCAATTGTGTGCCAAAATTTAACAACCTAGAAGAAACGGATAAATTCCTCAAAATATAGAACCTACCAACACTGAATCATGAAGTAATAGAAAATCTGAAGAGAATAATTACTAGAAAGGAAATTGAATCTGTAATTTAAAAAATCCCCCAACAAAAAAGACGTCCAGGACTAGACACTTCACTGGTGAATTCTTCAAAACATTCAGGGAAGAATTAATACTAATACTTCTCAAACTCTTCCAAAAAATAGAAGAGAGAGGTCTTCCAAATTAATATTAGGAGACTAGCACTACTCTGATACCAGATAAGGATGCCAAAAACAAACAAAACAAAACAAAAAAAACACTACCACAGGCCAATATCCCTGATGAACATTGATGCAAAAATTCTCAACAAAATATTAGCAAAACAAATTCAACACATTAAAAGGATAATACATCATGGTCAAGTGTGATTTATTCCAGGGATTAAAGGCTGGTTCAACATCTGCAAATCAGTCAATATGATACACCACATTTAAAAAAGCAAAAGATAAGAAGCATATAATCATTTCAAATTATGCAGAAAAAGCATTCAATGTTCATTTGTGATAAAAATGCTTAACATAGTAGCTATAGAGGAATGGACCTTAACATAATAAAACCCACAGCTAACATCATATTCAATGGTGAAAAGTTGAAAGCATTTCCTCTAACATCAACCTTTTTAACAAATAGTGCTGGGAAAACTGGATAGCCATATCCTAAAGAATGAAACTGGACCACTATCTTATGCTATACACAAAAATCAACTCAAAATAGATTAAAAGCTTGAACAAAAGACCGGAAACCATAGAAAACTCCTAAAAGAAAATGTAAGTGGGAAGCTCTTGGACATTGATCTTGGTGATGAGTTTTTTAATCTGACACCAAAAGTGAAACAAAAGCAAAAATAGGTAAATAGGATTACATCAAATGAAAAAGGTTTGAACAGCAAAGGAAACCATCAAAAAAAAAAAAAATAAAAAGGCAACCTGTGAATGGGAGAAAATATTTGCAAATCATATCAGACAAGGGGTTGATATCTAAAACACATAAAGAACTTATATAACTCAATATAAAAAATTAAAAAGTGGCCAGATGATCTGCATAAACATTTTCCCAAAAAAGATACAAATGGCCAAAGGATATATGAAAAGGTGCTCACTATGATTAATCATCAAGGAAATGAAAATCAAAAACCACAAAGACATATCACTTCACATTTGTTAGAATGGCTATTATGAAAAAGACTAGAAATAACAGGAGTGGAGAAAAGGGAACATTTGTGTACTGTTGGTGGGTCCTTACAACATTAAAAATAGAACCACCATGTGATTCAGCAATTCTGTGTATATATCCAAAGAAAAAGAAAGCACTAACTCAAAAAAATATATACATCCCATGTTCAATGCATCACTATTTACAACAGCCAAAGTATGGAAACAACCTAAGTGTCGATCAGTAGTGAATGAGTTATATTTAATATATATATAATGAAATTGTGATATATATATATATATATATATATATATATATATGAATATTAACCAACCATAAAATATGATATCTTGTCATTTATGACATGCTGGACCTCCTAGGCATTATGCTAAGTGAAATAAGTCAGACAGAGAAAGAAAAACACTTGATTTCAAATACTTGATTTCTCTTATATATGGAATCTAAAACAAAACAAAACAAAACAAAACAAAAACAAACTAACTTATAGATTCAGAGAACAGATTTGTTGTTGGTTGCCAGAGGCAGGAGGTGGGGAGTGGGAGAAATGGGTGATGGCGGGGGGGGGGGGGTGTAAAAAGATGAAAAAAATCCCAACTCTCTTTATAGTATTATACATGCGTTCTTAAACTTGGACTCAGTCGCCTATCATCTCTGAATTTTTGAAGTAACCTTTAATCATCCCCAGGATTCTAATATATATATATTTGTGGAGAGTCCAAAGCAGCACTCTCCCAGCATCATGATGAGACATTTCTACAACATTTTCTGGCCACAAGTTCCTTTTGCACATGCCGCCTAGTGGGTAGGCAACTCTCACGTGCCTTCTGGATGTGGAAGAGAAGGTGTGCTGGGCCTCACCAGAGGCCTTGTTAATGGGAAAGCCATGCCATTGACAAACACGGGTTCAGTGGCACAGAGGTCAGCCAGCTTTTCCTTAATTGAAGAAAAAGCAAACATGCCTGTTCCTTGTATAAACACTGATGTTTAACATTTAACTCAACCCTCATGATTCATTAAGAAAAGGAAATTCAATAAAGTGGGGCAGATGTGACTACAGGAAAACCTACCTCCCATGAATCTGGTTGCTTCTAGGGCCTTAAGCAAAAGAGAAATCAATTTCTAAAATGAAATTCTAAATGCAGACAATAACCATCATTGTAAATATAACTTTTTAATGTTTCTGTCTTTTCTATCTTATACAAATTGTGTGTGTGGTTGTTGTTGTGTTTTTTTTTTTTTTCAGTCCCTTGGACTACTTGCTAAAGACTCTCATTGTGTGTGAGCTTTAAACTCTTGGGTCAAAAGTGAATAGTGATGGCTAAGATCCTAGTTATTTCTGATTTCCCAACACAAAACAACTGATTTTTAGGAGACACATTTTTTCGGGTCAGAATTGGTGGGAAATGAAGAAGGCACAATAAATTGGCAGCAGAGAAGAGGCAGAAAATAATAGAAAACAGACATGAGAACTGGGAAAACACAGCCGTCTGGGACCATTTAGTGAAGGGGCAGACAGTTCTACACACCTCCACAGTCCCTGGGGCCTCCCTGGTCAAAGGCCATAATCTATTTTACAAAGCTTTCCATCCAAATAACATTTAGAATATGCTACTAAATAGTGTTTGTGCCTAAAAGGCATAAAAGGTGGCTTATAGGCAGTAAACAGGGGTGCTTGGGAGGAAAGAGGCATGCTGGGATTTTAAAAAAAACCAAGAGATTTTGAGAGGAAGATGGAAGCGAGAATTTGTTGACAATAGTATTTGCATTCTCTAATGTAACACAGCTCTGGGCATACTGCTTTAAGCAATTAGTTGTGGGCAAATTATAAAGAAATTGCAAAGTACAATCACACATGGAAAAGCAGTGAAGCTGAAATGTAACCTGTTTTTGCCTGACTTGGGACCTAAGAAATGAGAGAGTGGTGGCAGGTTTCATACCAGCGTTTCCAAGGCTGCCCCTTGGAATTATGGGCAAGTGCCCCACCACTTCCTTTTCCAGCCCAGCCTCGGTCTCCCTGAGCCAAATAAATACCACTGAGGTCATTTTCCTTTTCCCTCACGTTAGTGCAATTAGGGACAAGAGGGTGTGAGCTTGGAAGATGAAGGCCGACAGCTGAAGTCTGAAGGACTCTGTCAAGACAAGGACTGTGATGCCAGCCTACCAAGAAGCAGGTCAGAGACTTAATACAGAAATAGAAGCAATCCCCTGAACTGACGGTTAGCAAAGTGACAGTGAATGGAGCCATGCCAACAGTCCATCTACAACGTGAACTCAAGGACCATTTAAAATGATGCTCACTGATTCCTCCATGATTTGGATGGTTTTGTGCAAGTTGTGTCTTCCTAGCCAACCCTGCAAATATTTTAAAAAACGTGATTAGAATTATAATTCGTTGTAGTTAATTATTCCTTTGTTTCCACCAGCAGAACATCAAACTTAACAGAGTTCTTGACATTTTTAGTTGCTCTAAAAATGTACATGTGGAATTTAAAAAAAAAAAAAAAACCCTGGTTCAGAAACTCAAAAACCAGGGTTGCAAAATTAGAAGGGATCATAGGATCAGGTGAACAGGATGCAAAAAGTGCAGAGGGTATAAGGCTTACAGTTAAATGGTCAAATATGTGATGTACCAAATACCCAATGTTCTTGTTTTATTTCCAGAGGGAACTCTGTCATAAATGAAAGTGCATCAGGATACTCTGTGACTCACTTATGCCAGAATTAGGATATTTTAGTGTAGTTGGGGATTCATTGTTAGAGTGAAAAATGAGTCTGCTCTTGCTTTCTCTCTTCCCTATTAAGCTCTTTTCCTTCTTCCTCCTACCTCCCCTCTCTTCTCAGGATTTATTTTTTTTTCTTTTTCCCACCTTGGTTAATCAATGTGTTCAGTCTAGAAATAAAAATTGAGGTTGCTGATTCAAGACTCTGATATAATATGAGCAGACTTGAGTTGCATGGGTGGTGGCTGTATAGAGCATTAACCTAAAGAGAGCTAAGATGGCCGGACCTTAATGCTATGCCAAGGAGTGTGAGCGGTGTCAACTAATGTATAATAGGAAACCATTTAAGATTTTATATGCAATGCAAGTTACTATGTTAGATTTACATTTTATAATTTGAGAAACTTAATTCATACAATTGAGATGTTATTTCAATTCATGCTTTGTTATAGTAGCTAATAAACACTATATACAATGCAATGAAGTTTTCTTTTTGACTCCCAATTTTCCATGGTATTTCTACATCCCACATCCTAAAACTATCCGCATAATTGTTCACTATGATAATGCTAGAAAAATCGGCAGGACTCAGATTTTGTTATCAATAATTTGCTAAAAAATGGTTAAAGGCTGCTTCTGATGTTGAAAGGAATGATTTCTTGGGCATCGTTAATGGATTCAATGCAGCTCTTTGGTTGCGGAGAAGCAGCAGAGTATAGTGGGAATGACATGGACTTGGGCCTCAGCTGCACCAAATTCTGAATTTTCTATGTGAACCTAGATGAGTCCTGGATGTTATCACAGATTCATTTTAAAAAACTATAAAGTTGGGATCCGGCCATTTTGAGGATGTCATAAAATTATTCACATTACACACTTAGCACAATGTTTGGTGTGCAGGAGCAGTGATGATGATGGTGATGGTGACAATGGTGGTGACGATGTTAATGGGAATTACAGTGTACCTTCTGAAAATAGATTCTGGAGCCAGACTTCTTGGGTTCAACTCCTGGTTCCACCACTTACTAGCTATGTAGTCTTGAGTAAGTGTATTAGTTACATTGCTCCACAACCAAGTGCCTTAAAACAAAGTGTCTTAAAATAAAGAGGCTTAAAGAAACACATTATCTCTGGGTTTTTGTGGATCATGAATTGAGAAATGACATAATTGTATCCTTCTGCTTCGTAGTCTCTCAGACAACAATGATTGCATTAGCCCAAGGTCTGTGATCTCATCTGAAGCTCATGTGGGAAGGGTCCACTTCCAATCTCACTCATGTGGTTGTTGGCAGCTTCATTTCTTGAGGACTGTTGGGTTGAGAGCCTAAACTTGTTGCTGATGGTTGGCTGGGGACTGCCCTCAGTTCCTTGCCCCACAGGCATTTCCAACATACCCTGTTTCCTCGAAAATAAGACAGTGTCTTATATTATTTTTCGCTTCCAAAGATGCACTAGGTCTTATTTTCAGGGGATGTCTTATTTTTCCATGAAGAAGAATACGGTACACATTTATTGTTAAATGAAAATAAAGGACATTTATTACCTGTATATGGTACGGTAGTACGGTAGTTGTCAACACAAACCAGACAAACTGTAAATCCTACATATTAAGAATTTACTCATTTATTCAATGACAATCATGTCATCATCTTCTGGAACATCATCATAACAATCCAATTCCTGAATTTCCTGGTGAATTTCTTGCGACTCCATTTCTTTCAGAATCAGTGGACCAAATCTCTCATGTTTAGCAATAGCACTGTCTTTAGATGAGTACTTCTTGTCAAGGTGGCCTGCTCACAGTGCATTTGCAATGCCACTGTCAGTGATTTTCTCCCATGAATTCTTCACCCAAGTCACAACTTCTTGCAGTTTAGGTTTCACAAAGTTTCCACACTGATTTCTCTCCATTCTCACAGCAGTGATGTCAGGACTCCGCGTAACGTCACTGGTTGCTAGACGCCAGTCGGGATGGCCCTAGCGACCAGTTTGTGGTAAATTAGTTTTCATTCTGAGACAGAGCCTGGGGGTCTTATTTTCGGGGAGATGCCTTATATTTCACTCAGAAGGAAACCTATAAGTAGGTCTTATTTTCGTAGGATGTCTTATTTTCGGGGAAACACGGTAGTAGCCATCACAGCCAGTGGAAAAGAATCTGCTAGTAAAACAGATATCACAGGCCTAGCCATGGAAGTAACATCTCATCACTTTTTTTTTCCTGTATTCTACTCATTAGAAGTAAATCCTTAGATCTGGCCCACAAATTATGACTACCAGTTGGGGGCCACATTAGAAGTCTGCCCCATAGCAAGTAACTTAATCTCTCTGTACCTCAGTTCTTCCACCTGTTAAATGGAATCAGTAACCATAACTAATTAATAGGGCTACTGCACAGAATAAACAAGCTAATATTTGTTAGGGATCTGTGCCTGCCACCCAGTAAGCACTAAAGGAATGTTTGACATTATTATTTTTTTAATGGCAACTTACACCTGTTTTACCTGTTATGAAAGCATTGTCCTGATCTGCTTAACAGCCCTTGTCACTTTGTGTCCAAAGATGGATGTTGAATTACCAGTGTACAGCAGCAGAGTTCAGGGCAAGAGGGTGGCGTGGGGACACCGAGGGAGCACTTTAGAATAAGGCTCAAGTTCAAGTTCTGCTTTTTTTCTTAACAAGATGTGTAGTTTGGGTAGGTCACTTTATCTCTCTAGGTCACTGTGCTTTTATCTGCAAAATGAGTGCTTCAGGCCTTATCAGGAGTGATATTCATGATAGTTAGCAACTGCTAGGGGTCAGGCACTGGCCAGTCAGCACAGGGGCTGCCATCAGCAATGGTGAGGCCATGCTCGTGTGGACTGGCTGTGTGACAGCCTCCAGAAGCTCTCTTTACCACCCCTGCCAGCCCCTGACATCTATGATCCCATGATCTACTTCCAAATCACTTACAATAACTTTGTGGTTCGCACAGCCCTTTAGTTTTGTTTGTCTTATTTTTATAGCTTTACCAAAGTGGTTTATAAGCCAGTATACTAAAACTATCTAAATAAAAGGCCACTTAATATGATACGATTACTCTGTTCTGTGGGCTCTAGACGGTGTGAGCAAATGTATCCAAATAGAATCATACTATTTGGCTCGGCAGCTAATCCCATTATGTGTGTTTTTAAAACTCAACAAATGTTGTTTCAGACTCGTTACCAGAATAAAAAATTTGGTCTGTGTTCATTTCTGGCAGACCTTCTGGATACTCCTCAAGAAGCCCACATACGCCTTCGGACAATAATGTCACCAGCAAGGTAGCGATGTCCTTGCTCGGTGTCTGCTGTTTCCCGACTCCCTGCGTGACCTGCCTCTTCCCTAATGCTTGCTAAGTACCTGATACTTTCCTATGCAGGAAGCTTATATGAACTAATTAACATTTAATGAGAGGAAACCAACTGATTAGAATGCTTTTCGTGGTACTTTAGCTAATAAATGTTGTATATACTTTTGACTGCATCTAGTCAGCATGTGGCTACCCCCTCCTGACTGCACACACCTCCCCCCCTCCTTTTTTTTTTCACAGCTTTGCCATGCTCTAGGGCTTTCTGGAGTAACCTGGCTGAACAGTTTGCCTTAGTTAATTTGAGGAGAGTTTTGGACCAAATTATTGAGATAAATATTTTGATTAAATTTTGCTTAGAGCAGTATGTCAATGAAGCTTCTGAATCTAAATCAAGGCCAAATCATTCCAACCATGCTTGATGGAGAACAGCAAGAGTTTGATGAAAAGAAAAATCTGCCCCGCAGAGTCCCAGGCAGCTGAAAATGATTTCGCCTGTGTTTATGAAGGCAATTAGGGTTGCACTAGTGTGGCTCTGGAGGCTCAAAGGGAGGGGTGGGGATGTGTAACTTCAGAGGCTCCGGCATTTCCCCTGGAATATCTGGATCTAGTCATTCAATATCTATGAGTGGCTTCTGATTTACGGGAAGGGCCCTTGGATGGGACAGATTAAGGCCTTCTATATCTGTGGTCTTCACTTTTTTTTTTTTTGGCCAGGTGTTATTATGGGTAAAAGATAATTGAGTAGCATCCGCAATCTATTCGTAAACTATCTACATATAGTTCAGTAATTCGTCGGTATCTGAAAGAACAATGTACAGTTTGGTTGAGGTGCATCGTTGATGACAGTGGATAGCCCTACACTTAAAACAATATATATCTTTGTATTGATTTCTGAGATGAATGGAAAAAGAGAGAGAGAGATAGAAACATCAATGATGAGAGAGAGTTATTCATTGGCTGTTTCCTGCATGCCCCACATTGGCCATAGAGCTTGCAACTTGGGAAGGTGCCCTGACCAAGAATCAAACAGTAACCTCCTGGTTCATAAGTTAATGCTTAACCACTAAGCCATGCCAGCTGGACAATAGCCCCATATTTTAGATTCCTGATGATTTCTATTATACTTGATTACCTTCTCACAGTATTTTTATGTTGTGCTTGGGATCAAAACAAATCGAAAAAATATCAAAGGTAGGACATGGGTCAGCTCTGTCATTTTTTGTTTACCTGTGCTTGCCTCATTAAGACTATCTTCAGAATTAATTGAAGATAGGATTGATTTAAAAAAAATTTTATTGACTTTTTACAGAGAGGAAGAGAGAGGGAAATAGAGTTAGAAATATCAATGAGAGCGAAACATTGATCAGCTGCCTTCTGCACACCCCCTACTGAGGATATGCCCACAACCAAAGTACATGACCTTGACCAGAATTGAACCTAGGACCCTTCAGTCCGCAGGCTGCAGGCTGACGCTCTATCTACCAAGCCAAACCGGTTTCGATGAAGATAGGATTGATTTTGTTAAAGACAGGTAGCAGTTGGTTTTGTTAAAACCAGCATGATAGTTAATTTTGTGTGTCAATTTGACTAGGTTAAGGGATGCCCTTAAGCTGGTAAAACATTACTTGTGGGTGTGTCTTTGAGAGTGTTTCTGGGAAAATTTGCATTTGATTCAGTAGATAAGTAAGGGTATTTACTGTTACCAATGTACGTGGGCATCACCCACCCCACTGAAGGCCAGAATAGAACAACAAGGCAGAGGAGAGCAAATTCCTTCTCTCTTTCTTCTCAAGGTAGGATGTCCATCTTCTGTCCTTGCACGCTGGAGCTCTTGGTTCTCGGGCTTTGAGTCTCTGGGACTGGGATGTAGGCCAGTAGCCCCCTGGTTCTTCAGCCTTTGACTTCAAATGGAGTTACACCATTAGATTCTCTGGTTCATGAGCTTTTAGTCTTGGACTGAATTATACCACCAGTGGACTGATCTCCCACTCATTGGTGGCAGATTGTGGGGTCCCTCAGCTTCTATAACCCCAGGAACCAACTCCTATAATAAAACTCACATATATCTCTTCTGCATAGCCTATTGGTTCTGTTCTTTGAAGAACCCCTGAACTGGAAAACATACCACATAAAATATAAGCCCACTTAAGCAGGACCATGTAAACTGGAATGGACTGCAGAACAACAAAGTGAGAGGATGAGTGAGGGCTCTGCTGTCATGCTGCTGTGCATCGAACTCCCTCTCACCTTCCCCAAGACACTTCATGTCCTGTGTGATGTAAGGAAGGAATGAGAGCACTGCTATTAGCCTATTTATCTGATGTTAGGAAAGCTTTATTTCTGTTTTATTTTAAAAATAGAATTACTATGCTAGGAGAAGTTCTCACATTTTCTTCCCTTTCCTCAGTGGATTGCCATGAGCATCCCCCTCCAAGACCATTGGGTTAGATTAATGTCCAAAGACTCCATCTGGCCAGTTCTGTTTGTACTGAAATCAGCCTCTAAGGGTCTCATTTAATCCCCTCATTCCCAGCTCGTTGACCAAGCCTCAGAGCTGTGCTGGGTACCCTGCTTAGTTGGGAGTTTGATGTTCCTTTACCACATGGTGACTGCAGCCTTCACTGAGCTGTTGTTTAATTCTGATGTCCCTAGTTTCCCACAAACCACAGATGAACTAAAAGTTCAGCATGGCTCAGTGCATAGTGGGACCTTCATTAATATGATCTTAAGCTCCCAAGAAGTTCCTTCAGAGCATAGAAATCTAAACTTTTTGCTATTGGATTTTGTCTCATTTTTTGTTGTTGTTATTGTTATCAGAAGGAACATGATGTAGAAAGAATGTGGATTTCGTCATCAGACAAATGAGAGTTAAAATCCTGGCTTTGACACATGATAGCTGTGTGACCTAGGGCAAATCCCAACCTCTCTGAGCTTTGATGTCTTCATCTTTTAATGGGTGTTATACTATTACATTATTGGATTGTTGTGAGAATTACTGATAACATATGCCTGATGGTAGGCACTCAGTACATGCTAACTATTGTCACTCGTTGATAGTGTTGTTATAACTGTTCTTATCCTAGAAAGAGAATGTGCTCACATATATTAAAATTTTATCAGAAACAAATTTTATTTGTTAGATAGTATTTACATTTTAAGGCTGAAATCGATTGCATGTCATGTACAAGATTATCTACAAGGTTTGGTGGAGAAGGACTGGCTGTCTGATAGGTCCCAGGCATTGGGTCAAGGGTCTGAGCAGAAAGCCAAGACCCAACTAAGAAATAGGTCATAGTTAAAACACAGAAGTACAGCTGGACTGTGAAGAAAGCTAAGCCTCATGAATGCTCTGTGGACATGGAGCGTAGTGCTTGGTGGATACTGTGTTTTAAATGAGCTGAAATGAGACCAGAGGCAGGAAAGCAGAGTACCTCACCTTAGCATTGACCATTTCATCAGTCTTCTGTTAGAAGAGTAAAACTGGGTGTTATAACAAACAAACTTCCCATCTTAGTAGTTTATTTTTTACTTCTTCACAGTTCAGTGTGGGTGGATGAGCAAGCAGCCTTCTACAAACACATACATCGAGGGGCCCAGACTCCTCTTGTTTTGTGGCTCCACCTTCCTCTGGGACCTCTTGATTCAGTTACAAATTGGGGGAAAAGCAAGGATCATGTTTGCAAAGTGTTCATGGGCTAAGTTTGGAAGGAATGACTGGCATTTCTGCTCATATTCCATTGGTCAAAACTCAGTCACCTGGGTCCATTTAACTACAAAAGATGTTTAAATGATATAGCTGTATTACCAGAGAGGAGGAAATATGCATATTGGTAATACTTGTAATTTTCCATAAATGGCTTTCAAACTGTTTTGACCACAACTTACAGTAAGCAGCACTTTCCTATTAATACCCAACACACACACACACACACACACACACACACACACAACTTGTAAAACAACACTTTTTCTATTACATATGACACCCTTTGATATTTTCTATTCTATTGAATTTCACGTAAAAGTACTGGTTATCCATATTAAATTGATTTCACAATCTGGCAGAGTGAAAAAAGCTATTCTGGATTGTAAGCCTGAATATCCCACTAATTATTAGTACAGATAGAGAACGAGGCCCTGCCTACAGTGATCAAGGATCTGGGATGCCAGAGAGCACTTTCTGGAGAGCATGTGTGGGAAAAAATATGTTTGATGGGACCTGAGGCAGCAGAATTCTGTGATACCGCCTGCATAGCAGAGTATAGGGTTCCACCTGGGATGAGACACAAAGTTCAAACATTTACCTTTTAACACAAACAGCCTTAAAAATAAATGCAGGACAAACTAAACCCAGAGTCCTGATGCTTAGTGAATGTTTCTCCTCATCTCACACAACATGTACAAATTGTGAGACAGAATGCCTTTCTCATTAGCTATGCTTCATAACCTCATATCTCCCAGCCCCATCCAACTAAGGGACTGGTATCTCAGACTGCAGACACACTATTTTAAGAAAGTGACCTATGGGCCAATGAACCTGGAAAATTGCTCCTGCAGGGTGGATTGTGGGTATACATTATTCGGGCTCATATATTTACATTGCAGTGTAAATACGCAGCCCCCATAGTTCATTATGCAGACCTTGCTTACATTACAGTGGTACTGAGTTTCCACATGGAATTAAGGTTGAGGACCTTATCGTTAAGGGAAGACCAACTACTGAAGGACTTCAAATATACAATTTTGCTCTATTCAGAGAAATCCCAAATGTAATAAGTCCCATTCATACCTCCGGATCATATAGTGCAGGTAAAATGAGCTGTAGAATAAAGTTTATTTTTCCCTATTTTGGCTATAGTTTACTATTTTGAATGTTAAAGTAGCCTGCTTTATACATGGGTTTCTGACTTTCTAATCTTTAGAAGCCCAGTATGTAATACACTAATAGGTGAGAGGCAACATAAAACAAATCCCAAATTATATGTATGTCACTGGCAGCAGCATGCATATTGAATATAATTTAGCTTTTGTTTAACAAAAGTTGACTTTCAGGTATATGTTTAATGAATAAATGACTTATGTCAATAGAAAGAGTCAGAGGTAAAATGGTGACTGAGATGACTAACCCATGATGTAATGAGCAGAGACCCTGAGTATGTGACATACATCACTGTAGGCTCTGGGACCCTACAATATACCATCAGGCAAATGCTTACGTTAGTTCGTTCCGATTTCCTTTTTATATTAGATATAATGTCATTTGAAATTGGTACTAACTGTTTTAACCATGCTAAAATGTCTCTTTTGGGGCTGACGTTACATGATCCAAGTTAACCTGGAATTCCTAGGACTTTGCGTTTATGATTAACAGCATTACATTCACAATTAAAATGGCTAAACAAAAGCCTTCCCTGGTCCCTTTACCCTGATGAAAACAGCACAGGCCACTGTGGTCTTTATCAACAACATAATTATCATAAGAACTGTGCAGACCTCCTTCCCCTGCCTTTCAGAACCTTCGTGGAAAAATAAAATTACTTGAAGGGGTAGCAGTTGATAATTAAAATTTTAATGGTATGATAAAAACACATCAATATATACTTTATCAATGAGCCTTTCAAGTATCCACTTTAAGAAGTGAAAATGTAAGTTCAATGTTATTATTTTATTATGCCTTTGCTCTTAAATATTCATTCATCTATTCACTGATTCACAGATATGTATAAAGCCTATAATAGGCTACGCTCTGTTCTGAGTGCAAAGGTCATATCGATGAACAAATAAGACCAAAATCCTTGTCCTCTAAGACCTTATATTTCAGCAGGCAAAAAAAAAAGGAGCAAATAAAATGTGAACTATGTTAGTGATGAAACCCGAGAAGGAAAAATAAAAAGGAAAGAGGAAGAAGTGGCAGGCTGGGGCTGCACTTTTATTTTTTAATTTTTAAAAATAATTTTAATTGAATTTTAGAGAGCTAGGTAGGGAGGGAGAAAGGTAGGACGAGAGGGAAGGAAAGAAGAAGGGAAGGAGGAAAGAAGGGAGGGAGGGGAGAAGGAGGAGGAGGAAAAATTGGGGCTGCACTTTTAGACACTATGTCCAGGGAAGGATTTTATGAAAACATGACATTCAAGTAAAGACCTTACTTAAGGAGGTGAAGAGAGAGAGAACGAGAGAGAAAGAGAGAGAGAGAGAGAAAGAGAGAGAGAGAGAGAGAGAGAGAGCGCCATATGATACCTGGAGAGAGAGTGTTCTAGGCAGAGGGAACATCCAAGTGCAAAGACTGAGGGGAAGCAGGCCTGGTATATCTGAAGAACATCAGGAATACGAGGAGACTGGAGTGGACCCTGAAGGGAGTGGACTGGATGAGTGCAGTGGTAGAGAGATCGCCTGGGGCTCAGTAGGAAATGGAAGTAGCTGGCCTTTTAGGCTGAGTGTCACAGGGGGCCAATGGAAGGTTTTGAGCAGAGAAATGATGGACACATTTGGTGTGTAGAGGATCACTCCAGCCACTTGTTGTGAATAGACCAGTGAGGAGCCAGACCAGTCTAGGAGAGATGATAAGGGCTTGGGCCTAGGTAGTAGCAGTGTGGATGTGAGGAGTGGTTGGACATTGGAAAGAGTTTGAAGGTAGAGCAGCCCAGATTTGCTAATGGATCAGATCTGGGCTGAGAGAGAATGAGAGGCATCACGCATGACGAAATGGGGCAGGGAAGGGCAAGCGAGGGGAAGAAGGGAGGTCTCCTGCATGGAAAGGCTGTTACAGGAGCAGGTTTGGAGGGAAAGAGAAGCTCAGCGTTGGTGCTGTTAAAAGTGAGTGGAGATGTCAAGTAGGTGTTTGGCCATTTAAGTCTTCAATTCAGGGGCATTTTGGCTTATCTCCAGGTGTTTTTAATCCTGCTGTTTTTTTGGGCAATAGAACTGCTGTAAATTAGGAGTGGGGCAGCTGTGTCCTCAAAATAAAAAGGTCTAACCTCTGGTTAAAAAGTCAGGTTTCCTTTTCATAAAGAATACTATTTTTTTTTTATGCAGGGTGCAATTCTTTGGATTCATCTTCAGAGCAGGCCTTTCTCACCCAGTTGCATAATCATAAGGTTCCCTTTTCCTGGTTCTTAGGGTTGCTTCTGACAGCAGCTAAATTAGCACCTACTACTTCAGCTATGGTTATACAAGTCTATGACATAAATTAGGCTCAGGGTGTTGTCTCCTTGTCCATGATGTGATAATTATGAGTTAGGCGATATGACTTCTTATCGGAACCCGTGAAGGGCTGTTCTGTGGATTTCTGCATGGTTTTGGCCAACTGCTAATTGAAATATAATTAGCACCCCACAACTTGTCAGATGTTTTGTTCTAAACCAAGCCAGCCAGGGCACCAAATGTGGGCATCTGAGGTGGCTGAGAATTCACACTCAGAAACATTAGAGAACCTAGGCTCAGCCTTTATGATAACACACAGCACCAAGTGATGGCCTTGCTATCTTGGAAAGTGGATTTTTTTTCTTTTGTGTATGATAGGAGGTTGATGGATTATGTCTGTTGCAGAGACACAAGGAGAAAAAGGTGACTCGAGTCTCAAAATAGCTCTTTTGAAAGCATTAAGAGAAAGCATCTTTGACACAGACAGGAAGAAAGGGAGGAGGGGGCAGGAGTTGGTGACAAAATGTTCAGAGTGCGTTGGTCACCAGCATTGATTCATATTAAGTTATTGTCCTCTGCTAAGAATGACACCGTCCTTGGGTCTTATATTAACTTATAAAAACCCTTTAAAACTTCACAATTACCTGGAGATTAAATTGATTGTCCATTATCTGGATTTTAACAATCTTCTTGGTAAGTGTTTCCTATCATTTTTTTGTCACTTCACACCCGGTTGGGGTTTGGAGTGGGTCATATGTACAACTCTGTTTGATAATGTGGTGGCCACATATCTGAATTCTCTATAAAAGTAAGGACATCATTATTGAAGTAAGACAAGGAGGTCTCATTTAAGTTTACTTTAAATAGGCAACCAATATCTAAAAGAAACTTTAATGGAAGCAGTTATGCCAATCACAACAGCAGTAAAAATCATTACACATCTCAAATTAAAGTCAGTAAGAAACGTGCATAAAGCATATAAAGAAATTCCAAAACTAATAAGGACATGAAAGGAGACAGTAAGTAGGCAGAAAAACCCAATAATGTAAATAGGAATGTTATTCCTAAATTAATCTATAAATTTGAAGCAATGTCAATAAACATCCCAGTAGAGTTTCTTTGTGCATTGCTTGTTTATTTGGAACTCATTTAAAATAGTGAGAAAAAAAATTTAAAAATACTATCGAGAGAGGCTTGCTGTTACTATACATTAAAATGTGTTATAAAACTATAATAATAAAAAATGTGCAGTACCACCACAGACTAGAAAGATTAGACCAGGGGAACAGAACTAACAGTCTAGAAACAGATCTAACTTTATATGGAAGTTTCATATATGACAAACTCATGACTTATATCAATGTGGGAAATAGATTTTTCAATAAATATTTTAAGGAAAACTATCTAGACCTCTGGGAAAAGAATAAATTTAAATTAATCAATCTTACTTTTAACAGCAAAATGAATCAAGGATTTAACCATTAGAAATGAAACTATAGCCGAAACCGGTTTGGCTCAGTGGTAGAGAGTCGGTCTGCGGACTGAAAGGTCCCGGGTTCGATTCTGGTCAGGGGCATGTAACTTGGTTGCGGGCACATCTCCAGTAGGGGGTGTGCAAGAGGCAGCTGGTCAATGTTTCTCTGTCATCGACGTTTCTAGCTCTCTATCTCTCTCCCTTCGTCTCTGTAAAATATCAATAAAATATATTTTTTTAAAAGAAAGAAAAAAAAGAAATGAAACTATAGGAGTAATAGATGCAACCATGAGGTTTGTTTATAATTTTGAAAAGGTAAAAGCCTTTCTATGCAATAGAATAAACTCAGAAGCCATAAAGTTAAAAGTGAATAAATTTCACTACCTAAAAATTGAATTTTCTGCACAGCAAAAGTATCATCATCAAAAGACAAATGACCAAAATGTGTTCCTAAGGGGAAAATATATATAAAGTATCTCTTCTGGGCAAGCATTAAAAAAAAAAGAACAAATGACCAACCAAAGAAACACTTAAAACACATGTTCCTGACAAATGATGAATTTTCTTAATATGTAAAGTGTAAATAATGACACCTGCGACAGTGGAATATAATGGTATAGATCTATATGTGTGAACGTGCAAGCTTATCACTGACCCACTGCTATGCACTTAGAAGCAGATTATAAACACCAAGAAGAGTGCAAAATAGTGTACAGAGAGCCCTCAGGAAGGTTACTCATACAAATGTTCACAATGGATTTTATTAAGTGGGAGGGATTTAGGTAATGTTTACTTTCTCTCTTATACTTTTTAAATTAAATCAGAGCATGTGTCATTTTATCCCACCTACCAATTAAATGAGTCCTGTGCAGATGTTAAAAATAATGTAGCAAAAAAATGGAATATCATGAAAAGATTATTACAATTTATCAAAGAGAGAAATATAGGTCACAAATGAATATAAATAACACTGTCTCATTTTCAGAATAAAGTATAGTAAGGTACATCCACGTATACATTTGTGCCTAAGAGATATTAGCTCAATATGGCGATCTCTGCGTGGTGGAATTTGGGTGGCTTTTTAGATGATATTTTCCATATGTTCTTCAATAAAGTTGTATCCATTTTTTAATGGGAGTTATTACAGCTATTTATTTTTAAAAATTTAGGGGTAAACATGTCAAAATGGTGTTACCATATATTAAAATATATTACCATATATTAAAATATATTTAGGCCTAATGTGAAAAAGAATCATTCTCAACCCAAGTTACTTCTCAACCCAATATTTAGAGGCCAGGTTACAGAATGGTAAGAATGGGGTTGGATTACAGATGGTGAAACCTTCTTGTCAGAAAGGCTTCCTGTGACTCCCAAACCCACTATCAGAGGGTCAGTCAATATGAAGTTAAATCCTTCTCATTGTATTCATAAAAACAAAAGACAAAGCTCCTTCTGTGGGGTACAGATACAATTGTCATTTGGATGAATTCCCTGACCTGTGTTGACAACCGTATGTGCAGGCAAGCTGCCACCTAGAACTGTGAACTAAGCTACCTCAAAAATCCAGGGTCACACCAGCCTTTCTCAACCTCATGAGCCAAGAGGAATAAAGGGTTAAATTGTGCATCAAAACTAAAAAAGAAAAAAAAAAAGACCTGGAGTTTGTTTTCACACAAAGCCCTGAATCTCTCTGTGATAAACTGGCATTTGAACAGTAGAAGCCCTTTTTATCAAGAACCATGGGTTTTCAAGTTCTGATTTTTGCTTCTGATTTGTTTTTCATTATTTCCTGAAGCTATTGATGTTTCAGAGGCTGTGGGGAAAGTGAGAAAGCCCTGAGAGAGTTTCAGGCTTTGAATTTTGGAACTCAACCATTCAGAAGTTCATACTCATGTTCACACAAACAGTGTCAAGGGGTCACTTTGGCCAATGAAGTGTTTTGTACAACAGGCTGGAGCTTGGGTCCTGTGTGCATTTGCCAAAGCAGCCTTTCACCCCTTCCCTACTTCCTCTTTTCTCTTTCTTTTTCCCTTTACATCAACATGTTGTAGCCTGTGACACCAGCTAAATTAATCACTCACTGCACTCAGGGAAGTCACCGCAGGATACAGAATAACAAAGACAACAAAATTATTGCAAGGCTGGAGAGAAGGGACTGGCTTGTGAATAGAGCCAGCACATCCTCACCAGCTGTGTCCTCACAGGGGCTGCAGCAGGCAGATTAAACTGGGGCTGTTTTTGTCCTATTTGTGTGGACTCAAGAATGGTCACAATACAGTGCCAAGGATCCCTGGTGAAGGGAAATCCCTTTAGCATGCTCAGCCTACTGTCAGAACTGAGGCTTACCTGGGCTTCAGGATTAACCAGGGGCATCCTCTTCGGGTTCCCCTTGGGCAAGCTCTGCTTGGGTGGATCCAGCGGAGTGATTGCTGAGCATGATCCAGAACATATGGGGTCCTAAGTCAGAGCCAACAGGGAAATCAAACTCCCAGCAGTCAAGAAGACGTGGCCTGAGTCCTAGGGAGCCAAGACACAATAGCCCATGGAAAAGGCTGAGAGGTTAGGGGATATCAGCTCCTTTGCCCTAAAGGGAAAAGAACCGCTGATGACAAATGCCACCTGGAGATAGGGCAGAGTGGTGGGTTCACCAATATCTCATTAATTAATTAACGGGCAGATGCCAAGGTATAGGGCGCTGTCCGTGAGTGACCTAGAGCTCTGCTGGACTTTCCCTGTTAAACACATCTCCCAACAACTTAGATAAAGGCAAAGAAGGCATACTCATGAAGCTAGCAGTGGACATAAAACTGAGAGGAGTAAGGTGACAGCATTAAGGTATAAAAGGTTATTAGAGCCACAGACAAGAAGTCAAAATAACAAGAGAAAATATAATGAGGATAATAATAAATATGTATTTTACAATTACAAACAAAAATGTTAATATAAGCTACTGCATAGGGGTTCAGAAAGCCAATTGAATGAAGATAGAGTGAAGGAGACTTAATATACCAGCAAAGTCACTCCAAAGGTGACTTTGGGTCCCGGTTAGCCAGCTGAGGGACAGGAATTAGGCTAATTTCAATGGAAGAACCAAATTTGGAACAAGGGAAGTTGGAGTTGTATGGTCCTCAGCACTGGTAAGACCCCGTTGAAAGGAAACCCTGCCTTTGGATGACTGGCATGAGCAGGAAAGCATTCAAAGCATGCTGGGGATTAGAAAGAGCAGAACTAGGGCCAGTGTAGAAAAATGCAAGAGAGCAAAATTATGGGCTGAACTGGGTCTGTCCTGCTCCAATTCATATATGGAAGCCCCAAGTCCCAGTACCTCAGAATGTGACTATATTTAGAGATAGGGCCTGTAAAGAAATTATTATTTTGAAATGAGGCCCTTAGGGTGGACCCTAATCCATTCTGACTGGTGTCCTTATAAGAAGAGGAAATTTGGATACACAGAGAGACACCAGGGGTTGCACGTGCACAGAGGAAAGGCCATGTGAGGACACAGCAAGAAGGTGGCCATCTGCAAGCCCAGGAGAGAGGCTTCAGGAGAAACCAGACCTGCCAACACTCTGATGTTGGGCTTCTAGCTCCCAGAATTGCGAAGAAATGCATTTCTGTTGTTTCAGTCACACAATCTGTGATATTTTGTAATAGCAGTTCTTGCAACCTAATACTGGGTTCAAGGAGGGGGTGGGGGAGAAAATGTTTTCTAACAAAATGGCAGAAAGAGTCCAGGCTGTGGTAACAAATGACAAAGGATTTCTTCCTCAACCAAACTTTAGTCAGGTTACTTTGAGTCCTCTTAGAACTCAACCTTGGCCTGATAATCCCAGTTTTAGCAAAGAATCTTATGAAGCCAGTTTATTGACAACTCTCCCAGCCATATCTAATGAAGTCCCTCTTAGTAATTTTCCATCCGCTGACCCCTTCCCTCTGCCCACTGACTAAAAATCCCCAGTTGTCTTAGCTGCATTTGGGGTTGAGCTCATATTTATACTGAAGTCTCTCTCCCTTATTGCAGTAGCTTGGATAAAATATGCGTTGCCATTTTTAAGTGTCTGGGAGAAAATTTCTCTTTAACACAAACAATCTCCAAATCCCAGTATCTTAAAAAATAAATATTCAATACATTTTCATGCTACTGTGGGTTAGCAATGGACTTGTGTGAGTTAGCAATGGACTTGCCATTCTCATTCAGGGACCCAGGCTGATGTCATATCATCTTGAGGCATGCTTCCACAGTCCTCATATCAGGAGCCAGGGCTGTGTTGAAACACATTGGCTCTGAAAGACTTCTGCCCAGATATGACCTTTGCTACTGCTCACGTTGTATCAGCCAAAATGTCTCATGGCCACTCCTAACTTTATAATGGTGGAGAGGTGAAATTCTACCATAAGCCTGGAAGGAGGGAATTTGAAATATTTGTTTTTAGCTCTTTAAGTATATTACTTTTTTCCCCAAATTATATTTATACTCTTACTGGTTGGGATTCCTCTAGAAAATGGTTTCATTAAGGGAAATAAGATATGGTGAAAATTCTCATGATCCTATGGAGGAGACAGACATGTCCACCACTAACTTTAAGTCACTGTTGTATCTGATGTTTCACTGACACCCCAACATCCTGTGTTACCTAGAGAATCCGGTCTTCCTTTGGGCCCCTGAAAAGGCTGCCATTGGGCCAGGAGTGGGCATCTCATCCAAGGTGATTTGATAGGACTTAACCAATTAAAATCTTATTCTTGGAAATTTGAACCAACTGTCATAAAAACTAGCTACTCGCCCTAGCTAGTTTGGCTCAGGTTCGATTCCAATCAAGGGCGCATGCCTGGGTTGCGGACTCAATCCCCAGTAGGGGGCGTGCAAGAGACAGCTGATCAATGATTCTCATCATTAATATTTCTCATTGATGTTTCTATCTCTCTCCCTTTCCATTCCTCTCTGAAATTAAAAAAAAAAGAAAAGAAAAGAAAAAACTAGCTACTTACTTGTGACCTCTTTCCTCCTTCCTAAGAGGATGATTTTGGGGACCACATTCCCTGGAACTGACCTCTGTGGCTTAGGTTCAGAACCCCTTTCCATGTGTGGCTTCAACAGCCTGGCCCCAGCTAACAAGGACCTGATCCAATCTTTGTGGCTTCAGAAAAATAATACTGACTGATGCTGAGACAGACCTATTATAGAAATAGTTCTTTAGTTGGGGAGGCAGCTGAGGGAGACAGTCTCAGAGTTCCTTTCCAACTCTGAGAGTCTGTGTTACTCAGACTCACTACTAGACTTGAATGTGTGCTAAGATTAAATGCCCGCAGTTGTAAGATGGGGCATTCCGATAAACAGAATTCACCTCGGTTTCTTATATTCCTGTAACCTGGGTTTCTGTGACGTCACTGGGCTGTGTCACCTTCAGTAAAATGTAGGCATCTAAACCTGTGCAATGGGGACTAAGAGAAAGGTACCACCAGGCTTTGATAGTTTCTTGGAACTTTTAGAGAGTATCAGGAATATTAATGCTCATTTTCCTGGGATACAGGCCATTGATCCATCTGCACAGTGTGAGCTGAGTGTTGGTGTGTCTTTGTGTATTTGGCTCTCTGTTCCTGCCATCAGCACCAACTCTCTCTCCCACGCATGGCTTGTTGGAGTCCTTTTATGTTAACATCCTCTGTGAGAAGCCTTCAGTTTGGTAGTACTGCTCACTCCTAGCAAATGCATCAGAAAACAATGCACATCCCTGCCCAACAATAATCAGAGCAATTATTTAATGAGGCCATCTCTATTTCCTCCAGGCTGGACTAATTAAAGGGCTTCCATGCTGTTGTCAGAAATGGACAGAGTGCATTCTGAATTACTTTTTGGAGAAGCTTAAATCTAATGTTGGGTTCTATATGGAAGTAATTTCAACATCACTCATAGGACTCTCCTTACCTCTAACATTCCAAGTAAGTCTCACCTGTCGGCCACAGATGGAAAAGGCAGGGCAAAGAGTAGGTGTGAAGTTTGCACCTGTTGTTTTGAAGACATGTTTAGCTATAGAGTGGTGATTCTCAGGTTTGAACACCCATCAGAATCCCTTAGGCGGCTGTTAAAACACAGCCTGCTGTCCCCACCCCTGAGTTTCTGACTCAGCAGGTCTTGGATGGGGCCCTAGAACTTGCACCTCCAACCAGCTCCCAGGAGATGCTGCGGCTGGTCTCGGGATAGAACTTTGAGAACACTACTATGGAGAAGCTTTTATTGTCTCCTGTTCCCACTGCCTCTTAAGGCAATAGGAGCACAGCTCTTCTCATGGAGCTTGAGGGAGGGAATCATCCATAGAATCTGTTACTTTGCAAGATGGAATGGATGCTAATGGACATTTGGCTTGGGTGGAAGGATGTAAACCCGTGGTTCAAACCCCAGGTCCGCCACTTGGTAGTTATATGACTTGGGGCTGATAGCTCAGTTCTGACTCCCAGGGTCCCTGTCCATTAGATGGAGGCACGTGCTTCATTCTGTGACTGCTGTGAGGCTGCATGAAGTGCCTCGTGTGCCATGGGGCATGCCCTAGTACCCTGGGGAGGCTGGTCCTGCCGTGGTTTCATCCTCTCACCTCTCCTTGCATTTCTCTGGGTAGTTGTGAGTATCCTATCTATTCCTTAAGATTCATGAAATGCTCATGTGATAAATGGCATGCACAGTTTATTTTATGCTATAGTAGATTCATTTAAAAGATTTGTCTAAGGTGAATCATCTTAAGAGATAAAGCATAAACTATCACTTTTCCGGGGACTTTGCAATGCAGGGCACTTTTTTTAATAACCAGAAAATAGAAAGCTCTGAAATTTATTTTCTTTCATGGAAATGTTAGCACAGGGAGGAAAAAAATATGTTGATGTAGTAGTTACTTTCTAAACTTGTGCATTGAAAGCTTGAACACAGCCAATTTATACCAGAAGACCACAGTAAAAATACTTTAATACAGCTGCCCAATGACAAAAGAAAATTCTGGAAAGAAGAGTGTAAAGGGTATGGAGTCATGCAATTCGCTATGTTCATAATCCTCTGCCTTCTTGCATCCAGTTAAGATTATTGATCCTGCTCTTGGTGCTGATCAAATAAAATCATCTTAAAGAAAACATCTCCCATACTTACTTCCTACCAAGCTTACTTAGAAACCCAGAAAGTTTTAGTTAATTCTAACTTTGGAGTCTTTATCAACAACTATATTTCATTGACCCCCTTTTTAATGTGTCAGACTTGAGGCTATGTACTTTGCATACATTATCTTACATAATTCCCCCAATAACATAGTAAAGAGGTATCTTACATAATTCCCCCAATAACATTTCCCCCCCCCCCCCCAATTTGTGGATGAGGAAACTGAATTCTGGAGAAGGTCATGCTTTGTCCTCATTTATAAGAACTGGGTTAGGGTTTGAGATTTGAGTCTCTGAATACCCATAAAGCCTGGCTAACCTGGAATTCATCCCTTTCCCTCTCCAAATGCCGAAAAGGTAGTAGTTTTTTTGTTTGTTTGTTTGTTTTTTGTTGGTTATTTTAACATTGAAACAAATTGGATCCAATAGTTAACACTTTCCTTAACACAAGCAACCCAGTTTTTCATGATATTGGGAACTATGTCCATGTGAAAGCAGAATATGCCCCAAGGTTAGCACTGCACCTGGGTTCTGTCACAAGAAGCATTAGGCCACAGGCACCTCGTCATACCTAAATACTTAAGACTAGTCCAGGGCAGTGCATGGAATTTTCTAAGGAGAATACCAATCAACTAAAATTCAAATGGGTCTTTCTGGTCTGTAACTTCTACTAGGAAATATTACTCTATGAGAGTCCAGGTCTTGAAGCTGAAGTGAAAAATGAAGGTTGGTATTTGGAGCTACTTAGTATTCCATGGCGCAACCTCCCAAATTCACACAAATTTCATACTTCTGATTGATCCCATAATTACAAAATTTGTTTAAAGCCATTATATTATCTTCTTATTTGACACAATATGGCACAATTTTGTTATAGGATTGAAAACCAAATAAGACAACTACAGTTGGTAGCATTTCAAAGAAATATTCCCTTTAAGATGAAATCAATCCTGTTTCAAGTTTATTCCCCTGCTTTATGATTGAGGCTCTAGGGGTGTATTTTGCTGAAAAAATGTCTTTTTGATTTTTTAGAAATTCTTCAGATTAATATGCAGTTGTCATTGCAAGGCAAATCGAGATCTGCTTTTATGTTTCCTCTTTCCCCAGGCTGCAACTAGTATTACCTCTCCAGGAGAGGCAGACCACTCCTGTCTGATTGGGGTTTGATATTTCAGGTCAGACAGCAAAGAATTCATCAACTCATCATCATTTAGAGCATGTCCCACTTTGTCTATTTACATTGACTGAATACATTTCTTTGCTTAATATGTCCAGTATCTTGGTCTTAACATTTTGCAGTTGTCTAATTTTAATTCCTGTTCACACACACACACACACACACACACACCACACACGTCCTCACACCCACTGTGCACCATGTCATAGTCTCAGCATAGCAAGAAAACAAACCAGTGCTTTGATGTGTGTCTGTTTTATTCAGGGCTTTCCTTCATGTCTTTTTCCTCTGTTTCAATTTAAAGGGCAATGGACTTTGCTCTTGTGCTCTGATTACTGGCATATTTTCAATTCTCCCCTTTCATTCCTTTATGCAGGTTTGTTTATCTCTGCATTTCAGATGTGTCTCCCAAATGTAGATTTGTACCCTTGTCCCCATCCTTTGAAAGCACAAGGAGATACAGAATACAATTAAAATGTCCTTAAGTTTATTTGTAATGCATGTTGAAAACAAAGCCATCTTTAAAAACTACCAAACAACAATATCTAGCTGCCTGTCAGTTCCAGAGCACTTGAAGGACACACATTTACGTTGACTTATTGGAAGAGGGAGCATCTGCATGGCAGAGCTTTAGAGTGACTGTGGACTGTAATTCAGCGGATGGAACAGTATGTGTCAATGACAGAAAGATTAAGAGCTTTGTTGGTAAGAAATAGGAGAGTCTTTCCCCCGATATTAGTTACAATCTAACTAGCGCCAACTGTTTGTCTCTCCCTTCTTTGAAAACTTGAAAAGAAAGCTGAAAAATATGGATTCCATTGAGTCAGTTATCTGCAGCCCACGGACCAAGTCCTGACGTCGTCCCATTTCTGTAAACAGCCGTGCCCATTGGTTTGCATATTGCCTGGCTGCTTTTGCCTGACAACAGCAAAAAGTGGAGTTGCTGAGACAGAGACTGTATGGCCTGCAGACGAAAACATGTACTGTCTGGTCCTTTACAAAATGTCCGTCAACCGCTGATGTAGAAGTTCAGAGGTGGTGATCTTTTAGAGCCTTTCTTTCTTAAGAAGTGGGTCATCCAATCAGTTTTGTCCATAGGTATCAAGAAAAGATGGATGATAAGAAACTGTGCTTAAAAGGGTCCACCACAGAATAAATTATTCACAAGAGAATGGTCCCTGCCTAGAACTTATAGATACCCCATATTTTTTCAACCAATACAATAAAATGCCTCTAAAATAGAGTAAGCTTACAATTTACCTTCCATACCAGAGTGTTCTAGAAAGTAAAAGAGACACTATTACTAATAATTGTGCTGAAACAGTGGACATAAACTAACACTGTCCCAGGCAACTGAGATGTGTAATCACCCTTAACTAATACATGAGTGCACCAGATTCAGTAAAATCATAATATGCAAGATATATACACGTTAATTTAAGTTAATTTCTTCCACTGAAGCATATTTATCATTAAAACTGCCTTTTTAACTTAAATTTTAAGCTAGCAGGTAAGACTCAAATAGCTATTCCAAGTTCATTTGGGGAGTTAACAGAAGATCCTTGGACCGTCAGAAAACATTACACAGTAATCAATACAGCTTTTGAAGAGAAAACTGAGCTTGAATAATTCTTGCTAAGATTGCTCACCTGGACAATGAAGAAGTAACAGATATATAATCTAAATTTTACTGACACTTTTAGCTGTGTCCCAAATGATTGGCAAGCTATAAGATAAAGACTTTGACTTTTCTGTCATGCTTTTCAAGGGCAATATACTCAAATCCCTCTGATCCATTCCAACATGGGATGGAAGAAAAAGAGAGCAGAGAGATAGAACCAAGAATACAAAGACTCATTGTGTAGAATTCGAGATCTGAAATATTAATTCCTTCTTCAATTAAGGGGAAAAATCATAGTCTATGACCATTTTTCTGATGCATTAATATTTTAGAGTAAGGTCTTTTAATTGAACATCTATTCTACCCTCAAAAGTGTAATGAAAGATATTGGAGACTACCATATGTTGTAATCTTTAAAATGCCACCTCACATAATTTTATCCAGTATCTTTACATATAAAGAAACTTAGAATGTGCTCCTTTTATATAAAGATTAAAGGCCCAGTTTACAGATTCATACACGGTGGGGTCCCTCAGCCTGGCCTGCACCCTCTTGCAATCTGGGACCCTTCAGGGGGTGTTTGACTGCTGGTTTTGGCCTGGCCTGCAGGGATCAGGCCAAAATTGGTAGTCTGACATCCCCTGAGAGATGTAGTAGTGTGTAAAGCAGCAGGTGGCCAGAGAGGAGCCTGAGCCCAGGCTGGGCACTGCGCCATTCCCATTCATCCCAGACCCACTGTGCCTGCCTCTGCCACTGGGTAAGCTCACTCACGGGTGCTCCCACTGTGGGAGCGCACTGACTACTACAGGGGCAGCTCCTGCATTGAGTGTCTGCCTCCTGGTGGTCAGTGCATATCATAACAACTGGTCAAACAGTCGACCAGTTGAACAGTTGACCAGTTGCTTAGGATTTTATATATATAGATCCTAATAGTATTCCTGGCAATCAACATATGTATGGTGCTTTGTCTCTTGCAAAATACTTTCAAATATATTCTCCTTCTTAATTCTCATCACATGCCAATAAGTCAGTAAGCCAAGATTATTATTAGCCTTGTATATTGTGCATAAAACAGTCTCAAAGAGGTTAAATGACTTGTTTAAAGTCACACAACTAATATATACTAGTAACTGGGTTGGTCTAGACCAATGGTCAGCAAACTCATTAGTCAACAGAGCCAAATATCAACAGTACAACGATTAAAATTTCTTTTGAGAGCCAAATTTTTTAAACTTAAACTTCTTCTAACACCACTTCTTCAAAATAGACTTACCCAGGCTGTGATATTTTGTGGAAGAGCCACACTCAAGGGGCCAAAGAGCCACATGTGGCTCTTGAGCCACAGTTTGCCAACCATGGGTCTAAGCCTTCAAACTACAAGATCTAGGCCATTCAACTCTACCAAATTGTTTTCTAAATTATTATAAGTTGGTAATATTATTAATAACTCTGAAAAATTAATTCAAGTGAAAATTTCCTTGGCCTATTGGAGAAGAAAACAAAATGAACATAAAACTTAATATAAGCTAGATACAAATATTAATGGAAAAGTATAAGTATTACAAAGTTAAGTGTGGACCAGTAATAGTTTTACTATAAAGGCAACATGATAACAGGAATAAAAAGAAGCATAATACATAAGTGGTTGAGGAATATATACTAATTACCTACTGGTTGGAATTAGAGTTTAATGCCTATTTTATCCAATTGAGGTTATCTTGTAGGCCTGGCTGCGTATAACAGGAAGTGCCCAAATAATAATGGCTTAAAGAAAGAAAGTCTGGATGTAGGCAAGTTAGGCTTTTGTAGAACCTCAAAGCCACCCAAACTTTTTCTAGCTTTCCATTCTGCCATCCCGACTGTGTGGCCTGCATCCCTGGAGTTCAAGATGAAAGCTGAAACTCCAGCTATAACATTTATGCCTCACGTAAGAGAAAGAAGGAAGGAAGAAATAAACTCATCTTCCTTTTGGGAAGATCTTTTGGAGGAACATGACCCTTGACTTATATTTATTGGCAGAACCTTTCATACAGTTATATACTAGTATACCTGCAAAAGAGGCTAGCAAATGTCCTTAGTTGGGCCAGCTTAAAATTGAGGTGTTGCTGAAACCGATTTGGCTCAGTGGTAGAGCGTTTGTCTGCGGACTGAAAGGTCCCAGGTTTGATTCCGGTTAAGGGCATGTACATTGGCTGCGGGCACATCCCCAGTGGGGGGTGTGCAAGAGGCAGCTGGTAAATATTTCTCTCTCATCGACGTTTCTAAGCTCTCTATCTCTCTCCCTTCCTCTCTGTAAAATATCAATAAAATATATATATTTAAAAATGAGGTGTTGGCCCTGGCCAGTTTTAGTGGTTAGAGTGTTGGCCCACTGACTGAAGGGTCTTGGGTTTGATTACGGTCAAGTGCACATACCTCGGTTGTAGGCTCTATCCCTGGCCCTGGTCGGGGTGCATGCAAGAGGCAACCAGTCGATCTGACTTTCTCACATCAATGTTTTCCACTCTCTTTCTCTTGCCCTTCCTTCCACTCTCTCTAAAAATCAATGGAGCAGAAACTGGTTCGGCTCAGTGGATAGAACGTCAGTCTGTGGACTGAAAGGTCCCAGGTTCAATTCCAGTCAAGGGCATGTACATTTGTTGAGGGAACATCCCCAGTAGGGGATGTGCCGGAGGCAGCTGATCGATGTCTCTCTCTCATCGATGTTTCTATCTCTCTATCCCTCTCCTTTCCTCTCTGTAAAAAATCAATAAAATATATTTTTAAAAAATCAATGGAAAAAATCTCTTCAGCTGAGGATTAACAGAAAATGGGAGTCTTGTGACTAGAAGGAATGGAGGGAAGGATGCAGTTTGGATAAATATTCTCTGTCACATTCTCCTTTGAGAGAATGGAGTAACTCAGAAATGTTATGGAATCCGAATACATCTTGTTGTGGTGGTTTTTTTTCCTCAACTTGCTTCATCAGTCCATATTACAAAGAGAAAAATGAAGCCCCAGAGAGGTCAAGCAAATTGTTCCAGTTTATATAATTAATAGATATGGTATGGAAACCCATTTTTCTTTCCACTCTATATCTTTATCTACTTAATTTTTATGATGAAAAATTAGCCAAGCAAAAAAAAAAGAGAGAGAGAGAGAGAAATTTAATTACTTGGTCAAGAAAACAGGGTAGAAGGGGCACACGTGCATTTATTTATTTATTCATTTAACAGGTGAATGGTTCCTTCCACATGTCTGGACTCCTGTCTTCAAGTAGAGGATTGCTTGCTTTTTAGGAGAAGCCAAAATGTCAATGAATAGGAATCAGAACCTTTGAGGCAGAGGGGTTTGTACATCATCCCGTCAATCTTCCTCCTTTCATAGAAAAGGAGAAGATAAGGTCTGGGATGATGAAGTCACTGCCTTCTGTGTCTCAGAGAAACAAAGGACAGGAAATGAATCCCTCTTTAAGCTGGACCAGATGTGTTGTGTCCCAGGATCATGTGACACTGGAATACATCACTGAGAGAGGCTATGGAATCTCAAATCCTGCAGGTCTTCAAGAAAAGGCAGGAAAAAGGATCTGTTCTGAAAGTTCACCATTTTCTTGGACCAAATGACTGCTTCAGACCACTCGCAGTCTTAGGAGGCCATGAGTGCAGGCGTCTGCGATGGGACGAACTCCCTTGTGGCTTTAAATGAGGAGTTTAAACCAGGGCCCGGTTACTCCGACACGTGGCTTAGAAAGATATTTTCAAATGGAAAAGGAACAAAGTAGGAACTACTTTGCTGTCTTGTTTGTAACCAATAGAGTGCTGGAAGTAGGAAAACTATGTTATGTGATTCGAATTTCACTCTTTAGGGAGATGGCCTGCCTCCTCCCCTTTGCTGCTTGGCTCTGTGTTTAAACATTTAATTAGAAAGGCTTTATTATACTGCAGTTATCACAGTTGTTCGGTTTAGACAGACGTTGACGATCCTGTGTGCAATTCCATAGCCCTGGGCATCCTATTACTGTAGAAATCATCTCTGGAATTGGCAAGTTACCAAGGCGATGTTCCACCAAGAGAGGCAGAGCAGAGGTGGCGGTAGCAAATTATAGCAGGAGTAGGAGCAGCAGCTGCTGCTGCTAAAAGCAGTGGAAGTGGTAGGCCAAAAGAGCGGTAATTTCATCTGTGTATTTATACTAATGGGACATAAGCAGGCCATGCCAAACATAGAGTCCCCCTTTTCTCAGCATTGGGGATAGGGCATACAACACAAGATGCCATCCATGGTTGGTATCTAATTAATATATTTTTAAGGGGTCCAATTTTATCTCAGTGTTCCTGTCTATATAATCCTATTGTTTTTAACTGTACAAGCATTGGCCACTTTACTGAATAAAAACATAGGGACGGAAGGACAGAGAGAAGAAGGAAGGGAGAGAAGAGAAAGAATGAAAAAAAAGGAAAGGGTGAAAGAAAAAGGAAGGGTGGGAGGAAGGAAAAAGATAAGGAGGGAGAAAAGGGAAAGAAAGAAGAAAAGGAAGAAAAAAGAGAAAGACAGAACTACCAACACTTAAGGACTTTTTGATTAGATGCATTTGTCCTGAATTGAATCATTCTGTTTGTTTCTCTCTTGCTTAAAAGTGTTAGCCCAACAGTCTTCCTCCATAGTCACAGCCGCACAGGGAGGAAAAGTGAGTGAGCGTATAACTAGAAGGCTGCTGTTTGAATTGTGTTCACCAAATTAGTTCCCTTGATTTCTTCTCACTCCCCACCGATGCGCTCAGTCTGATTATCCTGTTTCCCATCTTCTTGCCTTCAGGGCAAATGCAGAAAGATGGTCAGGCCATGACAATGCCAAGTATCAAGAGTCTGAGTTTAACAAGGTTTGAGATTTGAATTTATGACAGGTGACATCAGTTTATGAAATCGGTGTTTGTTATTTCCAAATCACACTCATCGAGGAATGTAGTGAAGTCAGGAGACATTGAAAAACAAAGCATATTTGATCCATTTTAAATAGGAGAAAACGCAATCCCAGGCATTTTTGTACAGACTCCTTCAAAATCTGGTAAAATGACTTCGAATCTGCGTTTTAAGAGATGGAAAGCTGGAAACCACTTACTTTTTCATCTTGGATGAGCAATAAAATATGGCAGTTAAGTAAGCCGCTGATATTTATTTTAATTCTGGTCTCATATTGTTGGAGAAGGGGCAAAGATGGTAAAAATTGACAGAATTATTACATTTATCCTTCCAACTACCCCCAGTTTTTTTTTTCAAGTTAAGTTTGATGTTTCCTAAGCCCTTATCACCAATCTTTACTTTCTAAGAGAAAAAAAATGTGATCACTCTCAGGAAATTACCATTCTGAAACTCCACAAAATTTCTACTTAATATGTGTATTTTTGAAGGGGAGGGGGAAGGGAGGAGCAAAAACCTACAAAAAAAATAAAATCTCTCCCAAACTCCCTTACTTTTCTGTTCTTTCCCTTGCCTTTTATTCATTTGAATTAAGGAGGCAAAAACATTAGGGAGATGGTGTTACCCAACTGAAATGAAAGCTAATGGTGACTATGTTCTCATATTACCAGAGGTTAGCAAAGAGCTACTTTAATATGACAGCTAATATAACTCATTGATGCGATTACTCACAAAGAAGAATGCCACTGGTGTCCAGTTACATCCCAGCGGTTACAATTAGATAGGCCAGATGGATGGGGTCCAGAGAGACAGACTGACAAACCTGCAGACAGGTCATCAGGGACATGGCTGGGGCAAGATGGACTTCATGAATCAGGCAAAAGGAAATGTACCTTAATTAATTATAGGCTTTTTAATCCCGATGTTCTTAAATAAAACCTGCACACAAAGCACCAGATTGGGGTCTGTTTGCTAACTCCGAGCAAATATGTTTAATAAGCCGTTTCCTATAAGGGATGATGACTATTAAAGTCATCTTAGGTTGACTTTAAAAATAACGAAATTGAAAGTCCAGGCAGGTTTCTGCGCTGTGAGCAAGTCTGTGGTTGTAAAATTATGCTGTTCCCATCAATAAACATAATGTGGTCAGAGAACAGTAGGGCTTGAAGGGACCTTGAGGTTCAACTTGCCTGAATCCTTGATTATACTTATTATACAACCCCGTCAGACGGGGGCCCCACAGGACACCAAAGGCACATTGGAAAGATTGAATTTAAAGGAGCTTTTCCCTGTGACTGTTTCAGGGTCTGGGCAGAGTGTGGGTTGTTGGGGCTCTCTGCCTAGCAACGGTGCGGAGCTCTTGTTACTCCTCCACCAAAAGGGCAAGCAGGGAACGGTTGCTAGAATCTGGCAAGAGCTGGAGCTGGGGACAAGGGTCCTCTACTAGGAGCTGAGGCCCCAGAGCAGTGGTTCTCAACCTTTCTAATGCCACGACCCTTTAATACAGTTCCTCATGTTGTGGTGACCCCCACCCATAAAATTATTTTCATTGCTACTTCATAACTGTGATTTTGCTGCTGTTATGAATAGTAATGTAAATAGCTGTGTTTTCCGATGGTCTTGGGCTCTACAGCAGTGGTTCTCAACCTGTGGGTCCTGAACCGCTAGCAGAGTTGCCTAAGACCGTAGGAAAACACAGGTATTTATATTACGATTCAAACAAAATTACAGATATGAAGTAGCAACGGAAATAATGTTATGGCTGGGGGGTCACCACAACATGAGGAACTGCATTAAAGGGTCACGGCATTAGAAAGGTTGAGAATCGCCAAAAACGGTTTGGCTCAGTGGATAGAGCATCAGCCTGCAGACTGAAAGGTCCCAGGTTCGATTCCGGTCAAGGGAATGTACATTGGTTGCGGGCACATCCCCGGTAGGGGGTGTGCAAGAGGCAGCTAGTCGATGTTTCTCTCTCATCGATGTTTGTAGCTCTCTATCCCTCTCCCTTCCTCTCTGTAAAAATATCAATAAAATATATATTTTTAAATAGAAAGGTTGAGAACCACTGCCCTAGAGGAACCTAATTACTGGCAAACCACTGCCCGAGAGGAAGGGAGAGGGAGACAGAGAAGCTAACACTCCAACCTTTCCCTGTGCACCCTCTGATCTATGGGTGACTTCCTTTTGCCAAAACCAATGAGAAGTCAGAGGGTTAAAAAGGCACCAAGTGGCTCTGCTCCCAGGGACCAGAGCAGAGAACAGATCTAGGGGCAGATCAATGGAGAATCATCAGCTCAGCAGCTGCAGCCAGAGAGAGGAGAAAAGGAGCTAAGAAGGGTTCTTGCATACTGTGAACTGGTTATGAAAAGGATCGTTTGGGAGAGGAATAAATGCAAAAGCTGGAGTAAATGTTGACTGATTAAACTTGGGCACAGAAGTCATTATACATAATACACAGTTCCTGGAAACCCAATAAATCTGATGGTATTTATGAACTGGTATGTTTTAATTATTATTACCTGTTGACTTTGTTAAAAGCAGGGTGATCTGCTTTCTAAAATAAATTCTGCTGCCGTATACCTAAAATTTTAAAAAAATAAAGAAATTTAAAAAAATGTTTCTCAGTCTCTTAAATCTGACCACATTTATACTGATTTGGAGAGGAAGAGAGTGAGAGATCCATCCATGTGCAATTTTATCACCTGTCTGCAGGAAGTTTTTCACTTCATTAAATTGCTTAGAATTATTCTAGTAATACCTCAACACATAGCTCAGTGACATGAATACTGGTTTTGTTGTTTTCTCATTTCCAAGAAAGAGAATTCAGAAAGTTTTTTTTTATCTGTCTTATTTTCTTCTGTAAGAGGATGGTGCTGTTTTTTTAGAATCTCATTGTTTCTTTTGAAAACATATGTAGCTTGACCTCCTAACTCAAAGATCTGGACTGGCCGAAACCGGTTTGGCTCAGTGGTAGAGTATCGGTCTGAAAAGTCCCCGGTTTGATTCGGGTCAAGGGCATGTACATTGGTTGTGGGCACCCCCCCCCCCCCGTAGGAGGAGTGCAAGAGGCACCTGGTCTATGTTTCTCTCTCATCGATGTTCCTAGCTCTCTATCTCTCTCCCTTCCTCTATATAAAAAATATCAATAAAATATATTAAAAATAATAATATGTTAAAAAAAAAGATCTGGACTGTCTACACGAGTGAAACATCTCATTTGTCTACACCATCCAGATGCAGGCAAATTAACTCCCTATTAGCAATGTAAATTTACACATACCAAGTAAAGCTAGTGATTCAATGTGACCCTTTGCGAAATATCCTGTGATCTTTCCATGTCGCTCCTTCAATTCTCTTCACTCAGGTGGCGTCGTTAGAGCTTGAGCCTTGGGACAGTGAAGTGGGGGTGAAAAAGAGGTTTGCTTATAATAAAATTAGGTGTAGCTTATGCCCACATGAGGTCAAGTAGGAGGAGATGAATGGGCTTAATAATTAATTTTCAGGTGATAAACCCTTAGCAGACAGTAACATTGACTTGTGAAAGGCGAATGTAAATGCTCATCTCTGGTTGAGTAGATAAAGTGGACCATGGCAGTGGCAGTAATGAGGGGAAGAGCATGCATGCCTTTGGGTGTCATGCCAGGGTCCAGCCCTGACACCATTGCTCACAAGCTAGGTGCTCTTGGGCACAAAATCCCTCTGAGCCTGATTTTCTTCATCCATAAATCTGGGAATTAAAAAAAAGTAATAATAATACCTCCCAGGGTGGCTGGGGGGCTCCAAATAAGATAGCTGTGTAAATTGCCTGGTGTGTGTAGGTGCCAATAACCATTTTTAAATAAATAATAAGCATAATTTCTGTTCTTTCAGATTTTGGGGTTAGTTAGTGTTTTCCACAAGCAGAAAGTCATTCCTAATAGTTTCCCAACTGGGTTTCCTGGAGATTGCTTCAATGGCTATTGCATTTTGTCTCTGCTATACCTATTCAAAATCTATTCTACTGATTTCCATATTTCAGAGCCAAGCTGGGTACAGAAGAACGCAACTGTTTTTCAGAATGATGTTAAATAGATATTACCAACTCCTAGAAGTTGGATGGCGGGTGTGGTGGTCCAGAGTCGGATCCAGTTCTAGGGTGAAGTGCTTTCTTCTTCTGGAAGCCATGTTCAAGAGACTGGATAGGGGGAGCTTCAAGTGAATGAGGGAGTGGCAGCCAGAGAGCTGGGAGGTAAGAGAAGGGGGCAGAAGAGGCCTGGAGGTGGGTATTCAGGAGTCACCTAGATTGGGATGAAACTACAAGACAGGCACTACCTTCTCAGAGGATTGATCTACTCCTGGGAATTTCATACTTAAGTAGCTCAATTCATGCTCATCTATTTCGAGTTTTCTATCATGTCACACACTTCCCAGTCATTAAAACATGTGTATTCTGCCGAAACTGGTTTGGCTCAGTGGATAGAGCGTCAGCCTGCAGACTGAAAGGTCCCAGGTTCGATTCTGGTCAAGGGCATGTACCCTGGTTGCGGGCACATCCCCAGTGGGGGGTGTGCAAGAGGCAGCTGATCGATGTTTCTCTCTCATTGATGTTTCTAACTTTCTATCCCTCTCTCTTCCTCTTTGTAAAAAATCAATAAAATATATTATAAACAAAACAAAACAAAACAAAAATACCGTGTATTCCGCCCTAGCCGATTTGGCTCAGTGAATGGAGCGTTGGCCTGCTGACTGAACGGTCCCAGGTTCGATTTCGGTCAAGGGCATGTACCTTGGTTGTGGGCATATCGCCACTAGGGGCTGTGCAGGAGGCGGCTGGTTGATGTTCCTAACTCTCTATCTCTCTCCCTTCCTCTGTGTAAAAAAATCAATAAAATATATTAAAAAAAAAAAAACAACAACAACAAACTCCGTGATTTCCAGGGTGGAAAGCATGTCACAAAGAATGTGTGAATAAAGCTCTCGTCACTCGTTCACAATAACTTCTTTTTATACAAAAGTAAATTTGATGAGGGATTTAATAAAGCTGCAGGAATGGTTTCAAGAGGCCTAGAACCTGTGTCCCATTGTTGCTACCTACTACCTGGGGGTTTTCAGGGAGAGGTTGACGCCCTTGAGCCTTGGTTCTCATATCTGTGAAGTGGGATAAAAAGAAAATCTAGAACATGAGGTTGTGAGGATTAAATAAATGAATGTATTCTGTGCTTTGAGGTTCTTACTAGTATAGGTTTAATCAATATAGAACATTCCTGATAATCCAGTTCTCATGCCCTGCTCTTTGATTCCAGCTGTTAGAAGGCACTGCTGCAAGATGTCCCATGCTGGACTGTCCCTACTAGCTCTGCTGTTCTGTGTGGGAGATTAAACTACACCAAACAACCAAATTAACTAACTAACCACACAGCTAATTGTCTAAAACCTGAATTTTTCTTTAAATATGTTTCTTATTGACTTTTTTTTGAGAGAGAGAGAGAGAAAGGGAGAGGGAAAGAGAGATAGAAATGTTGATGGGAGAGAATCAACACTGATCAGTTGCCTCCTGCACATGCCCTACTGTGGATTGAGCTAAAACAAACAAACAAACAAAAACTGGGCATGTACCCTGAGCAGGAATCCAACCGGCGACCTCTTGGTCGGCGCTCACCCACTGAACCACACTGGCCATGCAACATGGCTTTTTCTTTTCTTAGGAAGGAGAGGAAAGTTTCTACCCTTCCAAATCTTATCTCAGACTCCACCCATGTATGTGCTCCCACACCCAACACTCTCACTGATGATTTCTCCCTCAGCCTGATTCTAGATCCAAACTCCTTATGTGGCTGGGTTATTTATTTCATTATATCTTCCCCCAAAAAGTTCAACTGCAGTCTGAATATGTATCCTTGAACTCTTCTGACTTGTCAATCCATAAATGCATATTAAGGGTCAACTCTGCTCTCCATGAAGACCAAGAGATAGAAGAGACAGAGCCACTCAGGGAGTCAATGGATGCTGAATAGCATCTAGTCAAACATATAAGTGAGTTAAGTGCTCAGAAAGCAGTACAGATGATGCTGGATGAGAGAAGGAAGCTTTCTCTATTGCAGAGTGTTCAGGGGGATTTCACTGGTCAGCCCCTCCACCAGGGTCAGCTTTAAAGAAGACCAAAGTCCCAGTGGCTTGGCCTGCTCTAAAAATAAGCTGACCCTGCATCCTGGATCTCTAGCTTTTGGGTGGACCCAAGGCTGGAGTTGAACATGGAGTTGAACATAGTCTCTTTTTTTGTCCACAAATAATTGACAGTAGCTTGGTTCCTTGTCTTAATATCTTTTATGGAGAAATGCTCTTGACCTCTCACATGCATCCCCTATAGCAAGGTTCAAGCACTCAGTTTGCTTCCAATTCTTATCCCCACACTGGGTTTTACTGCTGTAATTTTACTTGGTTATTAAATCACCGTGGGAGTTTGCTGCGTTGGGGCTAAGGAGGAAATGGATTACAGTGTGGAGGACAGCCTTGCAATTTCCAACAGGCGCTGTCTGAATGAACATATTGTTTCCCACTATTTCTCTGGAAAGATCACACATTATAATCACTATTTACAGTATACTGTGTAAAACGATCTTCGTTTATTTTCTACAATGGATACTGTGTCATTTAATTAATTTAGACTAAAGAAAAGCAATCAACATTCAGTAACAACATTCCCTGAGGGGATATAAATGAAAAATTTTCCCATACCCTACACAGCAGTCAGAGCCAAGGAAGTGCTGATATTTATTTATGAACATCAGTGCTCATAGTTTCAAGCAATAGAACGCGAGCTGATTTCAGCAGGGAAGCGCGTAGGAAAAGGATATTGGGGACTTGACAGATCACCAAGAAGACCAGAGAAACACACGTAAGTAGCCAAGACAAGAGCCACCATCATGCTACACTGCAGGCCTGATGAGAAAACCATGCCTGCACCCACCACGCCCACGATGATGCCACTTGAGTACCTGCGACCACCAACTACCATTGCCACCAGAGGAAGGGTCCCTGCGGTGTCCCTCTGCATCTTTGAGTTCGGATCCCATCGGGTGTGGTTGATTCTGACTCATGAACGTACACCCTATCTGCCAGGAAAGCAAGGATATGGTAGTTTCCACTTTTAGAGCTGGGGTGAGCTCTTCCAGGGAATTTGTGGGAGGTTAAACAACACAAAACAACCAAATTAACTAACTAACCACACAGCTAATTGTATAAAACCTGAATTTTTCTTTAAATATGTTTCTTATTGACTTTTTTTTTTTTGAGAGAGAGAGAGAGAGGGAGAGGGAGAGGGAGAGGGAGAGGGAGAGGGAGAGGGAGAGGGAGAGGGAGAAGAAGAGGGAGAGGGAGATAGAAATGTTGATGGGAGAGAATCAACACTGATCAGCTGCCTCCTGCACAGGCCCCACCTGTCTCTGAAACTCAAAAGGCAGAGAAGACCCTAAGTGTATGATGCCATTGGCAGAAAGAAAGAAAGAAAAAGAAATCTCTCCCCAAATCAATACTGCCAGGAACAGGACTTCCAGTGCCCTCACTCACAGCTGCAGAAACTTGCAGGGCCCTCCCCAGGAGCTGCACAGAGCCCAGCAGCCTGCCCTCTGTGGGCAGAGGGATGGATCACCTCGGTTGGGATGAATGCAGGAAGGGATTCTTTCCTCCCCAACCCAGGCACTTGATCAAACTTAGCTGAACAGAATCTGTTGTTCTCCTGTTCGAATTCTTTGTTTTGGGGCTGATCTTGATCGGATTTTAAATTGGGTGGAATTTCCTATGTATGCTTTTGTCTTGATTTACCAAGAACAGCATGTTCTTTTGATGGGCTCAGGAGACCGGAGGCTTGGATGTGCAGCCATGGCTTGAAAGAAGCTGAGAAAATGTGATTCTGTTTAGAATATTTATTTGACCATTAGAGCCCGAACAACAACTGCTTTGGAACAGCAGTGGAAATAAAAAATAAATACAGGGCAAGAGAAATCCTGGCAGTGAGTAAAAAGGACCTGATCGCCTACCAGGCATTTACAGAGCTCCAGTCCAAAATTCCAAGATAGGAGCTAATCAAATAAACAGCTGCCTCTTCTGTAATTGCATTTTAAAATCTCATCCTATCCACACAGTTTCCCTCCCTACTGTCTGATGCATACTCAGTTGATATGATTTTTAAAAAAATTAAGATAGATTGATTGCCCAAAGTTTTAATTTTAATACCTGGGCTTATTTAAAAGAAAGCAATTTAGCAATCCAGTTGTTAGGGAATGTTTATGGAAGATGAGGCAAAGGAGCAGAAATAGCCAGGAGAAAAAAAAAAAAAACTTTGTGGTTGAGCATTCTCGTCCCTGTAGGATCCTTCCTTATATTATGGAAATTTCTGCAGACCTTATGCCACGAGTATTGAACAGATCTCACCTTCCGCAGCTTCTCATTGACCTACAGCACAATATAGGGTTTTTTGAACATAAAAGAATCATTGACAACCTCTGTGTTACTCTAAGAAATTGTTTACCCATGTGATAAAGAAACCTCTCAGACTTCCTTAATTAAAAGTATGTTGTTACATTGATGACCCACCTTCCTGGTAGAGAAGCTGAAATCCGCCAAGACTGTTTCTCCTCTGCAATTACCTCATCCCCCCCCCCCCCATTTATTTGCATATTCTATCCTAACAGCTCTGTGATATCATAGCAATGATCCCTCCTCACCGCCCCTCCCCCTGCATTGCTGGTTGACTGACTGTAGGACAGGTAGCCCAGGGTCCTGAACGTCTCTGGGCAGTTGAAGCTTTTGCCTCTGGGGTGATTAATTTGTTAAGGAATTCAGCGAGGAAAGAGCTGAGGCTATGTCTGTCCAATTTGTTTGTCTAGCTTTTTCAGCCAACCCAACTGGGTGGAGACTAATTTCAGCAAAATAGGACTGACCTCGGTCTCCTCTCCTTTTATGATGCAATATTTACATACGGGCTCGCATCGTTTCAACATTCTTGCATCTGATAACATAAACATGTTTACAATGGAGTGAATCAAGAAAAGAGGTCAAAGGAACAAGAAAGGGAGAAGCAACCCTGGCATATCTGTCCTTCGGAGAGTAATGATCATTTTGCATAGATGTGTAAATTCCCTGGAAGAGTCAGCCGGGCAAAACTTTAGATTGCTAGGAGTTTGCAAGGTTGCTTTAACTTGAAAATAACTAAAAAAAACACACAAGAGAACAAGAGAGTAAGAGGACAAGCAAGGATTCGCACTACTCTAGCAGCTATTAGTGTTATCCATGGCATTTCTTTCTTTAAAAGGGCATTCGAAATTCAGTAATTAAAGGAGAGATTTTTATAAATAAGGGCAGCATATAAGGAACTCAAAAATAATTGGATTATTGAATAATTTAACAAATATAAAGTTTAGTTAACAAGAGTTGATTTTAATTTTATAAATAATGCATCTGAAATAAGTTTTACAATAGAATGGCTTTTTAAAAAAATAAGACCAAATGGCAAAATGAAAAGCAAATTTGAAAGTCATTAAGAAAATAAATCTTAAAATTTCGCAACACAAGGAAAAACATTTTTATAACTTTGTATGGGGACAGATGACAAATGGACTTACTGAGGTGATCATTCTCTCTATATATAATGTTGTATGTCAATTGTACCTTACTTTAAAAGATGAAAGAAGCTGAAACCGGTTTGGCTCAGTGGTAGAGTGTCAGTCTACGGACTGAAAGGTCCCAGGTTCGATTCCGGTCAAGGGCATGTACCTTGGTTGCGGGCACGTCCCCAGTAGGGGGTGTGCAAGAGGCAGCTGATCGATGACTCTCTCATTGATGTTTCTCTCTATCCCTCTCTCTTCCTCTCTGTGAAAAATCAATTAAAAATATATTTTTTTAAATAAAATAAAAGATGAAAGAAAACTATTCATTAGCCATCCAGTCCTTACCAAATCTCTCAGTGTCCTAACATGTGTTCTATTCTAAAAAATTGTTCCATGTGCACTTAGGAAGAATTCCTATCCTACTGACTTGCTCTAATAACATCAATTAAATCCATCTGGTCTAGTTTGTCTTTCAAGGTTACCTTAAGACAAATGAAAATAAATACACAACCCAAAATCTATGGGAAACAGCAAAAGCAGTCCTACGAGGGAAATTCATGGAAATACAGCCTACCTCAGGAAGCAAGGAAAATATAAAATAAAATAAAAAACTAACCTTACACCTAAAGGAACTAGAACAAGAAAAAGAAATATAAGTGAGTGCCTGGTGTGTTTGGGCAGAGAGGGTGTGATGTGTCCTGAGACAGAGGTGCTCCTACACCCTCCTACCCATCCTCTAACCCCAAGTCTCTCTCAATTCTTGGATATATCCAAGGTCCCTTAGGGATGAGCTTGGAAGGTAGTTGAGATTTGAGAGTGACATGATAAGTCCTGATGCTGGCGAGCTTAGGCTGAGGTCTCCTGTGTCCTAGGCTGTGGAGAGAGTGTGGTTGCCCAGAGCTTCAGACCTGATGTTGGACGTGGCTGAGCCTTGGTAGACCAGCAGCTCCAATGGGCCAGGCCATGGGTGGGGCATTCTATGGAGCTGACGAGATTAGAAATGCCCTGTGTTGACCATTCGGGGACAGCAGACCACATGTTGCATCAGCAGGGAACGTCTGAACCCAAAGTGAAGAATGACCACAGAAGGGAAGTGGGACCGGAAGGACAATTCCTACCTCAGTGGGGTAGAGGGTCTGAGGGGGGTATAACAGTAAGAGGTCTCGCTCCAAAGTCAGGACAACAATCCGTAGTCATAAACACTTGCCTCCTAAGGAAAGGGCCCAGAATTTTGAGTTAGACCTGTTATTTAGCCCAAGGATGCAATCATAAGGAACTGAGTTATTTGGTGAGTAAGTCTCTAGCTGTACAGAAAATGTGGCTTCAAGAACTCCACTGAATTAATTCACAGAGAAATAAAGACTATTCTATCTGTCACAGCTATGTTAGGACTGTGTATTTCCACCTTGCTACTAAAACAATCAGGTTGGTTAAGGAGAGGGGGTGGACTAGAGACCAGAGAGTGGCCTGCAAACACACCCAGTGAGGGAGGGAGGGCCCTATTCATATGGGACAGCCCAACTCAGCATAGAACAGATCCACTGGGGAGGACAGTGCTTGCACTGGCTATCCCAAGTGAAAGAGTAGTATTATAGAGACTCCAGTACCTACACTAGCAAAATTAAGTACAGTGTTTGTTCAAAGGCTGCAGGCCATGTCCTTTCTGAGTCACATGAGATCAGGGGAGTAGGGGAAGGCCGTGAGCATCAGAGGCTGCTGTAAGCTGCCTGGACTGGTGGCCATGGAAATTCATTGTAAGCGCCCCGGGGAAACGCCATACAGTTGCCAGATTTGCTGGCACTTGGCCCCCAACTGGTGTTAATTATGTAAGAATGCAAATATGGGATTAAATGTTATTGATGTAAGAGCAGAGAGAACTAATCCCTGGAATCTTCTGGCTCCTGGTTCCCGGGTTTACCCTTTGCAATGATGCACTTCACTGGTGTGAAAAGAGTCGTATTGTGAAAGCCAAAATTAGACATTGTGACTAACACGTATATGATAGTTAGTGGGTGCCAGGCCCTGGTATAGGGGCTTTTTACAAAATAACTCATCTAAACCTTAGGCCGACCCTAGCAAGTGAGTACAGTTATTGTCCCCATTTCATGCATGAGGGAACTGAGGTACAGGGAGGTGAAGAAACTTGCCCAAGACCATATAGCGAATACGGAGCAGCCCTGGGAATCATACAGGTAGTGTGAGAGAGGAGGTGGAAGCATAAAGCAGTCTTGGAGAAGTGCAATGCACTGATACTCTGCTTTTTGTAAACAATGGGGGAAGGAGCTGTGACAGTTTCCTCTCTCTCCTCCTTCCCGGCCCCTCAGAGAAGGACCCTCTCACATCAGCGGGGTTTTGTGTTTGCTCAGCACCCTTCACCTGCAGAGGGCCACGTGGAGCTCTGGCACCTCATTTATTTCCTGGAGGGATACCACGGAGGAGGGAGGAAGAGTTTAGTGTCTGTTCTCAGAGAAATCCTCAACAACTCAGAAAGTGCAGAAGAGGAATTTACAATGAGAGGGGGATGTCACTCATATTGGTTTCTGCCTTTAAACGTGTCAGGGTCCATCTGGATTTTTTAAAAAGAAATTGCATAATCTTGCTTATTATTGGGAAAAGATGGGAGTAACAGATTAATAGTTAATCAGACAAAGTTCACTGCACATGCCAGGAAAGGCTAACTCCTGGCGAAAGTGTAAGGAGTTGAGCTGGGATCTGGGCCTCCAATCCCCCATTCCATAGTTTCATGGGATCATAAGCATTTGAGCATGAAGAGACCTGAAAAATGTTCTGAATCATCTCCTGCTTTTACAGATGAGGAAACCAAAGCCAGAGAATGCATGAAATTTGCTTCTTTTAGAAAACCTAGTCCCAAGCTACTCAAAGCATATACATACACATGCACTACACATCCACAAACACACTCACAGAGACCTGTCCATACACTGACACATGCACAGACGCACAGACTCAACATGCACACACACATACATATATACACACAAACATGGACAAGGATACACACAAGCACACACAGAGATATATATGTGCACACAGGTGTCCTTGCAGGAAGTCATATTTCCTACCTAAATTCCTACATAAACTGGTAATTGATGGAAATTGATTATTCTTCCCTAAGAACATTTGCATTCTAATAAATGTCTCCAGAACACAGAACCCAATTGAAATCCAGAATTTTAAAGGTGCCGTTTCAGGCAGAGAATCAGAGGCTGGCTGCTGCCCACTGCCCTGTGGTTGCTTCTTTTAGGAGGGCTCTGGGTCTGGGGACCATCCAGGGAAGTAAATATTCTTGAAAAGATGTTTCTTCTCAACCCACTTTGGTCCCAGCCTACCTTGCTGGTTTTCCACTTTCTCACAAGAGGCTATTTAAAAAGCATTCTACCTGGCCAGTGTTGCCCAATGGTTAAGTATCAACCTATGAATCTGGAGGTCAGGGTTAGATTGCGGTCAGGGCACATACCTGGGTTTCAACCTCCATCCCCAGTAGGGGGCATGCAGGAGGCAGCCAATCAATGATTCTCTTTCGTCATTGATGTTTCTATCTTTCCCTCTCCCTTCCTCTCTGAAATCAATAATATATATATATATATATATATATATATATATATATATATTCTAAAAAAGCATTCTAGCTGGTGACCCCACTTCCAGAAGCATGTCCAAAGAAAATCATACTAAAAACAAAACAAAAAGCATTTTAGAACGAGAGCTACAAAAGAATACGTGTGTATGCTACAAAGAAGTTGTTCATTTTTTCTCTATTTTTTTCCTCTTTAAGAAGACAAACTGCCTCAGAGCCACGGCTGTGGCTCTTGCTGGCCTGTTCATCTTTCTGCTCAGAGGAGCCCCAGGTTTTGCCAGGCCCTCCTGCTCCCGTTGGTTCAGAGTTTCGCTGGGGGTGAGGACTGAGGGTGCCCTTGCCATCTTGAACTCTGAAACAACAACGTTCATTAGAACAAAAGCTCTGGCCTGCTTCGCTGGGTTCAATATATAAGTGGTTTGCCTGACCCACATATTGCCGCTCCCTTCACGTTGCAATATCATAATAGCTCGCATTGTACATTGAGGTCGAACTTGGCTATTGATCTATTTGGACATAAATACTACAATTAATTAGAGATGGACTTGGACTAAAATATCTGACCTTTCTGGGTTCTTGAGAGTATCATTGGGATAACCTCAGATAAGAGATAAAGTACCTGCTAGAGGCATTTTTCACCCGAAGAGATTCTCGGCCACTGACTCCATGGGGCTGAACGAAGGACTTGCCTCATCAGTAGTCAGTGTCTTCTATCAGTTTAGCATGAGAACACCACGCCCTTTCACCCCAGAGAAGCTCAGGATGCTGTGGAACAGGCTGGTGAGGGAAAGGCTTGCTTCTTGAAATATATATATGTGCTGAAGCGCAGAAAGCAATGCAGGAATATTTTTCACTTGGCGGTGAGCCTCTGGGAGTGTGTCACCTTCCAGTGACGGATGGCCCACCTAGGGGTGTGTGTGTGGGGGGGGGGGGGAGATGGAGCTCCACGCCATCTGAGAGCTTCATCCATATTCCAGTTATCTTAGCAGAAATCAGTAAGAGTCCACAGCAAAAGAGGACATCCTCGCTTTCACAGAGGCCCCTCACTCAGTGGATATGCTCATAGAGGGGGTGTGCTAGTAGGGGGTGTGCCTGGGTCCCCAAACTATCCAAGCACAGAGGAGCACATGTGTGTGCTCCCCATGGGACACCCCAAGGGCTTCTCACTCCATTGATCAGTTCTACTAGCACCCTGCGGCCAACGAGGCCCCACATGACCCTGCCCCAGCCTCCCTCTTCAACTTCGTCTCAGTCCCCCCAGACCTGACCCACACTGTCCTGGTCCACCGGCCTGTTGTTTCTGTTTCTTCAAGGTGAGGAAGTCTCTCTGTCCTCAGGTTGAGCTGAGGTTGGGCAGGACCACAGAACACGCTTTGCTTGAAGGTTGCAAGGGCTGGTGCCTTCTCGTCACCTCCATTCCCAGGCTTCAGCTCACACACGTCCTCCCTGGCCACCCCCTCTGGTGTAGCCCTCCCACTCCATCCCTCTCACGTCCTGATTGTGTTCTCCTCCCAGCACTTCAGTACTGAGCTACCCTGGTTTATGTGTTTCTTATTTCTTGTCTCCTTCCTTATTCTGGATGAAAGCTTGATGAAAACAGAGCACTTGACTGTTCTTTGATCACTCTATTTAGCATATACTACTAGCTTAATAAAAATTTTTTGAATAAAGAAAGAAATATTAAAGTTTTAAGGAGATTTCTTTAAACATCAAGATTTCCTTCGCTAGATTTCTTCTTTCTCGTGAACTTACTAGGCAGGACTGAGCTTTCAGAATCCCAGGAGTGGATTAGTTGCCCTGGTTGATATGGCAAAGGTGACTGGCAATTGCGTTAGAACTGATGGCGTATCTTGCCAGAGTCTCCTGAGATGCAGGCCATTTTGGTGATGCTTTGGAATCTCATCAAGCTCCTGAGCCTGTTCATCAGGCAGCCGAGGACCTGGGCTCTGGCTGCTCTCTCTGAACCCTTGTGCAGGCCCCCTAGCCTCAGAAGCTCCCACTGTTATGCTTGTTCTTGTAACAGCAGCCAAAAGGAGAAAAAGAAAAGTCTTGGCTGAGTGGCTCAACCTTCAGGAGAATTGGAGTCCAAGTCTCATTTCAGGCTGAGTCACGGTTCACATGCTGGCTCTGCTACTTACATGCTTTCTAATTTCAAGCAAGTTATTTAACCTCACCAGGCCTAACATAATAGAGCTGTTGCTAGGCTTACGCGAGAAAGTGAGAAAACAAAGCAAATAAAAAGTAGAATGACTATTTCTCAAGTTCTGTGCCTTCTTTTGCATTCCCTCGTCTTGCAGTTTCAGCTCAAACATTACCTTCTCCCTGAGGCCTTCCTTTTCTTGCTCATGCCTCTCTATCCCAACACCTGTTTGGGTTTTCAGTACCACTAATCACTGGTGGGCGTAACCTGGTCGGCTCAGACATTTATAGTATATGGTCCGTCGTCCCCACTAGCATGAGAACAGGGTCCTAAGAGTCATGTTTGCCCCTATATCCTCAGTGCCAAGAACAGTGCCTGACTCATAGTAAATGCTAAATTAATGTTTGCTGAATATGTGACTGGAATGTTTCAGCTGCTTCTTCACATTTTTTACTTTAATGAGTCCTGACGATTCAGCACAATCTTTTTGCCATTATTCTAAAGATAGTGAAAACAAAACTGAGATAACCTAAATAACTTTATGGATACCATTTTCTGAGTGTTCACTACAGGTCAATGTTCACTAACCTGAGGGATTTGCAGTGATTGTATCCTATTAAGGAAGGGAGGCAAATGAAGGAGGGATGAGGCAAAAGGACATGTAGGACTGACCACTTCCACGCTGGGCTAGGTACTAACTTTAAATGAAAATTATTTTATAAGAGGAAGTCCAAGCTTTCTTTGAACCCAAACTGTTCTGAAACCCCACTTCCACACACATGGTAATTATTTTAACTGCAATATAATTGAAATTGACATCACTTGCAATTGTACCAGGCTGCCAGGAACAGAAATCCACCCATAGGGCTTCAGAGTACATTATGATGTTTCAGCTATTTGGATGTCTTGGGGTGGACAGTCCAAGCCTGTTTGACAGCCATGTGACGCCACCGATGTCTTAGAATTGCTCTAATTTTTGTTCTTTCCCTGTTGGCATTGGCTTCTTCTTCATGGTTTCTGCTTCACGGTTGTAGATGGTTATTGCATCAAGAGGCTGGAAAAGTGAATGTTTTGTTGGGCATTTTACCTTCCAAGAAAGAAGAAAGTAGCTATTGGGTAGAAAAATCACAAAAATGATGGCTGGTCCATCATCTGACAAGATGACCAATTGCTCTTTAATAAATATGTCAGATAATCAGTAATCAAAATAAATTATGGGGGATATAGTTAGTCTTTGGTGTTTCGAATTACCAGAGAATCAATACACATTGAATCCCACCAAATATATGGAGTTTTTAAAATATGTTGATGAATGGCCTTTGAATCAGACACTTCATGGAGGCCAGTGTCTAAAATCTTGAGTGACCATACCCAGGATTCAGACTTACTGTATACCATCTGCAGGAGCCATCCACCCATTTACTGGACCTCGCTGCCATGGTGACATCTCAACAGCAAGAGTACACCTGCAGTGGACTCCTCTCTACTCTAAGGAAGGGTGTGGAAACTAACATCTACTGAGTGAAATGGAATGGGGAAGAGAGCAGGTGTGATTGTAAGCCACCTGAAATTTGGGGGTTGTCATTGGAAGACAATCCAGTGAAGATTGACTGCTCTGTGTAATCTCCTTTATTTCTTAGATGTTATAAAACCTGAGGTCAGGGAGCCTATCTGCCTAATTCTCCCTCATATCTGGGTCCTAGAGTCTCACCCAGCGCAGGCATTCCTCGTTAAGCTTTGTTCAATGTATATGTGGATGTGTACCTTCAGCTTTCTTGAATACTAATTTGAATATTAACTTTCCAAGGTCCAGATTAGTTACATCTCTGAAAACATGATGCTTCCCATACAACATCACGTTTACTGCTTAAATTCAATTTTCATGCACAACTCTGTAAAACAAAGAGGTACCACCATTTTGCAAATGAAAAAGACTGATTCCAGAGAGATTTTTACCTCTAAGATCACACATCTATTTTGTAGCAAAGAATGAAAGTTTTCACTTCCTGGTGCCCAGTTCAAGGTTCTTTTTCCATACTCTCCTTGACCCAATCACAGAGAAGACGGAAAATAACTGTTCCTCTTCACTCAAAGCCTCTTGGTGTTAGTTTTTATCTGCTCACCATGGCCACTCTTACTGGGAGATACACTGAATCATCATCCCTCTCTTTAAGATTAAGGGGTATGGAGTGTAGTTAACTCACATGTCTTCTCTGTTTTAAAAGGGCACCATTTGAAGAACTAGAGAGCAAGAGAGAATCACCCAAATTTAGTTCCCGTCTGGTCTTTGTAGATGTCAGGTACAAATTCTGAGCTCCCACAGAGGGAATGAAATTTTTTTTTGTTCTCCACAAAGGTTGTGTTCAAGAGAACAGGCTCCAGTCTGCCTCGCCAATCCAAATCCTCTTAACATTTCAGTGAAGAGTAACTCTTATTTTTGGTGGTTTATTTAAGTCAAAGCTGATGTTTAAATGTCACAGCTTCCAACAGCAACAAATATTTATTGATTATCTCTATGCACAAGGCATTGTGCTGGTGGGAGTTGAGTTCATTTTAAGTGCTTCCTAATTGCCCTCTGGCTGGCTGAGGTTAAAGTCATTCTTAATCAAAACCCTTGCATCCGTCTTTCCTGAGGAAAATGTGAGGGCAGTGCTGCTCTACTTGGCCGCACTTTGGAATCACCTGGGGAGCTTTTAAAACTAGTGGTGTCTGAATCCCACCTCCTGTATTCTCATTTAATTGGTCTGGGATGTCACCTGGACATTGGGATTTTTTTTAAAAGCTTCCCTTTTAAAACAGATCATATGTGCAGACAAGGCTACAAACCACCCCCCAATCACACTTGTAGATGAGTGATCAGAATCATTAGCCCAAACAATCTGAGGTTCCCAACATCCTCCTGACCCAACTCATTTGCTGGATTTCATACAGGGCAGGTGGGCAGGGATAGACCCCATAGAGGGTGGTCAAGAGGTCCAGGCTGTCTCTGCTGCTTTCTATAAAAAGTGACTTCTCTGGACGTACATGCTCTGGACCCAAGCTTTGAGATATGAAAGAATAAGAGCAGAACAGTGTCTTCCAAACTTTTATCATAATGACCACATTTTAAGCCCTCTTTTCCAAAAATGGATATAATCTTTTTTTTAAATCTTCATCTCTCGCCAAAACTGGTTTGGCTCAGTGGATAAGAGTGCTAGTCTGCAGACTGAAAGGTCCCAGGTTCAATTCCAGTCAAGGGCATGTACATTGGTTGCGGGCACATCCCCGGCAGGGGTTGTGCAGGAGGCAGCTGGTCAATGTTTTTCTCTCATCGATGTTTCTAGCTCTCTGTCCCTCTTCCTTCCTCTCTGTGGAAAATCAATAAAATATATTAAAATAAATAAATAAATAAATAATCATCTATCAAACTCCAGTAAGAGTTCATTCTCCCTCTCTCAATTGCATTATGTTATACTACCCAAAATTATTGGTTTACAAAACTCTTTCTCCCTCTGAGTATTTTATAGGGTACAAGTGTTTTGCAGGTAAGGATGAGAAAAAATAAACTGTGTCCATTTCTGGTTATTTATTTTTTACCCATTATCTTGAATATTTGAAATAGGATTATTATTATGCCAGCGTGACAACATGGATTTCATAAAGGGCAGGTGGGCAGGACATTCCATAGGGAAGACTTGCTTACTGATCTGTTAAAGGATCTATTCCTAGTTCCTCAAAAAATACTATTTTTATTATGATGGCAGATTGACCCCAACATTTTGGATCATCTTCTTTCAGCAAGTTGCTGAAACCTTATCCAAATCCCATTTCAGGGACAGCAGGGGGGAAGTCCCATACACTTTGGAGGCTCAGGGCCACGTCCATGTGCATGAGTATTACAGTCTGGATTGCACACACTTCCTTGTGCACCTGCTTAGGTAGCTATTAGCATTCTTAGGGTTATTCCTGTGATCACACAGCCGGCTCCAGGGTGCATCATGAGTGACATTTATTCACCTCAGATGAGAGGAAGCTCTTCCTTAGAGCCGATAGAGATTCAAAGCCCTGACTCTCTTGTGCCTCGGCATGTTTAAATCTAGCTGCGTAGTCCGAATCTTTAGTTTCACTCACTGTCGTGCTTGTTCTTCTTCCTGCTAATTTTGAAATAGGAAATGACTTCCTCAAAGGCCTTCGTTTGCGGGCTCATTAGAATCCAGGACGTCTTTCGTTATCTTGGCTCTTCAGGGTCAGTCATTTGCTTGGCCCACCACCATAAGAAAGGGGAGGAGAACACGGAACTACCTCACGCGGCATTTCACTCCTGTTCATTGCTGCTAACTAGGTCTCACCGGCTATGTGGGCCAGGACACCATTGGTCGTCTGACTTCTGGTCTCCCTTGCCCTAGTTTACGTCAGCTATTAAAGAGAATACTGCACACTTTTTAAAAAATCACGTGTGGGGTGTTTTTCCTCTGTGAGAGCCTTGTTAGCTATTCGGTTCTAATGAAGCTTTAGATTTTTACTTGATCGTTTTCAGATTTTTTACTTATCACCTAAAACAATTGTTTCCTATTGGAAAATTGAAAAACCCTATCCGTGGACACCTGAACAAGTTTTCCTCCTTATGAATTAGGAGTTACTTTTTCTTTCCGAGATTGTGAATTTATACCTCTTCATGACATCCTGTTCGCGTTTTAGAACCTCTTCTTTTTGATACAATTCTATTCTTTACCTCATTAAATGAAATTATTTTAAATTCCTGTCCTAACTACTACTCTTTTATTTGTTATTGTTTCTCTTCTCTTTGGAAGACAGCGACTTTCCTAAAATGCTGATGATTCTTGGTTGTGCCCCCATTTTTATTTTTATTTACATATTTATTTTTGCAATCGATTCTCCACTGATCACCAGAATGAAAGCTTTAATCTTCACATTTTTCCCCCTTAGAAATCCTCCTAATTTCTGGTCTACTGACAGATTCCCATTGTGTTTGAATGTCTGAAGGCTTTTATTGCAGTATGTGCTCATTTTACCACTTTTTCCTAAGACCAAGAGTTACTTTCCCACATTCAAGAAACTTTAAGAAAGAAAAAAAAATTCATTCAAGGCTTACTCCAGAAGTTGTCAAATTCTGTGGAAAAACATTTCCAGTTTTTGCTGTGCCATTCATTCGCATTTTTAAAACAACATTTACTTATTGTGAGCTTGTTATGTGTTTTGGAGTCATTCCTGGTTGACTTCCACAATCAGTATGAGTTCAGTAAGTCTACATTTCCTCTTTAGTGAAACTGGGAGAATGATTCCCACTTTCTAGGGTTAATGTAAGGATATGAGTTATAAGGATATGACAAAAAAATTGCAGAGCTGTTGCCTGCCACACAGTAAATGCTCAGCAAAAAAAAGGGGGGTATTTTTTTTTATCCTCATGTTTACCAGTTCTAGCGGTCTTCATTCCTTTATGTGCACCCAGATATCCACATGTTATGGTTTTCCTTCTGACAAAAGGACATCCTTTGACATTTCTTATGGAGATTGCCTATTTGTAATGAATTCTTTCAGTTTTTGTACATGAGAAAAGTCTTTATTTCACCTTCATTTATGAAAGGTATCACAGGGTATAGGAATCTAGAATTACCCTTTTTTTTTCCTTTTAGTACTAACAGATGTTAATCCACTGCTTTTGGGTCTGTATTATATCCTAAAAAGTGTTTTCTGTCATCCTTATTTTTATTCCTTTGTACATAATAAGATTTTTTTCTTTTTTTACCCTTCTGAGTGTTTTTAAGATTCTGTATTTATCATTGTTTTAAATCAATTTAATTATTATGTGCTTGGAATTGCCTTCTTTAAAATTCTTGGGGTTGAGTGTCAATTTAGTTTCTTTGATCTACAGTTTTATAGTTTAAAATTTAGAAATCTTCATCTATTATTTATATAAATATGTTTTATCCACAATCCTCCTTCAGGGACTCCAATTACATGTATATCTGGCTCCTTGAAGTTGTCCCACAACTCACTGAGGCTCTCTTCATATCATTTCACTCTTTTGCCTCCCTGTGTTTTGCTTTGGATAGTTTCTATTGCTATGTCATAAAGTTCACTAATCCTTGCTTTAGCAATGTTTAGTCTGCTGTTAATTTCATACAATGGATTTACCCTCTCAAACACTGTGATTTTCATTTCTAGAAGCTCAAATTGCATCATTTTTTATATCCTCTTATGCTACACAAACTTTCCTCTATGTTTTTCAACATATGGACTATAGTTTTAACAACTGATTTAAATTCTTGCCTGCTAATTTTATCATCAAAGTACTTTTGAATTTTTCTATTGATTGTTTTTTTATCCTTATTATGAGTCTTATTTTCTCCTTTTTCACATGTTAGGTAACCTCTGTAAGTACATTAGGTACATTCCCTCAATGAAAGACATTATGGATTTTATCTGGCAGGATACTTGATATTTTATGTTCCCCTATATATTTTTTAGTTTTTCCCCATGAGATGTAATGTAGTTACTTGGAAGCAGTTTGAAACTTTCAAGACTTGCTTTTATGATTTGTTAAACCAGAATAACCTTCAGTCTAGGGCTAATTTTCCCTACTACTGAGGCAATACCCTTCTGAGTACTGCATCCAATGCCCCACATAGAACACTGACTTGCCACTCTGGCCAATGAGAACGTGAAATTATTCCTGGTCTGGTCCCTCCCAGTAGTTCTTTCTCCCAATTTGGTGGTCCTCTCATTTGTGTGCACCAATCAGTACTCAGCTCTAGGGAAACATTTGCAGATCTCTAGCGCTCCCTTTCTGTGTAGCTCTCTTCTAGTGACTCTGCCCTGGGGATTATACTTGCTTTGGCCTTCCTTCATTCTCACCCTTGTCTCTTCAACTCAGAGAGACTTCCAGGTTCTGTTTGGATTCACCCTCCCTGAAAATTCTCTGTCAGTAAACTGGGGCAATCATAGGATTCATCTGGCTTGTTCCCCTTCTCTCTGGGATGGTAGGGACTATGCAGCTTATTGTCCAATCTCTAAAAAAAACATTGTTTCATATATTTTGTTTGTTTCATTGTTGTTTAAGGCAGTAAGATAAATCAATGTTCTATATACATCACATTTTCTGTATCCATTCATCTGTCAGTGGACACTTAGGTTGCTTTTATATCTTGGCTACTATGAAAAATGCTGCAATGAACCCAGGGGTGCAGATAGCTCTTCAAGATACTGGTTTTATTTCCTTTTGATATATACCCAGGAGTGGGATTGATGGATCATATGGTAGCTCTTTTTTTATATTTTGAGGAAGCTCCATACTATTTTATATACTCACTATACAAAATCATGGTTATTCTCATTTTTTAGTTTTGTTTTAACTATGTACCCTCAATGTATTTGGCCCTATGGGTTTTGAGTCAAGTACACTCTTATCTGTCTATGTACTCTTTGTTTTATACTTCTGCACATCTGTACATATTTATACTCTGCTTCATTTGTAAACCAGTAATCCTACCCCATATATTATCTATGTTTCCTCTTAGTCTTTGCAATAGTTATTTATTTATATTTGTTTATTTTAAAAATATATATTTTATTGATTTTTTATAGAGAGGAAGAGAGAGGGATAGAGAGTTAGAAATATCGATGAGAGAGAATCATCAATCAGCTGCCTCCTGTACACCCCCTACTGGGGATGTGTCCGCAACCAAGGTACATGCCCTAGACCGGAATCAAACCTGGGACCTTTCAGTCTGTAGGCAGATGCTCTGCCAAACTCCTTTCGGCTGCAAGTTATTTTTAATATTTGCATATTCTTCCATTGAGGGGATGCAGCTAATTTACTTATACACGCACTAATTTTTGAGTAACTAGGTTGTTTGCAATTTTCTTTGCTGAAATAAAACAAACATATAATAATGTTTGTCTATGTGTATGTGTTGAGAAATCACCAAATTAGGTTCCTTTGCAATTTGCAACAAGGAGGAAAACCTTAATAAGGTTATAAAGTCAGCACTCCATTTGTTTGCTCTATAATTTTCTTCCTTTATTTTCTTCTTCCTGTGTTCCTAAGTAGCTGCTTATAATCTTTCTATTATAAAACCCTAATATGCAAATAGACCAAATGGTGTAACAACCAGTCACTATAATGTACGCTGACCACCAGGGGGCACACACGGAACATGGCGGGCATCAGCAACAGGTGACAAGCGCAGAACATGGCGGGCATTGGTGTCAGCAGGATGGTGGAGCAGGTGAGCAGGGGCACCAGACCAAGGTGGGTCGCCAGTCTCTGTCATTAGGGCGAGGCTCTGGTGGATACTGAAAATTCTTTGTTTTCTTGAACTGAGGTCCCACCAGGCAATCACACTTGCTGCCCGCACCTGGCATCCACCCTTATCCCTCAGTACCACCAGCGGGTGTGAGCAGTAGCTGCTGGCCCTGATCGCTCCTTAAGGATTCTTTATCTTTCCCTGCTCCTGAGGGGTAATTCAGGCAGCAGCTGCTGCTCATACCCACTGATGTCACTGGCCCCAATCGCTTCACGCTTGCCATCAGTGGTTGCGAGTGGGGCCAGCACCATAAGCATGTGAGAAGTGGCAGTAGCAGGACCGAGGCTGCTTACAGACAGAGGACTGGGATTGGTGGTGAAGGGGATGAGCAAGGGCGTGGAGGATGGGCTGAGACCTGCCCCTGTACCCACTGCAGCCTGGTGGCCCACAGTTCCTATCAAGGTGCACGAATTCATGCACTGGCCCCTACTATTTCCTAAAATGAGAACATCCATGCCCCACTCATCCTAAAGTTAATTTCCTGTGAAATAGCGTGGTGACCAAGAAAGAACAGTTCCATATAGTGTCAAGACAATCTTTGATTGGGTCCCCTCACTTTCTGGCTACTGAACATTGAGAGGAAGTTTTCCCCGACATTTCTTTCTTGTCAGCATATATTTCTATTTCCCAAGTCCCATGCTCTATATTTTACAAGTCCCAGATGTCTTGCCTGTATTATTGAGAACATAGACACTGGGAGAACTTTAGGAATCATCGAGGCCAAACCCTTTATTTTAAAGATGAAGAAGCTGCCTTAGCTGGTTTGGCTCAGTGGGTAGAGTGTCGGCCTGAAGACAGAAGGGTCCTGTGTTCAATTCTAGTCAAGGGCACATGCCCAGATTGCAGGCTCAAACCCTAGTAGGGAGCGTGCAGAAGACAATCAATCAATGATTCTTTCTCACCCTTGATGTTTCTATCTCTTGCTCCCTTTCCCTTCCTCTCTGAAATCAATAAAAATGTGTTTAAAAATATATATTTAAAGATGAAGCTAAAGCTCAGGTTTAATAATAATAATAATAATAATACTCAATGCATGTTGATGCAGAGAGAGATGGGAAAAGTGACAGCATGGCTGTTGTTCTCTGCTCAGGCTCTACTCATGTTTAGGAACCATTAGTCATGCTCAATGCTGATTTGTGAGCTATTGGATTTATGCTGTTGTTAGGAGCAAAGATCACTTTTTGGCATTTTGGGTCAATCTCAAGTGTCAGATCCAACATCACATATTGCTAATTGCTCTTTAATCCTTAGAGCTGGGACTCAAGGTCTTTAACACTGCCCACTAGCCAGCTATACTGACAACCTTAAAAAAAAGAGAGAGAGAGAAAAAAGATGAGTTAGCAAACTCTTTTTAAAACTTGCCTTAGGTACATTGTAAATGACAAAACTGGTGTCAGATGCCTTCTGATATGATGCCCTCACTTGGGCATAATTCTACTCGTGTAGAATTCCTGTCCAAAATGTAAAACCTAAATCTAGTGATGAAGAAACATCAGACAAACCTAAATTGAGGCATAATATTTAAAAAATGACCTTTAGTCTTCAAAAATGCCAATGCCAAAAAAAAGACAAAACATTAAAAAACCAAGGAACTGTTTTAGATTAAGGGAGACTAAAGAGACATGAAAACTAAATGTACTGAATGATTCATGATTAGAGCTTAGGCTGGAGAAGTACTATAAAGTGCATTATTGGAACAATTAATAAAATTTGAATATGGGCTAAGTTTGTATCAATGTTAAATATCCTGAGTTTAATAATCATGCTATGATTATATAAAAGAATATTTTTCTTTTCATATAAAACACATTGAAATACTTACCTACAAGGGAGCTTGGTGTATACAACTTAGCTTCAAATAGTTAAGAGAGACAATTCTATGTGTGTGTATGTGTGTATGAGTGTGTATATGTATGTGTATAGAGAAAGGGAGGAAGAATAATAAAACGGGGCAAAATGCTAATAATTGGTGAAGATATGAAAAGGGTTTATAGGATTTCTTTATATTACTCTAGTAACTGTTATTTCAATTTGAAATTATCTTAAAGTAAAAGTTGCCCTATACCAGTTAATAAGCAAGTGAATTTGACATTTAAACACAATACAATTTATATTTGCACCCCAAAATATAAAATATTTAGATATAAATATTTTAAAATATGTACAAGAACGATGTGAGGAAAACTACAAAATTCTTATTTTAAAAAAATCAAAGAATTAAATACATAGAGAGATATTCCACAATCATGGATAGAAATACTTAATATTGTCAAGATGTCAGTGCTTTCTAACTTGATCTACAGATCCAATACAACATCTAAGTTTGTAGATGTCCACAAACTCATTTTAAAGTTTATATGGAGATGCAAAAGACTCAGAATTGCCAACATACAGTTCATAGATTGATGATGTTGATTTCGAGAATTATTATAAAGCTACAATAATCAAGATAGAGTGAGATTGATGAAAGAAGAGCAACAACAAAAATATATCAATGGAACACAATACAGAGCCCATATATAGACCCCCATGAATATAGTCAACTTATCTTTGACAAAAGATCAAAGGCAATTTAATGGAGCAGGGGTTGTCTTTTCAACAAATAGTTCTGAAACAACTGGATATCCACATTTAAAAAATGAATTGAGACTTATACCCTTCATAAAAGCTAACTCAAAATGGATCATAGACCTAAATGTAAATTACAAAACAATAAAACGTCTAGAAGTTAATATAAGACAAAACCTAGAGGACCTTGGGTACGGAGATAAATTTTTAGATACAACATCAAAGGCATGATCCATGAAAGAAAATATTGATAATCTGGATTTCATTAAAATTAAAACCCTTTTCTCTGTCTTTTAAAAGACTCTGTCAAGAGAATGAGAAGACAAACCACAGACCAGGAGAAAAGGCTTGCAAAAAACACAGCTGATAAAGGACTTTTCTCTAAAATACACAAATAACTCTTAAATCTTAAAATAAGAAAACTAGCAATACTGATAAAAATGGCAAAAAAGACTTTAACAGACATCTTGCCAAAGAAGAGATACAGATGACAAATAATCATATGAACAGATGCCCAACATGATGTGTCATAAGGACATTACAAATTAAGACAACAATTAGATACCACTAGACAACCATTGAAATGGCCAAAATCCAAACCACTGACAACAGCATATACTGATAAGGATGTAGGACAATAAGAACTCTCATTCGTTGCTGGAGGGGAATGCAAAATAGTATGTCCACTTTGGAAGACAGTCTGTCAGTTTCTTACAAACTCTTACCATGTATGGTAAGCATACTTTTACCATTTAATCCCACTATCATGAGCTTAATATTTACCCAAAGGAGCTGAAAACTTAACTCCACACAAAAACATGTACTCAGATACTTATAGAAGTTTTATTTATAACTAGAGGCCCAGTGTATGAAATTTGTGCATGGGGAAGGGGAGTGTCCCTCAACCCAGCCTGCACCCTCTCCAATCTGGGACATCCCTCTCACAATCCAGGAGTGCTGGCTCCCAACTGCTCGCCTGTCTGCCTTCCTGATTGCCCCTAACTGCTTCTGTCTGCCAGCCTGATCACCCCTAACCACTCCCATGCCAGACTGATTGATGTCTAACTGCTCCCCTGCCAGCCTGTTTGTCCCCAACTTCCCTCCTCTGCCAGCCTGGTCATCCCTAACTGCCCTCCCCTGCAGGGTTGATCGTCCCCACCTGCCGTCCCTTGCATGCCTGGTGCCTCCCAACTGCCCTCCCCTGCTCGCCTGATCACCCACAACTGCCCTCCCCTGCTAGCCATCTTGTGGCAGTCATCTTGAATCCACATGGGGGCAGGATCTTTGACCACATTGAGGAAACCATCTTGTGTGTTGGAGTGATGGTCAACCTGCATATTACCCTTTTATTAGATAGAATAGAGGCCTGGTGCATGGGTAGGGGCCAGCTGGTTTGCCCTGAAGGGTGTCCTGGAGCAGGGTGCGGGGTTCCCTTGGGGCGTTGGGTGGCCTGGGTGAGGGGCCTGTGGTGGTTTGCAGGCCAGCCATGACCTCTGGTGACCCAAGCAGAGGCCCTGGTACCTGGAATTTATTCATCTTCTACAATTGAAACTTTGTAGCCTGGAGCAGAGACACATCTCCTGCTCGCTCCATGGCAGCAGCTATTTCTGTTGGAATTTATGTATCTTCTATAATTGAAACTTTATAGCCTGGAGTGAAGGCCTGAGTGGGCCAGGGCTGCAGAAGCTTGGCTTCCTCCATTGCCAGGGAAACCCAAGCCTCCCTCCTGCTCTCTATGGCTGCAGCCATCTTGGTTGTAGTTAATTTGCATACTCACTCTGATTGGCTGGTGTGTGTGTGTGTGTGTGTGTGTGTGTGTGGTGGGCGTGGCTTGTGAGTGTAGCAGAGTGGTGGCTAATTTGCATATTACTCTTTTATTAGATAGGATTGTCAACACCTGAAAACAATTAAGATGTCCTTCAGTAGGAGAATAGATAAATAAACTGTGGTGCATCCAGACAATGGAATATTATTCAGCACTACAAAGAAATGAGGTATCAAGCCACAAAAAGACATGAAGGAAACTCAAATGTAAACAAATAAGTGAATGAAGCCAATCTGAAAAAACGTCATACTACATGGTTCAACTACATGACATTCTGGAAAAAGGAAATCTATGGAGGCAGTAAAAAGGTCTGTGGTTGCCAGGGATTGTGGATGGGGGGTGGTGGGAGGAGATGAATAAGTGAAACACAATGTTTAGGGCAATGAAAATATTCTATATGATACACAATGCTGGATATATGTCATTATACAATTGTCCAAACTCATAATCTGTACACCACCAAGAATGAAACCTGCTATAAACTATGGGCTTTGGATGGGTGATTGCGATGTGTCAATGTGAGTTCATCCTTTGTAATAAATTTATCATTCGGGGACGGGATGGCATTATTAGGGGAGATCGTGCACGTGTGGGGACAAGGGCATATGGGAAATCTCTGTACCTTCCACTTGATTTTGCTGTAAACCTAAAACTGCTCTAAACAGTAAAGTCTATTTAAAAAAATTTAATTAGAAGCTCCTCGGGTGGAATGAGAGGATGATAAGCTACATGTGTGTCCATGTGAAAATCACTGACTTACATCAACACATCAATAAGAGCAGACACTGGAGGAGGGTGACCCAGGAGGGAGCTTGGTCCTCATGCCTATGGACAGATGACTGGGTGGTGGCTGATTTGCAAACGGACCCTCTCCTCTAATTTTATTTCACTAATATTTCAAATCACTTGCTGGAGTATCTACAAACCAATGGACAAAATGGCCTCTTTGTTGTTACCCCCCCCCTTCCTTTGAAAAGGGTCATGTGTAATTGACACTCTCGGTACCGTGTGTCATGTGCCAGGCACATACCTACCCATAAAAATGTCCTAAGGCATTAATTATCACAGCTCGGGAGAGCAAAGACAGCAGCCCCTGCTAATTGTCAAAATCCCCTCCGTGACTGCGCCTTGCCACACACCCAGCCGGCACTTACGAAACAGACTTGGCGACGAAAGTTGCTGTTCTTCTTTCTTGCAGGCAACAGCAGTGATTAGGTGGGGGGACACCTCAAAGACCCCCCTCCCCCCAACCCCGCCTACCCAGGCTCAAACACTCGACCAGCCCTCGGCTCCCAAGCACGGCCCTGCAATAGTGATCAGCAATCCTGTTTGATTTAGGAAGTGCTAATCGATAACAAGTTTAATTTGGGCAACTGCACTGGTGTAATCACTTTGCATCTGGCACCCAGGACTCACACATCCCAGCTGGAAGTGTGGGGAGGCAGCGGGGGAGGGGAACACGAGAAACAAGTTCATGAAAAAACAACAACAAAATAAACCAGGAAGCCTCTTTCTTGAGTTAAAAATTATTTCAACTTTCCACGGCGAAATATCATCCCCAAGTGAAAGACATGACATAAATGCAAAGGCAAGTGAAGATAAACAAAAGGCCCCGCTCAGATGTTCCCGGTGTTATCCGTCACTGTCACGGAATTCTGTACGCATCCTAACTATCCCAAGCCCCCTGCCAGCTTGTCTCAGATACTATTTCTATATCTTACGAGGTGTTTTTTTTTTTTTCTTCCTCCAGTAAACTGCAGTTCACAACACAAGGTTTGAAGGTAATTTCCATCAAACTGCAGCTCCTGCAGGCCTGTGAGAGATGCATTATTCCTTAAATCCAACTGTAAAGCTCCTTTACCTTCAAGGGCCATTCCTTTTATACACTCTGTCAGCCAAAGGCGGCAGGAGAACAATTAGCCTGCAAGTCTATCCCTTTAAATTAATAATAAACCACAAGGGGGTTGCACGCAGGATGTGTTCAAACTCTCTTCTGGTGGACTCGGGCATCTTCCCTCCACATCCTCCCCTATCGCCAGACACAGGATCCCAGGAGGCTGGACTGTGGGGTTTGGGGATGGAAGGGAAGGTCTGGATGCAGACCCTGCCTCCTGGGCAGCATCTCTGAGCCATCCCCGTGGAGGCAAATCTGAAGTTGAAAACCAGGCTGAACTGTTCATCTAAAGAAGCTAAGCACGGGCCTGACACTCGAAAGGGGCTGATGCAAAAGGATGGAAAATTGAGAGCAGGAGCCATGAATAAGAAGATCCTGAACAAAAGGCCAGAGGCAGAACTTGGTCTCATTTCCTGAGTCTCAGGGCCCCCCAGGCCCCAGGTTCACATCACAGATGCCCCTGACCACACTGAGGCAGGAAGAGAGGGAGGGCTTTTAAGGGCCCAGGGGAAGCCAGGGTTCTGATGCCTGGAAAAGAGCAAGCTAAGTTTTCTCAGCAACTTCCTGGTTAATATTCGGGGGCTAGCTGTTTTCTCTTTGTGAACATAAGCATGGACCCATTTATATAGAGATGACTCTTTTTTTAATAAATATATTTTTATTGGTTTTTTTACAGAGAGGAAGGGAGAGAAATGGAATCAGAAACATCAATGAGAGAGAAGCATTTATCAGCTGCCTCCTGCACACCCCCTACTGAGAATGTGCCTGCAACCAAGGTACATGCCCTTGACCTGGATCAAACCTGGGACCCTTCAGTCTCCAGGCAGATGCTCTATCCAGTGAGCCACACCAGCTAGGGCTAGAGATGACTCTTTTGACAATTTTCTTGGCTTTGGTCAGAATTGGTCATTTCCTTTTTATTCCTCTCAAAATGGAAGATTTTTAGGAGTGAGAGGAAGACATATACAACTAGAAACAACAACTAGAAACCACAGTACACCCTTCAGGTTGGCAACAGAGCTTGTATTCCCTGTTGGGGGGAATATAAATTAGTTCCCCACTTGGGGAGCACCTTGGCAGTTCTCATTATGACCACTAATGTATCGCATTTCACTAGTTTATTGAGCAGTCTCGTCTCATTGGGTTGTAAACATGATAAGATTTTATTCTCTCTGACACATGCCCCACTCTGCCAGGTTGAGCTGTCTGGCCAGCTGAGGAACAGGCTTCCCCGATACCCTTTGGCCAGTCTCCCCAGCTTGGGGCTACCTTTACTCATTGGCAGAATCTCTGGGATGTGTTTAAAACTCAGACCTGCTTGTTTTAAGGATTCAATCTCTTATCTTATGCAAAGCTCTTTTCCCCGTCCCCCTCCCTCAGAAGAAGCTGTTGTTAGGAAGATGGGGGTCACACCTTCACCTCTCTGGTCTTCTTCCTTGTAAGTTGGGTGGGAAAAGAAAGAAAATGGCCAAGTTCCTCCACGTGCTGGGTAAGGGAGGGAGGCGTTCTCTCTGTAGGCTTCTCCCTGTGGTTTTGTTGTTTCTCTGGCCCACAGCAACAAGCTGTGGTCCTCCACATGGTAGGACCCTAACACTGGGCTTTCATGGGGCACGTGGATGGATTCTTTGAAGGCTTCATGGGGACCTGTGCCTTGAGTAGTTGTCTAACATGGGACGTAGTCTGCCTGAACCTCTAACCTGCCTCAGTATCTCCATAGAGCATGACCTCTACCCAGAGGTCATGGGAGTCCCACAAAGATGGCTCAAGCACAGCCACCCTCTATGGTCTTCCCTCAAATCATGTAGAACATCATGGTGCATTCGTCTTGCCAAATGGTAGGGATGCCCGCAGCCTCTCTTCCTCAGTCCTGCCTCTTTCTCTACACCCTGGCAGTATGAAGTGCTCTTAGAGGCCAAACCCTTGCCTAGTTGCCAAAACAAAGGACCCCCAAACTGAGTTTATGTATGGGAAGAAAGGAGAGTGATCCTGCTAGATGCTCAGAAAATGCATTATCTGTGATCATTTTTGGTCTTCTTTCCTTGTGTTTCAGTATTGTGGAAGAGTGAAAAGAGAGAAGATCCTTTATTTATGAACTTGGTGTTCTCTCTAAGACCTTCTCCTCTCTGCTTGTTCCTCCCTTAAGTGGACCCTTGGGTGGGAACAGTTAGAAAAAAAGGCCTATTCTTAGCCTTGGTGCCTCTCAATATGCCTTCCTGGGAGGTAGCTGGTCACAACTTCTATGACATCATGGTGGTTTCATGGAATGCGGGGTACTTAACATCTTTTGTCCTCAGCTTTAGGCTTTGCCCACAATTCTGATACAACAGGAAAAATGAAGCAGAACATGTGTGTAGCAGACCACCCATCAATTCTACTCCTAAGTTGTATCCTAGAGAAGTTCTCACAGATGTGCATGAAGGGATGGGTACAAGAATAGATATATCAGCCTTGTTTATAACAGTGAGAAATTAGAAGCAATATAATTTCATAGTGGAAGCTGGCTTGGTATTTGACCAGGTATACACAGGTACACTTAGTTATGTGCAGGTACATGAAGGAGCTCTTGTTTATGGTGAATACACAGGTGTGCTATTGGTGCCATCATCAGGCCTTGTCCCCTGTCTACTTGGAGTGAAATCGCACCCCATGTCCTCTTGTGCCAACCCCTTCCCTCTCTTCTCCATCAGCCCTGAGGTCTTAAATTTCACTCGTGACTCCATGTTTGGGCTCCTTGTACCATGGTCCAGCCATTCAGAGGAAAATCAACTGCCTGTATCAGCACTTCCTGGAACTGGAAAGTCAGTGCTTATTCGTCAAGCTCAAATGTTGTCTATTTATGTGAACTTGGAAAAGTTAAGGATAACACTAAAAGGCCCTCATTCAGTTTATTTTATGTATAGCTGTTCTCAAATAAACTAACATCATATGTAAGTTACAGAAACCTTAATTGAATATATGATATATATATATATATATATATATATATATATATATGCCTTAGGAAACAAGAATTCAACCTTTTGGGAGAGGCAGTACCCACTGAAAACACAATATCTGACATATGAAATAAGAGTAGTTTTCCTGCCCTAGCTGATTTGGCTTAGTGGATAGAGCATTGGCCTGCAGACTGAAGAGTCCCGGGTTTGATTCTGGTCAAGGGCATATGCCCAGATTGCAGGCTTGACCCCCCAGTAGGAGGTGTGCAGGAGGCAACTGATCATTGATTCTCTCTCATAATTGATCTCTCTCTCTCTCCTTTTCTCTCTGATATTTCTTAAGAGTAATTTTTCCTGGATCTGCTATTTCTCCTGAGAGTGAATGGATATAGATGGTTTAGTGATGGTGACAAACATCTCTTAGGCCTCATCAAAGATGGAAAATTCACTTAGTCTAGCTAGCATGTTTCAAATATTTAATTGATTCATGCATAATTTCACATCACTTTGCTAACATCAGGGACACGCTATGATATGCCAGGAATTGCCTGCAGTCTACCGGGTCTTTACTATTTCAAGCACTGAAAACTGCTCAGTGTGTTCAGCATTGTCTCCCCTATGGACATGCGGCCATAACATTTATACCCACAGAGTTTGGACTAACAGGAAAAGAAATCAATTTTGCAATGTCATGTGTACAATATTCTTGCAGGTAGGAGAGTAGCACAGAGGCCCAGGCATCAGGCCTGGGTTTGAAGGCAGCACCCATCAAATTTATTAACTACATGGTCGTGGGCATGTTTCTTGTAGGAAATAGAGGTAATATCATAGTTTCCACATGCCTTCTTTTCCTAGGGCTGCTGTAACAAAGTACCACAAACTGGGGGAGCTTATAGGCCTGAAATAGATAGCTTGTTGATATATTTATTGAACACCTGAAACAATAGCTATCTATTCTCTCACAGTTCAGGAAGCCAGAAGTCCTAATCAAGGTGGCAGCCATTTTTATCCTCCAGAAGGCTCTGAAGTAAACTGTTCCAGGCCTCTCTCCTAGCTTTTGGTGGTTGCTGCCAACCTTTGGCATTTCTCGCCTTGCAGATGCAACAGTCCAGTCTCTGCCTGTGACATCACAGGACCTTCCTCCATGTGTGTACGCCCAGTGTCTCTATGTCCCAACACCCTCTCTTTTTTTCTTATAAGGACATCAGTCAGTGGATTGGGACCTGCCCTCTTCCAGGATGGCCTCATCTTCACTTGATTACATCTGCAAAGACCCTATATCCAAATAAGGGCAGACTGACAGGTCTTAGGGGTTAGGGCATGAACATATCGTTTTTGGGGGACACACAAATGATATGAACTTGTAGTTACTATTTCACTGGACAGCTCAGGGAGGCATTTAACATCATGTCTGGCTTATAGCGGGTGTTCAATAAATGCTACTTCCCACCCCCTCATAATGTGATGCTTTTTAAAAAGTGCTTCTTTCACCTGTTCAGGAGTCAGCATAACCATCAGGTAGTGTTTCTAAATCACAGGCATAAAACTCTTATTTGATTGCAAATTTTTAAATTTCCAAAGTAGTTTTTCATCTTATTCAGGCCTGTATTGGGAAAGCTACACTAAGATTTAGAGAAGTATTTGAGACTCAGCGATTCCTTCTAATGGAAGTGAAATTGCCTTCAACTTGGGGGGGGAAAAAAACCAATGTGCTACAAATGTTTATCACAGTGACCATCTCTGTCATGGGGACAAACCCGGTCTTTCATGTCTGTCTACGTACAGGTAAATATTGAATGGCAGGTAGTCAATGAAGACCAATGGTACTTTAATGATAGTCACAAAAACCTAATTAAAAAGAAATCATAGGGGGAAAAAAGCATGTTTTTAAATGTTCAGAAAAGGTGAAGAAACATAGCCGAAGTATAAATGTTTACTAATCACACTTGAGATTGGAAAAATATAGGGACCTTTCCTTAAAATTTCAATCGAATTAATTCAGAGCCTCTCCCAGAATAAGCACAGAGCAATATGCCCGAATCTTTGGCTAAATCCTTCATTGTCAAAGCGTTGAATTATTGCAAAGACCTCGAGATTTCAGAATAATGATGATACAGAGCAGTAACTTTCTATCACCGCACAGGATGTACGGAGCAATAAATCTTATTATAATGTAACGTGGAGTTCTAGAAATGCTCAAAATTCTCTTGAATGCGAGTTCCCTGGTAGACTGTAGCGTCCACAATTCACTGACAGCGAATTAAGGCGAACGGCCTCACTGAGATCGCAGCAGAGGGAAGCGGGTGGGGGTTTGTTTAGCAAATTACAACCTATCTGGTCTATAATCTCTTCTGTAATATTTATTTTAATGAAATTATACAAAAGTTTATAAATATCTTGTCTGCCTTAGAAGTGTTTCAACCCCAGGACTAGTTAAAGATGAAAAAAAGGACATTTAAAATGTGCAATCTGACAAAAACAAACAAAAGAGCCAGCAAACAACCAAATAAGTGCTCTTTCCGCAGCTAATACACTCTTATTCCATACCCTCATTCTTTCCTGTTTCCGTCTAGTGATTCAAAGGATACCTTAAAACAATGGGCCTGGCAGAGCCCACCTTGCCCTCCCCCCTCTTATTACTTTAATTCCAGGCTCCTGAGCGACCTTTGTTTAGCACAACCATTTGTAAAGTTTCCAAACTACCTTGTCCCTTTGCATTCTGATCCTCACCCCTGCTCCTCAGCTGTCCAGCACCAGGTAGAGTGGTAGACACACAATCGATACTACTTATCAATGCTGATGATTCCTGGCTCGAGCCACTTGTCCCTTTCTCTTGCTGGGAATACCCCTTCGGGAGACCTTATCCAGGGGAAATTCGTTCGGCCCCTCTCTGGATAGAGACCCTCTATCCTCTTCTCTGGATAGAGACCAGCAAAACTCAATTTAAGACCCTGGTGAGTTTACCAAGAACTCTAAGACAACGGTTCCCTGAAAGCTGGACTGTCAAAAAACCTTGGAGCAGGAAATATAACCAATGCAAAAACGTTCCTATGTGTTGTCATCACCCTGATACTCTTATTCTGCATCATGAGGGATTGAATTCGGGACCGAAAGGAAATTCTACAGATTAAAAAAAGTCTACGTGGGCACAGGCTTGGTGATTCTGCCTGGTGCACACTCTTCTAGGGTTTCATAAGGATAACATCAACAATGACAAACAAAAGGAGAGGGGGGAAAAATTGGACCAAATCCACCCCATAAAAAAATGTGAGGCTCACAGAGGCATCCCATGACTTTGGGTGGGCGGGAGGAATGAGTGTCAGCAGACAGGACTAGACATCCCAAACCCCAATGCTGGTGTATCCAGCACTAGGTGGTTGGTACCTGGCTGGGAGGGGCCGGGCTTGATCAGCTGCCTCAACTGTGGTGGGAAACTGCTCTTCCTTGAATATATGGCTTGGAATACCCGCTCCAGATATAGTCTTTCAGGTACTATACCCTCGTAGCTGACCTGGGTAGCAAGATGATGCCAATGCGGAACCCCCAAATATCAGGAAACTGGTGAGGATTAGGAAGAGTGTCAGATCATGTTGAAGTCAAGCTCCTGACCAGAAAGAATTAGCGTTTAGGATCCAGTTTTAGGAGGATAACGTGAAGACCCTGGAGTTTGCCAGTCTTGGCTGAGGGCTTGGCCACCCCAAGGATAGAAGGACACTCTACAACTCCATGGGTGGGAGGACCCTCTTCCTCTGCCCCACTCCATCTCAGGCTCCCTTGACTGAGTTCAAAATGAATGAGGGAGCCGAAACCGGTTTGGCTCAGTGGTAGAGCATCGGTCTGCAGACTGAAGGGTCCCAGGTTCGATTCTGGTCAAGGGCATGTACATTGGTTGCGGGCACATCCCTGGTGGGGGGTGTGCAGGAGGCAGCTGGTCGATGTTTCTCTCTCATCGACATTTCTAGCTCTCTATCTCTCTCCCTTCCTCTCTGTAAAATATCAATAAAATATTTTTTTTAAAAAAAATGAATGAGGGAACAGTCAAATATGGAAAAGTCCAGGGGATGGGAATGATGCTAATGGAGAGAACTTCTGGACTTCTGAAATCTCACTTGTACGGTCAGGAGGGTGTGCACAGAATTGAAGATTCTGTTCCCCAGTGAGAATGGTGACAGAGAGAGACAAGTGTTAAAGACTGCTCTGAGTCTGCTCCTTTACAAAAGCCCAGCCAGCGGCACAGTGGGTGGGATCGTGCTCATGAGTAATTCACAGCCAAATTCTAGACATATGAAGAGGATGCTACCCACCCACTGTCAACTGGCCATGTGTGTTGAGTTTTCACTACAGATGAGGAGGCAAGGAACCCTGATCATCCGCTTAGACTCTGGATCCCAGTTCTTGATTCCAAGACCTTCTTCTTCTTGGTTTTTTTAATGTCTGGTTGGCACAAATGCTTATGAAAAATAGATCAAAACAAATTGGTTAAGTATTTACATTGAAGCTATGCCTTTGAACCAGTTAACATGTTCCAGATAACTAAGTTTATTAACCCTGTAGGTTTGTAAATATATATGTGTGTTTATACCATTTTCTAATACCAAACAGCTAATATCTGCTTTGAATTAATATAGTATACTAATGTTTAGCCCTCCTTTGCCAAGGTTAATTGTTAATTATTCCAAGGCAAGTTATTTATGTGCCTGAAAGTGGATTTGCTGAGCCTGGGTTCTCCTCCGTGTGGTGTGTTCAAAATTTGTAAGAGGCAAATACACTTGCATAAAGGCAAATTAATTATTTAGGGAGGAAAGACTTAATCAAAGCAGTGGGCCACTACGGTAATTAGATTTCAGGAAAGAAAGCTAGCAGCGGCACAATCCATGATTATTTATTGTTCTTCCTTGTCTGCACATATCAGAATTCGATCTCCAGGCCTGAAAATACACCCAGAAAGGCGCATACGCCCCACATATACTAGAGGGGACCTGCTACCCCAGCCCTCTCCATTATCGGGCCTGAAAGACGGAGCAGCAGATCACTGACAGCATTGTAGAGCAAATAATCCACTTGGTCATTCCTCAAGGCTCCAAAACACAGACCTTTGAACAGCGACAGCTGGAAAATCCTTAGGCATCAGATGCAGCTAATAGGGGATTCTCCGCCCGCGCTCAGGAGTCTTTGAAAACCAAACAGCGTCGTCCGCAGCAGGACATGTGACAAGACATTTATTTTCATCCACTTGCTGTACCGGGCCGTTGAAAACTAGAAATATCAAATTAGATCAAATGTTTTAAAACAGGTTAAAATCGATCCTTTCCCTGCGTTTTGGGTTCTGCCCAAACAATGCTCTCAGACCGAGGCCTTTGGCAGCGGCGTGAATATCTAGCTCATCATCAGAGGGAAGGCACGGCCCCCGACGGGGATAATCACTGTCGCCAAACTGGAAGGCTAATTGTCAGAGGGGCTCCGTCCTCTCCGTGCGGCGACATGGGTTTCACTGGGGAGAAGGGCTGAGCAGGTGCACCCTGCATCGATGGGAGGAACTGTTTTGTCCCCGTGCTTTCGGGATGTTTAAAATCATCTGTGGGCACAGACTCGTCAGATAAAAACAACCCAGTGAGGATTTTGTCAGGCAGTGGCTTTCTTGGGCATTTTTGTTTTGTTTTGTCCCTGCCAACCCTCTTTGAGGCGTGAAAAATGAGGATGCCCGTGGGACACAGAGCCCTTGTGATTTGGGCCTGGAGCGGCTTCCCTTGTTTGTCTGACTCCCATCCCAGGGCAAGTGGCATTTTTCTTAAAGGAACTCCAGGCCCCTCGCGGCCTTTCTCTCATCATTAATCCTCACAACTTCCCCGAGAAGCAGCGGAAGAGACAGCTCTTGGCACCCTCCTTTCCTAGCCGGGGAGGCTGAGGTTTGGGAAGGTTAAGTGACTCGCCCAAGGTTATTTAGCAAATTAGGAGGGGTCACCTGGGACCATGGGCCCAGAGCCCTGGGGTCTCGGGTCCTGGGGCCGCAGCCAGGGAGCCCCAGCCACAGAGGAGCTCTTCTGTGCGTGGTTTTGTTGACCCACCTATGTGTGCAGCGGAGAAGTAAATATTCTAGTGCTGCCCCGTCTTCCCCCTGATGCCACACCGACATGCCAGCCCAGCCAGTCAGGAGCAGTAAGGGGAACGCAGAGAGGCCTGGGTTCTGATGAGCAAATAAGCTGACTGGCTAGCTACAGTGGGCACAATGTCATCTATTGTTTCAGGCCCTATTGCCCGGAGGTGTCACTCCTACTTCCTATGCTCACACGGAGAACTGGGCTCCTACACCCCATGATGGCCATTTTTAAAGGGCTGGTGCAAGAACTGCTAGACTGGTATGGACTTTCTTAAAAAAAAGAAAATAAACTTTAAAGAAAATGTATTGTTGTCATCCTGGGGAAGAACAGAGGTGGTGTGTGTGGCTCGCGTAGTGAATGTTCTACCCATTCAGGGGCTTTGGCAAGAGGACACACGGGATTTGTACCCAGGCACCCGACTTGGTCCCTACTTGCACAGGAGTGACTAGTGTCAAGGTAGGGGAAAGGCAGAAACGGCATCTTAAGGAGCACGGTTATCTAGGAATAGAGGAATAAACACGTCCGAAGTTTAAAAAGGTGAACTCACACAGAGTCGCTGTGGGTGTGGGGGAGTGACCTGGCCGGAGGAAAGAGGGAGAGGCACATCAAAGTGTGGGAGGAAAGAAAAGAACCCCATCTCCAGGGCAAGCTCTGCCTCCTCGCTTTTGTAGATGCAGGTTTGTAAGTACAATAGGGGCTTTGGTAAAATGCTCACACCTCAGGGGCTGAGATTTTTTTTTTAATTATTATTATTTTTGAATTGCAAGTGCTCCATCTAGTGGCCCGCTTCTGAAACAACAAGCTCCTGGTATTACTGATGTCATCATTTGGATGCAAATCACTTAGTTCTAGATTTTTTTTTTAATTTTGTTTTAATGACTAATCATAATGCCTGCATCAGTCATAGCAAACTCCTGAGAATTTAACTTCCGGCCGCACAGCTGGCCGTGTCTTCCAAGAATTAGAAGTATCTGTATGTCGGCAATTTGAATCAAAGCATTTTTTCCACTGCCGACATTGACTTCCCTGGTTTGTTATTATCTGAAATTTAATTACCTTCACATTTGTTTCTGGGGTGAACAGAAAATTTACTAAAATTTATATTTAAATTCAACATGTGTTCTACTGTGAAAAAATGAAGGAGAGTCGAGCATTCATTTGGTATCTAGTGACCAAACAGAAAGTGCCTGAAGCTCTTTTAGTGTAATATCCCAGAAGGCCTTGCTGTGCAGAGAGGGGAGGAGTCTGCCGACCTTCAGGACTCAAGGCTGCCCGGTGTGGCAGTCTTGTGAGCTGCATATTCAAGTGCTAGAATATCCTTCGGACTGTATTTGAGGAAAATGTCTTCTCGATCATATAAAGATGGCACTCGATAACACTGGAACCAGGTCCGGCATCCATTTTCACTGTCCCATTTGGTCTTTAGAACCTCGGGAACTTGCCAATTGTCCTTTATAATCAAAGGGAATAGGCTTCCAGCTTGTTTTCTGTGCCCAGACAGCTATAGCTAGTTAGGAGGCCCTATAATTATATTTTCTATGCTCTTTAGTTATTCAATGGCAAGTGCTACTACTTTTTCATTCGGCAATAATATGAAATTACCCTTTAAATACATTTATTTAAATAGAAAAGTGTGTCAATTTGAAGAAAAAGCATTGGCTAAGAGTACTATAAGTATCTTATATAATAAAAGCCTAATAATATACTAAGTGTCTGGTCATCTGGCCATCCATTCAACCAATCAAAGTGTAACATGCTAATGATATGCTAAGGCCATTCAACTGCTCGCCATGATGTGCACTGACCACAAGGGGCCAGTCGACCAGTTGCTATGACATGCACTGACCACCAGTGGGCAGACCCTCCAACCGGTAGATTAGCCTGCTGCTGGGATCCGGCCTATGGACTGAGTGATACAGGCCTTCCCATAGCCCCTCAACCTGGTGGGCTGGCTGGACCCCCACCATGCACGAATTTGTGCACTGGGCCTCTAGTATGGATATAGAAGAAATCATGAAGCTGGGCATGGACTATTAGAAACACATGTGAAGTCAGACTCTGCTCTGGGAACACCTAGCCCTATTCTATCATCTGGACCTTCTACCTGCCCTCTGTGACTACGTGGGCATGTTACTCCTTTGACCTCCGTTTTCTTCACTTGAACAATGAGGGCTTGGTTTTAGCTGAGCTCAAAGACACCAATAAAACTAAAGCTTGTTAGAGCAATGTTTAAACTGGAATTATTCTCTCCCTGAATTCAGAAGATAGGGAAGGAGATCAGAAAGGAAACAGAACATCCTAAGAAAACCTTCATGCAAGAATGAAGAGGGACACGTGGAAGAACCGAGAGCACAGTGTGGTGGTGAATTACATCTGGCATCTGAGTTGTACTTAACCACAAGCCCCAAATTACAGTCATGTTCTCCAAAATTCTAGCTCATGCGTACTAAGGATCCATCAAATCAGAGAACAATCAGGATATATAATTTCTTATTATGGGGTATCAGGAAAAGGCCAATACCTTGCCTTAAAGCCATTCAACGGGTTTTCCATGGGATATAATGCACCTTTCAGCACCCCTTCTGATGTGCTTTTCTCAGCATAGAGGGAGAGCTTGCTGGGGAGTTCCAGATGCAAGGGGACCAGCTAAGTCTGGGTCCATGGCATTTGAGACCTTCATAGCAGAAAAGCATGATGTGTGAATAGACCAATGCAGGTTGGTCTATTTGTGAATAGATTAGTGCAGGTTCAGAAGGGCTCCATCTTCTCCCTTCACTGAGCTGCCAGGCTTCACTGAGCCCTGGGGGTTGGCCCTGTGCTCGCGTCAGTCCTGACATCAGCCCTGCAATGTTAACATGTTGTCCATTCACACCCATCAGAATGGTAACCAGTCTTGGAGAACTGAAGCCACTCAGTTACGTGCTGACCTAACTCACAGAGAGACACAGGGAGGGCTGCCCCATTCCATAAAGAGAAGAGAGGATTCCCTTCCTTTCTTCCTGTCTCCCTCTGGAACCTACATGATGCTGCCTTCTGCAAGGGCAGATGGGCCTCCTCAGATGTTTTATAGGAAATACAAAAACAAGCCAGCAGCTGAGAAGAATAGCCAATTGCAAGAAATTCTTGCACCCCCATGATATGATGCCCAGTGTGCTAGAGCAGATACCATGTACCAGGAACAGATAAGGTAGGGAGGGGCAGAGGAAGGGGAATAGCACCTCTGCCTACCCTCGAGACCTATTAGGGAAGCTGCAAAATGGATCTGACTTAGAGGGTAAAGTGTTAAGTCACTTCTTTGCATCTCAGTGTTTTTAATCCCAATTTGTAAAATGGGTATAATTAGACCACTTGATTTGTTGGGTAGTTTAAAGGATTAGACAGAAAAACCCATACACTTAACACATGACCTGGTAGCCTATATAATAAAAGGGTAATATGCAAATTGACTGAACTGCTGAATGACCAGTCACTATGACATGTACTGACCTCCAGGGGGCAGACGCTCAACACAGGAGCTGCTCCCTGGTGGTCAGTGCACTCCCACAGAGGGAGTACTGCTCAACTCAACCACAAGCCAGGCTCATGGCTGGCGAGCGCAGCAGTCCACCTCTGCAGCAGTGCTAAGGATGTCCCCACCGAGAGTGGGCCTAAGCTGTCAGTTGGATATCCCCCAAGGGTTCTTGGACTGTGAGAGGGTGCAGGCTGGGCTGAGGGACCTCCCCACTCCCCAGTGCACGAATTTCAGGTACTGGACCTCTAGTGTAATAATAATAAATATTACACACCAGCAGCATTCTCATTGCCACCACTTAGAAAATTAAAGTGTTACAACTCTGGAAGATGTTTGGGGTGAGCTTTGAGGATTTGGGAAGGTAGAAATTTGTGAGGAGAGCAGAGTGGCATTCTACTAGTAGGTGAGGGAGCTAATCTGAAAAATAATCGGGAGGTGAGAAAGCTCCAAAAAGAAAAGGTAGCCCTAGCCAGTTTCGCTCAGTGGATAGAATGTCATCCTTCAGACTGAAGGGTCCCAGGTTCAATTCTGGTCATGGCCACATACCTCTATTGCAAGCTCAATCCCCAGCCTTGCATGCTGGGGGCAACCAATTGATGTGTCTCTCTCACAGCAATGTTTCTCTCTGTGTGTGTTTCTCCCCTTCCCTTCCACTCTCTCTAAAAATCAATAGACAAATATCCTCAAGGGAGGATTAACAGAGAGAAAGAGAGTAATTTTAGGGAGCTCTAAGAAATATGGTTTGGCAGGAAGGCAGGTCTGTAAAGGGAGTGGTGTGCCAGGGGGATGGAGGGTCTGAAGTTATGAGGCAAGAGTTTGTTTGAATTAATAAAAAATAGAGACTCATCACTGAAATTTTTTGACTGGGCTAAGATAAAGTTGGCCCTTGTATAAAAGAGGACAGAGAAAGGGAAATTCAGGAAACCAATCAGTAGGCCATTACAGCATCCAAATAACAGGTAAGCACATTGATCTGCTGTGTCCTGAGCAAGATGACTTGGGAATGTAGACACCACTACTACCTGTTCTTTGTCCTCTGAAGTGTGGCTTCTCTCCAATGGAACAATGGGAGAACCCATAATCAGAAGCTGCATTCACATGCCTAATGCCCAATGCTCCACACAGGAGAAAGTTAACAGAAATACAAGTCCATTCACTCTAAGACTGTGGCTCCTAGTCCTTCTTAGAGCAAAGTTTAGATAAGGTTTGTAGAACACCATGGACCTTTCTCAATGCAGAGAGGATCTCAATATAAAACTAGGTTCTGGTCAGAGGACAGCCCATCTCAGGAGATCCCATTTCCTGCCTTGGCTGGGTTGTGATGAATAAATGTGGTCTAAGACATGGCTTGTTGGACAAATCACAAGGGGGTGGAGAGGGGCTTTCGGAGAGGCTAGACCTAGGCAGTTGTTATCTGCCAGTGGCTCAGCCATCCTCTTCTCTGCACAGTTTACTGGTCTCCCCCAGCCACAATATGGCTATGTGATAGAGCATGAATCTTTTGAGATGACCCATTACAGTACTTGGGTAGATGGTTGAAAGATTCTTATTTGGTTCATGAGTGGAGTTGGGTAGGAAAAATCTAAAGCTAAAATATCCATCTTCACACCTATGTATTGACTGGTTTTCACTTGGAAAAAAAGTATCGGTTCTCCCATTTAGAATGTTGGGACTCTAGGTCTTTAAGAAAATGACAGTCAGTGATTATCTTAAACCCCTCCTCACCCTCTTGTCCATATAATCAAATAAAAGAACTGCGAGGCCACCTGGTGTAGACATGGGCAGGCCACTGGATGCAGAGCTGGGAATAAATACTTGGGCTTCTGAGTTCTGCAGATCCCACCTGGGGGGATGGGGGGTGGCTAGTCACTCCCCTTTCTAGTTCTCATCTTGTCATCTGCACGATGATGGAGTTTTACATTCTAAAACTTGGTTCTAGTCTTAGAAAAAGCAATGCCAGGAATAGTCTTAGTTCTATCCTTAGACCTTTTCCCTCATTGATAACTCAGGAAATCTCCAGGTGATATTGATATGGTTGAATGTCCTACGATCCTTCTCACTGACTTTGCAGAAGCCCCTCAGCTTCCTGTCCATGCTATTACAGGAAATGCTCTGAGCCCTCAACAGGCCTAGGTGACATCTGGGGCAACAGACTCCTCAGCTGCGTTGTTTCTCCTGGCAGCGCCAGAGTGGAAGAAGAACGGTTCCCTGGCTTGTCCTAGGCAGCAGGGGAGCTATGCCAGCCTGTCCATGGGCAGCCTGGGCCCGGACAAAGGTAGAGGCTCCTATTACACGTCTTCAAGGGTCTTCTTGATCTGCTTCTGCAAATAAGCCTGCTTTCCAAGTACCAGACCCGAGAAGGTGCCAGGAAGATTGGGAGAGCTTCCTTTCATTTTCCTTTTTCTCTGGAGACCTCCTTATGGAGCAAGACGCTGTCGCCAGCTTACCTGGGTTACTCACTAAAAGAAAAACATCTGGTGCCATTTCCTTCTTGTGCATAAATATGTTACCTGACGTGTCAAAGCCAAAATCTTCAGTCTCTTAATCCCATAACTTTGAGCCAGGATGTGTCCTTCAAGCCAACCTCATATTGGATTTCAAGTCCAGTACAGCTTCTTCTGTGGTTCACGGAGGTCTCAGATGGGAGGGTAAGAGAGGGGCGTGGGGGTTATTCACTTCAATCCCTAGAAGGAACTTTGTTGCTACCCTCCTGAGAATATCACTGCTGTTTTTACATTTGGGGCCTTAATCAGATGCCCCGGTATCTTTCTTTTATTGCTTGTCCCCTTGTCATCCTTTATTGAGGCTGCCATTGCATTAGATAATTACATTCACCCTCCCCGGCTCCCCCTTCACAAACTTTCTTGGAAGGCTGAGCTCATGACTCATCCTTCTCTGATATAAAGTGACTCTCTGAATTCATCAGGACCTGACATGGGCTGCCCCTGTCCCCATTAGGCGCTGCATCATTGACTGGTTGGTTCATGTCATGATTTGGTTTAGGGTCATAGAAATGGTTGCAAATTTTTTTGACATCAGGCTCTCTGAGCCCTTCGGTCTATCCAGGATCTAGGAATAATCTCTATATGCAGTACACTCAGTCCTTGCAAATCCCTAGGTAAGTAGCACTTGCCTGGGAATGAGCCATGAAAAGAGTTGCTGTTCCCACCTCCTTTTCATAGGGCCGGGCTGCTGCCCCCCACTCCATTCCTTTTCCTTTTGGGGAAATGTCTGTCCCTGTTCTCTTATCAGGAGCAACCAGTATTGGAGAGGTCCTCATCTCTCCCTTTGTCTTCCCTGGAAAGCCACAAAATTCTGAAGGTTACAGTTGAGACCCCCAAGGCCCACTGTGACCACTTCCTCCTTAGATGCCAGCTCTGCGATTTCCCCAGCCCTTCTCATTCCACAGGTTCCCTGACTGGCTTCTCCAGCGTTCCTGCCTCTGCCCAACCCTTCCCACTGGGACCTCCACCACACCTGCAGGAGCCACGTATCCAGCGTGGCCCTTGCACCTCAGCCCTGCCTTGCAAGAATCTCTGGAAGAGCGTGCCTTATGGGATGACAAAGTCTTATTTTTAGAAACCATGTAAGGACCCAATTGGCCCTGGACTCCAAGTTCAAATCCAGGGTGTGTTCTCTCTAAAGCAATGTTTTCAAAAGGAATGTATGTTGTTTATTGACATGAGGAATATAGTTCAGCTATATTATGATATCTATGGAAATGTCTAGACGGCAATCCATTAGTGGGCTAAAAGCTGTCTGTAATTCAGTTTTGTACATGTGACCACCATTTCTACTGACTGAGCCAAGCTCTGCCTTGTGCTTGCTGTAAACAATGCCGACAGGGAGATGGGGTCATCCATGGCCATGTTGCCAACAGCCATGCACCGCAGAGGATCCTGGGACTGGGTACCAGACATCCAGGTTCAACTGCTAATTGGTCCACTTTGGGCATTGCTTTCCTCTGGGAGACTGCATTTTCTTCAAGTGTCAGATGAGAATGCTTATGAAAATGAAGTGACACGATCATTGTGAAGATTGTAAGAGTAGATATTCAAGAAGTGTTAGTTGAATATGAATTCTAAAAATAATTAAGTGATGCCATGAGCTCTAAGGGCTATTTATAGGCCATGTAATTCTAATAATTACTCTATTTCCAAAACCAATCTTTCCCCCTTCAAAGCCACACACTCTTACCTCTTCTAGACACTTCTAGGCGCTCCTTGCATAACCCAGGAGCAATGTTCCTGTTGCCTCAAACCCTTGGCTAGTGCTCTGGACACCAGAGTGGCCTCTCCCACACCCACTCAATCACTCAGGGAAGACGCATAGGGACTGTTGCCAGTTTTAGCAAGTACAAATATAGGACGTCCAGTTAAATCTAATTCCAGATGCACAACAAATAATGGCGTGGGACATTCTTATAATTAAAAATGGCTCGTTGTTCATCTGAAATGCAGAATTAACCAGGAGCCATGCATTTCCTGTCACTTGTAGGCATTCAGTGCGTCTGCACCAGAGGTCCTCAGAACGGGGTCATTGGAGCCACGGGATGATAAGACCATCCCCAGCCCTGAGCAGATGCAGGGTTAGTCACAGAGGTTTTGGGGGGCCTCACTAGTATCTCCTCTATTATTCATTTTTCCCACAAGGACGTGACAACTCCCAAGGGCTGCCTCTCAGCATGGATTCCCTCTCGGTCTCACCAGCCCTCCAGCTGACCTCAGAAGAGATGGATCCAAGGTCTGTGGGCTTTCAACTGGCTTATGAGACTGGGAAGAGTGATATCTGGTATCAAATCTTGCTGTGCCTCTACTTACCTGTGTGATCCTGCATACACTGAGCCTTAGTCTTCCCATCTGTAAAATGAGACTGGTGATGCCTCACCAGGCTGCTGAGCAGATTACATGAGGTGATGTGTGTTATGGGCCTAGCACCAAGTATGGCAGCTAGCAAAGTGCTCCACAAACACTAACTCCCTTTCCCAATTACACTGCACCTATAAAACCGAGGGGACAAGAACACACACCCTGGCCTGAAACTATCAGGAGCTTTTACAACCCTTGTCTCTCACTGGGGCTGCACGTCAAAGCAGAAAGCCTGTTAATTGATTCAGCAGCCTTGACCTGCGACGCTCTTCCTCCCTGCTTGCCTTTTCTTGGTTATCAAGAAGGTTCTGCAAAGATTGCCATCAGCAAGGCCGTCCAACCTTGTTCTTGAGTGGATCACACCAGTAATTTGCTGTGATGGATAGCGTGCCTCAGACTGCCTGCGTAATTGTGGTGAGCGGGCGGGGAGCGGCAGCCGCCGAGCTGAGGAAATTCAGACTTGCAGGGAACACGGCTCTGCCCCAGCCACAGTCATTCCAAAATTAGACCTTTCCTCCGCTCCATCATTACACGGGTAAGCAGTCAGAACACTTCCTGAAGGCGAACCACATATCAGAAGTGATTTATAGAAACATCCACATGTGTGTGGATGGGTGGCAGAGGGAGGGAGGGAGGGTGCCTGGGAGTTGGCCCCAGACCTCACCGCTCTGACATCTCTGCTGGACCAGCGGCGGCCGCCTCAGCCGCAGCTCTAGCAATATGTGGACTGTTCCTCCACCTCGGGGACGGGGAAGGGCAACAGGCTCCCGGGGAAAATAAATGTGAGGTTCTTTTCATTCACAGGCTCGCCAGACCATAAAGCCTTCTCTTCTTGCATGTTAACAACTCCAATGCCCTGGTCCTGCCCTAATGGTACGATTCAGTGGGGCTAGCTTGAGGCCTGGGCACCATCCCAGCTCCCTCCGTAAATGGTTCTCAAACTATATTCTGGGGAGCTTTTAAGTCCCCGGAACTTAAAGGCCTCATCCAAGACCAGTGAAATCAGAGCCACTGGGTATAGGACCCAGGCAGGGGGGCCTTTTAAAGAGCTCCAGGTGATGCTGGTGTATGGTCAAGTTTGAGACCCATGCCTACATCATTTATAAACCAGGCAAGTTGGGCAATATCGGTTCAGGTCAAAAGCCTAATGTGATGCACCAAGGGCCTTATTTGTTTGTCTTCAGCAAACTGGAATTCTGGAATTCAGAGCCTTGGTGTAGGCAGATAAAATCACGTTATGGGGGCTGTTCTCTAACGTTGTTCTGAAACCTGACTAAACATTAGAATCACCTAGTTTATGTATTTTTCTAATACAACTAGAGGCCTGGTGCATGAAATTTGTGCACTGGGGGAGGGCGGTGTCCCTCAGCCCAGCCTATACCCTCTCCAACCTGGGACCCCTCCGGGGATGTCTGACTGAACAGGCGGGTGGACATCCCTCTCACAATCCAGGACTGCTGGCTCCCAGCTGTTCGTCTGCCTATCTGCCTGATTGTCCCTAACTGCTTCTGCCTGCCAGACTGATCATCCCCTAACCACTCCCCTGCCAAACCAATTGATGCCTAATTGCTCCTCTGCTGACTGGATTGCCCCCAACAGTCCTCCTTTACAGGCCTGGTTCCTCCCAACTGCCCTCCCCTGCTGGTTTGGTCACCCCAACTGCCCTCTCCTGCTGGCCTGGTCAACCCCAACTGCCCTCTCCTGCCAGCCATTTTGTGGCAGCCATCTTGTGACCACATGGGGGTGGTCATCTTGTGGGAGGGTGTGATGGTCAATTTGCATATCACCTCTTTATTATATAGGATTTCTCAGGCCTCAAACTCAAATTCAGTGAACTGTATCTATATAATTTTTTAAGGTTCTTTAAAGGTCATCTGGATGCTCTTCAGGATCTAGGGACCAGTGACTTCAGAGAATTTTTTAAAAGTTGAGTATTTTTTACTTATTTACTAGAGGCCCAATGCATAAAATTCATGCAAGCGTAGGCCTTCCTTCCCCCGGCTGCTGGCACCGGCTTCCCTCTGGCACCTGGGACCTGGGCTTCCCTTGCAGCCCCAGCTTCATCCAAATGGTTGTCTGGTCTAATTACCATATTATGCTTTTATTATTAGAGATAATTATGTAGAAGGCTCTGATTGATCTCTGATACAAGGAACTATATTGATAACTGACACTTGTAGACATTATTTCTTTTAAGTTTTTATTTTTTTTTTAAAAGATGTTTGTTTGATGAGTAGAAATTATAAAATAGACACCATGCTCTAAATTTTCAATCTGTTATTTCCTTAACTCTTGAACCATCAAATAGGAGATGAGGTAAGATAAGCAGTCAAGTGGATTTTTCCTTCTTGATGCCACTTCTAAACAAAGCAAGAAAAAGTTCAAATCTCTCTTCCTTTCTGCATCACCAGGGGGCGGGGATGTGTGTGTGTGTCACTCAATCAGAAGCTATGAGGTCCTAGGGTCCATCTCCTGGGTGAGTTTCAGGGCAGCTGTTTCCTATGGGGGCCCCACCTGGTGACAGCGTGTGGGATAACTTCTCATTAGGAAAGCCAGGGTGGCTGCCTTCAGTGGTCTGGGAGTGCTAGGCTTGAGCTTATCTCAGTCAGGGCTTCTCTGAGCCACACATTTCTCAGCGACAATCTTGAATTTTATTTTCAATCCTGCCAAGGGCAGATTAAATGGCTACATCTCTGGGAAAATGCAGAAGGCTTTGAAACAGATGGTTGGCTGTGCAGGCTCAGTGACTTGCCAGGCATGGGATGGTGTTGCCATATGAATGGAAATCCCATCGTGGCTGGGTTTTTATTCCTGCAACCTACGGATGACAGCGGCTCCCTGGTCCCCCTGGCAGTGGGGCCTGCAGCAGTTACCTGCCATTATCCGCCTCCCATCAGGGCTCAGCGACTTGCCTCTCTGGATTTTCCTGGTTCTTTTCTCTGAAAGGGAGTGTCATTCTAGACTAATTTCCTGGTGGTGTAAATGATTTAGCAGGGCTGATGAATATCAATAGAGCTGCAGATGGGTTTTAGGCTCCTAATGAATGGAATAGTCACCGGTGCCAAAATTTTTTCCCAACTTGCATTTAGGATGAAAACAAGCTTGAGTGGTATCCACAAAGGTTACCTCTTTAATTATCCATCGCGAATTTTAGTCAGGTGTCAGGTGTCAGCAGATGATGGCACAGTGGAGAGGCTGTGTCCATGGCCACGTGCTGAGTGCGCAGGAGCCAGGGAGCCCTGGGTTCGAATCCCAGCTCTGCCACTAACGAGCTGTGATTTTGAACAGGTTAGCTAATTTCTCAAAGGTTGATTGAAAAAAGCAGAGAATAATACTTGGCCTCGGGCATTTTTAAGATAATGAGCATGAGGAAATGGAGCGTTTCTGGCATTCGTAATTTAACAAATAATTATTAAGGATCTGCTAGGTAGAAAGGGCTGCGCTGGGTGCTGGGGATTCAGAGGGTCTTGGGAACTAGATGAAGGAAACAATTGGTCAGCAGTCTGCCAAGCAGGGGGCAGAGAGAGCCTCCCTGGGCTCAGGCAATAATACGGGGTGTGTTGTCTATAGAGAATTTAAAAACAATAACAAAACTGACTCAAAGTTGATCTACTTTCTATAATCCACACGTGCCAATACTTCTAAACAATACCGGTGGTGAAATCCTCTTTCCCCTGCGGAGGAAAAAGGGGCCACATCCTAACCCTGCCAAGCCCAGGGGAGGCCTGCATGGTGGGCTCACAAACTCAGAGAGCTAATGTAACCGCATAGGACGGGCTGACATTAAAAATTCCTAACTCAATGTGAGTCACACACCGCAAGTAGTCATGCCCTAGGTCTGGACATCCTTGACAAAGGTCAATTGTCACCTTCACTGAGCCTGTCTATGGTCGTTGAGCACCTAAGATTACTTACATTTGCATCGCCCCCTTTATCCAAGGGTCAACCTCCCAATGGAACAGGGAACCCCTCGCCATTACGCTGTTGCCCAAATACCATCGCTATGTGCTGAGCATGTTAATTGTTAGCATGTGAAAGAAGTGTGTGTCCCTCCATTTTACTCTTTGTCCAGTCTCGGAGATTTCTCCCACTTTGCTTTCTTCCACCCCCACCTAATCTACCATCAAAGGATTTCATATAACCCCTTTAAGCCGCCTCCTTTCATTCTAATAAAACTACCAAAAAAAAAGCCACTCTCTGAAGCATTTTCTCAGTCTGTTGAGATTTTTACTTCCTGGCAATTGTCAGTTTGGATCAAATGAACTCAGAAATTCTCTACAGGTTTGGACATTTGTTGCATTGACATCCCCCAAAATCTCTTATTGGTCTAAGTTCTAGAGAACTATTGTAGTTACCGTTGTGTTTTAATATTATATATGTAAGCTGCATAATATTTCATTTTGGAAATTCTTTTTAAAAATATATATTTTATTGATTTTTCACAGAGGGGAAGGTAGAGGGACAGAGAGTTAGAAACATCGATGACAGAGAAACATCGGCTGACTGCCTCTTGCACACCCCTTACTGGGGATGTGCCCACAATCAATGTACATGCCCTTGACCGGAATCGAACCCGGGACCTTTCAGTCTGCAGACTGACGCTCTATCCACTGAGCCAAACCGGTTTCGGCTTTATTTTGGAAATTCTTTACCCTCAAGCTAATATTGTGTTCTGTGTGAAAGTTAACTAATTATGTTATGGGCCTACCTGCCACCCACCAATATCTGTGGACTCAACCACAGAAGTTTGTTCTAGAAAAAGTTTGCAAACATTTGAAAGGGTTGGAGCCACATTGGTGCTGGTGCAGGTTTTGCTCCAAGACCAAGTACTATAACCTCTTCCTGCATTTAAATAGTAGCTTGATAATAAACAATAGCTTCTTGGTGATTATAAAAACTAAGAAGCAAAGATGCTGAATTCTACTAATCCTGTCATTTCTGTGTAATCTCTTGGAGGTTTTGTATCTCAAATTTAAAACAAGAAAACTGTGAACTTCGAGGTATAATATTTGGGTTTGACACTACATGACTTAATTCATTCAGGAAAAGTTTTACTGAGTTTGTATATCTTTAAAACTGCAATTGGCTCTTTCTTTCAAATGTTAATTATTTGTTTTTATATTAAAGAAAAAATAGAAAAGATAATGATTATCACTGATTATTCTATAACTAGAGGCCCAGTGCACAAAATTTACACACAGGTAGGATCCCTAGCAACTGCTGTCTGCTGTCTGGGGACTCTCTTCTCCTGAATGTCTGCTACTGCCCCCTGCCGGGTGTCCCTTTGCACTCGCCTTGGCCTGGTGCCACCCACTCACCTGCTCCACCATCCTGCTTCAGTTCTGCTATCATCAGGGCCCATAGGGACCACAGAGCCTCCACTACCACCCACTGCCAGCACTGCATCGCCAATGCCTGCCGTGTTCCATGCTGCCCTCTGATGGTCAGTGCACTTCTAACTCTAAGTCAGATGAACTCCCACCTGTGGGGACAATTTGCATATTAGCCTTTTATTGTATAGAATAATTACTGGAAATAATTGTATCATATAGAGAAGGGCATGCTAAAATATGATCCACTCCAGATGTCAAGCGTGTGAGGTAGGTCACTATAATGAATTACAAAAGTATGTTTTTAAAATTGTAATTGATATAAATGGTGGCCCCTCCTCCTCTCTCATGGCACTCCTCTAAAATAGAAGTTCATAATGGAAGGGTTCGGTTCCATGGTCTTTCTAAATGATTATCTGATTCTGTGGCTTTAAACAATAGTGGTAACTGCTCTTATGGGACCTTTCATATATGTCAGGCCTGAAGCTGGCATTTCACAGATATTATTTAGTACTCTCAACAGTACAGTGAGATAGGTATTATTATTCCACTTTAATCAATGAAGAAAATGAGGCTTGGAGAATTTTGCTCCAAGTCACACAGCTAGTGAGTGACAGAGCAGGGGCCGACACTGTGCATTTATTACCTGGTTCAAAAGCTTATTCTCTTAACCACCATGCCATCAAAAGACGGGGACACTGATGCTGACATTCAATTCCTGACTAGATTACAGGAGAGGCTTAAGGCCAGTGAGATTCTAGACTTTGCTTGTCTAAACATTCTTGCAGTTAATTAGATAAGACACTGACACTCCCAAATCAAATCAGTCTCAGAGCTAAAATGCAGTGGAGGAATGAAGCTACAGCCCTGAGGAATTATTGCACCAATAAATCCACAGTTACTCCTGGACCAGAAACCAGATCTCTGTCCACCTACACCATGCTACCCCAAACCTAAATTATACACAATTAGCTGATTTTTCCCTTTCTAATTCTCCCATTCTCTTACTTCCATGGGTTTTGGCTTGGAGAGGGGAGATCCTGGTCATATGAAGCTTTAGGCTGGAGGCAGCGGGCTGATAATATCACTGATAGAGGAGAGAAGTGTGTGGACTAGAGTTAGTGCAGGTGCCTTGGCTGGGATGACTTTGAACATCTACTATGTTCCTTGGCCAATAATAGTCAACTTCCCAGACATATTGATGGAAACAACCTGTTTGGACCTGGATAAAGCCTCACCTTTCATTGTAGAACCACGGGAGGGGTTTATGTAGGACAATGCTATACAGAAACCCCTCCCACGATGCTCTTTCTTCTCCTCTTGAGTTATTCTGTCCTAAAATAAGATAACTGACTCTCTATCCACTGAGCCGAACTGGTTAGTGATAGATCCTCCCTTCTTCCAGTTGATGGACAGACTTAAACCCCATCTGCAGCCAGACATTCCTGAGCTCTGAACCACCAATCAGCACCTGCCAAATACCCTAAGCCCCCAATTCCTAAGTCCCTAGGTCCCTAGTCACCAATCAGCGTGTGGTGAGTGCTCTAAGCCCTGTCCCCTATCCTTAAAGGTGCTTGTACCCAGGCCATGGCGCTCTTCCGCGCTTTCTCTGGAAGCAGCCGGTAGGGGTACCCTTCCCTCCAATAAAGCCTGTGTCCTGACATCCCATGCTCTGGCTCTCTTCTCTATTTAATCTATCAGTTAGGGATTGTGTGTGTGTTTTTTTAAGAGTCCAAAAGTTGTGTATAAAAGGAGAAGTTGCTTCATCAGCAATCTGGTTTAGAAAAAGCATCAGCAACATTTCATAACATTTCACATTAGCTGTCAGGAAATAGGTTGAAAGGCAAACTAAGAAATACTAATCCATTTGTAGGTATTTATAAAAACAACAAAAAAAGATAGAGTTTAAAAGAAAGTATTAGGTGTTCTTTTCCTTATAATATAGAGACCATTTAATGGCTACACTTTCAAATTAAAAAAGAGTTAATTAGAAATATTCATAGAACCTAAATTCCAAAGAAACCCAATAGTCATTTTTGCAATAATGAGACCTCCCAAGCATAATATTGGTGGCAGAAACTGAAGTGTGATAGAGCCTAAGAAATCTAGGATATCCTCTTAAAATATAAAATAAAATCCCAGGGTTCTTCTGCCAGCTTTTGTGACAGTCATTATTTTCACACTTACACCAAAGTTGTAAAAGATGAGGAAAACAACAGTATGCATATGTTTCTCTAACATGTGTCAACTGTTTGAGACAAAAATAAGAAAAATTAACAGAGGACTTGATGATTAGTTCTGCAAGTCATTGCAGGGCATCATTCAAGGTATTCACCAATTATTATAGCATCTCCTGGCATCAGTGTTCTGCTGGAGGTTTTCCCCATTGTTTTCAAGAAATGCCATTTGGAAATCCATTTTCAATGTATGACTTCATAGTCAGATTATTATACAGTTTCCAACTGAGCCGAGGGAAGTTCGGTGAGCAAACGCAAACTTATTTCCCCTTTTACAAATATTTAATCTAAAAGCCAAGGAAAATTACTCTAAAACAACTGTCTGTGTGGTTCTAATTTCAAAACAAGGATCATTTAAAATTTTAAACAGTGCCTTCCTTACCATGGCCTTCCATGTCTTGTCTACAGTTCTGTGAACTTTGCACCCAAATTCATTAGAGGTGCTGCTGTCCCCTGGAATGTCAGAGGAATGTGTGCTGGCCATCTTCTAGATGCCGTCTGCATTTGTTTTGCCCAAAGTCTGATTAGGACTTATCACATGCCTTGAAAAGAAACACTCTAACTCAAACTCTAATCCCAAGGTAAAAGAGCAGAAAATAGATTACACTTAAATTCCCCTTGATGTTAGAGAATATTCTAAAGAGACACTGGTTTCAAAATAGAGTGGCTAGTGACTATCCAAAATTTCAACAGATTCCCCCCCCCACCTTTTTTTATTCTAAACAAACCATAGGGGATCAAATGTAGAAGAAAAATAAACTTCAGGACATAATCACTGTGGTCCTCAATTTCTCGGGATCAGATCTTACAGAGTGGGGGGAAAAACATTAGCTTACTTTTTAATTTTCCCCTCCCAAATAATGATGGGTGTGAAAATATTTGTCATCTATGCTTTTAAGAAAAAAATTAAACGGAACATTAAAATAAAAGACAGCATTATCTTATGTGATGATTTGTTATTCAATTTACAAACAAAACAACACTGTGACCATTCATTCATCTAAGTTAACAAATTGTTTCTGCTCTAGATGAGCCCAAATTAAGTGATTGCAAAAGATGAGTGCTTTTTAGAAAGTCAGACTTTACCAAAACAGATTTGGCTCAGTGGATAGAGTGTCTGCCTGTGGACTGAAAGGTCCCAGGTTCAATTCCAGTCAAGGGCATGTACATTGGTTGTGGGCACATCCCTGGTACGGGGTATGCATGAGGCAGCTGGTCGATGTTTCTCTCTCATCGATATTTCTAGCTCTCTATCCCTCTCCCTTCCTCTCTGTAAAAAATCAGTAAAAATGTATTTTAAAAAAATTAAATGTCAGACTTTAAAACTGAGTCACAGACAGATAAGATATTACTGTCTTCTTAGAAGCGGTTTAAACCAAACTTGCCCTTCTTTGATGTTTTTAATAAGAACAGTGCTACAGGCTCTGCTCAGGCACAGCTGAAGGCTCTACCTGTCTGAAAGGTTTCCGGACCTGGCCTGACAGCAGCCTTTGCAGGCTGAGTCAGGGGTTTATTTCAGGCCTTCCACCAGACCTGCATGATTTTAAGTCACTTAACTTCATGCAGCCTCATTGAGGTCTTACAATGTGCCAACCAAAATTCAACTACTGGAAAATAGGTAGTTCTTTTTTGAAAAAAACAACTCTATACATTTCAGTGTAGAATGTCCCAGAAGTCTTAATTGCTTTTATACACACTATTTGACTCAACCAATATAAAAAGCATACTTATATTATGGTTATATACCATTGATACATCAACTTAATATGATTGCAAGTGTCAAGGATTAAGGTAAATCTTTGAAGTGATTAAAAAAAAAATCTCCTTTAAGAAATATTCATTGTTGCCGAACCGGTTTGGCTCAGTGGATAGAGCATCGGCCTGCAGACTGTAAGGTCCCGGGTTTGATTCCAGTCAAGGGCATGTACCTTGGTTGCGGGCACATCCCCAGTGGGGGGTGTGCAAGAGGCAGCTGGTCGATGTTTCTCTCTCATCGATGTTTCTAACTCTCTATCCCTCTCTCTTCCTCTCTGTGAAAAATCAATAAAATATATTTAATTAAAAAAAGAAATATTCATTACAACATGGTATAAGCACACAGAATACACAGACATGCTAATTTCACTTATCTGAAGGAATATGAGTCACATAATGGGCACAGGTCACCCAGAAGGAACAATCTAATCTTCCTGGTGATAGAGACTTTGGATGACTGAGGTTGGAACATCCTGGGAAAGGGAACATTGATAATGGTTTACATTTCACTTTTAGTGAATGCTGGTTCCATGTCAGTACAGAATACCAACTTGCAAGGGCTTGCCTATATGCCATGTAAAATTTGATGAACTGAATTTGCTAAAATCTAGAAGATGTCATCCTTTTGTGACCTCTCTGGCACCTGTATCTCTATCCACTTAAAACATGTACTTGAGGCAATCAGCACAAATCTGGATAATACAAAATACTCTGCACATTTAAGGTATTGTGGTAGCTACCATACTGTAATTTTGGTCATTTAAAAGTAAATTAAATAACAAGTTATAATGAATTATAATCACATATGATAATTATCAGCCAAAAAATTTTAGTCATGAATAAAAATGTGCATAGATATAGTATATTACAAAATTTGAAAGTTACCCCCAAATTGTGATTACCTTTTATATTAAAAACAAAACAAAACAAATAGCCCCGCCAGCATGGCTCAGTGGTTGAACATCGACCTATGAACCAGAAGGTCAAGGTTCTATTCCTGGTCAGGGCACATGCTTGGATTGTGGTCTCATTCCCCAGTGTGGCGTGTGCAGGAGGCAGCTGATCAATGATTCTCTCTCATCATTGATGTTTCTATCACTCTCTCTATCCATTCCTCTCTGAAATCAATAAAAATAAAATAAAACTCCCAAACAAACAAAAACTAAAAATTATAGAGCTCAACTACTTGGTTGTGAAATTTTATAGCTAGAGAAAGCATTTTAAATCATCAATGTTAATGTAGTTCCAAAATTTTATTAAGCAAAAAGCAATGTACACATACAGGAGCACATATGTACCAATTCCTCTAAGTAATAAAAACAAAAACATTAGTTACACATCTCTGAAGCTGTAGTACAATAAAAAGGAAAATGGTTATAATTGTTGGTATTCTTCCCATACTTTTAAACATTTGAAAATATGAAGAACATATGTTCTAACCTGTCAATTCAGATTTCAGCAATGATGGGGTATGCAAGGAAAGATGTTAAGGTAGAATTGGGTCTTTTTATGATGACCCAATATAGCTGAGTCTCCACCTTCTTCAGTCTAGCAGACAAGCAACCTTGTGGAGATACACTATCGAAAGGAATGAAAATGAATAGAGTGTTTTCATATTCTCTTTCTCCAGGCTCCACCTATATAATTCATTGACCATCTATACACCAACTACTCATAGAAAAATATCCATTTGTAAATTGGCAAGTGTGTCTTACCAGACAGAGGGACTGAGCCCATGTACTTACTCAAAGTGGGCAGACACAGAGCAAGCTTTGGTAGAATTCTCATATCAAACCAGTAAGGTGTGTAGTTTGAGAGATCTAAGACATGCTCTTAGTTCAAGGACAGCCATGGCTAATGGTGGCAGGCCAACCACTCTAATACCTTTGCACTAAACCTCTTGGTTCATAGGTTACTGCTCAACCACTGAGCCACACTGGCTGGGCCATACTATTCTTTTAAACTACTTTTGTCAGAGTCTTGGAGTTTTTCAAGCAGGCTTATAAGGAGACAGCTAAGTAAAGGGCTTGATGCCTTTTAACTAAGTGAAGTCAAGGTCTTCATGTAAAGAATGAAGTTAGAGAGCCCACATCACAAGTTGAGGTGAGTGAACATGATTTCCAGCAAGAATCCTTCTATCAAATTCAATTTCTTTTTGCAACCTTATAGTGAGTAAATACAATTTCCATTCCAAGCAAGTATGTCTCTGAGATTAGGGATGTAGCCCATAGAAAATAACAAGAAAGCTTAAAGTCAGTATTTCTCCAAGGAAATTCTTGCAAACTACTCAGAGAATGATTTAATGATAACAAGATACAGAATAAATGTAAACATATTGGGGGAAACCTTCACCCCAACCTTGCTGCTTATATTCTTAGCGTGTTTAAAGTAAATATCTTCTATTTTCAAGCCGTTATATTTTAAGATGTTCTGGCTAACTCAGAGCTCTGTCCAAGCCCAGTGCCAATATTCTTCAAAGCTCTTCATTAAATGGATCGCCAAAGCTTGTGATCCTCTGGCTTCGGTCACAACTGCAGCCAAGGCTGAATCAAATAAATAGCAGAGAAGGTCTAACGTTCTATTTCCACTGCTCCTTAGTGTCACCCCCTGCTTTCAAATGGGTGCTGATTGCCTTGAAACAAATGATAGTGCCTAAAGAGAAAAACCAAGGCATTTTCTTTTGATTTTTTTCAAAAGTCCAACCCTCAAAGGAAAATTGAAAGAGTGTTTGTGCTGAAACAAAAAGAGGTTTGTGAGAATGCTCCATTATGTAAGAGAATGCTTGCTGGTCCAGGGATTAGAAAAGATTCCCTATAGCAGAGGGGGTGGCAGTGAGGAGTCAATATTGGGGGCCTCAAGGAAGGGGGGAGCCCCCACAAACACAATGGAATGGAAGAAACCATCCCTCTTTCCAGGAAGAGAATGAGGGAGAGGTAAGATCCCAGGGTAGGATACCAGTTATATCAAACTAGGGCCTACCCCAATGAACTTATTTCATTCATTCATTCATTCATTCATTATAATTCTAAAAAAACCTTTAATCACAATTGACATACAATCATTATATTAATTTCAGGTGTCCAACATAGTGACTAGACATTTACATGATTTGCGAAGTGATCACCCAGACAAGTCTAGTATCCATCTGACACCATATATAGTTATGACAATAGCACTGACTATATTTCCTATTCTGTATTTTATATCCCTGTGACTGTTTTTTATAACTGCCAATTTGTATCTCTTATTCCCTTCACCTTCTCCCGTCTTTAAAATTAATTACCTCTTTACACAAACAATCTCCGAATATGGTTACATTATGAGGTGCTGGGGGTTAGGACTTTGACATCTGAACTTATGGGAGACACAGTTCAACCCTTAACAGCTGCCTTCTGGTCAAATTGCAGCCATAAGTGATCTCTCCTCTCTGTGCTGATTGTCCCTAGTGCACGGAACACTTGGCAGTGACTGGACTTCTACCTGTGTCCCCCGACTGGGGACGGTCACTGCTCTACATGGTAAGAATTTATTAGGTTAGAAGTTGCTTCTGGACTCCCCGCCCAACGTACACTTACAAATTCTGCAGGTGAGTGGCCACTCACGCCCTCTGTAAGCCTCCTCTCTGCTCCTCCCCCAACTCTGAGGGTCAATCCAGCGTGGACCCTTCTCTACAGCTGCTGGGCCTCTACTCTGACTGGATGAGCTGTAAGTTCCCCAAGAACCAATGGTGCGTATGCTGTGTTGAGGTTAATACATTTACACGATTTCACAAAATATTATGGGGAGCAATGAAACATGAGTGCAAAGGGAAGGCACTGTTTATAGGAAAATGAAGATGGCTGCTCTGGACAGGCTTGCCCGACGGAAGCTCCTAATAGTGCTGTTAAGTCAGGTGTGAGTGAGACAACTGTAAAAGTCGGGCGAAATAGCACTTCCAGCCCGGAGGCCTCTGCTCTCAGATTACTCTCCGGGAGTTTTAAGTTCTTGGTCCACTATAATGAAGCCATAACTTTAAGGAAACCATAGACTGAGGACGGTAACTGATGTATTAGAAATGTGGTTTGTGAATGGCGACTCCAATATCAGGCCCAGATTCAAAGAAAAGACCTTTGTCCTCCTGCGTGCAATGATTCCTGAATGAATACACTTTACATGTTAAGAGAAAGTGTTTGTGGTATGTGTGTATCTGTTGTTGCTTTTAATCAGCGACCTCAGGCCTCGTCCCTTTTAGTTTATTTGAGAAGGACCCTTCTCAATCGGCTGCCAACAGGCTGCTGTGTCAGTGAGGTCTGTACCCAAGTGTGGTTTTCATACACAAAGAGCTGCTTATAGGAGTTGCTACACTTGGTGCAGCAGCTGACAGTCCTGAGTTTTCCTTGAGGCATAATAATGCTTCCCTCTATGAAGAGCTCAGGGCAAGTGCCTCAGAGGCAAAGGCCTAAGCAGAAACCCCGTCTGGACAGTGGCAGCAGTTGTCATGACAGCCCCATCACCTGGTCACCTCGCCGGCCTGGAGGGGAACATATGCACTGGGACACCCCCTTGGCCGTCCCTACACCCACAGGTCAGTCCACTCTGCAGGGTCTGATCTAATGTCCATGGAGAGCCTGCTCACACCAGGCAATCCCATTTTGACAAGGTTTTACAATCTTTCCCAGATTCAGTCCTCTCCACACTTTATCAATATGCTCCTCACAGCCCCCCCCCCCCCCAAGGAAATGAAACATTTCACAATTACCCACAACAGAAGGGACCTAATCCCCACTCAACCATCTGCTTTTGGAGACCAGGTGTCCCACAGAACGCACCTGAGTGTTTTTTTGTTACTGTGCACATTAAATAAATCAGAGCTAAGGACTACTGAATCGAGTTAGAAGCAGAGATGGCAATTTCTACAGATTTTCAGATCAACTAAAACATAGCCAGGTGCAGAAAATCTTGATGGGAAATGCATCCCCCCCTCTCCCCCCAAAAAATATTTTTGTTGATTTCAGAGAGAAAAGGAGAGGGAGGGAGAGAAACATCAATGATGCGAAAGAATCATCAATCATCTGCTTCCTGCATACCCCACACTAGGGACCAAACCCACAACCCGGGCATGTGCTCTGACCTGGAATCAAACCATGACCTCCTGGTTCATAGGTCCACACTCAACCACTGAGCCACGCTGGCCTGGTGGGAAATGCATTCTTTATTGTATAACCCATAGACCTGGTTGGGAGCAGAATGCTACAGGGTGAACATGCTACAGGGAGGAAAAGGTGTGAACAAAACGAGTTCCTTGCCACACCCAGCTCAGAGGCTGAGCTGGCGCATTGGGCATCCTCTTCATTAACCAGCAACGGCCCTTCGTCCAGCACCACCAACGGGGCCGTCCTGGTCCCTGCCTGCAGGGCAGCATGAACTGTGCAGTCCCCTGGCGCGCTGTCCTTAAGGAAAATGTTTAAAGGGTTATTAACTCTGACACTACTTACAGAATTACACTGCAAATCATCAGCTATTTTCCCCTCATATTAAATCTGAGATACAGGAAATTAATCTGCCTCCCACCGTTCTCTCACCCCATTACTTATCGATAAGCCTATTTCCTTTCCTTCTTCTCCAAACTCTTTTTCACTCTCGTTTCCTTTCCTGATCTTTGCCTCCCCACCTCCTTCCTTGGCTTGCTTGCTTGCTTGCTTTCCTTCATGCCCTGCACCCAAAGGAATGAAAACAAACAAACAAAGTGAAACAACCTCTTGAGTTGAATACAGAGACCAAGAACTCTAAAACTGGAGAGGCTAGAAAAGATGAATTCAATGCCTTCCATCATTGACAAGCAAAACCAGGTGCCAAACCACAGCAGCGGGTCCTGGTAGAGTCCTTGGCTCTGGTGGTTCAGGCTTGTAGCTCTCCCGTTGGTACCAGTGAAGGACTTTCTGAAGCAAAGCCTCCCTGACTCTGAACTATCAGAGGGACTTTCCTCCAAAGAACAAATATGAGATGGCATGTGTGAAACTGCTTGTCAACTGGATAATATTTTACACATTTAAATGGTTTTAAAAACTTTTTTTTTTGGAGGGGGGTGGTGTCTGGCCAGTATGACTCAGTGGTTGTGCATAGCCTATGAACCAGGAGGTCACAGTTCAATTTCCAGTCAGGGCACATGTGCTCGATTCCCAGTGTGGGGTGTGAAGGAGGCAGCTAATCAACTATTCTCTCTCATCCTTGATGTTTCTATCTCTCTTCCCCTCTCCCTTCCTCTCTAAAGATCAGTAAAGGCATGTTTTTAAAAAATAAAACTTTTTTTATCCGTCTATTGCAACGACTTTTCTATCTCCTCGATTCTGGAGTGACCCCGAGATACAATAAGGATGTGTGAGAACTCCATTTAGTCAGCTCTCTGGTGTGTGTCAACTGGAAGGAGTTAATGAACACCTCCAAGGATGCATACTTCTTAAACTCTCACATTGAAAATGGCCCAGAACTCTCGGGAGAGCAATACAAAAAGAGGGAGGTGACCACATGCTGGAACCATGTGTTATTCTTGTCAGCACCCTGAAGCACGTGTGAATCCATCCTCTTTTGGGGAATGGGCACTTTTCTCAGTTTAAACAAGAAAATTTATTCTGTGGACCCTTTGAACATTTTCCCTCCCCTATTTACTTGTTTATCTCCTTCATATTTGGCCGAGTCACTTCCTAACCTTTGTCCGGACAGTTCTTATCTAAGAGATATTCTACCTTTGTCCCAAGAATTTCTTGAGTTAAGTTCATGGCTGAAGGATTTTCCAAACAACAACGACAAAAAAAAATCTGTATTATGGAACAAGTAATGAAAAATAGTACAGGGAGCTAAGTCTTTTTTATCCTGTAATCACCCCCAAGGGATACTATAGTCATTACTTTTATTTATTTTAAATGAAGACTATGTTTTGGTATTTAAAATGGGAGTGAAATTGCACTAACTTCTCTTCTCATTGAGGGTCAAACAGACCAGGATAAGGTTCTATGCCACTGGCCTCTAACATGAGCCGGTGTCAGGATGACTCATTGAGAGGAAGCAGTGAAGATAGAGACAATCCCAGTCCTTCTTTCAAGCTGAAGTCAATTTAACTCCTTCAGGGTTTGTGATTGCTCTGCCATTCCTTAGCCGAGCCACACCAACCTGTTATAATATTGACATAACGTGGGCTACAGAGATTTCACCCAAAGCTAGGGCACGTTGCCATAGCATGGAGGGCAAAGAGAGGCACTAAATGCAGAGATGAGGGAGGGGTGGAGGAAACACCCTTAATTTCAGCCACTGTATCAGAAATCAAAGCAGGAATCTGGGGGAAAATGAATCCAAAATCTCATTTCCTCTCAATTTAAAAGAATGTTAAAAGATCTCCTCCCCCCAAAAAAGCAGAAACTGCCACCAAGGGTGTAGGAGGCAGGCTAGCCGTGGTCTGTGACTGGTCTGACAAAGGCTAACTCTTACCCAGATGTCCAATAAAAACACTTAGCGAGTATCATTTCCATAAGGCTTTGTCTACTCGAAACACAAGCCAATTGTTTGGGTCCAATTTATGAAGCAAGGTCTTACGAAGGTTATAGGGTGAGGAGGCCTGATGACAACTAAATTGCCTTAAATGGAGCTCAAAATACCACCTTAAAACATTCTCCTCTCCCAAGAAATGCTTAATCATAAATCAAGGGGCTCAAAACGTATTAAAAATGACGAATAGAGCAAGCACTTACATCTCATTTTTTCCTTTTAATTCACCAATGCATCAAAGATTTCTGAGGGATATTATTCCACACACATGCACACACACACACACACACACACACACACACACACACACACATAAGATAAAGTACACCAGGAATGCCAGATTCCAGGGATAAAAGAGGAGATTAAAAATCAAATAGTGGACCAGACTTAATGCTGAAACTTATTCTGAAAATAGACATCCTCATTTTAAGACAAGGAGAGGAGGACTGTCTGTTCTGAACTTGTAAGGAATGGTGAATCTCACCATAATTGGACACATGTTTTTCATCTCAGAAGAACTTATGAATCCATTTTAATGTATTAAAGCTCATGGATACTATTTGTCCACAAGTAAGCTTTCATCCCCTTTTTCAACCATGCATACTTAATGGGGATTTAATTTAATGGGGAGGGGAGGGAAACCTTCCAAACTTACTAATGTTTCCTGCATTGCCATGAGGAAGATTTAAAGCGTGTGCTAAGTGAAAGTGCGTGTGCAAGAATTTGTCATGTTCCAGGACTTGTGAATAACCAGTTATTTTTATGTCTTCTTCCTACATGCAGAAATTAATTCTCAGCCATCAGAACTGTTTGTTAAGTGGCTAACAGGAGATGCCCGTTTGTCTTGACCTGCAGTAGATTAGAAAGTGAAACAGGCGGAAAAGTCCTGCCCGCCAAATCATAACCCACCTCCTCAGGAGCCATGGGAGTGAGCACTGGAGGGCCCAAGGTAGAAGAAAGAAGCATCAAACTCCGGGAACAACTCTTCTTTCTTCTCCCTTCCTGTTGATTGCAGATACCTAGAAAATGCAACCAATTCTACAAGCAGTGAACTTTCTTCACAGCCTTGTTCAGTCTTCTCGGAGACATCTGTTTTTAATTGCATTTGGATTTGAAAACTAATTTCGAGTGAGACTGGGCTCAGGCTCCAATCAAGTTGGAGCTGAGAGATTATTGCTTAGCCACACATCCCCCAAATTCAGGGAGGCTTGAGACCAAGGATACCAGGCTTTCTGAGTGCACGCAGGAGGCACATACATTCAGAAACACACACACACACAAAGGAATGGTCTAATTCTCTCAGGGAAACTTCTTTAAGGCCATGATTTGGGTTTTAGGTTACAGCTTTCAGACGCAGGATTCCATCTGGGGGAAGGTCAGTTGGAGGACAATAACCTCTCTTGCATCCCAATATATGGAACAGGAGATGAAGCACTTGTATGAACAAATCAAAATAAAAACAGTGTTGCTCAGCTCGTGGAGCTCAGTGGCGGAGCGTGAACCAGGAGGCTGTGGTTAGATTCCGGATCAGGGAACATGCTCTGGTTTCAGGCTCATTTCCCAGGAGTGATGATTCTCTCTCATCATTAATGTTTCTATCCCTCCCTCACCTTTCTTTCTGATATCAATAAAAATATATATTTTTTTAAATGAAACAACTTTTTGGGTTGTTCATTGAAGAGACCCTAAATCCTCCTGACTCCCCAAATTTGAAAGAAATTGAAGCAAACATGCGGTCCTCCAACCCCATTTTCCTTCCTTGCAGTGGTAAGAAGCTCTGAAACGACTCAATTCTCCATTGTGTGGACTCTGGGATTGCCTTTTCCCTCTCCAGGACCTGCTGAGGGCAGGGCCTCAGGAGTCAGTCCCAACCTTGTCCTTCACTCACAATGTATTCCTAGGCTTTCTGCCTCAAAGTACGCAATGCTCAATGTGGCTCTTATTTTTCTGCTTCACAACATTTGGGAGGATTCATTAGTGAGCGGAGTACTAAAAATCACGAAGAGCCGCTAAAGTGCAAGAAGCTATTTCAATTTTCTTTAATAGCTGAGTCCAAAAAAATAAAAAATAAAAGTAAAACTCATGCCAAGAACTCTTAAGTGATTATTTGGTGCTCTGCTTGACAATCCAGAACACGAGCCTTGGAACCCTCCCTCTGCAATTTCAAATAACAGCTAGTGCCAGTTTTATCTAGCTGATCCACAATAAACACACCTATGTTTTTTTGAAACTCAAGTAACAGTGAGTAAAAGAACACAGAAGTATATTTGAATTTGACTACGTAACTATTAGTCATTTTAGTAAGCTAACATAAAGAGTACCCTCATGTTCGTTCCCTACATTCAAGGATGTAGATTTAAACACTATTATTAATTTTCATTAAATTCACTAGCCGATTGTTTAATGTACCATAAACTATCAATTCACAAGATTCACTTTATTGATGGAAGCCAGTTATCATTTATTAATTCTAAATGTTCTCTGAGGAGATTTTCTGAGATGCAATGGCTCGTTTTCTTAATACCTGCCATTTTAATCTAACTAGAATTTAATATCAAAAATATCTAAAGGAACCTGCATTTATTTGACATTGATCCCCTGCTAAAATTCTAAGAACCTAGGAGATTTTGGAAAAGAGAGAGCTTTCCTTATAAATGAAGATCTCGAATATAATAAGCACCCCTGTGAATATGAGTTGCATATAATATTTTATCCTGCCTTTCTCGCCACTATTATTGCAAGAATTTCTTGTCATTGTAATTTTTTATCAACATTTTAAAGTTGCATCAGAATATTTCACTGAATTGGGCATTGAGGTTGTCCCCAAACTTACAGACAATGTTGTGTCAAATTTCTGAGTACATACATCTTTTTCATTTTTCTGGTAATTCCCTTAGAATAGATACCTAGATGTGGAATTCATACTTGTTAAAGCTCTTGATACGATTGCTAAAATGGCTTGCAGAAAAGCTGTAGCAATTAAGAGGTCTGCTCAGCAGCATATGAGTATGTCAACATGCCCTTCCCTTATCAATTGGATCCCTGCAATTTCTACATGATTGTTTACTAATTTGATAGACTAAAAAGGCCTGTTATTTTATTTTGCATTTATTCAATTCTCAGAGCAGTTAAATTATTTTTCATGTATGTGTTAATTTTTTCTATGTCTTCAGTTATCCATTTTTGACTCTTATGTACATTTTTCTATTTGACTTTTTTTTCTTCTCAATTAGTGGAAGTTTTGATTAACATTCTGTTACTCACCATATGTAATTTCTAATGTGTTTGTTTTTAATTTTTAAAATACAGTTTACATTCAATGTCATTTTCTATTAGTTTCAGGTACACAGTATCATGGTTAGACAACCATGTACTTTAAAAAGTGTTCCCCTTGGTATTTCCAGTACCCAACTGGTACCATACATAGTTATTACAATGTTACTGACTTCATTTCCTATGCTGTACTTTACATCCCCACGACTTAATCCCCATTCTCCCAAAACCCTCTCCCATCTTTCGAAATCCCAGTATCCCAACTCCCCTCCCCTCTGGCAACCACTATAGTTATCCCTCTATGTCTCTGAGTCTACTTTGTTTGTTTATTCTGTTCTTTAGATTCTACATATAAGTGAAATCATATAGCATTTGTCTTTCTCTGCTGACATTTCACTTAGCATAATACCCTCTAGGTCCATCCAAGCTGCCACAAATGGTAACGTTTTGTTCTTTTTTTTAATGGCTGAGTAAAATTCCATTGCATATATGTACCACAGCTCTCTTATCTGCTCAAATATTGATGGGCTCTTGGCTTGCTTCCATAGCTTGGTTATTATGGTATGTATGTTCTTTATGTTTTGATATCATATCTGTATTTGATGTCCAAACATGTCAAATATTTATAGTTAATTCTATAACACGTGTTTCTTCTCATCCATTTCTTTCAAGATCAGCAAGTACTAAGATTTAAATATTTAAAATACCTTCTTTGTGTGATATTGGTGACAGTTAATGACCTTTTACGTGACATTTGGCACCTATCACATCTCCACTGTTGGATTTGGACTTAGTAAATGCTTACCTGTTATACTGCTGACTTGGACTTATTTTTAAGGCAACTCTGAGGGAGGGGCTATAATAATCTCCCCTGAAGAAAATTTTGTTTCCACAAAACTCTATTCTGAGCCTGCAGTGTTGCTGATAACTGGTTTATTTCTTCCTCTTGGTATATGGAATATATATTATGTATAGGAAAGGGAAGTACTGGGTTAATTGCGAGCTATACGTATATATATATATATATATATATATATATATATATATATATTTACTTTAACAATACTTCATTTCATAAAATTTTATGAATACATAAAAATATTTGGACCATGTGGAAACTCAAATGTATTAATTACAAAAATAACTATTCTATTCTCATGAAGCATTCAGAAGTTTAGTTAGAGGTTTCAATTTCTAGAACCTCACAAAAATGAGAGACTATGCAACTGGAAATTCAAATTATGGATTATTTTAAAAATCAGAAAGGCAAGGTGCACCTCGCCAAGGTGGGTCCCTTCCAGGTTGCCACAGTGAAGTGTGTAAGCTGCAAAGTGCAAGGAATAGTGACTTCTTCACAACTTGAAACAACCACAATATCCAGGCAAAATGCTTTGTGTCGTTTATTGTGACTTCATTATATTGATGTTATCACACAAGCACAATAAAACAGATTTAGACAGCAGTTCTTGGCTGATCTATATTCTGCTGCCTGAGCTGAAAGGAGATTGATAAACAGCAACCAAAACAAACAAACAACAAACCTCTGACAAGAATCAATTCAAACTCTGGGTCCCAAAAGCACTTCTCAGAATTCTGAGGCACATCTTCCAAAGGAAGACATAGAGACGTAAGACGCACTCTTGATTGATCTTAGCATTCAAAGTAAATAATGTACCTACATTTCTATATAGTGAGGGAGTTGAGATCCCAACTAAAACATACCAGATATAGAGCCACAATCAAAGCATTTAAATTATGCCAAGAGTATCCTAAAAGCAGGTACAACACAAAGAATAATAGCATTAAGGGACAATCTAAATATACATTAGGATCTAAATATTTTAAGGGAAATTGGAGTCATTAGAAAAAATTGGACGGAGTATTTTTTTTCCCTGTGTCCTTGTTATTTTGGAGACCAATGAACATTAAGCATCTCTTTCTCAGGTGGGTGGGTAGTATTGCTTCATCAGGTAGCAAAAATCACTAGGATAAGTTAAATTTTGAATAATGCTGATTTAAACTTTTTTTTCTACATGACTTCAATATAGACTTAGTTACTTAGTTTGCATTTAGGTTTCAGTCCCACAGAACGTCTTCTCTGACCAGTATAAAAGCATCTGCTTGTAGGAGGGGTCCACGGGCAGGTTCACCAGCAGGGGGGAGAGGGTCTCCACACTTTGGGTCAGGCCTTCCTGCCCACCAGCCTCTGCCCCATGCAGGGAGAAGGTGTCCTCCAGGATGTCACATATCTGGTTCGTACCAAGCCTTGATCAAGTCTGGCCTACTAAAGTTCACTCCCTGTGAAATCCCAAAGGATTGAAGTGGCTTAGGTATATTTCAAAAAGCTAATAAAAATCTCTTCTTGAATTTTTTTTTATTGAGAAATCATTGAGGGAGTGGAGATTGCTTCCCAGTACATTCTCATTTCTTTTTTGAAATAAAGTGTTTCCTAGACTAGCTTCAGTACATCTATAATATCTTTGTGGAGGTTATAAGGTTAACGACAGTTGAAAACTGCAAAAAATATTTCTAGAGTGACCTCAAAAATAGATCTAAAAGAAAGTGTTTATGGCTCTCAAATGAAGAGTACATTTTTTTTGCTTCTGTTGAAATTCTATGTCAATTCTTCATCAATAATAATAGGGTTTGTATTGTCACTGGCAGCACAATGAGCACCAGTACTCCAATCACACATCAATTCTGCAGGCTTCTACTCCCTGGTGCTTACAAACAAGCAAAGCAATGGTGAACAAGGGCCACTAGCTACTAAACTGACACCCAATGGCACACTGAAAGAAATTACTGTCACTAATAGTACTTTGTTGGTAGTTAACCTCCAGAATGCTTGTTTCTGGAATGTTCCACAATTAAATGTATCCGGGGGGGGGGGGGGGGACTATGTCCTTTAGTTAGAACTCAGTATCACTAAGTACATCTGAGAAGAGACTAGCCAAGGGCAGCACCTGATGGACTGTGATTGGCTAGATCCATTATAGGCAAGGGAAGTGCTGGATTAATGGCGAGCTATAAGTTTATAAGCACAATGCCTCCATCCTAGTGCTGATCAACCTTGGGAGGGAACATCAGACAAGAAAGGAGAAACCTGCAGAGGTGACAGTGTAATAGTGTAGATGAGGATAGAGGAGATTAAAAGTAGAGTTAGTGGCAGCAGGAGCCAACAGAAATTAAAAGCAGTAACCAGGAGGGTGATCCAGTCCTCACAGAAGGAGAGAGGTGGCCAAAAGGCCTGCACTTGAGACAGATGAAAAGGAAAGTGACCAATAGAAATCCTGAAACAGGTCAAACAAGGGCCACATTGAGAGGGCAAGAGGAATCATTTAATCTACAAATTCTTTTAAAAAATCACCTTCATTTCTAGGGACCAGGAGTACAAAACTGAATTATTCATGCTGATGCTCCAAGATAGTATGAATTGAGTCATTACCTCCTAAGAACCACATCTCCTATATCTGCATCCAGATCATTCACAGCTCAATCAGCAGCGCAAGTCAAGGCTCTCTGAGGGAAAACAAGCAAACAAACAAACAACAAACACACAGAAAACACCTGGCCCACAAACCCTTCACTACACAGCACAGAAGGGGCCCTTCTCCATGGGCGCTGGCTGGCTACGTGCTTATTGCACCAGATACTGGTAAAAGCATGAGAACTTCAAGAAGTGATGAGCAAATTGAATATCCTTAGTTAAGGAGCTAGGAAACACTGGGATGTAGAACTTTAGCAAACAGGAAAGGCAACGCCAAAAACCAAGCACACGAAAAGTACAAAAATAAAACAAAACAAAAACTATGTCTAGGTAGAAAACTTAGTCTCTTATTAATCACACTGTCGCCTCCCCTGGGTCGAGAGAGGCAGAGTCAGCCCATGCCGTTTTAACCTCTGTGTTCTATTTTCAATGTTTTAAATTATGTTGCATCTGTGACAGGGAGACATCAGGAGACACCAGACCCACAGACATCTGAATGCAAGATTCAGGGTAAATCATTCCCACTTGTTTAACATCAAACTGATGAAGCATTTATTTAAAAACATTTGTGGAGTTATAACAGCAGAGGGAGAACCCACAGTTCCTTTCCTATTACAACCACATGTTAAGACAATAGACTTCAATAAAAAAAAATTACCTTCAAACACACTTTGTATGTGGGGGATTTGCTTTATCCCTTAACACTCCAGTTTGGAGAAACCATCGAGCACACATTCCTTTGCAAAACTTAATTTTCTTTTGAACCCTGCATTGACCCTTCGTTTAACATTGTTCCAAATGCAGTCTACTCTGCCCACATAAGATATTGCAGCTAAGCAAAACTGTTCTGGAAATCTCATAAATTGTCTGAGCTGCTCAATTTAGGCCTAAGGGAGTAAATTGAAGGGAGCTAGCCTGTCATACCGTTTTAGACTGTTTGCCACAGAAATTCAGGATTAATTCTAGATTGATTGAACTAGTTCTGGTGGTCACACACACACACACACACACACACACACACACACACTGTTATTTTAGTGACCTTTTACCAAGTAGTCCTTTTTCCTTAATTCTTGATGTCATGCTTTATTTGATATGCTTAAAGTGGGTTTTGTGCTAGAGGTGAAGAGAGGTATAAGAGAGGAAACTGACTCAGTGGACTGCTAAGAACCCCGAGCTGTACTGAGGACTTCCACATATTTTATAATCCACTCCATTTTATACCACTGTTCACTGGATGCCTGCTATGTGCTAGCTGCTGCGGGTTCAGTATGGAATCGACAGAGGTGGACCCTTCTTCTTATGAAGGTTATGCTTCCCGTGACACCATTTAAACTGTGAATGAGGCAGATAAATTCCTGATGCCACCTTATGTTGATTTAGAAGCCTAATGCAAGCTGTGTGACCTTGGCCCAGTTTATCGATGCCTCAGTTTCCTCATCTGTCAAATGGAGTTGCTGTGAGAAGTGAGTGAGAACAGCCAGCACGTATAAAAGGCCTACCACAGTGCCTGGTACACAACTGGGTGGTGTCCCCCTGCCTTCCTCAAAACAGTACCCAGTAGGAGAACGGGGAGTTGATTTTGTAGATTTGAGTAATGGTTCTCACCCTTATTATAGTTCAGACCACCAGGGGGCAGTAGGAAACATGCCTGGTTAGTCCCCTGGAGAGAAATGGGAACACTTTCATTGATACACAGCTGAAAATACATTTCATTTTTGTGCCATTTCATAAATGAACAAATGAAGAAACAAACACAGAGAAAAATTAAACAGTCATTTAAAGACACAGTAATCAAAGCAAAGTAAATATAATGTTCAGTTATTCAACAAATATATGTTGAGTGTCTAATCTGTGCCAGCCTCTGGAGTGGTATGATGGTTAAGTGAGTTACAACAATATTGCCAAACAGTCACCAGGAGCCATGTGCAGTAATTATTTGGGGAAGGGCGAGATTCCAAAAGTGGTATCTCTGAGGACTTGACTTTTCCTGCCTACCTCTGTCTTACTAGAGGAGCACAGATCTTTCTGATTTGTCGTTGGTTAATTTTTCAGTCAACACAGGCCAATTAAAACAAAAGGAAAGGAAATGGAATCTAAATGTGCCACATCCGAAAATTTTTAAAAGACTCGTTGGGATGATTAAGAGAAATGTATGTCTGACCCAAGTATGCCTTATCTCATTCAAGTAACTCTACAATGTTCTATTAGTTTTTAAATGATAAAATGTCCATTACAAGTAGAAGCATTAGAATATGCCATGACTGATCCTATGTTTTTCCTTCTGATTCTTTAACTTCTAGTACGTGGATTGTGAGAGCACAGTTGCATACCTGTTCATGCAGAAGACAACTGGAAAAATCTGGAGCGGTGAGAACGCATGGACATTTGTGAATGTAAAATCTAAAGTCACTCTTCACCAACATCTATAATGCGATATATGAAGGTGACAGAATCATTTCCATGATTAAATGCACTAATAAGATGCTTTAAAAACTTAGGAATCTTCCATTTTATTTTTTTTTCCTTCTGAAAGCTGTCACAGAGAAGTTTGCCTATAGCCACTGACTGTATTTTTAATGATTTCTCTCATTGTGGAGTATCTGTCAGCCTCCATGGATCATTCCTCAACCTTAGTATAGAAAAGAATAAGATATTCCCTAATGGCAACATATCACATGCAGCTACCTTGAGGCAAGAAAATATTAAAACTCGATGAAGGCGAGAAATTAAAACTGGATGTAGGTTTAAAAACAGAATATCTGAAAACAGACTGGCCTCTCTTCTACTCTAAATCAGTTGCAACATTGAGAGGGTTATCATATAAAATACAAGATTTTCCTGTCACATTTAAAGCAGGCTTATACTAAAAAGTTAATCCTTGTTTATCTGAAAGCCCCATTTAATTGGTTGTCCTATATTTTTTCTTGCTAAATCAAGCAGGCCTATACATAGGACACACACATAACTCAGAATCTTCATTCACTCTTTGAAGATGAATACTGAAAAAAACTGTACCTAAATAGGTACCTGGTTAGCAGCTTATGAAATTTGTCCGTCCCTAGCTATCCAGCAGAACAGAAAGCCCCAAGACACTGCTTTTCCAGCAATGTCATCCATTAATGTTTATATTACAGAATGATTCCAAATGACTTGGAGAAACCAATCACTCTCTGTTCTTAAAAACTGAAAATGAAATAGCCAGTCTATGCTAATCCTATATAATAAAAGCCTACATGGCATCGTGTGGACACCCTCGCACCATGTCATCACAAGGTGGCCACCACAAGATGGCTGCCCTCATGTCATCACAAGATGGCTGCCACAAGATGGTCACCATAAGATGATCACCACAAGGTGGTTGGCAGGGAAGGGCGGTTAGGGGTGACCAGGCCAGAAGGGAAGGGCAGTTTAGGGGCAATCAGGCAGGCGGAGAGGCAGGCAGGTGAGTGGTTTGGAGCCAACAGACCCAGATTGTGAGAGGGATGTCCGACTGCTCATTTAGGCCCAATCCCAGCAGTTGGACATCCCCAAGGGGTCCCTAACCCTAACCCTAACCCTAACCCTAACCCTAACCCTAACCCTAACCCTATTAGAGAGGTGCAAGCTGGGCTGAGGGACACACCCCTTCTATGCACGAATTTTGTGCACTGGGCCTCTAGTATCCAATAATAAAGGAGAATGAGACAAATGCCAAATGAAAAAGTCAATGTAAAATTCAACAAGCACTGGATGCTTATCATGATCTAGGCAGGATGCTTATGTGTTAGGCATAGAGTGGTGGACCAGAGTTACGTAGTCCTGACTCCACAGAATTTGCAGTCTGGCTGGGAAAGCAGACAGGGGTTAAGACAGGGTACCTGGGAGCACTTGGTGTGAGTACTTTACCTCTTTTGGGCCCAAGGAGTGAGATGTGGGAGGGAGATGTGCGTGCAGGACGATGTGGTGCTTAGAAAAAGCTCCCCAGTTTCTGCCTCCAAACTAAACAATTTTAAGAAGTTGAGTATAACTAGAGAAACATTACCTAAGCTTCAAAACTCTGTGCTAAGTCCAGTGAGGGATACAAAGGTACACTGCATACATAAATGAACTCCAATTTAAATTTAATAAAGAATATACTATGGTTAAGCCTCTTCAGGGGACATACATAAAATATTACACGAGTGAGGAATGTGATCATAGTTTAGAGCTCTAAGGAAGAGGAAGGAACCTATGAGAGGAAAAGAGTTCCAGAAATCTGCAGATGGGTCATCTTGAGTCTTTGGTTGAATATTAATCCAAAGCAGAGAAATGCTTCATGATTTCTGCCAAAGAATAACCATCATGGAAGGGGGAAAAAAAACTACTTGGGAATTAACTAAGAAGCTATTGGAGCTCACATAGCACTAGCAGACATGTGACTTCTGATGATGTAGAGAAACAGGAAGGGCAGAAAGACCTCGTTGCATAACAGGACCCTCCAGTAGTCTCCCAAAAGGCCATGCTTTGGGAGTAAGGGTAAACTAGTCTTAAAGGTTGTCTAAAATTCAAAAGACTAACCACACCAAGTCTTGGTGAGCATGTGGACCAACTGACTCTCAGACATTGCTGATGGGAGGGTCAGGTGTTTCAAGCACTCAGGAAGAGGTTTGGCTTTTTTTTTCTTTCTGGTAATTATTTACCTAAGGGAAATGAAAACTTGCCCACACAAAAAGTTATATACAAATGCTCTTAATTATTGCCAAAAACTGAAAACAACTCATATGGTTATCAGTGGGTGAGTGGATAAAAACATGTGGCTTAGTCATACAAATAAAAACGACTCGAGATTTAAGAATGAGTTACTGATACACTAACAAAATGAGCAAATCTTAAACACATACTGAGCAGAAGAAGCTAGCCCCAAAGTTTAGACATGTCATATGTGTAAGAAATTCTAAAATGGAAATACTAATTTGTGTGAGAAAACTGATTAGTAGTTGCCTGGGGAATTTGGCCACTTTTGAAGAGCTGCTAATTTTGAGAAAGAGATTGTGAGTTTAGAGAACCTGGCATTTGGAGAACCTGATGTGTTTATTTGACCTCTAACTTTAGGCTTTTGGTGTAGTAGTTAGCTCCTAAAATGCTAATAATGAGGAAAACATACAAGCAGATCACCTTACATTTCTATTCACTGCTTCTTCCAACTTCCTTGAGCCCTGGTAGCATGGAATCTGATTGTTGGTTTGGAATCTGAAGTAATACCAACGCTTACCTTATTTATCAAAGTGCTGCAAGCTTATGACCTGAAGAATGTGTTTTTAAAATGAGTGTGGATTAAAAGAAATTGTATTTAAATTAGAGCTTAAAGGTAGAGCCTTTCAGACTCTTTCAGGCTCAGGGAGGAAAAAAACAATTCATGCATAAGTATCTTGGAAGCTTGATTTAGAATTTGAAGATTGAAATCTCTTCTTTTTTACCATTCCCAGACATGCCACTTCTTTTAACATGTATATTAAGAAAAAGCACAGGGCACATCAAGGTGGAAAAACAAATTTCCTAAAAGTTTTAGACCACGTTTCATCATTGTATTTCTCCAGAAATTCACTCTCCCACACATAAAGTGCAGCAATAAGCTATTAATCACCGTGAGATGCTATCAACTTTATTAGTACAAAAATTCAGACCCTCTATCAAATCCTGAAAGGTTTTGTTTTCAGCTAATAATCAAAATGTGTATTTTTCTTTTTGAAATTACATTCAGCTTTCACACACACACACACACACACACACACACACACACACACACACACATTTTACTAGTACTTTCCATTTTCAACCTCTCAGTAATCTTTTATTGTCAAAACAAAACTGTTAGGAAATGAGAGTCTTCAGTTTAATCTTTTGTAAACTCTCCTAAATTGTTCTCAAAGTAGTACAAAAGGAGAAAGCTCACACATTTCATGTAAATAATGTCATCAGTATCCTCTTACTAATAGTTCAAACTGTGTGGTTCTAGCACGATTCTATTGTGCTCAGAAATAAATTCAAGATGTATATTATGCATCAAAGATTATACTTGTACTTGGGTCAGTCCAGCTTTCTGAGTAACCATTTACAAATAGCTACCATGTAGGATGGCCCAACAGATTTTGCTGTTGTTAATACTTTATATGATTTTTAAGAACTGCTGTTGGTTAAGTGTAAAAACATTGCTATAAAAATCTCCACAGTATTCCCTCCACTGTGATGAGGTGCTATAACATCCATATTTTTCCAAAGATTTATCTTAGCTTTAAATAAAATCCAATCTCGGCTGATTGCAATCATGATATGAATGGATCAAAGCTATCCAAACATTGAAAAAGGAAATATTACTCACTGGAAATTCTGTATTGATCCTCTTACTTGCTTGAAGAATTTTCACAGTTTCCTCAGACAACATAAAAACAATGAACTAAAGTCTGCTGAATGGAAAACATGAAATAAGACACAGTTAGAAGTATCAGATAAAGAATTTCCATAGCAAAAAAATTATATATATATATATATATATATATATATATATATATATATATATATATATATTTCCCATCTTGTTCTTCATCTGAGCTATGATGGTCAAATATTTTATAACACACTATGTCCCCTTTTCTCTCATAGAACCTGAAATTCATACCCAGGGAACAGGATGGAGTCCCGGTGTTGTCTGCCATGTACAAATTGCCAAGCACACCATTACCAGTGACCTGGAGGGAGCATCTGGGAACTCTGAAGGGTTTGCTGAGAATTAGTTTAAGTCCAATAGGAACCCAAGTCAATAGGGATAGAGATGTACAGAGAATATGTGATTTTGTATTGACCCATTTAGGCAGGAAGGCTTTCCAGGACCCAGAGACTGCATGGCTGCTTCTCTGCATCATAAATTACCCAAATACAGTAGTGAACTTCTCAAACTTTAGGAGCTGCACCATCAGCCTGGATAACTCAAGAGTGAAAGTCTACTTAAAAGATAGAGATAAAAAATTATCCCAAATGAAACATTAGCCCTTGTTTCTTGATCTCCTCTTGAATCAATCCCCTCCAAAGGGGCTGGTTGGCCAAACCTGGTCCTCTATACCCATCACCTGTGCGTCACTACATACCAGAGTCTAGTTCTTGCTACTGAATTGTGCATATGAGTAGCAGCAACATCATCTGGGAGCTTGTTAGAAATGCAGAAGGTCAAGCTCCCACCAGACCTACAGAACCAAACACTGCAATTCAACAAGATTTCCAGACGATTCCTGCCATATTTACATGTGAGAAGCACTGCTGTAGTTCATGTACTGCATCAACTGGGCAATTTCTTGTTTATCTCCATTCAGACTGTTCATTGAGCAACTAGGATGAGCCAGGCACTGCTTTGTATCTATATTCTCTCATCTTCACAAGGTAGGAATTTTTATTACTCATTTATATATGCTTGAACTGAGACTCAGAGATTTTCACTGTCTCTCCTAAGCAGTCCAGAAGGGATCAGGAGTCTCTTAAGCAAGGCTGTACTCCTCATTTCCAGAACTGAGGCTCCCTTATGGGTTAAGGAAGCAGAGCCCAAAGTCATGGTAGTCTCTCCGAAGAACACCATGACATACAAGATGAATATCACATGAATGAGGAGTATCTTAGCTAGCAGGATATAGCACCAAATTAAATTTTTATTCAAGTGAATAAAAATATTCATTTTTCCTTCATTATGGCCATGGTGCTCCCTGTGGAAGGGTCATAAATAGACAATAGAAAGAACCACTCTCTTAGCCAGAACCAGAGTATGTGTACGTTTCGATAAAGGAAGTCAGGTGTCACACCTTACAATGAGCAGTTTCTTGAATTTCACCCTTAATATCCACCTGTGCCTTGATCACACACTTGGCCTTCTGCTCACACTCACAAGCCAACAAGCTGTGGCAGGTACCAAAGCTTTAGGAAAGATGAGTGAAAAAGTACTTAAAGGTAAGACAATTGTGTTACTTTAATCCTCCCCCACCACCACCACCTCATGATTTGGATGAGACCTCACCTGGCCCATTATAGCAGTCAAGTATTGCGGGGTGCAATATTCTCCTAAAGTTGAGAAGTTCACTACTGTATTTGGGCAATTTATGATGTAGAGAAGCAGCCATGCAGCCTCTTGGTCCTGGAAAGCCTTCCTGCCTAAATAGGTCAATACAAAATCACATTCTCTCTGTACATCTCCATCTCCCCAAAGCAGCCACAGCCATCCATAGACCATTAATGGCAACCAGGTGAGGCAGCCTCCTCCCTCAACTGCTATAGGTGTTAAGTACCTACAGGCCAGGAAGGAGATCTAAACTAGGACATCCCCTCCTCTTTTTTCTCACCTTTCCCAGACTTCCATGCATTCAGTGAGGATGTTTTAAATAAGATAACTTTATTATTCTATTACCATTCATCAAGTGCCTCCTACCTTGGGCTAGACACTGCTCCAGGGGCCAGATTAAATGAGACACCTCTCTGAAAGGTACCGAACCTAACGGAAGCTCTTACAGCCACACCCATCTGGCACACAGATGTGGCAAGCATCGTCATCATCAGAGTCCAGATGCCATCTCTCGCGTTAGTGGGAGTTCACGCCAGCACTTAATGAAGAGAGAATCTAAAAGGAATGGCAATAAAAAAAGGCGAAAGAGATGTCTTACCCTCAGAATATAATAACTGTTCCCTCCACCCTCCTAAGTCCCTTTCACTTTCCATTTTTTCCTCCAGCCATGCCACACATGCTTCCATTCAAGACCCAAACATCCAACGAGCAGGATCTTTGATCGACTCCTTGTTTCCTGCTCTGCTGAGTGAGGGTCCCTTTCATCCCTTACCATCACCCCAGCTCCTGTTCCCTCATAAGGCCAATCCCTCCTGAGTGGACTGTCTTCTCTCTGCTCCCTTCAAATGGTCATCTCCATCTCTCACAAGAGCAACTATCTTATCAGTGGCTGGACAGAGCTCAGGTAAAAACCTTCCATCCTCAGAATCCACGCTCCATCGAAAACACTCTTCTTGCTCATTCTCGGCGCATACATCTTTTCTCCACACTGACATGTCTCCCCAATGAATGGACAGCCTAAGTCTACTGTCACACGGGGACACTGCTAGTTTTTTAATAAGACAATTCTTCATAGTGTCAGGCTATCTCAGGAATCGTAATACATCTGGCAACCCTGGCCTTGATCATTACATTTGAGTAGTACCCCAGTGTTTGTGACAATCAAAACCGACCACATATTTCCAAAAAGAGATGAGCTATGTGAGACTACATGGATGGGGTAATCCTCATTAATTTTATTTTTCAATTGAGTTTGACTACCATATTTTCTTCTCGTTACACTTAACAGTACCCAACTTTATTTGCCTCTTTTATTTCTTCTTCTCCTCCTTCTCCTCCTCTTCCTCCTTCTTTTTGCATTTCATACTTGGTCAATTCCTTTGGTGAATTTCAGCTCATCTTGGTATACTAAGATGGACAAGGAGTTTTGCGTACACTTGGGCTAGCACCTTAAATCCTTGTAGCATTCTGTGGCCAAAAAACAATAGTAACCTATATAAGGGAACTCTAAGGGGAAGGTAAAACACCATGAGATAGGTCATAACTGCTTGGCCAACCATCTCCTCCCATCTTCCAAACCTTTATGAGTCTTGCATTTTGTTTTAATAAGAGTAGCAATCCCTTATCCCCTACTGCTTAAGAGCATGGACTGTGGAATCAGATTGATGAATTCTGACTTAGTCAGCTTGGGCTGCCATAATATACTGCAGAAGGGCTGGTTTAATCCACAGAAGTTTATTTTTCACAGTTCTGGAGGTTGCAAAGTCCAAGATCAGGTTTCTAACAGTGTTTGGGTTCTGATAGCTATCTTCCTTGCTTGCAGATAGCTGCCTTCTCACTATGGCTTCACATAGTCTTTCCTCTGTGGTGAGTGCAAAGAGAGAGAAAAACAGTGAATGAGAAAAACAGCAGGTTCTCTTTTGTCTTTTCCTATAAGGAAATTAATCCCACTATGAAGACTCTACCCTTATGACTTTAAACCTAATTATCTCCCAAAGACCCCATTTCCAAATATCATAACATGGGGGCGGGGGGTGTAGGGTTTTAACATAGTGTTTTGGAGAGATACAAACATTCAGCTCATAACAAATTCAATTCTGGTTCTGCACCTTATAAGCTAAGTGACCTTGGATGAATTAAGTTCTCTCTACCTCATTTTCCTCATCTATAAAATGGGGAACATTTAAAAAAAAAAAACTATCCCATAAGGTTTTTGTGAAGATTAAATGATTTAATAGATGTAATGTGCTTTAAAAATGTTAGTTGTTGTTAACATTATTTCCCAAAGGAATGCTTTATACTTGCAGTACAAACCTATTTTATTCATCTGGCAGTATCCCCACGTTATTCACGTCTACCTCAATGTCTTTGTTCATGTTAGTTTTCTTACCTGGAATGCCCTCTGCTCTTGTAACTATTATTCAAGTGTCTCCTAAAGTTCTATGTCTTCTATATAGTATGCTCTTGAGCATGACCTTCCTGTTGTTGGAGCTTCCATAGTTCTTATGGTCAGTATCATATTTTGGTAGTTAGTACATATGGCACACCACTCATTGTCTAATGATTTAAGTATATGGACATATTCACTTAAAAATTACAATTGAGCACCCACTATATACCAGGAATTAGAGAAATAATGATAAGTAAAACATGGCCCTTGCCCCTAAGTTCCTTGTAAGAGTAGAAAATTCCATTCCTCGAATGCCTCCAGGGTCAGCCCAGAGCCAAGCATGAGGTGAACATTTAAAAATGTACCTGTAACAGTACACCCGGGGATGTCTTTGGAAAACAAACCTTCACCACCCTGCAAGCCCAATTTGTACAGTGTTCAGTCATTACTGTACCTCAGTCTTCATCTTCAGCACCGAAATAACCCCACGTGGAAACCTCATCATTACAACTGCATCAAGAACTTAAAAATGGCAGCTCCTCAGCAGGTGGGGAGACTCGAATCAATCTGGGTATCATGTTTAATCATGTATTTCCTTCCCCAGAAGAAAGTGTCACCATTTGTCTCTTCTCTACAAAGATATCCAGGGCATTAAATCACAAAGGAGAGAAGAGACAAGAGGAGAATGGATTTAGGATCACTTAGTAATTGCCTCAGGGCTCGCACGTAGAATATACAAGAGGAAGGAAAGTGAAGACACAATCACTTTTAATAGTCCTTTGGAAAAACTCCATCCCCAAGTGTCCTTCATTCTTGCTGCTATTTGTTGAAGGTTTGCAAAGCTGACTAAGAGTGTTTTATGCTAATTGGCTTTATCTGACATCTCTTTATCATTTGAAATTAATAGACAGCCTAGTAGATACAAGGTCAATGGAATATCTTCTCAGATTTGCAACTTGGCGTTTTCCCCAAAACACCACTTTCATCTTCATACAAGCGGTCGCGTCTATAAAGTCTTCTAAGAAAGGCATGCTGTCTAATCCCATCAACCCATTTGTGACCCAGTCCAGAGGGAAATTGTAGAAGCTGTTCCGCTCCTCGCTTGCTCCTAAATGCCCAACTGATTTGACATCCTCTTAGCGTGATGGGGAGACAGCAGCCTGATGTGCCAACACCAGGCTACAGCTAGCCCCACAGCAAAGCCCCTTCTTTAACGCTTTGGGATGATGCCACCTGAGAGAAAGAAAACAATGTGAAGTAGAACAAAACTCCACCCCAGGGTACAGAGATGATAGAGGGCATCTCTCTCCCCTTGCTTCTCTCCTTCTAGGAATACAGACTGAGAGGACACTTGGAAAGGAGGGATGAAATGTAAAGACTGGAAAGCCTCTTGACTAAAGGAAGGCTTCTCTGAGCATCTGTGGGGGGCAAGAGGAGAGGAGAGGAGAAAGTAGATAGGGTGACTGTTTTGACCTTCAAGGAAAAGAGGCAAGAGAATCTGCAGGGGTTTTTTGTTGTTGTTGCTGTTGGTTTTTTGTTTTTGTTTTGTTTTTGTTTTTGTTGTTTCTGTTTATCCAACTCAGGTCATAGAAGAGACAGGAGAATTGAGGGAGGTTGGTTGGATGTGAGCCCATGATGGTAATTCCATAGACTCTAAGCTCCAAGAGCTTCAAAGGCTTCGCAGTCTTAAATGGTTTTATCCAAGAACTTAACACACACACTTAAATGGTCTAAAAAATCAAAAGAACAAAACAAAACTCAATATATGTTATATATGTCCTCTCGCTGCATCCCACCCCTAAAATCATCACTATCTTGCATTTGTTTACCACTGCATGCTGTTCCATGCCTTTGCTACATGCTAATTGTTTTGAAAGTTTTTAAAAAAATATATCTTTATTGCTTTCAGAAAAAAAAATGAGAGAGGGAGAGGGAGAAAGCGAGAGAGAGAGAGAGAGAGAGAGAGAGAGAGAGAGAGAGAGAGAGAAATATCAATGATGAGAAAGAATCATTGATCTGCTGCCTCCTGCACGCCCCCCAATAGGGATCAAGCCTGCAACCTGGTCATGTCCTCTGACCAGGAATTGAACTGTGACCTCCTGGTGCATAGGTCTATGTTCAACTAATGAGCCACACTGGCTGAGCTGCTTTGTGTGTTTTTAAATCACACTTACACCTGTATCATGAAAAAAAATAAAGCAAGTTATTCCTCTATCACATAAGGAAATCTGAAAATAGGCCAATCCAGGACTGATATGGTGATTCCCAATAATTTGTTTCATCCTAGCTCATGGCTTCCATTTTAAATGTCATCTAAAGTTTGTTGCTTGAGTTTTACCCATTAAGTTTACATAATGGCAAAAAAAAAAAAAAAAAGGTCATTAGCAGCTAAAGTCCAAGCCATCACTTCCAGTTACAGCTCATTGGCCAGAACTAAATCACATGACCATACAAAGGCACAAAGTCCCCTTTATTCTGCAAAGCAATTTGCTAAGTAATATTGATAATCTTTTACAAAGAAGAAAGTAAAGAATGGTTTAGGCAACTGTAGTCTCTGCAAAGTTTCATGGTCTATATATGTTTCTTTTTGCTTAATTTCATTTCTGTGATTCATCCCGTTACAACTCTGGTCAATTACTTTTCACTGCTATTTCCTTCCTTCCTTCGTTCCTTTTTATTAATGATTAATAGATTTATTGAACAATAATACATATAGTCATCATTGACAGGCTTAATATGAGATGTTAATTTTTTTACTCAATTTTCCTTCCTGGATAAGTGTTTCTTTCCTATCTCTGTCAGTTTTAAAAAACGCAATACCAGAAGACAAGAGACCCAATGCCAACTACAGCTCCTAGGAGTGAGTTCTTGGGAGTGGGTCTAAAATTGGGACAGATATTTTCTGTTCTTGTGTAGGTCCAACGAGTCAAAACAGATCTTCAGTGAGCTCTCGGGAGGTTGGGGTTATTGTACTGAAGCAGGTTCTCCCTTTTAAAAAAATATATATTATATTGATTTTTTACAGAGAGGAAGAGAGAGGGATAGAGAGTTAGAAACATAGATGAGAGAGAATCACCGATCATCTGCCTCCTGCACACCCCTTACTGGGGATGTACCTGCAACTGAGGTACATGCCCTTGACTGGAATCAAACCTGGGACCCTTCAGTCCACAGACCAATGCTCTATCCACTGAGCAAAACTGGTTTCACAGGTTCTCCTTCTTAAGCTGGGATCTTATGGCCACCTTGGTTTGTGCCTTCAGACTTCTGGAGATACGTCATGTCAGCTGGGTCGAGGGTAGGGAGTAAAGTGGCCAGGCGCCAGGCTTGAACTTAGGTTGAGCCTTTCCTTCCCTCTCTTATTCCTTCCTCTGTCCTTCCCTTCCTCCTTCCATCCCTTCCTTCATTTGTCCTTCCTTCCTTCCTTCCTTCCTTCCTTCCTTCCTTCCTTCCTTCCTTCCTCCCTCCCTTCCTTCCTTCTTTCCTTCCTTCCTTCTTTCCTTCTTTTCTTCCTTCCTTCCTTCCCTCCTCCTCCTCCTCCTCCTCCTCCTCCTCCTCCTCCTCCTCCTCCTCCTCCTCCTCCTCCTTCTTCTTCTTCTTCTTCTTCTTCTTCTTCTTCTTCTTCTCTCTCTCTCTCTCATTTTTCTTTCTTGTTTTCTTTCTCTCTCTTTCATTATACCTACCTGAATCTCCAGTTCATTGATCAATAATGAATACAAGTGGTTTAGAGGTCTTTTGGCTTCATTCCTAATTTCAAAGACAATTTTTCTAACATTTCACCAGTTTGAAGTTTGCTGCAGGTTTTCATAAGATTTTGTATTCAGCCCCCTTTTATTTCCCCTTAGCACAAATATTTATGTAGCATGTGCAGCATGAAAGGTGCTAGTTGCTATGAAGTAGACAAAGATATGCAAGACATGATTCCTACCTCAAGAAACTAACAGGATCATTAGTGATATGAAATGCATACAAATAATTTAATACAGACTAAAAGGTGGCAAATGAAAGACAAATCAAGCATGTAGATGCTGCATCATCTCTTTGAAGAATTCGATTCAATAAATATTGGTCCCTACTCTGTACAATGATTAGGGAAGGCTCTATAAGAGGTGATTTGAATCTAAGAAATGTTTCTTAAAATTAAATAAATAAATTCTTGGGTTAGTAGTAGGATGAGTTTGTGTTTAGTACTTTGATTATTTAATGATTTACCTCTAGAAACTCTAAGCTTTTAAGAAGAGGAAAAGGCCAATTTTATCCCCATGATAGAGCTAAACTCTAAAATGTACTATATATATATATATATATATATATATATATATATATATATATATATATGTCAGTATTATGGAAAATAATGTTTCAGCTACAAAGTTATATTTTAGACATAAATTTAAGATGTAATGCTATCTTTACAGAAATGGGGACAAAAAAATGCTGCCCGTAAATAATTGCTTTTAATGCCTTTAAAACTTGATTTGGGGGGTAATTTTGTAGTTAAATTCAATTGAGTAAGCTGCAAGGAAAATATAATCATCCTCTAGGGCTTGGATAAAACCATTTTTTGGTATGTTTTTCTCATTATGAGTAATTACAGGTAAAACTTGATTGTGCCCTCTTTTGAGTATCATTAAAGAAAGTAAATATCCACTTTCCTAAATCATTGTACTTGGCAATGTTACATATGTATTACCACATAAAGAAAAAAAGGACTTCCAATGTTTCCCATACAAAGCATCTATCAATCTTGTTGTTGTTAATATTTTGTCGTTAAAATCTTGACTAGCTGGGTTGTGTGTGAAAAGTGAGAAAAAGCAGAACCTGAATCTCTGGGGGTGAAGTGTAATAAAACTGGAGGGGAAAACACACACAAAGGAATGATGGGAATGATCAACAGTTTCCCACGGCACTAGATGAAGAAAGGCGTCTGAGAAGTGTCCATTCCATTGGGTCAGGAAGAATCTGCTGGTCACCTTACTAAGACCAGTTTCGGTGAAGTGATGGGACTGGGAAGAAAGCCTTGAAAGGTAAAAGGAGGGTGAGAGAGAGGGAGAGGAGGCAGTGAGCACAGACAACTCTTTCCAGCGGTGAGTCTGCGGCTGTATCTCAGATTCCCTATGGGGAGTTGGAGTACCAGAAATCAATGGTTCCCTGATACCAATCATTGATCGATTGCACCCAGTGCATAAAAGAATTGTCACTGCTCCAAATCAAAGTGAGAAAGCTATGGATTGGTAGGGAATGATTCATAAAGCTACATGTATTCGGTGTAAAGAGCAGGCTCTTACTCTGAAATGATGGTTCCCCAGCTCTCGGAGAAGGTGGGGTGGGAATGGAGGTGGGAAAGTTGGAGAAAACACCCTTTCCTGTATAAAATGATGGGGAAAGTAGAAATATTTTGGTGATGGCTGTTTTGTGTGTGTGTTTTTGTTTGTTTGTTTGTTTGTTTGGTAAAAATGTTCTAATTTAGTAAAATTTTAATAGTTGGAGTTGTATATTTCTTTCAATTCTATTGTCTTGGTTTGCTGCTGGCCTAGGATTCCCAAAATCTTTGAATCAGGTTTCTTTACCCAGAAGAGAGATTGCCTTGGATAAACCGTTACCATGGCAAACCTACCTGGGACACCCCGCTTCCTCTCAGGAGCCTGTTTCCTTCTTCCAGAGTCTGCCTCCTCAGCTGCCCTGCCCCGGGGAGCACACAGGTCCCCCAAGGAGGCATGCCTTTGTCTTAGCCCAGCAGCAGGGGGCGGCAGCACAGAGGAGAGCACGACATTAACTCTAGTTGCAGGGCTTCTCACCACCAACTCCGGGCTGCTCCCAACCCTGCACCGTCCTGACCGGGCATCTGACCTACAGCAGCTCTGCCAGGTCTTTTGGAGGTTGTGGTGGGTAAACAATTGTTCTATTTGGACTAGTTCAGTTTGAGATAGCAAGGAACCCCCCCCCCCCCATGGCATTGTGTAGATATATGTCAGGGGTTCAGAGGAGAGGTCTGGGGAGACGTAGGTTTGAGAGTCACCTCCCTACAAATGATCTTCCAAGTGATGGAAATGGGTGAGCTTGCTTAAGACAGAGTGTGATGGAGGAGAAAGGGGGGGAGGCCAGAACTACCTGGATCCCAGCACTGAGAGGCCTGGTGGGGGAGGAGGGCCAGGCAAGCTTCCCTTTTACGGTGAGACGTGTGCTCCCAAGTCTTTACTCCCTGCGACCGCTCTGCTTGGCGAACAGTGCAGAGGACACAGAACCAACAGGAACCGGTCCTGCTCCTCAGACTCCCTCCTCAGGCTCCGAGGGAGTCTCCCCGGGATTCAGCTGCACAAAAAGGCCTCTGTGGCCGCAGCCCCTACCTTCCTCACAAGGTTTGGTGAGAAGTGTCAAGATGGAATTGGGCTCAGGCACAAAGATTTACATTCAAACGCCAGCCATTTTTCGGAGCCTTTCAGAATAGCCCAGGCGCGGCATTTTCGGGCCCTTGGAAATACCAATAATGCAAACGGAATCACAATCATCATTCATATTATTAACAAGCATTTTTTTGAGTAATGCTTTGAGTAAGTGCCTAATAAAGCTTAATAAATAAAAGTAACTCATGTTTATTAAAGAGGAATTACTAGGTCTCCATTCATAAGCTTCAATATCCTGCTTAATGGGTTCCATACAACATAACACAGAAATCCAGTGAATGAGTTATGGAGAAACAGTCCGCAAAAAAAAAAAAAAGAAAAAGAAAATTATATGGTTTCCTCTTTTACTCTTGGTCCCCCTCCATGAAACACCAACGAGGAGCGTAGCCTGAATAGAGCCATTTCTTGTAACAGAATGAAAGCATTAGGGTGACACGGGTTGTATTTTAGCGGACCAGGCCAGGAACATCAAAAGCTTTGTGGTCGGAGCGCGCCCCCTTGTGGAAGGCGTGCGTAAGAGAGGGTGCTGAGGCACCCGTGTTGTGCTCTCCATGGCCCTGAATAAAATGCTTGCTGACCACATTGTGTAAAGAGCTGCGTGAGGAAGCAGGCACTTCATCAAAGGAGGAAATGAGTGCGGCCGGGTGGGAAGGAGAGCCTGGGGCAATTAAGCCTGCAGTCTTGGGTTCTATAGAAAAGTTGAATCATTTATGAGGACTTATATATATATGAAAAAGCCACGGAATGAATTGGACGGTGGTCAAGAAGCGCGGGGCCTCCGGACTCCGGCAGCCTAGGTGCGGGTCTTGGCTCTGGTAGTAGCCTTGTGACTTTAGGGAATCATGTTGCTGTTCTCCAAGCTGCAGTCACCCCCTCTGTAAAGCTTAGGAGGCTCCGCCTGTGGCTGTGGGGCAGGGTTGTCGTTGTGAGAAGCAGATAACATAACGGAGAGAAAGTATTTTGGGTGCAGGGGCTGCTGTACTAAATAGCCGTGACTGTTCCCTGCCTGTGTGTGCATGGAAGGCATTTGCATTTCTGGTTTTAAAATGGCTCCCAGATCCAGACCTTCCCTGACTGCAGCGTTTGGGAGCTCTGTGGCTCAGTGGAAGCTGTGAGACGGGAGGCTTCTGAGCACTTCTGCAGGATACACCGGAGAGGGCCCATCAGCAGCCACGTGCTGCTCTGCCATGGGCACCACCAAAGGTGCCCAGACACAAGCGAGCAGTGTGGCCAATTGGTCTTGACTGCGGCTGATTGAGGTAAGCGCTCAGCCGGGGCTGGGTGGGGGTGGGTGGGTATGTGTTGTGGGGGATTGGGGGGGGGGGGGAAGGAGGAGGGTCAATGTGCTATGAGTGGCAGGTAAAGGCAGAAATGGGAAACCCGCCAGGGCCACAGAAGGGCACAGGGTTCCCGGAGCCCAGAAGAGCGGTACTCCAGGACACAAGAGCACACTCTCAGGGCCCTACCCATTTCCACCTGAGCAGCGACGTGGAGCCAGCGGGCAAACAGAAGAACCGCGGGATAGCTGTGGGAAGTTGCCTGAAGGCTGTTTTAATCAAACAAAAAGGAAGTGTTTGTCTTCTAATTCCCAGAAGTGTGCGGCCAAGCATTCAGGTATTTGAAAATGTCAAGAAGCACTAATGGAACTAAGAACCTGACCCTGGAAGGAGGGCGGGCGGGCGGGCCGAGTGTGCCTTGGGTCCGAGGGCTGAGCTCCTGGCTGCAGGACGTCCTTTAGAACAGGGGTGGGCAAACTTTTTAAAAATATATATTTTATTGATTTTTTACAGAGAGGAAGGGAGAGAGACAGAGAGCTAGAAGTGTCAAGAGAGAAACATTGACCAGCTGCCTCTTGCACACCCCCTACCGGGGATGTGCCTGCAACCAATGTACATGCCCTGGACCGGAATCGAACCCGGGACCTTTCAGTCTGCAGACCGACACTCTACCACTGAGCTAAACCGGTTTCGGCACAGGGGTGGGCAAACTTTTTGACTCGAGGGCCACAATGGGTTCTTAAACTGGACCGGAGGGCTGGAACAAAAGCAACCTGACCATGCTGGCACTCTCATCTTGGGCTGCTGGTGAAGGAGCGGAGGGGAGAGCAAGAGAACCCTCCGCTCTTTGGCTCCACGGGCCGGATAGAACAGCCGAACGGGCCGCATCCGGCCCGCGGGCCGTAGTTTGCCCACGGCTGCTTTAGAAGGAGGCCTCAGGGAGACGTGCTGAGGCCTCTCTGCCGCATCGTTCTCCTTCAGGGAGGGAGTCCCCAAGGTGGATTATGTATTTTTTAAAATATATTTTTATTGATTTCTGAGAAGAAAGGAGACAGGGGGGAGAGAGAGAGAGAAACATCACTGATGAGAGAGAATCACTTTACTGTCTGCCTCCTGCACGCCCCAGCACTAGGATCAAGCCCAAAGCCCGGGCATGTGCCTTGACCAGGAACTGGACCAGAGACCTCTTGATTCCTGGGCCAGTGTTCAACCGCGGAGCCACACCAGTTGGGCTCCAAGTTGGATTATTAAATGCATCTTTTGTCAAATAGCTATCAGATGGGGAATTCCATTTTCATGAACTAACATTTGGAAATTACCTGCCTTTTTCCTCTCTTTAATGACTTATCAGGACTAACCTCTTGTTTTCTCACCTCACACAGTGAGAGCTCCATAAGCTTTGGGAATTAATTCATTCTAATGACTGGTAGAAGATGAACCAAAGCCAGCTTATTGCTTCTCTAACCATTGGTACCCGGCTTCGCTGACGTTCTCTGCAACCAGGCCATCCTCACGGCCTTACTTGGCTGGCTTCTCGGCCTGGGTCCTTCTTTTACTGTCCCCACCGCACTCTCTCTCGCACCCGCCATCCCTCTCCTCATTGGCTTTTTGCAGTTCCCAGCCTGCATACACCTCGGGGTAACTCCCACTTTTGTCTCTTCTTGATCTGGGCCAACAAGTGTTACTTGAGAGGAAAATCCCCCAACAGAGCTATTGGAACCCATCCTTGTGTCTGTGCTCTCCAAGTCTGATCTGGGACGTCAGGGCCGCTTGCAAATCTTTCGTTTCTTATCATTCCCTCGAATTCCTCATGGTGTCTGGGACAGACCTAGTCCTCTCCCCTCCCTGTGAGCCTGGTGTCTGACCAAGGCCCTGCCAGCCTAGCTCCCGCCCCCTCATTGGCACGGCACCCTCCACACCCACTCTGCCCGAGGAGTTATTCTGGAGTCTGTGACTTGTGGGTCAGAGACAGCAAGGCTGGAATCTTTATTTCCCCAAAGCATGGAGCAATGCTAAGCCCTGAACATGGACAGAATCCGGGGGTGTGGGGGGGGTGGGAGGTGGGGGGTGGGGGATTATGGTTTTCTTTCTGTTCGAACTTGTCTAGCATGACTCCCTGACTTCGTTTATCTCATTTGTGTGTGTGTGTGTGTGTGTGTGTGTGTGTGTGTGTGTGTGTGCTGGGGTGAGGGAGCTTTTAGGGAAGGAGGGAGGGCATAACCCGTTTTTCCTGACCAGAACTTGAAAATGAGAAAAGGGCTTTAAGGCCCACCAAATGCCACTGCAGTAAATGTTGGTTTTGATACCGTCGGAGCCCTGAGGTACAAGACGGGAGCACTCGGAGTGGTTATTATTCACATCAGCCGGCGAGGAGCAGCCAGAGCTGCAGCTCAATCAGCTCACACCGCGCATCCCCGCTCCGGATGCCGCTCACGTCACCAGGACCCGCGCCCGCCGCCGCCGCCGCCGCGGCTGAGGCGGTGTCACCGCGAATCAACAAAATATGCGGTTTGATCAGCACATCCCGAGCGCAGATCATTAGACTATGCAGCCCGGGCCCCCAAGTGCATGAAAAATTAACTAACAAGTTTTGTCTCTTGATCCGTCTAATGAGTGAGAAGCCGCCGAACAAGGGTGTCAGACCGCGCAGCCTGGCTGGGGGGGCAGGTGGGGGGGGCAAGGGTGGTGCCAGCACGCCGGCCGCCGGAATTCAATGTCGGAGGGGGCTGATTAGTATTAAGATGTTGTCCAGCCTGTTTCCAGCGGGATGTGGCGAGATGTCGAGCCTTCAGATGTAAATGAAACATTGATCCCTCCTTTCAGGCCTCACTGGGTCTTAATGGGCTCAGCCATGCGCCCGCCCGGCAGCCCCTGCCAACGGCATCCCGCGCGCGTGGGCCGCGTGAGGGGCCGGGGCAGCCTCCTGGACGGAGCTACCTACACCGGCTGACCTGGAAAAGCAGCGAAAGAAAGGGGGGTGGTGGAGTGCTTTAATCAAAGTGTATCAGAGATGCCGCATGCCATTGTGGAAGGAAGGAAGGAAGGAAGGAAGGAAGGAAGGAAGGAAGGAAGGAAGGAAGGAAGGAAGGAAGGAAGGAAGAAAGAAAGAAAGAAAGAAAGAAAGAAAGAAAGAAAGAAAGAAAGAAAGAGAGAGAGAGAGAGAGAGAGAAGAAGAAGAAGAAGAAGAAGAAGAAGAAGAAGAAGAAGAAGAAGAAGAAGGAGAAGGAGAAGGAGAAGGAGAAGGAGAAGGAGAAGGAGAAGGAGAAGGAGAAGGAGAAGGAGAAGGAGAAGAAGAAGAAGGAGGAGGAGGAGGAGGAGGAGAAGGAGGAGGAGGAGGAGGAGGAGGAGGAGGAGGAGGAGGAGGAGGAGAGAGAGGGAGGGAGGGAGGGAGGGAGGGAGGAAGAGAGAAAAAGAAAGAAAGAAAGAAAGAAAGAAAGAAAGAAAGAAAGAAAGAAAGAAAGAAAGAAAGAAAGAAAGAAAGAAAGAAAGAAAGAAAGAAACAGGGTTTCCTAAACCAAGAACGCCCAGCTAGAAAGTTGGTGGAGAATCTGAGTAAATTAAATGCGAGTGGTTGATGATCACCGAGGAGACATTTGAGCTGGGTTGTCACCGGAGGCTGAGGGCCTGCTGTCCCCCAGCGACTGGCGGGATGCTGACGGGGAGGTGGGCAGCCCACTTTTAACGCAGCCACGCATGCCCCCAGTGACTTGGCCCGTGTATAAACGGGGACTTGAGCGCCAGTCTATTAATTCTGCCCTGATAGTTTTTATCTTGGCTGACCGGCTGGCATGGCAGCTGTGGGGGTGTCAGTTTCCCAGGGCATGCGGTTAGCCCCTTCTGTAAGGAGGTGGGCAACGCGAATGTGGCGATCCCACATAACAGGCAGGGCGCACATCCCAATGGGGACATCCCACAGACAAAGGGGGACAGGGCTGCCCGGCAGATGCTGAGGTTGGAGCTGCCGGCTGCCCTTCGGGTGCACATGTTGGGGCAGAGGATTTTTTTTTCTTCATCGTTCTCAATTTGATTAGACTTTTCCAAAGTGTAGCACGTGGGCATACTCAGAATGACTTCTGGTCAAGTGTGGCATATGGACAAACTTTTTAAAATGTTTCTAGTTAGGAGTCTATTTCCATGAATATCAAAATAGAAATAGCACATCAAATTCGTGATTTAACTAATATTATTTCTTAGAGCGAGCTCAAGATGGCAAAAGTGAGTTCAGTGAAAGCAAATTTAAGGACAAATTCTACATGTGTAATAAATGGATATGTCAAAAATCATAAATGGCTGAAGTTTAGGAAAACTGCTCATTGCTGCCATGGGGGCTGGAGCCAGGTCTTCGAGAGAGCCCTCTTTCTTAGATTAATCAGAAAAACGTGAATTTCAAAACTTCATAGTACACAGGTGAAGGGATGAAGGGATCATAAAGCACATCACTGCAGCTAGCTTATTACCTCACCATTCGCAGAGATACAAAGTAAGAAGCCCAGACTCAGAACAGGTTCTGAGGTACCAACACATCAATCAACTGTCATAGAATCATAAAAGGACTCTTTGAATGACCAAAAACTAATTTTCATTTATTGAAGTTCTAATTCAATGGTATCAATATCTATACTAATAAAAGGGTAATATACTAATTAGACCAGGTCAACCAGCCATCTTCCATATGTCTGACTTCCTTCCAGGCAAAGCCATGGTGGTGAGGGCTGAGGCAGAGGCAGTTAGGGGTGATCAAGCCAGCAGAGAAGGGCAATTGGGGGGCAAGATGAAGCCGGCAGGGGAGGGCAGTTGGGGGTGAGATTAGGCTGCCAGGGGAGAGCAGTTAGGGGTGATTAGGAAAGCAGGCAGAGGTTAGGGGTTATCCATCAGGCAGGGGGCAAGGTAGGGGTGATCAGGCCTGCAGGTAGAGGGGTTAGAGGCGATCAGGCAGGCAGGCAGGTGAATGGTAAGGACCCAGTCATCCCAGATTGCGAGAGGGATGTCTGCCAGTTTAGGCCTGATCCCACAGTGCAGTCGGATCTCCCTGAGGGGTCCCAGATTAGAGAGGGTGCAGCCCAGGTGGAGGAATCCCCTCTGTGCACGAATTTCATGCACTGGGCCTCTAGTTTTATTATACAGTACTAGAGGCCCAGTGCACGGATTTGTGCACATTGAAAAGAAATTAATTAGAAGGAATATTTTAGAGGCCTGAGAGGGACCCAGGAGGTTGACCAGCCGGGGGTTGAGGGGTGGAGACTACGGAAGGGCTCCAGGGAGTGTCTGGTCCATCACACCCAGCCCAATTGGCCAGACCCCAGCAGCAAGCTAACCTACTGGTCTGAGCATCTGCCCTCTGGTGGTCAGTGTGTGTCATAGTAACTGGTCAAACAGTCAAATGGTTGGACACTTAGCATATTAGGCTTTTATATGGAGAGATAGCTTGCATTGAAAGCATATATACTATAAACATACATATGACATGCATGCACACATCTGTGTATTTTTAAAATATTAAGACACAGCTATGCCCTCTAGCTACCTTAAGAAGTAGAAAATGACTAGTATTTTGAAGCTGCCATTGTGCTCCCCCAGCTACAACACTGTTGCCTCCCTATTTCACTGAGTTTAAGGCTGATCATTTCCTTGTCTTTCTTTATAGTCTTACTATGTGTGCCTGTACCTCTAAGCAATATATTATCTAATATTTCTTGCCCTTCAAATTTACATTAAAAGATGCATACTATATGAATTACTCTTAACTTGCTTTTTTTCATTCAGGATTATGCTTTTAGTATTGACACATGCTAATATGCATAGAAGTGGTTTATTTATCTTTGCTGCTGTGTAATATTCCACTGACTATGTCACAATAATTTGTCCACTATACTGTTCACTTTTATTATTATGAGCAATGCTGCTTTTATAGGTCTCCTGATGCCCATGGGGAAGAGATTCCCTTGTGTATACACTTAGGAAGAGAATTGCTTGGTCCTAGGTAGGTGCTCTCTCCATTTTATAAGGTATTGTTTGCATTGTTTTCAAAAAAAAAAAGAAAAAGGTTTATTGATTTACACTCTCACTATTTACAATAGCAACAAAAACAAAAATTACTAGATATTTATCTTACACTATATACAAAAATCGACTCAAAATGGATTAAAGACTTAAATGTAAGACCTGAAACGATAAAACTTCTAGAAGAAAACATAGGAGAAAAGCTGCTCGATATTGGTCTTGGCAATTGTTTCTTACATAAACACCGATTACACAGGCAGTAAAAGCAAAAATAGGAAGTGAGACTACGTGGAACTTAAAAGTTTCAGCACAACAAAGGAAACAATAGAATGAAAAGGCCATGTATGGAATGAGAGAAAATATTTGCAAACCATGTATCCAATAAGTAGCTAATATCCAATATATAAAAAACTCAAACAAGTCAATAGGGGGAAAAAAGAAATAATAAACCCAAATTAACCTAATTTTAAAGGGGACAAATATTTCTTAAAAAGAGAGATATATAAATGGCTGCTAGGTAAATGAAAAGATGTTCAACATCACTAATCATCAGAGAAATTCAAATCAAAACCACAAAAAGATATTACCACACACTTATTATGATTGCTATTTAAAAAAAAATAAGCCTCAAAAGATTACAAATGTTGGCAAACATGTGGGAAAATTTGACCCCTTGCACAGGGTTAGCAGGAATATAAAATGGTGCAGCCACTATAAAAAGCAATGTGAAGGTTCCTCAAAAAATTAAAAATAGAATTACCATATGATCCGGCAATTCCACTTCTGGGCATATATCCAAAGGAGTGGAAATCAGGATGGCAAAAAGATATTTTGCGCCCCCACATTCCTTGCGGCATTATTCATAATAGCCAAGATATGGAAACAATCTAAGTGTCCACTGATGGGTGAATGATAAAGGAAATGCAGTATAGACACACAATGAAATATTATTCAACCTTAAAAGAGAAAAAAAAATCCTGCCCTATTCGACAGCATGGATGAACCTGAATGACACTACACAAAGTGAAATAAGCCAGTTACAGAAAAGGAAATACTGCGTGATCCCATTTGTGTGCAATACCTAAAATAGTCAAACTCGTAGAAACAGAGTAGAGTGGTGATTGCAGGGACTAGGGTGGGGGTGGGGAATTATTTAATGGAGACAAACTTTTTATGCAAGGTCAATAACTCTAGAGCGACGAGGTACAGCATAGTTCTTATAGTTAACAATACTGAATTGTGCACTTAAAATTTCTGCTAAGAGAGAAGATCTCATGGTAAGCATTCTTACCACAGAAACAAAACCAACAGCGAAGGGGCACGAGCAAACTTCTGGAGGTGACGCCCAGGTCTATTACTTTGACTGTGATGACAGTTTCATGAAAAGGTGTCTGCATATGTCCAGACTCATCAAATTGTATATGTAAGTATGTACAATTTTTGGTATATCATTTACAGCTTAATGTTATTTTAAAAAGTGTTAGCATGTTTAAAAAGTGCACCACTGCCCTGGCTGGTTTGGCTCAGTTGATGCAGCGTCGGCCTTTGGATTGAGGGGCCTCAGGTTCGATTCTGGTCAAGGGCATGTACCTTGGTTGCGGGCATATCCTCAGTTGGGGAGTGGGGTGCAAGAGGTGGCTGGTTGGTGTTTCTCTCTCATCAATGTTTCTAACTCTCTATCCCTCTCCCTTCCTCTCTGTAAATATATATATTTTAAGTGCACAACTGATTTCTTTATTGAATTAATTTATTGAAAAACATCAAAACGATCTAAATGATTTTGAAAGTATAGCATGCAATGGATAGAAAAAGTTAATAGCATACATACATTCACTCTTCTCAAATGAATTGGAAGTTTTATATTTCAATCAGAATTTAGATAAAGTCTTACATGGAACTTAAAATGTAACTGAAGTTTACATGCAAATACAAAGGGCTAAGATTAGAATAATTTTGAAAGACAAAAAGATGAGTCATCTTGCTCTATCAAATGTGGTTATTAAGACAGTGTGATGTTAGTGCAAAGACAGACTGTGTACTGAAAGAACAAAATATTGGACCCAGAAACAGAACGTCCCCCAGAAGGGAATGTACAGAGGGAGATCACAGTGCAGTCACTTGGGAAGGGATAAACTCCTAAGTAAATGGTCCTCTGACCCCTGATTAACTCTACCACAAAAAATAAAACAGAACCCTACATGCCACCACACACAATAGTTAATTCCTCGTGGATTAAGACTTCAATGCGAAATGAAAAACTTAAAAAAAGTTTTAGGAGGCAGTGAAGAATAAATTTATAATCTCTATGTAGGGAAGGATTTCCTAAACAAGATGCAAAAAGCACGAAACATAAAGAGATTTATAGCTGTGGCTACATTAAACTCAAGATATCAAAAGACATTTAAAAATGTCATAAAGAGCCCAACTGGCATGGCTTAGTGGTTGAGCATTGACCTGTGAACCAGGAGGTCACATTTCAATTCCCGGTTAGGGCACATGCCCGGGTTGTGGGCACATCCCCGGGTTGTAGGGGACATGCAGGAGGCAGCCAATTAATGACTCTCTCATCACTGGTGCTTCTATCTCTCTCTCTCCCTCTCTTTTCCTCTCTGAAATCAATATATATTTAAATGTCATAAAGAGAGTAAAATGCAAACCACAAACTGGGGGACATATTTGATATACATATATCTGGAAAAGAACCCATATCAAAAATACAAATGAAGACTTCTTGTGAATCATTAAGAAAAAAACGATAAATAACCAAATAGAAAAATAGGCAAAAGTGGTAAACAGAAGAACATAGGAATGGTACATAAATATTATGTGATGCTCAAACTCATTGGTTATCAATAAATTGCAACTTTATTTGACAGGGTAAGATAAAACTTTCAAGTCAAGCAATATTATCTGTTTATGATGAAGTAGAATTAACAGAACATTGAGTAATAAATACTGAGTCACAGAATATCTATACACTAGAGGCCCAGTACATGAAAATTCATGCACTGTAGGGGGAGTCCCTCAGCCTGGCCTGCCCCCTCTCACAGTCCAGGAGCCTTCAGGGGTGGGAGGTGACCTGGTGATCAGGGGAAAGTGATGCCCCATCACACCTCTGCTGCTGCCACTGCTGGCAGAGCAAGCCTTAGCGAGCCCTGGTTACCTGAGCCTCGGGCAGCCCTGGGCAGCTGGGCAGCCGACATCCGAGGCTTGCCTGTCTCAGGAGTAAGCTGGGCAGCCACCATCTGAAGTTTTCTTGTCTCAGAAGTAAGCTGGACAGCCGCAATCTGAGGCTTGCCTGCACCTCAGGCCGGCCCTGGGTGTCTGGGGGGGCTGAGGGCAGGTCCGGCCACACTGTGCGCCTGCCACTCCCCCTGCCCCAGTGGGGCTGCTATCTTTTGACTGTGGTCACTACCATCTTTGTGACAGTGTGATGGTCAGTTTGCATATTATCTCTTTAATCGATGGAATCTAAAAGCCCAGCGATCAGAACAGCAGAAGGACCAGAATGACTGGTGGCTATGATGAGTACTGTGGCAGCCAACCAGCCTGATCCAGGCCCTAATTAGCCCCAACAACGCACAGGCCCTCCCCATCACCAACCTGGCCCAAAGGACCCTCATTGGGATGGTCCAGCTGGACCTCATCTGTGCAAGAATTCTTGCACTGGGGCCTCTAGTATACTATATTGTTCAATTACATATCCTAAGTAATAAAAGCCTAATATGCTAATGATATGCTAAGTCTGCTCAACCGCTCATTATGACATGCACTGACCACCAGCCGACAGGCAGTTGACTGGTAGATCAGTCACTATGATGTGCACTGACCACCAGGGAGCGGATGCTTAATGGTCAGTGTGCTCCCCTAGGGGGAGTGCCGCACAGCCAGAAGCCAGGCTCACAGTTAGCAAGCAAAGTGGCAGTGGTGGGAGCTTCTCTCACCTCCGAGGCAGTCAAATGTCCCCCAAGGGCTCCCAGACTGCGAGAGGGTACAGGCTGGGCTGAGGGACCCCCCAATTGCATGAATTCGTGCACTTGGCCTCTAGTATTAAATAAAATATTTAGATAAGTACATGTTATGAAACTATAAGAAAAAGCAAGATAATGATGGTATTGAATTCAAATAGTGCATTATTTCTGGATGGAGAAAGGGAGGGGAAAATCTAACTATAGTTAATGCTAGGTAGTGATTATGAGTGTTGATTTTTATCAGCCTTTAAACTGTATATATAAAAATGCACATAATATACACTCATTTACTATATGTATTATAGAAATCACAATGTAAACAAAGACAAAATCAATTAGACAGCTAACATATATGGCAAAAATGGGGAGGTTTCACTTTATTGGCCAAGTAAGGGTGATTTTATGCCAGAGAGAAAAAGAAGGTATGATTACAATATATGTTCTGTCAAGGGTCCCATTAATTCATTTGGGACACCAGTGTATACATGAGTATTTGGTACCTGGTACATAATAGATATTTGATACAGTTGGTGAAAGAAAGGAGGATAGGAAAGGGAAAGAGAGATGGGGGTAGGGAGAGAGGAAAGGAAAAAGGTAGAGAAGAGATTGGGGAGGGAAGGAGATTGGTTGACCTAGATTTGTGAGTAATTGATTATACATAGTAAATAGATTTTCTGTTGTCTGGAAAGAGTTCTGTCTTATCGGGACTGAGGGAGCGCTCCGTTCTCTCACAGAATTTAGCCCATTGTGTCTTGTGTTACTAATGGTTACCCTGACAGCTCTAGCACACCATGGAGACTTGCTTGTCAAACATTAACTTCTATACCATGTTATAGATTATTTTTCTGATAGAGTAATCACTACGTATGTGGAATGACAGAGCTGCCTGATAGTATTTCATCTAACCCGAAAACATAAGAGATTACCCAGCTATGTAAGGCATAAAAAAAATTCCAAAGGGAATTTTTTCTTTAAAAAAAAGAACACCAAAAAACTCAAGACAGGAAGGGAGGCATTAAGCCTATAACTGAACTCGGATTGAATGTATTTTTTTGTCTTAATTTCATGAGAATTGAGAATTGGGCCAGTGGGCAAATATTTCAGTATATTAATTGCATGCTTAAACTTTCAATTTAAAAGTAAGATGTTGAGGTTGAGTAAATACAAAATAATATCGATAACATATTTTCAAAGTATAAAATGATGGGAAAACCTTGTCTACACAACACACAGCTTTCAAAAACGGAACACTAATGAGATTCTAGAACCACTTCCCCTACCCTCTCCCCTCCACTCCCCATTGCCCCATGCAAAGTACGGCCCATCCTGAATTGTGTTTATAACATCTCACAGTTGTCGTTTATAGTGTTCATAATTGTATATGTTCCTAAATACTAAATTCTTTATTTTTACAGATTTTTAAATTTCATCTAAATATAGTAATACTGCATTTTTCTACTATATCTTGGTTTTCTACCATTCAGCACTCGTTTTTTGAGATTTGTCCATGATTTCATGTACACACCTATAATTTATTCATTTCCATTGCTCTTTATTAGCACATTTATTGCATATCACAATGGGCTTATCAATTTTTCCTGTTGATTGATATTTCAGTTGTTTCCAATTTTTTTTTTGTTACTACATCTCAATGGACTTCCTTGTACACATCTCCTGGTTCCCATGTGCACGGTTCTCGAGAATTAGACCTAGGAGTGAGATTATTGGAGGGGAAGGCATGCACTTCTGAAACTTCACTAGACAGTAATTGTTCTCTATAGCAGCTTCCTAATTTGTGCTGCCACCAGCCTGGATTGGAAGTGTCTGTGGCCCATATCTTCACCTGCCATGGTTGTCACTCTCAGGAGTTAGCATTCGCCACGCCCTCTGATGTGCTGACTTCTATCACACTCTAAACTAACCGCAGATGTGACTCAATCAGTATACAATCTGCACTTAGGTCTGTGCCCCTGATTTGAAGTTAGTGGCCCATGTTGAATTGGACCATGGCCTCATTTGGACATTTACAAAAAAAAAGAGGGCTTCAAGAGAGCAGGTCTGCTGTTTTCTCAATAAAGTGCTGATTGACAAATGTGAGGGGGGGGGAAATCATGATGTTAGTAGCGGAGTGAAATATTGTATTTGGCACTGTTGGGAAATCACCCAAGTTTTGTGGGTTTCTGACTTCGTAACTACAAGATATTTGGATCAAAGTGTACTTACTTTAGGTGACATATGAATTCATAATCCAAGGAAAAAAGCCTCGTAAAAATAACTTAACATTAAATATATCTTGCAAGAGGACCATTTAACTTGGCAAAATATTAATGAAATAAAACACATGGGTTAGATTTCCCTTATAATACACACAGGAATAAAATGTGCTCAGCAAAATATGCTTTGGCTTTTGCTAAACTAGAAACATCTGAAAATAACCTGAGCGATTTCTTTAAACTGCAGCATGTTTCTGGCTTTGTCCACCACTTAATTAAGTGTTGTTTTAATAATGAAGCACATTAGGATGGGGGTTGTACCCAGCCTAACAACCATTCTTTATGGGGTAGTAAAGATAAAGACAATAGTACCGACATAAAAAAAATATTTAATTTCACGGTCTTACCTTCTTAACATATGGTTCATATCAGCCCCACTAGTTATTTTCCCAAATCCCCTTTCGTTAAGAAAGTTAGCCATTGTTTTGTCCTTGAAAATTTAGGTGGAAACCTGTTGTGATGGCTCAAGGATAAAGAAGATAGGTGACAACAGGGGGGTAGGGGGAATGGGGGAAAAAGGACACATAAGTAATACCTTAGTCAATAAAGACATTTTTAAAAAGAAGATAGGTGAGATCTTTCCAGGCAACTGCAATAGCACTGCTCATGCAGAACCCGGTTGTGTACACTGGGGGAGCAATGATTTGAGTTCAGGCATTTTTCAAGGCAAGTCATTGCTTTCTTTATTCCTTGTCTTCACAAAGTGAACTCTTGAACCTTTAGAACTAAGGTTGTAGAAATGATACAAACAGACCCATAAATGCTACCCTAGGACAATCTTGGTGCATGTGTAGATGTACTTCATTATGAAAAATACAATGCATTTTAGACATGAAAACCTAACCGTTTTTAGACTTCCATCACCAGTAAAGATGGCGTAGCTATATCTGACCAACCTGTTAGCTGAGGACAATACAGCCTGGACAAGATAATGTTTTAAGTGTTTGAAATGGGGTAAGGGGTGTATTTCAAGGCATTGGAAAGACAGAAAGAGTAAAGTGTGGTGAGCCAAGGAGTGGAGAATGATGGAGCTGAGGGAGGTGAACCTGGATTTGGGGACTATTTCTTCTATTTTGGGCTTTTGCTGATTTAAAAAGGAACCTGGGCCGAAACCGTTTTGGCTCAGTGGTAGAGCGTCGGTCTGCTGACTGAAAGGTCCCAAGTTCGATTCCAGTCAAGAGCATGTACCTTGGTTGCGGGCACATCCCCAGTAGGGGGTGTACAAGAGGCAGCTGATCCATGATTCTCTCTCATCGATGTTTCTAACTCTCTATCCCTCTCTCTTCCTCTCTGTGAAAAATCAATAAAATATATATATTTTTAAAAAGATATAACTAATGGCAAGGGAGAAGATACAAATGAAGAAATCTATGAATTAGAATTGATAAAACTGTCCTTGTGTAGAGATGATAAGACTGTCTACATCAAGAGACTCTACAGACAAACCTTTAAAATAATAGGATTCAACAAGGCTGTGGATCAATACACAAAAATTATTAAGGTTTCCTCACACAAAAATAACAAAATAAAAATGTAATAGAAGAAACAGAATCACAAAAAGATAAAACAGCAAATAAACTTTAAAGTACCAAGTAAAACAAAAAACTCTAGAAGTATGTTCATGAGCTTCACAAAAAAATTTCCAATTGTTTATTGAAGAACATAAAAGAGCACTAGAATAAGTAGAAATTTTACATTTTCATGAATTTCATAAATCCACATTTGAAAAAACATTAATATTCCCCAAATAATCTATATACAGTGAAATTCATTACAATTCATACAAATCTAATTACAATTCTATTGAAGATCCCATGCTGATGTATGTGAAATGATTAACTGAGTCTAAAATGTATGTGATCAAAGTATTGTAAAGGTCAAAGAATTGCTAAGATAATTTTAAAAAGAAAGAACAAAGAAGGGTGAATCTCTTTATACAATATGAAGACATAAAGCATTAAAAAAGTAAGATCATCAAAACAGCGTAATTTTGGCACAGAGGAAAACAAATAGACCAATGGGACATAATAGAGACTCTTGAAATAGACCCAAACGTATATGTAAACTTGGAATATAACAGATCATATTGGTATCATAAATCATAAATCACTGGTATTATAAATCAATGAGTTAAGAACAAACTAAAAAATTGTGTTAGAAAAATCTGCTATATATTCATATATTTGGCATATAGATATATCTAAAACCAGATTTTTATCTCATAAATAACATAAATTTTGTATTAAAATCAAAGTATGAAAAAATACCTATTTAAAAAAATTTATCTATTTTATGATCTCAGGGTAGGGAAGGCTTTCTGAGATAGAAGTAAAAAGTATAACCCTGGAGTTGTTATGTTTTAAAAGCAAAAACTTCCTGTTTTAATTTACTGCTTTAGTCATAGCCAGTTTGGCTCAGTGGATAGAGCGTCAGCATGTGCACCAAAGGGTTCTGGGTTTGATTACAGTCAAGGGCACATACCTCAGTTGCAGGCTCCGGCCCAGGTCCTAGTTAGGGCTCATGTCAATCAATGTGTTTCTCTCACATGGATATTTCCGTTTGTCTTTCCCACTCTCTCTAAAAAAATTAATGGAGCCCTAGCTAGTTTGGCTCAGTGGATAGAGCATTGGCCTGCAGACCGAAGGTTCAATTCTGGCCAAGTGTACATACCCAGGTTGTGGGCTCAATCCCCAGTAGGGGGGTGTGTAGGAGGCAGCCAATCAATGATTCTCTCTCATTGATATCTCTCTCTCTCTCTCTCTCTCTCTCTCTCACTCTCTCTCTATATATATATATTTCTCTCTCTCTCCCTCTCTCCCTTACTTTCTGAAATCAATAAAAATATATTTTTTAAAAATCAATGGAAAGTCTAAACATACAAAGAAGAAAAATTATGAATATATTCAGAATATAAAATGTGTTTAATTTCATCACTTATCTGGAAAGGCAAATTAGTTCAAAACAGATAGCATTTTCATTAAACAGGTCAAATTAAAGAGTCTTTGTTGAGTGTTGTCAGGTGTGTGACAAAACTGTGCCCCTCTTGTGGGAGTATTGATTGGTACTGACAGTTTAGAGTGTAAGTTGGCAGCGTTTAGTAAAATAAAAACTGTGCATAACCTACAACCCAGCAATTTCACTTTTGGTATGGATCCTAGACAAATTCCTGCAACTGTGCAGCAGGAAACACTTGCAAAGATGTTCCTTTGAGTATGTATTTAACAAACACTCACGTAGCACTTACTACATTCCAGTCTGGCTCTAAGTACTTTACAAATATTATCCCAGATAATACTCATAACAACTCCAGGAGGTAGGTACAATTAATAACCTTGCCTTTTAGTAAAAAATATAAACCCTGACCAATAGGAATAATAATAACAATAATGATGATGATGATGTTAGGATGGTGGCCCAAAGTCAGATGGCTAGTACATAGTAGGACTGGGTGTGAAACCAAGCATCCAAGCTCAAATGGGTTCTTTCAGCCCCAATAATGCAGTAAAATCCTGCACACCATTTATAACTTTATCAGTAGAGGACTAACTGGATGAACAAAATGTGCTATATTCATAGGATGAAATGCTAACTGCCACAATATACATTGATAATCATAAAAGTATAATATGGTAATTATATAGGACAGCTGGACGTCCTTCCTGATGAAGACAAGGCAGTGAGGGCCAAGCCCCTTGAACAAATTTCATGCATTGGGCCTCTAGTCTATATATATTTTGTTATAATTCATACTAGATGCCTGGTGCATGGGGGGCAGGAGTCCCCTAAGCCCAGTCAGCACCCTCTCCAATCTGGGACCCATTGGGGGATTGGGCCTAAACCAGCAGTCGGATATCCCTCCCACAATCCTGGACCACTGGCTCCTAATTGCTCACCTGCCTGCCAGCCTGATTGCCCCTAACTGCCCTCCCTGCCAGTCTGGTTGCCCCTAACTGCACACAGCTGTCAGCCAGGTCATCCTCAACTGCCCCTTCCCTGCCAGCCTGGTCACCCCTTACTGCCCCACCCCTGCCGGCCTGGTCACCCCCAACCACATTCCTGCCCGTCTGGCTGCCCCATGCAGCCTGTTGTTCAATTGTTTGGTCATCCCTCACTAACCCCCCTGCCGGCCTGGTCATAGGCAGCCATCTTGTGAGAGTGTGAGAGTCAATTTGCATATTACCTCTTTATTATATAGGATATGAATAGTTCTCAAAGCATCTTATTGTGAAATAAACTTTGTGAAGCAATTTTATACAATTGGTATTATTTATTTCTATAGGATGCACCAAAGAAACCATCATGGCCTCGAGTTTTCCAGGGAGTTCCAGGAAATTCTGTGTTTTTCTGTGCCCTGTAATGGACTCTTGCAAAGCTGGGTGGCTGAACGCAGAAATGGTGTACCTGAAGGACTGTCACAGGTTTCAGGTAAGAAGAGTTACTTACAGAAAATGAAACAATCCAGGAATTCTCTGTTTATATGTTACTTACCTATTCAAAGTTGCTTTAGAATATGTATATAATTGCCATAAAGGAAGCCCCTTAGTCTGACTTTGTGGTAAAAGAGAATGTTCTTTATTTCAAATTTACCAAAGATGGGGTGAGGCCAGGAGCAGAGGGTGGGAAGGATAAAAATAGAGCTCGATCGTCTGTGAAACTAATTACCCAAAGGAATTTATGAAAATTGTGCATGCATGGATGGATTTCATGGTCAGGTTTATTGAGGTCAAATGGTATGTGGCTAGGAACCACCAAACAAGTCTAGGTGATTAGAATGGAAGTATTTGAGGAACAGAACGTGTAGTTAAGAAGAATTAATTTGGAAAATTCCACTTTCGGGTACACTAAAAGACTATATTCTTTCACAAGCCTTTCTGGCCTCTACTGGTTGTGTATGGAAGCCTGTGGCTGCCATGAAAGGGACTCGTTTGTCATAGCTAGTTCCTAACGAGTCTCCTAACTCATTTCCTTCACAAGGAGCTGCCCTGTGGGCACCCCAAAGAGCCGGCATACAAACTAGGTTTCGCTGATTCTGTTGGGAAGGACTTTTTTAATGGCACTGGAAGACAGCCCATTCTAGAATTACTTTTGCTGGAAAAGAACTGGCTTACAGTAAAGGGTAGGTCATGTCCACATCAGGGGCAGCTGGTTCAAGGGGCCCAAAAGAAGTCACTAAGATTTGCTTTCTTGGTAGCAAAATGGCAAGAGTGGACCAGTCCTCGTATTTTCTTCTTCTGACCAAGGCCAGCAGGAATGACTCTGTCCCACGAAAACCAAACATGCATATCTGTCATGACTCTCATTGGGCTGGAAAGAGTCACACACCTCCTCTAGACTAATCACTATAGTCAGGAGAATGCAATTTCTCTGACTAGCTAAGACCCAATCTGTCTATGTGAGCCAAATCTGCCTCAACATTGTTTCCCAAGAGAAATTTGGGCACAATTTTTATCAGAAGTAGGCTAAGTGGATATTGGGTGGTAAACGCATACAAAATTCCTCTTTACCTTATGAATATGCCTTTTAACTGAGCCAGCACTTTATTTGCATGGCATCCTGTTGCCAATGACACAGAAATATTGGTATTTCCAGTTGTGCACCTTACTCCCCCCACCACACGCACACAGTTTGACTGAAAGCTGGTTAGAATGGCTCACAAATAGTCTATCACTCTATGTAGGCAAAACTTCGGATCAATAAAAGGAGAAAGCCCATGTCATACACTTAAAAGGGGAGAGAGAGCCTCTAGATATAACAACTCATGGGTACCATCAATTACTTTATGCATTCAGGAGTTGAAAATCATTCTTCTCAAAAGAGAGGGATATAAGGAGATATAGGACCGCTGGTAAGGGATTCCTCCTGTATTAAACCAGAAAGAAGAAGTTCTGTATTTGGGTGGTAAAAGGAAGTAAATTAGCAATTGGGATGAGTGCAAGGAGGAACAGTGCCAGCTTGGAAAACTCCCTAGTGCTTCCTTGTTTTTTTAAATAAATCTTTATTGTTCAGATTATTACAATTGTTTCTCCTTTCCCCCCCTCCTCCCATAGCTCCCCTACACCTGGTCCCCACTCCACCCTCTGCCCTTACCTCCTCCCCCTCCACACCCCTGTCCTCATCCATAGGTATATGATTTTTGTCCAGTCTCTTCCTGTACCCCATACAGACATCCTTTTCCCCCTGAGAATTATCAATCCCCTCCCATTCTATGCCTCTGATTCTATTATATTCACCAGTTTATTCTGTTCCTCAGATTTTTAATTCACTTGACTTTTAGATTCACTTGTTGATAGATATCTATTTGTGGTTCATAATTTTTATCTTTACTTTTTTCTTCTTTTTCAAGAACACTTTTTAGCATTTCATATAATACTGGTTTGGTGGTGATCTACTCCTATAGTTTTTTTCTGATGTGTGAAGCTTTTTATCTGCCCTTCAATTCTGAAAGATAACTTTGCTGGGTAGAGTATTCTTGGTGGTAGGTCTTACTATTCATCACTTTTTAGTTCAGTATTTCATCAGCAGTATCAATAGCATACTTAGAATTTTTGCTCCTTTAGCAATTTCTCTGACTAGCTTCTCTCGTGGTATATTATTTCCATCAAATTTGTTTAAATATTATCTCACTTCCCTACTTTCTTCTTTCCATCCCTTCCCAAGCCTTTTTACTGATGCCTGCCTGATTAAAAAAAAAAAAGAAAGAAAGAAAAGAAAAGGAAAAAAAAAAAGGCCCACATCTGATATGAACCTAAAACTTCCTTGATTCCTTAAAGTGGGTTATTCATTAACAGAAGTTAAATGACTGGTTGTTAGGCAAATCTGGTAATTCTTTCCAACGACTGATTTGCTCAGAAAAGCTTCTGTAAATCTCCCGTGGAAATAAGCAAAGCTCTGTGCCAATTGTTAGCTCCAAGCAGAAGTCTGGGAGAGGGGGGAGAAGTTACTCATTTGCCGGATTCCACACGGTGAGTCCAGGGGAGAAGCCAGTGCACCGCAGCCTTGACAAGCAGCACAGGGGAGCTCGGCTGCTGCCCACAGGACTGGGCGGGCCTGGGGCCACTGGGCTGCATCTGAGCGTGGTGGTCCCCGGGGTCCAGACGAACTGCTCTACAGATCAGGCGTTTGCCTTCTCTCTCCTATGATGGCCAGAGTGTCCTGTGCTAAGAGGTATGGCTATCCTCTTTCCTGTCCTTCTGTTCAGCAAAAAAAACAAAAAAGCTAATTAAAGAAAATGCCAGGAGCTTCCGTGAGACAGGGGTGGGCTGTCCTGCGGGAGCTGGGCAAGGAAACTCCCAGGGGCTGGCTGCTTATGCAGATAAAGCACGCTGGGAGTGGTGTGTAGCCTGTATGCGTGCTTTCCAGTTCTATGGGTGAAAAAGCCACCTCCCGGTGGGTTATTAATATCATGTGTTAGGCCGCAGGAGCCGAACATTGTGCTTCTTTGTGCAGTTTTGTTTTACTCCATCATAGTGCAGGCGCGTGTCTATTTCCTACTTTTGTTAACCTGCAGGAACCTTGTGCAAGAGCCTGACCCTGACTTTCAACGAAAATTCAGTAGCATCGTGACACCACTGAGTAGGACAGTCACCCTTACTGATTGTTGTGGCTGTCACTTTCCCCACTGATACTTTAGATATCTTAGAAATCGTAATCAAGTCTAACCGCCTTTTGGTTCTTTTAAACATGTATTTTGTTTGTTCAAATTGCGACAGTAACTGATCACTGGATTTCATGACATTTACAAATGTCTTCGATGTGAAGGATAGAAAAAAAAATACTTAGGGCATTGTTGGACTCGGGCGTGCCGGTATTTGATATATGAAATTTAAGTGTACATACATATACACTGAAACTTGAATTTTCCTTGAAATTTGAGAGTTGGGGTATGCTTTCTGAAAGAAAAAAAAAACCTACAAAATTTGAGTTAAACATTTTCACAAGATGTATAAACAACCATGACCTGCCAAGTTCAGCCTCACGGGTGAAAGTGGATCCCCTATGACATTCTGATGACAGGTCGCACATTCTTGGTTTAGAAAGTTGGTTAGCCTTGAAGATGTTTGCCTCATTCCCCATGAAGAAGAAAAAAATTGTTTCCTATCTATTTCTGTTCCAGCAAGTGGCAATACATATTCCAGTTTAATTATGGTTATTGAGCTCTTGCCTATTTTTTGTGTGCTTATGGTAACAAGCCTGCTGCAAGTTCAGAACTGTATGAGTCCTCGCAGTAGGACCAAGGACCGAGTTCTTTCGCATCCTGTGGAATACCCAGCCTCAGAGGCTCTCAGTGGAAGGGAAGAGCAGCAGCATGTAGTGGCAGTGGAACCCAAGAGCCGGCCCGGGAACAATGGGCATCTTGTGGAAAGGGCTGAGAGTATGTGGCCAATTCCCATGGGAACGCCTGCGGTGCTTTCACACGGTGTGAAAAAGATGCTCCTTGAAAAGAAGCTGTAATCCTTTCTTTCAAGGGAAAATCTATCTGAGAACTTGGTGGAAAGCCTCCAGAACCCAAGTGGGTCTGTGTTAACCAGTGGGGATTTTTAGTAAAAACGAGACTTTTTAAATGCACAAGGGTGTTGTCCAGGGCACAGTGTGAACAAATATGGTTATGCTAGAAAGTGAAGACACCAGGGAACATTTGAATCTGGGCATGGGTGCTAAAGGTTTATTTTGTCAGGATGAGTTGGCTTCCCGAATTTTCCCATATTTCCATTTAGCAGAATCTACTCGTGCATAATAGTGTAAGCCAGCAATGTTTTATTATCATCCATTGAGTGCAGGTCACTCTGAAAAGTCATAAAGAACATTCTCTCTGGTGTCCTGAAGGGAATCTTACACTCCCTTCTCACTGTTACTGTTTGGCCAGAATGCCACAGTAAGGAACAAGGTAAGTTTGCAAAAAACTAAAACAATAGGGACACATTCAAGATAGTTCATGATGGACCCAGATTGAAGATTGAGGGAGAATGCAAGTAAGGATGTAGATATGGCACAAAGTGGAAAACCCGGGCATCTTTCACACTGTGCACTCAGTGTTAGGTGTACAGCAATGCATTAGTTTTTAAGAGGGATGGAATGGGGACAAGTTAACAGAAGCATGGCCTAGAAGGATAATATTTTTAAGGATGCAATTGCTGTCACTTTTTGTGTGGTTGCCATCTGCCAAGGTCTGTGTTAAAGGTTTTATGTAATCTCATCATCTCATCAAACCCACCCACCCCAACAACCCATGCAGATAAGAAACTGAGGCTTGCCCAGGTTTACACTGCAGGCAACGGGATAGCCGAACTCACTTGTATCCAGATTCCCACTTCTTACTGGAGTCCCATAGTGTCCAAGTCTGGACCCTACACTATATAAATATATCTCATTGATTTTTTACAGAGAGGAAGGGAGAGGGATAGAGAGTTAGAAACATTGATGAGAGAGAACTATCGATCAGCTGCCTCCTGCACAACCCCCTCTGGCAATGTGCCCGCAACCAAAGCACTTGCCCTTGACTGGAATCAAACCTGGGACCATTCAGCCAAACTGGTTAGGGCTGGACCCTACACTCCTAAAAATCTAGTGATAAGAACCATTAGGAATAAGTACAGGGTGAAAAAGAATGAATGCTAAAGAAATAGAAATTATCCGTGAAAAGGAGAGATGTTATCGCTATCTTTAAGCCAGAAAAATTACTAATAAAAGAATACACCTGCTCACAGATGGCCAGATTCCCCATTTTTATAAAAGAAATTCTTCAAGGGGACATTTCTCTGTGTTAATGTCATAAAAAATGTAATTGATCACCAAATGTATAGGAAGGTGTATGAGGTCTGGCGCCTATGACCTGGCTTAATAGCAGGTGTGCTGACCACACCTTTGTTGGGGAACACTCTGGAAACAGACAGCCACAGTGCCCACATCTTCGTGATCACACAGATGAATTTATCTACAGTGCAGCTTCCCCTACACTTTACCAGCAGATAGATGATTTGATGTGTAGTAGACTTACTACAGGAACAGGCAAAAGAGGGGTAGAGAATTATATAGTTCAGAACACTTTCAGAAAATGCAGTTAATCATTAAAAGAATCAAAGAGGCTTGCAGTACCTTTTTATCCTCTGGAGTATCAATATGTCAAGCAGGATAAACATTTTCCCTGCAGTATTTAAAGTACAAATTGATATATCTGGTCCAATGGATTTTTATGAAGAACCTTCTAACAAATAAAGTGGAGGAAAGAAGGTACACTAAGTCCTCACTTAACGTCATGGATAGGTTCTTGGAAACGGCAACTTTCAGCAAAAATGAGGTATAACAAAACCAGTTTCTCCCTAGGCTAATTGTCATACACAAGAGTTAAGTTCCTATGACATAGATCTGGCCACAAAAACATACCAAGCTTTGAAATAAAGACCCAAAACACTTCTAACAATAAACATTGAAATAAATGTGAGCTACGCATACATTTAAGAAAGATTAATAAAAACAAGTCAGATCAAAGCATTTATTCCAGTTCAGGGTGCCCATGGCAGCAGCCCCTCCCAGCAGATCAACATGCAAGGCAGGAGGCAGCCTGGAGAGACACCCTTCCACTGGGGGGCGCACTCACACACACACACACACACACACACACACACACACACACCACACACACACTTTCAGTCTGGGACCATGTAGACAAGCCCACTCACCTCATGTACACGTTTTCCTGTGGGAGAAAACCCACATGGACATGGGGAGAACTTGCATACTCCACACAGACAGTGGCGTCCCCGGCGGGGGACTTGAATTCCTTAGTGATCAACGTTGAGGCAAAACGATGTTGAACGAAAGGACATCATTCAGAACCTGCTGTGTGTGTGGATTTTTGTGGAGTAAGTTTGTTCCGCTTATTTGCAACTTCCTGCGTTCTTAAACGTTCAACGGTATTATTAATCTAGAGCAGCAGTATTAATCTCCCCTTGTGCCGCAAGAATGTTTAAAACATGCAATGCCAGGGGGCGCTGACCTCTTTTTCTTTAGCAAATTAAAAAGAAAAAGAAAAAAGGCAACAGCCAGCACAACAATAGCCATCTGGTGTGAATGAAGCAAAATTATTCCTAATTTTTTTGTCAGATCAGCAAAAAATATATACTTTTTGGTGTGCCGCAGAATTTTCCAACCATTAGTTTGCGTTGCCATGAGATGGAAAGGGGTGAACATAGCAGCACCGGAGGCAGAACAAGAGGATCACTTCTTCGGGAGCTGTGGCTCCTACCGGACAAACGCTCAGTGTTTCCACCCCGGAGTGTGAAACCTCTGGAGGGCGGGAGGTGTTAATTAAGTTACAACTCTTTCTTCCCCAGGCTGTGTGACACGGCTCCCCACAGCCCTTCCAGGCACCTGCTGGAGGTCCTGTTGAAACCGTGTTTCCTGCGTGGCTTCTCTCCCCTCCACACACACCCACACCCCCCCCCCATCCTTCCCAGGGAAAGTATAGATTTTCAGGAACACAGGGAGGTTTGTTTTCTCTGTTAAAAAACAAGCCTCCGGGAGCAGGCTTTCTGTTTCGCCCCAGGAAGCAGCACTTCGCTCAGAGGCTCTCTGTCCACTGGGTGAGGTGCAGCCTGTCACCTGACCCGCTCTGGAGCCGCTGCCGGTGGCATCGGGCTGCATTCCTGGGATTCCTCCACCGGGCACTGGCACCGCAATGAGCCACTTCAGGTTCACTGGGCTGAGTGGATTCCGCTCGCTGTGCCCCGGGCGTCCGCTGCCCGAACCCTCCTGCCCAAGCCGACAGCTGAGTAAGAACAAGCGCGCCTTTGGGAGTAGCACGCAGCAGGTAAACTGAGTTTGCCGGGAGAGCTGGGATTCCCCCGACGTGTGGCATGCTGGGGGCAGAGTCGTTTCTCGTTTTGTGGTGTCTGTTTCTCCTTGCAGAAACCTGGCGTGTCCACCAATACCTGCTTAAAAATATGTACTAAGTAAGGAGAATGTGGACTCCGATTAGGCTCCCTGAGATGCTAGAAAGAGGACGTATGCGTGTGAACGTTGGGAGTAAGAAGCAATTCTTGTAAGCCGGATTTTTTTGTAATTCAGAAAGCGCGAGATTTGGAGGCTGACCTACTTGGACGTGAATCTTGGCTCCGGGTAGAAGCGGGGACAGGATGTTTAATCTCTCCAGTCCTGTTTCCTCTTTGGTAATAACATCTACCTGTGTGGTTGATGGGAGAACTAAGAGAGGAAAGTGTCAAGAAAGAGCTTGGTGTATGGGAAGGATCTGAGTGTGTGCTTATATGTGCATGGGTGTGCCCGTGTGCGTGCTTATGTGTGTTCGGTGGGTGCATCTGTGTGCATGCGAATGGGCCATGGGGCAATGCCATCGAGAGGGCTGGTGGGTTCCCCCAGAAGGTGAGGTGGAATTTGAGCTGGCTCTGACTTTCTCTGCCGTGGCAAAGAGACCAGACACTCGAGCGAAACATTGACCCGAGCTGCTGAAAAATAAATAACGTGTCTGGCTGATCCTTATCCAGGAGAGGATGGTGTAGTGTGGCATGTGGGATGCACTTTGAATGAGGACTGGTGGGAAGAGAGGCGTCTGAATAACGATCACACACATGGTCGTGTACACAGCGGTACACGGCCCTGAGCGGGCTTTGTCGTCGTGGCAGGCCAAGTGCCTGCTCCCCCACCCCCACCCCGCCCCCTGACTCTGCAGCTTACCCTCCATCCGCCCCTGGGCTGGCTGTTTTCCTCTCTGAGCATCATTTTCTCATCACATGGAATTGTCATGAGAATGGAGTGACTCGGTCCTTGGGAAGTGCTTGGAGCAGTAGCTGACACATGTGTAACACTAGCTAAGCATCAACTGTTGGTGTCACTGTTTGGCAAAGAACCCTTTTAAGTGTTCGCAGCTTTGGTCTTCAAAATAATCTGATGAGATAGACTAGGCATTGATTAGCGCCAGCTGTGGGCAAACTACGGCCCGCGGGCCGGATCCGGCCCATTGGGCTGTTCTATCCGGCCCTCGGAGCCGAAAGAGCGGAGGGTTCTCTCGCTCTCCCCTCTGCTCCTTCACCAGCAGCCCAAGATGAGAGTGCCAGCATGGTCAGGTTGCTTTTGTTCTGGCCCTCCGGTCCAGTTTAAGAACCCATTGTGGCCCTGGAGTCAAAAAGTTTGCCTGGATTAGCCCCATTTTGCAGATCAAGAAACTGAGGCCCGAGGAAGGGAAAAGCATGAGCCAAATGTCTCATAACCACTAGGTGGCCAGCCTGGGACTTGAACCTCCGATAAGAAGCTGACTTAGTATGAATTCAGGACACATGCATTAAAATGAAGCATATTCTGAAAGGTTTGGCTCAAACACCATTTCCTCCACAAAGCCATGGTCGCCATCTTTCCCTGGGACAGATCTCCCTCCCTTGTACTTCCCGTAACGTTTACAGTACGCAGGAACCTTTTCTCTGGGCCATCGCTGCATTGTAGAATGCTTGGTATAAGTCTCATCCGCCCCTTCCCCACCCTAGATGTGTGAACGTTTTCATGTGCAGCTGTGTGAGGAACAGTAATGCTTGGCACATGATGGACATTCAAGAGTAACAGCTGAAGGTGGAAGTGTGAGTGGGGCTCCGTGCCAGCTGTTCAATGTGGGTGCTCCTCTCTCCCTGCTGGTATTTCTGCGCCGTCTCAGAGCCGGGGCAGCTGAATCTGATTCAGGAAGTGCCAGATATTGACCAAGAAGCTGACTGGTCAAGATAAAGTCATTTCCATCGAATGTCTTATTTTCATGAATATTATTTCTCTGAGACTTTGTCACTATAAACGTCTAAGGGAGGCACAGACCGTGTTAAGGAGAAAATTCATGGGGGCAAAACTGTCCCAATTTTTCTTGTAGATATTTTAATTCACCTTCCCACATTTGCCAGGGTGTAAACTTCTCTGTAGGACCTCACCCCTCTCTCTTTACCCCCCTCCCTAAATCTTCCCTGCCACTCTCCTTCATTTATCTTCCTCTACGCTTCTCTTCCTTCAAGTTCATGCTCACATTCTGTGACTCTCTTGCTCTCTGGTTAGCCTAAACCCTGGAGCACAGACGGGCAGGGATGCAGGGTCAATGTAGGAGGGAAGAGGAGTTCATTTTCTTAAGATTCTACCCACCTCTTCATCCTCAAATGTTACTAATGCTCTGAGGGCCTTTATTCCTAATAACAGCCTCAAAAGGAATCAAGATACCACAATGGTTATGAACTTGGAATTTAGCACTCTGGGCCCAAAATCTAGCTCCCTGGTTTACTAACTGTGTGGCTTGGGCAAGTTATTTAATGTCTTGGCTTTCTCACTGACATATAGTTATTATCAAGGTTATAATCCTCATCTAGTTATCATTGAGGTAAAATGAGTTAATGTTTACAAAGCATCTGGAACAGTATCTGGCACATAGACAAGCATGTGCAGTAGAAGTTCCATGTCGGCAATATTACCCTGGGAATCTCTTCAATGGCCTATGAATTGCATCTTTTAGAATACTACTGAGCATGTATTTGGCTTATATTGAGAGACCATATTGCATAGAAAGTATGTATCTTTAAACTTTAAAGTTGCATTCAGCATATAGAGGTGCTCCCACAGTGATAGCTCAGAAGGGACGTCTCAGATGGCCCAGGAAGCAACAGGCTCCCCTAGACCTTTTCACACTCATTCTGTGAAGCACATGCAGAGTAAAATGATTGGCAGAATTGCCTATTGCTTATATTAAACTAGAGGCCTGGTGCATGAAATTCATGCACTGGGGAGGGGGGGGAGTGTCCCTCAGTCCAGCCTGCACCCTCTCCAATCTGGAACCCCTTGAAGGATATCTGACTGCCCAGTGGGATCGGATCTAAACGGGCAGTCAGACATCCCTTTCACAATCCAGGACTCCTGGCTCCCAACTGCTTGCCTGCCTGCCTTCCTGATTGCCCCTAACCACTTCTGCCTGCCAGCCTGATCACCCCCTAACCACTCCCCTGCCAGCCTGATTGATGTCTAACTGTTTCCCTGCCAGCCTGTTTGCCCCCAACTTCTCTCCTCTGCCAGCCTGGTCATCCCTAACTGCCCTCCCCTGCAGGGTTGATCACCCCCAACTGCCCTCCCTTACAGTCCTGGTCCCACGAAGCTGCCCTCCCTGCTGGCCATCTTGTGGTGGCCATCTTATGTCCACGTGGGGGCAGCCATCTTTGACCACATGGGGGCAGCCATCTTGTGTGTTATAATGATGGTCAATCTGCATATTATTCTTTTATTAAATAGAATAAATCACTGCCATTCTTACTCTCTGTGCATGTGGCTACATTTGTAAGTTACTTGCATTATGTGATTACTCCACTGTAAATCCTGGGGAAAGCAAAGGGGCAATTATCATGATGCCTCAATGCCCATGATATTCTAAGCTTAAATTATTAGCTTAAAGTTAGTAAAACAGCACTGGTACAGTTACCACGGGGCCTTGGTGAAGTCATTCAGCCTCCCTGGCCATTAAATAATGGCTAAGATCTCTGCAGTGCAATTGGTCTGTGATTTTTAATAGGCCCAGAAGGGAGCTCACGAGAATAGTCAGATATTTAATTTGTGCCATTTCCCTACTCTCTTTGGACCGCTAATTAAATGAGAAGAATAGTGGGACTTTATTATTTCTGCTGAGGGAATAGGGGGGATGATTGCCTGATCCCAAAACCCTGCTCTTTCAGCCTGCATTGAAATATTATCTTCAAGATCAATGCTCAAGTTCATGCTCACGTTCTGTCCAGCTTCATCTGGCCACACACTCCTAGGAAGAGTCCTTTATTTCACTGCTACTTGTTCAGGGAGGGTATAAGAATAGGGCAAGTACTGAGGTCATCTTCTGGAGTGAGGGTATAAGAATAGGGCAAGAGGTCACCTTCTAGAGGGAGGGTTCGGGCAGCTTCTGTGGTTAATCTAGCAGAGACGCCCAGACAAGAGGGTAAGTATTGGTTTCCATGTCCAGGAAAAGAGAGGAAACCAGGCAGTGGGTCTATGTTCTTCCTTTCCTTGCCTTGCCCTTTTCTGTCTGGTTTCCATGGGAATCTGTTGGTGGGGCTTTTGGCAAGTGTTGGGCATCTTTGTTACTTATCTACTCCTTTCTCTGTGGCATGGGGAAAAAAAGGAAAAGTACTGTACCTATAAAGAAGAAAAACAAGTGTGGGATTTATGCTGCTTTTTACGGCTGAAGTTAAATTCTGGATAAAGCTAATAATTTTTCCAGGGCTTTTGAGGCCAAAATAAGGAAAGATCTCATATGAAGATATCAGCCGGAATCTGTTAGTCTATGCCAGTGATTTTCAGCCCATGTGCCACAGTAACTTTTAAAACACTCAATACCTGGCTCATTAGTCAGGGGCACTGACCTCTTTTCCCTTAGATTGTTAACAAACAAACAAACAAAAAACAATGACAGCCAACATAATAATAGCTGTCCAGTGTGAATGAGTGAAAATTATACCTCTTTTTTGTAAGATCAGTAAAAAAATATTTTTTTTTGGTATGCTACAGAATTTTAGTAGATAGTCTAAGTATGCCACGAGATGAAAAGGGTTGAAAATCACTTCTCTATGCATATTTCCAAAGGTCTTTTTTTTCTCCCTTCTCTGGGCACCAAGTTCACATTCTGAGGTCATGTTTTTCCACTAATGGCTGCATTGTGTCATTTGTTTCTCTTGCAGAGAGTGTCAAAGAAGACCTCAAAGTCTGGAGAAAAATGATCTTTCAAGGAATACAAAGCATACCTCCTGCTCCATGTTTTTGCCTCACTAACCTCTGCTAACTGGGACACATGGCCCTGGGCCTACAGAAAGCCAACTGACTATCAAACTCCGCACCATGCATCACCTGTTCAGACTGGTCTTGGGACAAAAAGATCTTTCACGAGCCGGGGACCTCTTCTCCTTGGAGGACTCTGAGATCGAAGACAGCCTGACAGAAGCTCTGGAGCAAATTAAAATAATTAGCTCATCTTCCGTAAGTAAACTAATTTTCAGACTAGACCTCCATTCAGACTAGAAAGAATCTATTTTAGAGCCAACTAATTGAATCAGTCCTAGGGGAGAGCATTTTCGTGGGGAAAAGAGGAAGGATCACTGATATGGGTCTCTCTTGACTCTGCTCTGTGGTTTAGTTGGCATCTAAGAAATAGCACCAGCAAAGTCATGGACTTGGGGTCCGCCATGCCGCCTTTGCCCACTCAAGGGAGACCAGAACTCTGGAAATTGCAGACCAGGGTGGGATTCTCACAAAGGGTTTTTCTAAGGGTTATTTCTATATCCTTGGAATGACATGAGGAGGAGAGGGAGCAAATCCAGGGAAAAGCAGACCTGTCAAGCTGCATGCCAGCATTAGTAAACAAAGCAGGTGTGCAGAGGAGGCTGAATAATAGAAGAAGGCAGATGACACCTCCTGCCTTGCAGGTAATATGAGACAAGGACAACCATCACTCTGCTGTCAGAAGTGACAGTTGCCCAGGGCTTGATAACACAGATTCTCTCTGCTTCTATATAATCTCAGGTTTGGTTCTTTTCTTTTCCTTTGCTCCTTTTTCTACATCTCCCTACCCCCGGCATTTAGTTCGCCTCCCTAATTATTAGCCCCCAGTGTGATCAGGAAAATTTAAACTTTCTATCACTCCTCCCATTCCTTTGTTTCTCCTCAATGTCAAGATGATATATTCTGAAAGTACTTCCCCCAAGGGGGTGGATGTGGAGTGCCTGGTGTGCTTTGATCTTGACCTTCCTGATCATGCTTGGACCCTTCATGAGCCTGGTCCCATTTCAGAGGCCAAGGCCACCAAGCTTCCTCTCGAACAGCCTCCCAGCTCAACAGCCTTTGCCAACACGTGGCATGAACACCCACGGGGCAGAGGAAAGAGACAGGACTCAAGCCACAAAATACCGAATTAGCAAATGTGTACACACTTCAGAAATAAAAGCTTTCTTCCATGTTATAAAGAAAAAAAATGTTTGAAGGCCGTGCTAGCAACCAGCTCAGTTTCCTCCTCAAGCTGTCAACATGCTCGCTTGCTGGTGGCCATTAACATGCCACATTCCCCCAGTGACCAGTGAAGTCACTGCCCAAACACGCCTCTTTTCTCAGGTAATGCCTTTGACAGCAATTATGTGTCCACATTTTTTTCCAGAACATTAATCAACTTAGTCTGGCTCGAAACACAAAGTATTCCTGGTACATTTCCACTTTCGGGGTAAGATTTATGTGCTATTTCCAGCAGCCCCATTCATCACACTCCTCTGGAAATAAATTGGGTGAATATGCCACTGATTTTCATCTAATCTAATAATATATGTATATACATTTAATAATATATATACATTTATGTATAGAATATAAACATAGACATTTCTAACAAATATTATCTTATTTATAGTATCTATTGGATACAATAAATACATGGTATACATCCACATTCCCAGAAACCCATTTCCACTAGAGGTCACTGGTGTCAGGGATTTGCTGTGGATGTTTCCTTCACCAATTGCTTTGTCTCACGGATGTTAAATCCATATATTAGGACTGTGAGCTTTGTCTGCCATGTGTCTCACTGTCTCATCAGGGGCACTGTCCATCCTTTGAGCCCTCCAGTCAGCCATCCCACCAGACTCGCAAGTCTACAAGTCAGTAGTTCTCATGTATTCTTCATCTACCAACTTCTTTCATATCTCACTTCTCCCCTGCCTCTATCTGTAACCATGGCATAGAGCAGATGGGTGGCAGAATAAGTATAATCAGTTTATAGAGGGATCATGGGGGTCAATCTAATTTTTAAATTCAACAACCACTCAGATCAACCCAATGTTTACATTTCCCAATCAATCCAAGTTATAAATATAACTATTAGTGGAATTCTTTCTCCCTTTCTGCTCCTTTAAAAGCCAGTTCTGGTTTCATTATTCCTTTAATGATTTCTAGTGACGCTATTCCTTAGTGATTACTTCCTTCTAAAAAGACATAATTGCCCCTTTGCATTATATATTGGCCTCACAGAAAATCATCTACTCATATAACCTCAAGTGCAGTCTCTACATGAGGGAATCCCAAGTCTATGTTTTTAGGCTTGACAGTTCTCCTTAAGCTTCAAGCTCATAGTAATTGATATCCAGGACCTCAAAACCAATATGTCTTAATTCGAAGTTTTCATCTTTAATTTTCCTAGATCTCCAGGTTTGAAACCTGGAGTCACTCTTGACCCCTTTCTCTCACTCTCCTCTTGCCCTGTGAATTATGCAGAAACTGCCATAGAAATGCCGCCTCATCTTCTCCTTCTTTTCCCTTCCTGCTGTCATCACTCTGGCTTAGGCCTTCAAAGCAATGGACCTCTCCCCACTCCCTTGGCCCTGCCTTTCTCTAGTTAATTCTACCAACAACTACCAGATCAAACTGCCTACACCAGATTTTATTATATGTCTCTCCTTTGTTCAAAACCTATCATGATGCCTTAATGCCCATGATATTCTATGACCAATGCCAATGATCCACCATACCTACTCTATGTCTCATTTCACCGTTAGCTGTATTCCATCCTTTATGATCGGTTCTTTCCTAATGACTCTTGGTCTCAGTAATCAATTCCACTTCTCAGTTTCTTGTTAGAAACAAAGAACTAGAAGGGACCTTCTATATCATTGTTCCCATCTTCCTTCCAGAGCAGAAGTTTCTTCTTTAGGATTCCTAACAAGTAGGTGGCCTTTCCTTCTGCACCTTCAAAGATGAGGACATAGTCCTGATTCTCAACCTTCCTTTCATAGACTTCCCCTTTCCATTGCATGCACCCTCGATGGAGCCTTCGGCCAATGTTCCCTACCTTGCATTTGTTTGAAGAGGAAGGGGGAAAGAAGTGGGGACATCTGACCCAAGATGTAACAATTAGAATTTATTTCCCAGTAATTCTAGGTTAAAGGGGGGTGGGGGGATCAGCACAAGGTGATTTATCATGATGATGGTGCTTTCAAGAAACAGTTGTTTGGTTCTTGCTCCTCTATCACCATGTGTGCTTTGGTCACTGCCCTTCCCAGGCTAGAGAGTGCAGCTTTTTCTTCAAATCTGTGAACCACCTTATATCTTATGATTATTTTACTAAGGCTATTTAGACAATTTCTCTTGCTTATTACCACGGAATCCTAACTGACAAAAAAAGAGCCGTTTACTGTTCAAATGGTTAGTGTGTTTCTCCTTTCAGCCAGATAAAATCTTAGTCTTTGTTTTTTTTCTATCAATTGTGCTTCCTTCCCTCTAACAATCAAAAGAACCTAATGTCTGCTCCTACAAGAAAACTTTAAACATATGAAGGTGGGTATCAGCCTCACTTCTGGCTTCTCTCTTCCCAGCTAAACATCCTTAGTGCCCTCATGTTTTCCTATGACAAGGAAGGGGCAGGCCTATCACAGCGAAGGGCTACCTCACCTCACATTTCCAGTCTCAGGTCTGGAAGCTCAATTTTGTCAGTACATGAGAAATGCTATCCAAATCATGCTATCCAAATACAAGACTCAGAAGTATAAATTAGAATGCTGACTTACTGATGTTCGATGTAAAATAAAACTCATGTCAGTTAGAATTCTTGTGTGCTCCATACTGTTCTCTTCAAGTCCATTCACTCAATCTTCCACCGGATAGGTATGTTGTTATTGATTAGATTTCTTCCTCCTCTGTTATAATTACATTTTACTTCTACCTCCCTGAGATTATATTTCACTCACCAGTGAAGTCACCCATTAGCATAGAGCATCTTGGGTGAGTCCAGGACTGGCTAATTCCACTTAAATGCATGGATTTTGCTGTTGTTTAACTCTCAAAGGACAATCCTGTTTTCAAGTTCTTGGAGGATGCCTCATTGTAGCTCCCAGATACTGCCTGAATTCTCAACATTCTGGTTGCCCTCCAGATGGAATCTTCCTAATTTATTAATATAATGTGTCATTGTCCAATATTTGGACCAGTTGCTTAGAACAATTGCTAATATCAGTCAGACACACTGTTTCTAAAATTTCTTTTCAGTAATAACATCATGGGGTTGGCCACATTTATACTGTGATGAGCCAAAATTCTCAGGTTGAATCAAGACGTGTAATTGGATAACTTGAAAACAAAATTTAAGTGAATTATGTCACATTTTAAACCATTGCAATGATATGCTTGTTTTCAGGCCCTTCTTCCAGGATACCCATACCTTTTTAGAAATCAGGATTTTGTCCATATATTAGTTACATTCCTAGCTTTGTAGATCTGAAAACTCAGTAAGTAAGCCTCCAATCCCGAGTCTCTCACAAGCCCTAGCTGGTTTGTCTCTGTGGATAGAGTATTGTGGCCTGCAGACCAAAGAGTCCTGGGTTCAGTGCTGGTCAAAGGCACGTACCTTGGTTACAGGCTTCTCCCTAGCCTGGGCTCTGCTCAGGGCTCATGTAGGAGGCAACCAATTAATATGTTTCTCTCTGTCTTTACCTCTCTCTTCCACTCTCCCTAAAAAAAATCAATGGAGCCCAGTTGGCAAGGCTCAGTGGTTGAGCATCGACCTATTAACCAGGAGGTCATGGTTTGATTCCTGGTCAGGGCACATGCCTTGATTGCAGGTTTAATCCCTAATATGGGGCGTGCAAGAAGCAGCCGATCAATGATTCTCATCACTGATGTTTCTATCTCTCTCTCCCTCTCTGGAATCAATGTTTAAAAATCAATGGAAAAATATCCTCTGGTGAGGATTTACAAAAAAAAAATTTTAATAAATAAATAAAAATCATGATTCTGTCTAATATATTATTTACATTCCTAGCTTTGTAGATCTGAAAACTCAGTAAGCAAGCCTCCAATCTTTCTAGAGTCACTCACAAAATAATTAAAACTTACTAGATTCTATTCTGTGGTTCATGCCCTCTTTTTGTAGTTCATGCTCCCCAAAACACTGATGGAAACTATTTTGTCCTTATTATTTTATTTGAAAGTGTAACTTTGCACTAAAAATTCTCTCCAGTGTGACTTTAAGCTTCACTGTTTCATTTCCAGTCCTTTCTGGAATACCTTTACCTAATAATTACTTCTTCTGCTACCTTGGCTCTCCTCCCAGACTACTTCAGGTGAGATTGTCTCCTTACCCACTCACCCCTTCTCCCACCCCACCCCCACCTTTCCCATGATGTTTACCCAGGCCTAAATGTTCTACCACCTTTCAGTTCTCCTTAATATTTTATAGCAAAAAAAATGTTAGGCACTCAAAAATCACCCAATTTAAGCAATTAGACAACATTTAAAATCACTTGCATAATAACCTCTAATCTATTTCTCCTCCCTTTCCTCCCAAAGCTAATCAATATCCTGATTGTGGCATTCATTTGTGCGTGTTTTTATCTCTTTGCTACATGGTCATGATTAAAAAATCACTTATAGTATTATATTTCATGTTTCTAAGCTTTATATAAATACAATTACAAGCTCAATATCATGATTTTTTAGGTTTAGCTATGTCACTGCATGTAGATCCAATTCATTTGTTTTCAGTGGGATAGAGAATTCCATTGCATGCCTACGCCACAGCTTGTTTATCCATTCTTTGTTTGATGGACTTTTATTATCTAAACAGGGCTACACTGAACATTCTTATGGTTAGCAATTTTGGCAAATGTACTAGTATGTCTAGTGTACACAACTCAGGGTGAAACCACTGGTTTGGAGGTTTTGAATGTTTTCAACTTTCTGATGTCCCACCAAGTTGGTCTCCAAAATGGTTGCACCAATTTACACTCCCATTAGCCATGAATAAGAGTTCCAGTGGCCTCACCAACGCTTGCTTTTAGGAGATTTTTAAAGTTCTTGTCAATTTAAGTGAAACCGAGAGTCTGATTATCATTAAAAATTGTAATCCCCTCATTATTAGTCTAGTTGATCATTTAAAAAGTAAGTTTATTTGCTATTTGTCATTTGGCTTTCCCTCTCCATAAAGCACTTATCTATGATTGAGCTTTGTTTTTCTTCTCATTTTTCTATTGAAATTTTAAAATATATCGTTTTTCTTATTAATTTGAGGGAGGTTTTTTTATATTCTTGTACCAATCCTTTGTCACTTATGCTTCTCTTACTCCAAATGTAGCTTGCATTTCACTTTTTATTATAATAAATATTCATATCTGGTAGGACAAGAATTCCAATCCCTTCTTTAAAATTGCTTTGATTTGGTTTTGTTCTTTAATAATTTTGTATTAGGTTTCTCAAGTTTCATGATTGATTCTGTCATACCTTGATTGGAATTTCATTGTCTATAGATTAATTTGAACAAGATTAACATCTTTATGGCATAATTTTCTTATCTGTAGATCTTGTACACCTACCCATTTATCTAGCACTTCTTAAGTATCTTTCAATAAAGTTTTATTTTTTTCTTAAGAATCTTAAGAGGCTGCCGAAACCGGTTTGGCTCAATGGTAGAGTGTCAGTCTGCGGACTGAAAGGTCCCGGGTTTGATTCTGGTCAAGGGCATGTACATTGGTTGTGGGCACATCCCTGGAAGTGGGTGTGCAAGAGGCAGCTGGTCGATGTTTCTCTCTCATCAACGTTTCTAGCTCTCTATCTCTCTCCCTTCCTCTCTGTAAAATATCAATAAAATATATATTTTCTTAAAAGAATCTTAAGAGGCTTACACATCTTTTTAAAATTTTATAAGTATTATATTTTTAGCTAAAATTATAAATGGCATCCTTTTTAAAAATTATATTTCACAATTTTAAGGTGATTATAACAGAAATGGCATTTGTGTAGTGGTCTTGTATCCAGTAGACTCATTCAGCTCTCTTATTAATCCTAATAATTTGTCCATATTTTTTCTATTTATTCAACAAATAAACTTTGAAAAAAGAAATTATCTTGATGTTAAACATTCTTGTTAATTTTATTGGTCAAATTTATTATATCCTCAATAGATTGATGTTTGCTTGAAATGTCAACTACTAAGATAGATGTTTTAAAATTTCCCACTATAAAATTGTTAATTTCTCCTTGTACTTTTGGCAAGATTGCTTTATGAATCTGGAAACTTTATAATTATCTACATATAAGTTTAGGGTTGCTATTTTTTCCTTGGAGAAATTTTTCTTTTGTTACCATATACTAAGCATTATTATTCTATATGATATAAAACATTTTTTAAAATAAATTAAAACATTTTAGCATTTTCTTGCTTTTGGCCATAAAATTTTATATAAAAAATAAGGAGATAAATACAAGAAACTAAACCAGTATTCTTGCTCTTATCACTTTTGTGTGAAATAGCTTAGGAAATTGTAGCTGACACAATAAACGTGAGATATATAAGAGATATAGTTATAATTCAAAAATATTTCCAAAAAACTATGAGAATGATCTGAAAAATTATCAAAATTATGAAGAGTGGGGCTAACCATTTGGGTACAAAATAAATACAAAGAGACAACTGTAGGTTGACTTAATCAGCAATAACTAAAAGTTCTAATGAGGGGGGGAAAAGACTTTGCTAACAGCCACTACAAAAACATAAAATACACCAGTAAACACTTAAAAGTTTGTGAAGCTTAGATGAAGAAAATAGCTGAATGAATACTGTAAAAGAATTGAGAAATGGAACAAAAAGAGGGCTTTGAGATGACCCTGGTGTATATGAAACAATTATTGAAAATTATTATTCAGTAAACAATGTTGGGAGAACTTGACTAGCTTTTCAGACAATGTGCATATTTGCTTACTTCCATAAATATGAAATAGATTTAAGAGTTAAGTGAATAGCTAAGAGATTAATTTCTAAAATACCAAATGTTAAATGTTTTCACGTATTCCTTAATCTAGAAAAATATGGGTGAAATTTTATGAAACCTTTGATAAGGAAAACTTGAAGTAAAAAGAAAAGCTGCTATAGAAGTTACAGAGGAAGAAAGGAGTTTGTATAAATGAACATTTGCCTGTGCTTGGGGTGTCTCTGCCAAGTATGTGAGCAGTTGGTGATCCTTGTTTCTCTTGGGCAAGGAGATTGGGGTGAGAGGGAGACTACTTATCACTGTGAACTCTTGTATGTATATTTTGAATCTCTGTACCATGTCCATGAATTTCATTTTCAAAAAAAATATTAATAATTTAAACAATTTAAATTTCCCATTTAAAAAGATGAAAATCAATAAAGCCACAAAATGATTGACAGAGTTGAATACTCAGCATGTTAATAAATAGCAAAAAAAAATAAATAAAATCTTAAAGTTCTGAAGCATGGAGACACATTCACAAGCATATGCCAAACGTTGACTTAATATCCTTAATAGAAAAAGATACTGCTCTAAGGGAGGTCCAAAACTAATGAAGTCATCTGAAGAAAAATAGACATCAGACCCAGTGGGCAATTCCTAAAGGAGGAAATACAAATGGCCAATAAACATGGCAAAATATTTAATCTCCCTTCCTATCAAGGAAATTCCAAGTAAAATAGCAATGAGATGTTGTTTTTCACTGATCATATTAGCAAAACTTAAGAATATTTTGCTCTTGCAAAGGCACAATAGGCAGAGCATGTTTTCACTCAGCTGATGAGAGTATAAATCTGTATGGCCTTTTTAGAAAATAATTCTGCAGATTGTATCATGAGTCTTACAAATATTCCTCTCTTTTTCCTCAGAAATGTCCACTTCTGGAGAATCTAGGCTAGAAGTAATCTAGAGTATAGAGAGGGCTTCGTGCTGGCTGCTCGGTAGAGTGTTGTCCTGATGTGCCAACATTGTAGGTTTGGTCCCCTCCCTGGTCAGGGCACATACAAGATTCAACCAAAAAATAAGTGGGACAATAAATCAATGTTGCTCTCTGTGTATCTCCCTTCCTCTGTCTCTCTCAAATCTTAAAAAAAATTTACATTAAAAAAGAGAAAGAGAGAGAGCTTTGTGTGTAAGGTGGTTAATGCAGCAGCAGTGGTAATAGTATAAAAAAGTTTTAGAGCCAGGACTGGTTTGCCTCAGTGGACAGAGCATCGACCTCCGGATTGAAAGGTCCCAGGTTCGATTCTGGTCAAGGGCATGTACCTTGGTTGGGGGCACATCCCCAGTAGGGGGTGTGCAAGAGGCAGCTGATCGATGCTTCTCTCTCATTGATGTTTCTAACTCTCTATCCCTCTCCCTTCCTCTCTGTAAAAAAATCAATAAAAAAATATATTTTTTTAAAGTTGTTAGAAATGGAATTTGCAGTGGGATAGAAAGCCCCATCACTGCCTATCTGATGGCTCACTGTTCTATTATGCTTGCAGTTCTGTCAGTCCACCATGGATATTTCCAACCTAAACCAATGTGCCTGTTTTTCACGTGTAGATGTTTTGAAGGATCATATTTCTCAATAAAGATGATTGGGTAGTTTGAGGGAGAATTAAAACAGAACAACAGCATTGGGAAAAGTTAATATGGATCTGGGAGTTATCTGGATTAAAAAAAAGAAAGACGACATGATGTGTTCTATTGTGTACAGAGAGAGAAAGCTCATGAGAAGTTGGAAGGTAACGTGAAACATTTCACCGAAGTTACTGAAATGTCCGAGCAAAAAATAGTGGACTTAGAAACTGAAATAGCTTGAAGATTAAGCCCACTTGCGAGTGAATAACTAAGTTCCTTTGGACTCTCACTGCTCCCTGTCTGTGTGTCTGTGACACGTGGATCTGCTCCATTTGAGCACATTTCCAACTCTGCCTCTTCCTCAAGAGTCCCGACTTAGCCGAAACTGGTTTGGCTCAGTGGTAGAGCCTCGGTCTGCGGATTGAAAGGTCCCGGGTTCGATTCCGGTCAAGGGCATGTACATTGGTTGTGGGCACATCCCTGTGGGGGGGGGTGTGTGCAAGAGGCAGCTGGTCGATGTTTCTCTCTCATCGATGTTTCTAGCTCTCTATCTCTCTCCCTTCCTCTCTGTAAAATATCAATAAAATATATATATTTTTTTAAAAAGTGTCCCAACTTGGAAGAAGGAGGCCCCAGTGGTATCGGACCTTCCCCTCAGGCACACAGTGTGGCCCACCTGTTTGCTAAATGACTCAGTTTGTGTTTTGTGGGACCTTTGAGGGGTTATTTTCCACAGTATTACTTAAGTGAAGGTTTTCTTCTCAATAGGATTACCAAACCAATAACAATGACCAGGCCGTGGTTGAGATCTGCATCACAAGAATCACCACAGCCATCAGAGAGACAGAGTCCATTGAAAAGCACGCGAAGGCCCTCGTAGGGCTCTGGGACTCCTGCCTGGAGCACAACCTGAGACCTTCCGGGAAAGATGAGGACACCCCCCATGCAAAAATCGCCTCTGATATCATGAGCTGCATTTTACAGGTATGTTGTTGGTATTTAACATCATGCCTTTTTGATGCTGGCTTGGCAGTTTAAGTGAACATGTGATGGCTCTGAACCAAGAGCCAATGTTCTCTAGTGTTTGGATACTGTCAAAGGATACCGCAAACCATCAATAACTAAGCCAGACAGATTGGTCATTAATTAACCAAGAAGGTTCTATGAAGCCCCTGTGAGGAGTTCAAAGGAAAACCACAGCAAGCTCTAATTTGTTGGGAGAGATAAGACACATACATATCTGAAGTTAACAATAAAGCAATGTGACAAGGTTCAAACGAGGGATATTGGAAAATGCAGAAAAGGAGAGACCCCTTTCATCCAAGGAGACCAAAGAGGAAGTGGAGTCTGAGCTGAGGGACAATGAGCTTGGAATATGTGGCGAGAATTGTCATTTTTAAGTGCATTTCTTTTTTTAAAAAAAATTTATCTTTATTTTTGAAAGTATGACAGATGTCCCCCATATTTCCCCACTGACTCCCTCCACTCCACACACCCTGCCCCCAAGCCTTCACCACACTATTGTCAGTGTCCATGGGTTATGCACATATGCTCACAAGTTCTTTGGTTAATCTCTTTTCATTCCTCCACCCCCTCCTTACTTTCCCCCTGAGATTCATCAATCTGTTCCATGCTTCTACATCTCTGGATCTATTTTGTTCATCAATTTATTTCAATTATTCATAATAATAATATTAACCTGTTCTGATCATATTTAAATTCTCTCTTCTGGCATAAATATAAAGTTGGAATTTTGACACAGCCACAAAACAATTGTGTGAGATGGAAATGTTGGGCAAGACACTTAATTTTCTAAGCCATGGTTTGCTCCCCCTAAAATGCAGATGAAGCAACATTGTCTATGTATGACACATTTTATAACCAGTGATGTTGATGGGTGCCTCTCAAAAGAGAATTTTTAAAAATATATTTTATTGATTTTTTTACAGAGAGGAAGGGAGAGGGATAGAAAGCTAGAAATATTGATGAGAGAGAAACATCGACCAGCTGCCTCTTGCACACCCCCTACTGGGGATGTGCCCACAACCAAGGTACATGCCCTTGACCGGAATAGAACCTGGGACCTTTCAGTCTGCAGGCCGATGTTCTATCCACTGAGCCAAACTGGTTTTGGCTCATAAGAGAATTATTGATCAAATAAGTTGGTAAACACTGAATTCAGTCTTTCCCTTTTGATCTATCACATGCTTCATAATATATTAAAGTCTTCAGAAAGTCCTGTGATAAAGAAATCTGGCTAACGGATTAGTATAGCATTTTCCATTGTGATTCAACTATAAGACTTTCTCCTTAGCCCCACCTGAACACAATCCTATATAATAAAGAGGTAATATGCAAATTGCTGTCACTCCAACACACAAGATGGCCTCCCCCGATGTGGACACAAGATGGCTGCCACAAGATGGCCTCAGGGGAGGGCAGTTGTGAGGAACCTGGCTTGAAGGAGAGGGCAGTTGGGGGCAATCAGGCCTGCAGGGGAGGGCAATTAGGGGTGACTGGGCCAGCAGGGGAGGGTAACCAGGCCTGTAGGAGAGGGCAGTTGGGGGGAGGGGAGGGACCTAGGCCTGCAGGGGAGGGCAGTTAGTAGGGAACAGCTCTGCAGGGGAGGGCAGTTGGAGGTGACCAGGCCTGCAGGGGAGGGCAGTTGGTGGCAACCAGGCTGGCAAGGGAGAGCAGTTACGGGTGCCCAGGGCAGCAGGGGAGGGCAGTTAGGAACAATCAGGCCTGCAGGGGAGCAGTTAGGCATTAATCAGGCTGAAAGGGGAATGGTTAAGGGGAAATCAGGCAGGCAGGCAGGCAGGCAAGCAGTTTGGAGCCAGCAGTTCTGGATTGTAAGAAGGATGTTTGACTGCCTGTGTAGGCCCGAGTTGGGATCTGGCCTAAATGGGCAGTTGAACATCCCTCGAGGAGTCCGAGATTAGAAAGAGTGCAGGCTGGGCTGAGGGACACATACGCCCCTCCCCCTGCATGAATTTCCTGCACTGGGCCTCTAGTATATATGAGTAGCCCTCAGAACTTTGGTTCCACTAAGCAAGGTTCAAGAACATCTAATTGTGTTAAAGTGTCTAGCGCTGTGTGTAGCAGCTACTATTAATTTCATTCCTTCTTCTTCTACTTTTTCTCACAGTTGTCTATGCTTAACTGAAGCATATTTTATATTTCACCTTCAGTCCAGGAGGCTGGTGAACTGAACAAAAGATTCTACACACACTGTCACATTGGTTTTCCTGTTTTTTGTGGTGGTTTTTTTTTTTTTTTTTTTTTTTTTTTTTTTTTTAATCTTTAGAGTTAGGGATGGGAGGAGAGGAAATGGGGATTTCATGTATATGATAGATTAATATTTGCTTGGATATAACAACAAAGACCAATTACATGTTCTTCATTGGTTACAATGAATATGTTATTGACATACATCAGGAACATATAATTTTACTCCAAAGTGCCACTCCAAGATCATTCACACAGAAAGCAGCTGCATGCTTCAGCTCTTACTGCCATTTCTATACCATTGGTCTAACACTAGCATAGTGTCACCCACAAACATGAGCCACCGATGCCACATTAAAAAGAAGTGCAAAGACACACATGAAATTGATATGATAATATATTTTCCTTAACTCAATATATCCAAAATATTATTGTTTCAGTATGTAATCAATATAAAAAATAGTGAAATATTTTACTTTTCCATGCTAAGTGTTGTAAATTCGATGTGCGTTTTAGCAGGTCTTTCTTTGGAGGACTCCCCTTTGAGGGGATCAGCAGCTTCATGTGGGTAGTGGCTCCTGAGGTCGCCAGTTCTAGAGAGTCAGGAAGATTTTCTGGATGGAGATCACCTTTATGGACAATAAGCAGGAGTTTCACCAAATAGACAAGGTTGAGTGAGAGGACATTCCAAACAGAAAAACAACAACAACAACAAAAACCAGCTTGTGCAAAAGTTTAGATCTGTGAAATAAGACCAAGGTCAGAAGAGCAGCCTGCTCTTCCAAGTGCCCTAAATTCTAATAAAAAGCCATGTTTCATTCTGCGTAAGGGGTTAGGTCTTCTCCTTCAAAGTTGAAGCAAATGCTTCTGAGAAATAAAAATGCCAAACTCACTGCTGGTCAATGACTCAGTGACTCTGTAAATGAGTTTATAAGATTGTTGAGTGTAGGGACCCAAGGACAAGCAATGGTATTTTTGGAAAGAGATAAAGGGAAGGACAAAGGGATAGGCCTCATGGTTGAGGGGGACAACAGACACCAGCCTGTGAAGACAATGTGGGTACAGGGTGTCCTGGATGTGCCCTTCAGGGAGGCAGAAGGCTTTGTAAAGGACAGTGGGAAACCCTAAAGGCAGACTTGCCTTTCAGCGAAGGTCATGATTTGTCCGGGCCACTTCTGGGGGTGTGACCCCAGAAAGTCAGCCCAGGAAGCACAGCAAGGCTGTGCTCACAGCACTGGCTGTTAGCTTTCATCCAGTTTTAAGGAGAACTAGTTAGCCTGCAATGAATACCAAAAAGATGATTTTTATCCTACTTGTAATTTGGGTTCTTGTGGGAACCGTGTATAAATCCAAATGACTCATATTCTGTTCTCATGTGTGTGTGTGCGCGTGCTTGTGTGTGTGTGTGTGTGTGTGTGTGTGTGTGTGTTGTGTGTGTGTGTTTTCAGTAAAATAAAGAGTAAATCAACTTTCAAAAGTCAGCCTTACATTTTTAGCTTGCACAACAATAAAAAAGAGTGATTTTTCTCTTCATTCACTTCTTCTCCCCAAACAAACAATCCCTGCATCAGGCGAGGGCTCACCACCAGTTCTTTCCGTCCTTGGCTATTTCACTTGATTTTTTTTTCTGGTCATTTCATTGTAATTTCAAATTTAAATATTTTCACTCAAAAACTTTCTGTGTTATTTTCCCCAAAATTGCCTTTTCCTTTATTTTTTAAAAAAATATGTTTTGTTGATTTATTTACAGAGAGGAAGGGAGAGGGATAGAGAGTCAGAAACATCGGTCAGCTGCCTCCTGCACACCCCCTACTGGGGATGTGCCTGCAACCAAGGTACATGCCCTTGACCAAAATAGAACCTGGGACCTTTCAGTCCACAGGCCGACACACTATCCACTGAGCCAAACCAGTTTCGGCCCCAAAATTGGCTTTTTCAAACTTGTTCCTATCTACCCCAAAGGACCATTTTTTATTCCTCTTTTAATGCGTAATTATAGGGAGTGGACAAAAGTGTATTGTACAAATAAGTAATACAATAATTAGTAAGTAATAATAGAAGAATAAACTCTGTGTTTTGTACACTCACAACTGCCAACCTACTTTGGCCAACCCCGTATCGAATTCTTTTTCTTTGTCGCTAAATTTATGAATTTGCCACATTAACCTTAAAATAATATAAAATTCCAGAACTCACCTTTTAGACATTCCTCAATATAAAATTCGTACAGTTGCTCAGCATGTACCTCTGGGTTCTGCTATCTCTTGCCTTGGGTGATATGCTTTTACCAACCCACACTGAGTCCTTAGACAAAGCTCTCAATCTGTCATCTAGAAAATAAAGGATGAACCAGATCACCTTACACTTTGAAATTCTGATTCCCTTAGGACCGTGGTTGGCAAACTCATTAGTCAACAGAGCCAAATATCAACAGTACAACGATTGAAATTGTTTTTTGAGAGCCAAATTTTTAAAACTTAAACTTCTTCTAATGCCACTTCTTCAAAATACACTTGCCCAGGCTGTGGTGTTTTGTGGAAGAGCCACACTCAAGGGGCCAAAGAACCATATGTGGCTCACAAGCCGCAGTTTGTCGACCACGGCCTTAGGAGATGCTGAGAGATAGAATAGCAAAGTGCTTTAGAGCTTGAGGGCCTTAGAGTCAGATGCTCTTGGTCTTACATAAGTGAGAGAAAATTTATTTTATATCTCTAAACTTCTGTGCTGCCAACTGTAAGATGGGCATAACAACTTTGTTGCTCCTGAAGAACATCTTTTATTTAAAAGCCACCTCCCTGTGTGGTCTAGCCACTCTCTGGAAATGCCTATTTTAAATCACATATTTCTATGACCTGGTTTTTATATAGAATTGGCCTATTTCTTTGCCCTCAAAAAGTCATTAAGGGGATGACACCCTCCACATTAGATTCTTGGATAAATACAAACCTGGAGAGGGTTGAAAAAATTAAAATGCACCTCAGGAAGGTTATAACCATTGCCATGGCTGATGTGCTAGAATGAGATTCTAGAGCAGTTGCAGCCTCTTCTCCAAGCAAATCACTTAAGCAACACTGTTGTCACGTTATCTCTGCATTTCATCTCTCTCATCTTTGCTCACCCTGTTGATGAGCCCTATGGAGAGGAAGATTGCCCAAGGAGGTTATCTGGAGGGAAGAATCTGAATAATCCCCAAATTTTATGGTTAGAAAATCAGAAAGGCTCTGTTTTTCCTCTTTAGGAGGACGCCATTGACCATTCTCTTTGATTCCACACGTCAGTTGTCGTATTTCTTCTTCCTCAGTTATGTGGTGTGAAGATTCAAAATCCGCCCCTGACTGGCATTTCATGCAAAGTGCTTTGGATAGTTTTGAGAGCATTTCCAATGCAACTCTTAGGGCAGGACTGGCTATGCTGGTTTAGAAGTTTATCCAGTAGGCAAGCCAGCTCTACCATTTACTTGCAGTGTGATCTTGAGCAAATTTTTTTTTATCCACCATTGTATCATCTGTAAAATGCAGACGATGAGAGTAATTGCCACATAAGTTAGTTGTGAGAATTAAGTGAGTTAGACATTTAAAAAAACATACATAAAGTCTTTAGGATACAGAAAGTGCTGCATGAGTATTGACTTTGGTGTCATCCTACGCATCATCTGCAGAAGACTCTAAAACAGCAACTTCTAAAAGGCTGTTAATTTAATTACTTGTTATTAAACTTGTTCATTGCCTGGGTCCCCTCCTCAAAATATAAGTTCTGGCCGAAACCGGTTTGGCTCACTGGTAGAGCGTCGGTCTGCAGGCTGAAGGGTCTTGGGTTTGATTCCGGTCAAGGGCATGTACCTTGGTTGCGGGTACATCCCCAGTAGGGGTTGTGCAAGAGGCAGCTGGTCGATGTTTCTCTCTCATTGACGTTTCTAGCTCTCTATCTCTCTCCCTTCCTCTCTGTAAAAATATCAATATTATATATATATATATATTCTGTTTTATTCACTAATGTAGTCCCAGCACCTGGGACAAATGAATGGCACATAGTCTGTGCTCAAAACAATATTTTTTGAATGAATGAGTGAGTGAACAAATGAACAAATGGTTTAAGAGACGTGGCAGGTGTCAGGCTTCCATACCAACTGCCCCTCTTTCAGAGTGGGCCCTGGTGCCTATTTCTCAATTAGGGCCCCATGAAACAGTGGCATGAAATGAAAGGAGACTGGGACATCCACCCTCCCCAGGCTCCTGAGACCCGCTCCCATTGTGTGTCAGAAAATGTGCTGGGAAAACTTAGGCATATGTGCCATCTAGATTTTACAAGGCTGTGCTACTAAGAGCCAAGCATATATTTTTTAATGTAAATTCAAATTTAGTTTGACTATCTAATCAATGATGCCAGAGGAATAACCATAAAATAACTATTTTAATAAATGATGTTTGCTCTTTCTTGAGGCTACTCTTTTACGGCTCCTACTTGAAGTTAAGGCCAAAGAGCTTTTTAGTTGCTATCATTTCGGATAAATATCTCTTCTACTTAGCTTTATTCTTTTCAATCTTAAAACACTGGGAAATGTTCCCAAAGTACATTTTCAAGAGGAAAACCGCCACCAAAAGCTCAAATGTGTGCTAATCTCGTTAGGAAATACAATTCTTGGCATCTGTAGAACAAGGGCCTCTTGTTTTGCTTCTCCAGGCAGATATAACTGTCCCTGTGAACATGTCTTTATTTCTGCTCTGAATTTCAGTGACTCTGTTCCCTGAGCACTGGACACTGAGTTGTGTGTAAGATGATACACATACCAGCCTGCTCGCGTCTGCACTGAGGGGCAAGATCTAGCGTAGGCTCTGGCATTAACAGCTGCTGCTAAAGTGGTTTATTTGTCTGGGTATTCATGGGTCTTTCTTGGCATGTGTGCCTGTAGCATTCCTGTGCTCCAAAGAATCCTAGTGATAAAAACCATTTCAAGGGCCTGCGATCGACTGCTTTAGCAGCTCCTTTTGCTTCACCTGAGAGCAAAGCTCAGCTGTCGGAAGGAGGTTGTATAGTACCTGACAGGTTCTAGGACCTGTGTCTGTCCAGCCTTATCTTGGCCTCCCAGCTCCTCACTCAGATCCCATTGCTGTCAGCAGTGCCCCTGGCTTCTTGATACATTAGGAACCGTCTAGACACTGTTTGGAGATTGTGAGCCTTTGGTCACAATTCCTTAGTGTTTACATGAACGATTTGCTCTTTGCTTAATGTTTCCTTTCTCCTATCATTTAAGAAGGAGGAGGGAGGGGAAGGAACAGAAAAATTAAGTGTATTAAAGTTTTTTGTGTGTGTTTTTTTAGTGTGTGTGTGTGTGTGTGTGTGTGTGTGTGTGTGTGTGTGTTAATGATATTATACAGTTTTCATGGAATTTTATACATTTTCCTTGGAACTACATTTTAAAAACTTTTACATCTCCCCACTCCTTTTCTCAAGAACATCTAGAATTATGGTAAAAAGAATATGAACAAATTGGCTAAGACATCATGTTATTTCATTGTTGCTGACAAGTGTCAGTCCATGTCCAAGATGCAAAAACGTTAGTTGCTGATCAGACTGACTTCCCTGGACCTTTCACTGTGCCTGTGTTCACAATTAGTTGGAAACACCCTGAGCTGTACTTCTCAATGCTGCCAATTGTGGTTTCTCAGCAAGTGCAGGGAAAGTGCTTAGAGGCATAATCCTCTAATCATTAGAGTCTAATGGAAGACGTGGGGACCTCTCTAGCTGTAAGTTGTCCTTGGCTAAGGACTCAGAGCGGATAAAGAAGACTTGGGTCTGCAGTTCATTATAGGAGAGCTCTGAGAAGAGTTGTCTGGTTATGTTCTACTCTCAAAATGAGGGCTTTGTCCTGCCATCACAGGGACAAAGATGTGTCACCTAAAAGTTAAATTAGCAAATGTCTACTCAGAATGGAGAAATTGGCAGTCTATGGGGGCAACCCAAGACTGAGATGTTTGGAAAACATCCAATGCTCTAATTAAGGTGATATGAATATAACCATATCACTCAAGGAAACAGGGATAAAATACTATAATTGAGAAAATGCACACATAATTTGGCCTTTCTAAACACTCCATGTCTGAAGGATAAGTCAACAACAAAAGAAGATGCTCAGCATGGGGTCATTGTTTTGGCACATTTCTCCAGCTCTGCCCAGGGGGTAGAGATTGAATCTGATGAACCGGAAAGCTCCAGTCACTAGAGATGGTGATTTGGCTGTAGTGCAGGAATGTTATTTTAGTTAGGTTTCACATGGTCTAGTTCAGTGGTTGGCAAACTGAGAGCCGCGGTTTGCCACTCTGTTGACTAATGAATTTGCCGACCACTGGTCTAGATGAAATACTCCTCAGGATCTTTCTTTGTTCCCATCTGATCTTGTGCACATGAGTGAAAATTCTGGTTAGTAATTTGGTTCCTGATATCTAATAATGTAAAAAGGTAGGTGTGACCTGGGAGACACCCTTATGTGGATGAGTATATTGGTCTGACTGATTATGCACCAGCCTTTTGGAAATCCTTTGGTAAAAGTTAGCATCAGTGGATCCGAGAATTCCGTGTGGCTGATCACGCACACACCCAGAATTCCAAAGCTAACATGAGGGGAACTGCCAGCCTCTCATGGAGGCCTCATAGTTCATCCATCATACCAGTATAGCCTAGTCCAGGCGTGGGCAAACTATGGCCCGCAGGCCAAATCCGGCCCGTTTGGCTGTTCTATCCGGCTCTGGAGGAGCCGAAAGAGCGGGCCGTACCCTTTTATGTAATGATGTTTACTTTGAATTTATATTAGTTCACACAAACACTCCATCCATGCTTTTGTTCCGGCCCTCCGGTCCAGTTTAAGAACTCATTGTGGCCTTTGAGTCAAAAAGTTTACCTACCCCTGGCCTAGTCCAATCAGGCCCAATTAAATTCACCAAGAGGGGAGACACTAGATAAAGGCAGAGCCTAGTATCAGAGAAGTAAGGCTGCTGGCCATGGTCTTGATAGTTATATAGTGTTGGGACAGAGATCCAGTAAGTAAAACTACTAAATAGGCATGATTTGTCACCAAGGAACAGTGTCAGAGCATTCAGCATGGCTGACTTCATGGTGGAATGTCAGATTATGTTGTTGAATATCTATTGTCTCTGTTCAGAAGTCAGATTGACCATTGAGTCTGAAAAATGGGTGAAACTACAAGAAGAGATTAAGGGTTTAGCAGGTCTATTTTTGTTTCTAGGGACTAGGTGGGGGGGGGGGAGAAAAAAAAAAAAGATTAGCACAAGAGACTTAACTGGTTCACTTTAAAAGGTTTAGGGCTAGAACTGGCCTAAGGTACAGCCTAATGCATGGGGCTCAAATGATGTCATCCAGGACCTGGGGTTTTTTTGTCTCTCTGATAGGACCATATTACTTTGAATGTCAAACAAATCCTCTCCTTCTGGGGTCACAAGATGGTAGCGGCTACTCCACTATGCATTCTCAATACCTTGAACCCTTCAGAAAATAGAATCTGTTTCATAGAGTCCTTAATGGCTCCTTAATTATAATGGAATAACTTACTCATCCCTGAACCCATCATTTGGACCAGGAAAATGTAAATCTCTGACCAGTGTCTGAGTCATTTGACCATCCTTGAAGTCAAGGGCAGGATTTCTTCATTATAAGTAATTGAAATGATGGCTGTAGAAGCTGGAATCTGCTAAGACGTGTGAATCAACTCACCTGTCCAGCCAACCACCTGTGAAAATGAATGGCCCTGGGGTGTTGAGCTCACACTGGACCTTCACTGTCCATGGGTGATGCCAGCAAGAAGGAAGAGGACACCCCTCCCCCTTTCCTATCACATTATCTTCTCAATGACAACTATAACATGTTTTTCATTAGTCAAATATTTATTGAACATCTGCCAGAAACCCAGAATTGTGGGAGGTGTTAGAGGGGATAATTCAATGTGGAAAGATGTAGCACTTTTAATGTTAACAGTTTGAGAAAAACAACCACTTTTATTTCTAATATAATATGAAGTCAGCTTCCCAAAGACATTGTGCACTGTCCACATTTTGCTTTATATTTACCCTAAGGGGTAGAATGGTCAGAATGGTTGATGGTAGTAAAGACATACCATTCACTTTTAAGAAAATAACTTGTATTTTTAAATATTATTCTCAAATTAGATAATTAAATGCTGATAAAATTATTATGTGTAAGGTACTGATGTTCAATGACAAAGTAAATCAAGAAGATAATTATCTTAGGATCAAATTTCCTTTATATTTTAATCTTCTGTTCATTCATTTTTTTTCTCTTCTGAATTTCACTAACTAAAACTTCAGTTTTTAAGATACAGTTAGAAAGCAATTTCTTCAGCATCAATCTGATATTACTCTCTCATCAATGACTCCTGATCATCCTAACAATGATCAATTAGGAATTAATTCCTCTCATCATTATACCCATCTACCTCTGCAGTCCCTTCTCTCACCTCCCAATTTTTCCACATGTACCACACTTCAGCCATACTGAACGATTTACAGTTACCCAAATGCATAACCTCTCTCAGCCCATTGCCTGCAGGTGTGCTTTTCCTTCTGCTCATACTTTTTCTTGCTACCACCCAGCCATCTCTTATTCATCTACTAGATCTCAACTAAGATGACATCACCCCCTCCATGAAGTCTTTCCAGACACCACCTGCAACACTGGGTTAGGTGCTCCTTCTTTGCTTCATTAGTATCTTGCACTTTGCCTATCATGACTCTCATTAGCCTATGCCTGTGGTCGGCAAACTGCGGCTCGCAAGCCACATGGGGCTCTTTGGCCCTTTGAGTGTGGCTCTTCCAGAAAATACCACGGCCTGGGAGAGTCTACTTTGAAGAAGTGGCATTAGAAGTTTAAGTTTAAAAAATTTGGCTCTCAAAAGAAATTTCAATCATTGTACTATTGATATTTGGCTCTGTTGACTAATAAGTTTGCCGACCACTGGCCTATGGTAAGTATTGCCTGTTTGTCCTTAAGTCTCCCTAATAAGGACAAGAGTTCCCAAATTCAACGAAAGCATTGAGGAGGCCTTTGTTTTAATGCCTGCACTTTGAGAGCTTAGCTCAAGAAATATTTCTTGGATGAATAAATAAATAATGAGCCTCTTGCCATATGTTGTTTTCTTGCATTTCCTCAGAACTACAACCGGCCCCCTGTGATGGCACTAGCCATCCCCATTGCAGTGAAATTCCTCCACAGAAGCAACAAGGAACTGTGCAGGAATATGTCCAACTACCTGTCCCTGGCTGCCATCACCAAGGCGGATCTCCTGGCTGATCACACAGAAGTGATAGTGAAGAGCATACTCCAAGGTAGGGTGTGAAGGCTGAGCGTGGGGACATGTGTTAGGAATCGTTTAAAAGTGTTTTCAGTGTGCGGAAAGTGAGAGCCAGAGCACTCAGAGGTTCCTTAGAGTGCTTTACCACTAGTTGACTTGTGAACATGGGTAAGGTTACATGGCCTGGCTGCATCTGTGTCTCTTCACTAGGCAGGTGAATTACTTGGGCTCATTAGATACGTTGTAAGCTTCCATGTCCACATTTTGGAAAACAGTTGTTTTCTATGCTTCTGCTCACCTTGTCCATCTACTGACCATGGTAGACCTGTCTGTCTGTACTGTTCTTGGTGGCAGATGAAAAACCACTTCTTCCTTTGGTCTCCAAAAGCAAGAAACGTTAGCTAAAATGCACCAGGAAATGTGTAAAGACTTCTTAAAAGTGAACATTATCGGGGGTTGATTTGTGTTAAATGCTATCACAAAAACTCAAACCAGGACACCTCTGTTCACTGTTTTACATTTGAATGAAAGCAATCAAGTTTAGTCCAGTCAAAATATTGTCTTTGTCTTGTGTTTTATCCTTTGCTCTCAGATCTATCAGAAACCATGTTCATTTTTGTTTGTTTGTTTGTTTGTTTTAATTTGGAATAAGAGAAGAACATATGGAATTATTTGATATGCACTAAATTGTCCCCCGTGCCCATTGATAAAACTGTGTGAAGTCCATGAGTATCTTGGCCTACACATCCCTTCCTACATGTTCATGTTGAATGTCAACCCCCGGCAAAATGCTTCCAGGAAAAGTATTTCCCAGAGTCCCCAAGGGCGTCCTGCATGTGCTCTCTTTCTGCGGTGCCCAGCCAGGCCACAAGCCTCTGCTGCTGGCCTCTCCATGCTTCCCGACAGGGCCTGCAGTGGTGGTGTCCACTGCCACCACCCTGAGCCCAGCCAACTCCGTGGCTGCTGCCATCAAGGCCCCAGGAACAGACTCCATCCCACACTGCCCTGCCTGTCTGTCCTTTTGTGCTGCTCCTCTTCAAGGTCAGGAGGCACCAGTCCTCAGTCCACTAATTCCATGTGGCAAGATCGGGGAGATCAGCCATCTTTCTCCTTGGTGTCACATTTTGGTGGAGAGGCCCCAGAGCAGGGTTGATTGGCCCTCCGTGCCAAACTGTGTGACCGAGTCAATAGACTGATCAACAGACAGTTCTGTTTTGTCTAAAACTGTCTCTTCTCTGGGCTCCACTATGGACCCAAGAGCTGGGCTAGCAAAATTATTAGTTCTCCAGTTCTCAAAATGCCTATCACCCACCAAGGACTGAGGTTCTATTTGTTGTACCAGACATTCCTAAGAAGAGTTTTTAGGACCCCCCCCCTCACACACACCCTCCCAGACATCTGACCAGTTATCCCATTGGTCTGTCAGGTGTCCAGATATGTCTGAACCACAGCCACACCAGTGGAAGTTTATCACCCTCCCTGTGCTCCCCTCTAAAGATTTGTCATTGATATTACTAGTCAGTATCATTCTCTTGGCCACAGGATTGAATGCTAATTTCACTTTGAGCATATTAAATGCACTCAAGGCCCAGAAAAGCAATTATGTGTGTGTGTGTGTGTGTGTGTGTGTGTGTGTGTTTACCACCTTGGTTATATATTTGGAACATATTTTATAGGAATTAAAAACATTTATAAACCACACACATTTTAAGTCCATTGATAGTTAGACTTGTAAGTAACTGAATATATGAAAAAAAAATTTTTGAATTGTCTCTTTGTAGCTGCCAAAAACTTAGGTCATGTATTTGAGTGTTGTTTTTTTTTTTCTTCTTCTTCCTGACTTGAAATGCACTTTCAAGGACAAAAAAAAAAAAAATCTTTTGAAATGCAAAATATACTTTTCTAATTGACTGCAAGTATTTGAAATAAACAAATGACTTGGTTTATTTGATCTGGAACAACAAAAATTACCATAAAACAAATGATAATTTGACCTAAAAAACTGGGACTACATATTTCAGGGTTTAGATTTTTTTAGGACAGATATGTCTGTAAACTCCACCATGACTCACATGTGCACATCAAACTTTGAGCTTCAAAGCAGAAGTGATCTTGCTGTCTCTGAGAAGTAAGTTCTCTGCTCTTCAAGTGTTTGTTGTATATCTACCTTAGGGACATCAGAAAGATTTTTTTTTCTTTACTTACTAGTGGTGCATGAAATTTGTGCACAGGGGGGTTCCCTCAGCCCTGCACCCTCTCCAATCAGGGACCCCTTTGAGGATGTCTGACTGCTGGTTTAGGCCCGATATATGTGTGTGTGTGTGTGTGTGTGTGTGTGTGTGTGTATAATATTAGAAGTACTTTTTTAAAGTTGGGAATGAGAAAAGAATGCCACTAAATCTACTTCCATTTACTATGGCACTTTATAATCCTGATTATGAGAATTAGAAAGAAAGTGACAATTATTATTTCTAAGAAATGTGACTACCTATAGCAGAAAATCTAAAAACTCCCTTGTCAATTCTTGGGGCAGAATAAGAGAAATTTCAATGAAGTTGCTGAAAAAGAGATAAACTTATAGAAACCAGTTGTTTTCCTGTACACCAGTAATAACAAAGTTAAAATGTAACATTAGAAATATTAAATTAAGAAAATAAAAGAGACCTGGAGAAAAAGATGTTTGAGTTTCAGAAATAAGTAATAAAACTTTGTCGAAAGTAATTAAATAAAAATAGGCAAATAGAGCAATAAACCATGTTCATGGATGGGGCAACTTGATATAGCAAATGTCAATTTTCTCTAAATTAATCCATTAATACAATGAAGTAAAATCCCCTCAAAGATGTCCATGACAAATGACAAACTGATTTTAAAATCACAAGATGCACTGGAATAGGTATCCAAAGCAATTTTTGCAGAAGATGGGAGAGTTTGGGGGCGGGGTTAGAGGAAGCCAATAACTTCCAGTTATCAAGACATTGTAAAGTCATAATACAGACAGTCCCTGACTTTACCAGTGAATGTGGAACACGTTTGGTAGAAAAAAAAACTTGAACTTTTAACTTTCATCTTTTCCTGGGCTAGCCGTATGCAGTACAACACTCTCCTGACGCTGGGCAGGGGCTGTAAACCGCAGCTTCAAGTCAGGCATGAGAATGTGAGAAGAAATCACTGATACCCGACAGGAGCTTATGTTGCCAGTGTTATTTTGGATCTTGTGTTTTGTGTTTTCAAGTACCATCATGTCTACAAAATTTCCATTTGTCTCCTGCTTCTACTGAAAAGAGGAAGGCAATTACTCTTGAGATGAAAAATCAACATAATTGCCCAACTGTATCTAATGGTAGCGTTCTGATTACACTTAAGGAAGGCTAGGCTAAGCTATAGCATTCAGTAGGTTAGGAGTATTAAATGCATTTTGACTTATGATAGTTTCAATTTATGGTGAGCTTATCATGACATAAACCCTTCATTAGTCAAAAAAGAATCTATAATTAAAATGGTGTGGCTCTGGTGCAATGACAGGCTAATAGCCCATGGAATAGAATAAAGAGGCAAACTATGCATCTATGCATATATGGGAATTTCAGATGGCAGTGGAATCTTTATAATGGATAGGATAGACTACTCAATATATGGTTCTGGGACAACAGTCGATATCACAGCATGCCTGGATTAATTTCATGTAGAATAAAGACCTAAATATAGAAGAAAAAACCCAAAACTTTAAATCTCTCCTTTTGTAAAATGAAAAGTCTATTCATGATTTTTTTTAAAAAAGTCTTTCAGCAAACTAGCAATAGAAGGAAACATTCTTAGTCTAATAAAGGATACCTATGAAAAACCTATGACTAAAATTATCCTTAAGGAGGAAATAGAGGATATTTTCCTTTTAACTAAAAAATAAGGTAAGGATGACAGTTGGGCAATGAATTTGTTTCTTGCTTAAGTCATATCAGAGGTAACTTCATGTTTTGTAGCATCAGAGCCTTTTCAGCACAGGAGAATGTCTTTCTGTGGTCCTGAGTAATTCTCCAAACATGTTCTTTGTCCTGTGAAGATGCTCTGTGGAACCTGCCCGGTATTGGATTATAAAAGCATAACTAATGCTTATCTTTCACCCAAGATGAGAATATGATTGGAAACCCCTAAAACTGGGGTCTCTCCCTTCTAAGGGATTATGTGAGGGCCTTTGATTTGGAACTCTGTGATGCAATGCACCCAACTGGTATCAAAACTAAAGCAGTGATGTCCCTTCCTTTGCATTTCTGAATCTGTGGTCATAGTAAGGAAATACTCTATATTTCTGTCCATAGGCCTTTTACATCGTCCGCTGGCACAAGTAACAAGATGACCTCAAATTTTTTGAGACTTAAGTAGAAAGTCTTTGGAATGAAAATATAATATTGTCTCAGCAGGAGTTCAAATTCCTTTGTCATTGGCAATAGCCTAAAAAAAACTGTCTAGTTAATTATGATTAAACCACTTCATTTTTTTTCTCGATGTCAGAGGAAATTCAAAGCATTGATTAGTGAGCTGTCTCAGAAGAAATGGAGATAGCAAATTGACACGCCCCCTTGCCATTTTTAATGGCAGTAACAACCTGTGCCACCCAGGGTAGATGTGACCTTAAATAGATAAAGCAGATATATTTTTCCCAATGTCCTATTTTTCCCCATGTTCATCATGGTTACTATGATTCCTCTTAATATCATCATCCTTGTTATTATCATTAACAATCATATGCCATGTGCCAGGCTCACATTAAAGGCAGAGCCATAACCCTTTGTGGAATTTAATAATAATCCCTAGGAGACACTTAGCCATTAAAAATTCATGATACAATTATTCTTAAAAGAAAAGGTTTTAAGTTCACCCACCAGATTACAGATAGTTGGGAAATAATTTATTAATCAAATATTCTAGGAAATGGGTGACCAACCAATCTTACTAAGAATATTCAACCTGAATATTTATATACATAGGAAAATATTAAATATAATGTTGTAAAAATCCAACCTAAATGTGGATTGATCAATAGAGACCTCTTTTGAAACTGAAAAGGATCTGAATTGTTATCCAAATCTTGAATCGGGTGCTAGCAGGAGTTTGCACCTTTTCGACTCTACCAGCAGATGGTGCTGTGAAGTAAAATAAGGCCTGCCATGAGAGGAATACCCAGGTGCTGAGCTCAGAATGAGTTTACCCACAATGCAAAGGAATCTTTATGTTATTCGTTTGTATTGTTGTTTGTTTACTTATTTTCTATTTAACCCTCTGAGAATGACCTGGGAAAACTTTTTTAAAGATAACTCTTTTATTTCAAATATTTTCTTTTATGGTTAAGGAAGCACTTTTAGATACATTATCTGTTTGTACGTCATTTTCATAACAGGCCTTCAGCAAGGTAAGCAAGTTCTGGTATCCCTAATTTCCTGGCTAATTTGAGGTTCATAAAGATCAGCTGGCTGGCGTGGCTTCTTATAGTTAGGAGGTAATAGTGGCAGGTTTTGAATGCTGGATTTCTAACCAGAAGCCCAGCAAGCTTTCTTCTATACTTCAGACTTACAAAACTAAATGCAAGTGTCAGCAATTTGAGTTTTCAAGTTCACCCAATATAGGACACTTAAACAAACATATACATTACTTTGACCAAGATTTTTAACACCACAAGTGCTATTTCTTAAGTGGCTAAAAGATAGTTCTGGAAACATTTCACCTTAGTAAGCTTCTCAAAAAAAGAGCTTTATAATATAAAATTTTGGTGAAATAAAATTCAGTTATAAATTTCTTCTTTGTTTACAAATCTAATTCTTTGTTAAAGTAATTACTTAATTACTAAGACCTAAAATTCTTAGTAATCAAATCTTCTGACTATATTTTAAAGGAATTAATACTTCATTATAAACCAATACTATATAATAAAAGCCTAATGTGCTAAGTATACAGTTGTCCATCCAACCAATCAAAGTGTGATATGCTAAGGCCACTCAACCACTCACTATGACGTGCACTGACCACCAGGGGGCAGAAGCTCCGACTGGTAAGTTAGCTTGCTGCTGGGTTCTGGCTAATCGGGACTGAGAGAGATGGGCAGGACATGCCCTGCAGCCCTCCCACAGTCCTTCCCCAGCTGGCCAACCTCCCACGTCCCTCCATTGCCCCAATCATTCACTGGTGGGGTCCCTCTGTCTGGCCTGCCCCCTCACAATCCAGAACCCATTGCAGGGATGTTGGAGAGTTGGTTTCAGCTCAATTCCACTGGTCAGGCTGAGGGACCCCACTTGTGCATGAATTCATGCACTGGCCTCTAGTTTATATTATAATAGACAATGAAGATATAGAAATTCTGTTTTGTTCATATATTATCAATGCAAAAAAAGTTGTTCAACTGACATGTGTATTTGCTCAAGTGACAAAGTGACAAACTGTCACAATTTGCCTGGAGCTGAAGGGTTTCTTGGGACATGGAACTTCCAGTACTAAAGCCGGGACAATCTTAGGCAAACAGGACTGTTGGTCACCCTAGTACACACACACAGTATATTTTATTCTTCACACATATATGATGTAATATAGCTTTCTTCCTATTAACTTGAATCATCTTGCACAATTATTTTACTATGCCATAATATGACAATGCCCACAGCAACCATTTTTGATGAATGAATGTGCAAAACTAAGCCAGCATACTAATTTTTTAGATATTTTATCTCAGTTTTACACATTTCTTGCTGTCACCATGTATTCTTAAACCCTTTAAGTGCTATTAGTAAAAAAAAAAAAGATAGCCAACCAACCTTCTGAGAATTTGCAAAATGCATTTTCTAAGTATAGTCTATAGTTTAAAATTTTTTAAATTATAGTTGACATACAGTATGATATTAGTTTCAGGTATACAACATATTAATTAGATGTTTATATACCTTATGAAGAGATCACATTAAGTCTAGTACCCATCTGGGACCATACTCACTGATTATAATACTATTGACCATATTCTCTAAGCTGTACATTATATCCCTGTGACTAATTTTTATAACTGGTAGTTCATTAGGCTTTTATACTTTTAATTTTTCTTGTTTATCCTCCTCACCCCACTCCCACACCCACTCCTGGCACCTATTAGTTGTTGTTGTTGTTTTGTTATTTTGTTGTGTTTTTTAGATTCCACATATAAATGAAATCATATATTTGTCTTTATGTCTCATATTTCATTTAGCATAATGGACCCTCTAGGTCCATCCATGTTGTTGCAAATGGCAAAATTTTACTCTTTTTTATGGCTGAGTAATATTCCATTTTAAATATATGTCATATCTATTGATCCATTTGTCTCCCAGTGGACACCCAGGTTGTTTCCAAATCTTTGTAAATACTACTGCAATGAACATAGCAGGCCTGTGAGCATTTTGAGGAAATAAAGTACATGGTCTTTTTAATTTAAGGACTAGATTTAGGTGTCAACCGATCGTAAAGAAACTAGAAGTTCATTTTTCCTCTCATGTAAAAGAAGTTCAGGGACAGGCAGCTCAGGCAAGGAAGCTTTACATCATCAGAGAGCCAGGCTTCTCCATGGTTACACGGCATTTCATGGTCTAAGATGGATGCTGAGAGTCCAGCCCTCATTGCCACATTCCAATCAGTGAGAGGAGGAAGGGAAAGAGAATCATATTCAATACGTCAGTGTCAGTGTCAGCCAGAACTTAGTCATGTGGCCACATCTAGCTGCAATTAATGCTGTAAAATATAGGCTTCACTCACAGTGGCCATATGTGCCATTAACACCAGAATTCTATTACTTAGGAAAAGAGGGAAAAATGGATATCAGGGACCAATTAGAAGTCTCTGGAACAACTCTCCAGACTTAACTAATGTAGCAAGTGCAATTTCTACTTTTGTAACCCCAAAATTATTTTCCTCGATTCATTTCTTTTCTCTGCCGTCCACATGTGATTCCTGTAAAAATAATGTTAAGTTCACTTACATTGAACCTGTCAGCATATGTGTTTGCATACATCTTGGCCTGCATCATCTTGGGTCTCTTACACAAACATAATTCATGCTGAAATGTGGGAAGGAATTGAAAGCATTCCTGACTCTCTGCTTAAGGCTGGGTCCAATATTTCTTCTTCCAGCTAAGCGTTCAAATCATAGAGACAATGGCTAAACAGGGATTTGCATAGTGTGCCTGCAACCTTGAATTATCTCCTTGGGCTTGAGACCGGCCTATGAGCTCATAACTGCAATTTTCTTTTGAGAAGCCGTCAGCCTGGTTTTGTGAGTCTCACAGGTAGAATGAAGCTATACTGACCCATGAGCATCCTCAAAGATTCCTAGATTCCTGGAACTTTATTGCTAAAAGGTATCAAGAGTCCAACTCCCTCCTTTTACTGAGAAGACTCAGAGGAGTTAAGGAACTTGTCTGAGAACACCAAGCTATTTGGTTACAAAATGTGCTTTGATAATTCCTCCAGGCCCAACGCTCCACATGTCATGAATAGGATGTGACCAGTGGCTGTTAAGGCCCTGTCTTTGGGTGGACACATCATCACTGTGGTTCTGCCAGATTTCCCACGGACATGCAGAAGCAGCTCTGCTAGCCCTGCCAGAACACTGGTGTGGTGACAAGTCACCTCCCCACTGGCAGAGTAAAGGGGCTTGACTGTCCCCTCCTTGTGTGTAGTAAGAGAGTGGAGTGTGCTTTAAGGGAATCATTGTTTCTTTCCAAGATTTTTTAGATCTCCCAAATAACAGTCCTAAGCCAGCTCTCTCAGGTACCACGCGCATCTGGGGAACTCTGATCATTCTTTTTTTCTTCTTCGTTTTTCATGTTACATAGGACAGAAAGATGAATACACTCATAGAATCATCAAATTGGAAGGGACTAGACATCACTATTTTCTCAATTTCTTGATTTCTCAAGTGCAAAAACTTAACCCAGAAAGATGAATTGGATTAGCCAAGAGCATATTTCTTCCTTATGATATACTGAAAAGCCAAACCTTAAAATACCACAGTTTGTTTCTAATAATAGGAACTCTTACTATTTGCATAGTAGACTGGTATCTGAAAACGAATTGCCCACTTTAGATGAAAGATGAAAAATGTGGAGTTACTGCAAAACCTCCTAAATTTATAATTACATGACATGGGCTAGGTTTATAAAATATTTTATTTACAAAAATAGTCTTAATAAAATTAATACAAAACCATTTTACAATATAACTTATATAACTATCTTCTCAAAAAGGTGACATTTGATTATAACACATAAACTACCTTTGTATTTGTTAAGTCACATTGTAGTATAAATATGCTTCATCATCATTTTTTTTTATAATAAGGTACATGCCAATAACAATGAACAATCGACAACAAACGTTATTTCATTATTCTTGCAACGTAAAAGTCATCTCTGGCCAAAACAAAACTAATGGAAAAAAAAAGTTCAACAGCTGTCCTTCTGTTCAACAACACAGTCCTTTTCAGATATTTGAGGGTTTATCTGACAAAGACACAACTTTAATTCGAAAGCACCGCGGCCTAAAGTCTAGCAACAGTATCCCCAAAAGCCTTCTCCGGTGTCTTTGCCCAACTGTCTTATTCGGTATTTTGCCAAGATAAATAAAGATTGATCTCAACTCTCTCCTTCGTGAGTTCTCAAGTGTTCTGAATATGCACTGTGGCTTTTAGGCCTTCCCCACCTGGCATATGCTTAAACCGTGAGTTTCTGTCTTTGGCTTCAAGTAGAGTTTCACAGCGCTTAGGAGACGTACTGAGCCCCTCCGTGGGGCTGAATCTCTGTGACTCCCCACCCGACCACGTTTCCCCGGATGTGACAGGACTCCCCGCCTTGCGTCTCCCTTATCTCTTCATTGCTGAGGACACGATCCCAGATATTGAAACCTGTGAGTCTTCCAGAAAAGGCTAATGCTTCATCAAAGCCGCCGCCCACACAACAGCCGTTCTTTTCCTGGCCAATCTGCAGGATCCCTCCCTCGGGAACAACGTGGCCTGTGGCCAGTCCAACCGAGGCAGCCGCCGGTTCACCGTTGACCCACAAGGACACGCGCCCTTTCTCCGAGTTCCAGGTACTGCACAGATGGGTCCACTTTCCCAGGGAGATCGCGGAATCCGCAGCCAGCCTGTTCTCCTCTCCTCCCACCAGGAGCACCACGGACTGATGGCTGAGGTACAGCTGGATCTCGTATGGATTCCTCTTCGTGCCGTAGGAAAACAGGATGGTTTTGTTTAACGCATCGGTGGCTTTGACCCAAATGCAGGCACTAAAGGACTGGAGCTTCACTGGTGTCGCCGGGTGCACGCTGCCAAAAATCTTCTTGGAACGCATTGGGAATAGAATCGCTGTTTCACAGCCTGGGGTGGCAAGAAAATAAAGAGAATATGAAGATAGATAGATACACAAAGTCATTCAGAAATGATTCTGGCATTTAGGTATTTTAGCCTGGGCATGTTAATGACTGCAACTGAAAATGAGATGCAGCATCACGATAGGACGTGAGGGGTCTCATGTGTGTTCTCCGCAGAGCCAAGAAAACAGGAAGAAGGGAAGCCAATGGTCTCACTCGGTGAGGCATCTAAAGGGAGGAAAAGGCGTGCAGAGAAGCCAAATTGTCCAACCCACAGAATAATGAAAATCATGCTTTAGTAACTGTTTCCCCTCCCAATTATCTTCCTTTGTTACAACTTTTTTAAAAAAAAATGTTGAGTCACTGTGCATTAACTTCAAGCAATGACACCATAATTTCCAAGAACTCGGAGCCAAACTCGTTTCCCTCTCCTTGACTTGTTCTCCAAGCTCCCAGAACAAAAGCCCGTGGAAGTCAATGGAGCCAGCTCAGCCCATGTAGCCATTGTTAAGCATGCATTTTTAAACAAAAACTTTAGGGCAGTCATGTCGCTGCTGAGTACATTTTAATATACCACAAGTTCTCAGATAATGTATAAACTTTGCAAAGTTCGTAGAAAACTACCTTTGAAAGGCAAAAATATATACTGATGACGACTAACTTTATTGGGTGCTCGCTATGTTCCAGATATTGTTCTTAGCATCTTATAAGTCATTTTAATCCTCATATCAGCACCAGAAGTAGTCAATATTCCCATTTGACAGATGAGAAAACTGAGTCAAAGTAACCGAGCTATGTTTACATAGATGATAGGTGGTAAAACTGGGGTCTGGACCTGGCCACGCTGGCTGCAGAGGCCACAAGCTTAACTTGCACACTGCATTGCCTTTTAATGGTGCAAGAAACCCTGGATTTGGCTAGAACTGCTGGAATTCAGTTTGTGGTACTACTAGTAAGCTGTGCAGCTTTTGAGGACCCTCCTAATCTCTCTGAGCTTTACTGTTTTCTATAAAAGGCTCTCCCTTCCACTCTCCCTCCAGTATTCTGGGCTCAGAAAGAGCTGTGTAGCCCAAGGCTATGCTTGAAAACTCTGACTTTGTCCTCATGCCCGTAAACATGGTTTAAGCTGTAATAGAAAACTTTAAGGAAGAGTGAATTCTTCCAAGGGGATTGGTGGAGAACATGTTTCTGCTAACGAGCACATAGAAGGAGACTTTCAAACTTAGTGGTTGGGAGCTCAGTGAACTCCCTCCTCTGTCCCTCTCCAGGTCACATGAGTGGTAAGGGAGCCGGGAAGCTTATTCCAAAACCTTGAACAGGTGAGCCCTGCTTTACGCTAACCTCATATACACTGAGTGGCCAGATTATTATGATCTCTGAATGCATAATAATCTGGCCACTCAGTGTATATCCTATATAATAAAAGGCTAATATGCAAATTGTCCTTTCGACCAGGAGTTCGACCAGCAGGCAGGCTGGCCAACAGCCCATATCCCCTCCCCTTGGTCAGGCTGGCCAGACCCCACCCATGCACAAATTCATGCACCAGGCCTCTAATACACACACACACACACACACACACACACACACACACACACTGAGTGGCCAGGTTATTATGTGTTCAGAGGCCATAATAATCTGGCCACTCAGTGTATATCTGCAAGAACATATATGAGAGCTAAATTAGGACTAGGTATTCCCTTAGTAACAACGTAAAAAAAATTGTCATAAAATAGCTTTTTTAAATAAAACCCCAGAGCACTTAAAGACTAAGTGGTGAATAGACAGAACCAGCAGGAACCAAAGGTCCATGCAAAGTGTGGGCAGCTAAGTTAAATGCCCGCAAGTGGCTCTGTCTTAAGAAAATTAAAGATGTAAATAGAGAAAATCCTGAGATTTGTGAAATCCTGTAGAAGTAACTACAACATTAAAGCACAAAATTGGCCCTGTCACCCACACGTTGGCATTAACTTTTTCACTGAATAATTTGAATTTTTGAAGATTTTTTTTTTAAATGAGGCATTGTTTCTTTATTCCAATGATTTTGGTAGGTGCATTTTTTTTCTCTAGCTGTGTTGAATAAATCAAACACAGATCACAGAACAAGAGATCACATTCTGCCTGGGCATTTGAGATAGCCCCTGGAATGTTTCAGAAAAGTAGCATTCAAGAGGGTGCCTACTGCAAGCTAATTATCTGATTTCCTGTTGAAGCTCAGGCAGTGGGGCTGCGTGCCATCGCCTTCCCCCTTCGCCTCTCACCGGCCCGCTTCCCCGGCAGGCTGCCCTGGCTGTTGGAGTTCATGGAAGTGGAACTGTATGCTGGCAGGGTTTTTTTTTTTTTTTTTTTTTTTTTTCTGATTTCTTTTGGGAACCCATGATTGAGGCCCTTGATATCTCTTTAACATGTCAGAAGCTCTCTCATGAAACGTCTTTTTAACGAATAGGGTTTCCTGATTATGTTATCAAAGACCCCGCACAATTAAGACTAGGCCCAGCAGAATGATTAGGAATCCCTTAAAAGGCAAGCTGGCGGGAAACCAACGGAGAGAAAAATCAAAGCACGTGGATTAATCTATTATTGGATTGAAGGAAGAATTAACATTTTGGACGTCAGAAATACATCCCTCCTCTGCTCCAACTAACATGCAGAGGCGAAGGTGAAAATCGGCTTAATTCTTGAGTTTTTCGGGGGCATGTCATGTACAACGGCCTTGCATGGTTCGCAGGAGACAAGACATTGCATTCATTTAAAACAGCCGAGGGATTCTAATGTGTCTTCTGGTCACTTGCACTGAGGGGATCTATCGTATGTTTGATAGTATGCTTTCCTTTCCCCCTCGAAAGCCCTTACTTAATATTTAAGGAGATGTGTTCTGCGCTGATAAACAATCCTCGAATATTTAGGAAAGGCTGATACTCTGGTGTGGTTTCTGTGATTTTTCAATGAAATGCGCTCTCACACATGCGTAGGATTTTCCCCCTCACTCCCCATCCAGTAAGACTTACTCTGTTGGAAGTATGGGGAAGGATGGCATTGTTTGTCATTGTTTTCCGTTCCTGAGTTTCCCAGGAAAAGTGCTACTGTGGTTTCTTACCCAGAACACTGGCTTTCTAATACAGCCCACAAGTGACACACCACCGTTTCCTAGAAACTTTGACTTATAAAGGAGGGTTACTTAAGCTCCATTCTTCTCTCTGTTTCTTTCAGCCTTTTTAAAGCGTATTATTTCTGGTTCATGCGCAATTGGAGGTTCACTGAGTGTCACATGGGACTTGAACAAATTGCATCTGGTTGGAACCACCTCTCTCCTGTTTGGCCCTGACCCCTCCTCTCCCCCTCCTCCTCCCTCCCCCCCAAAAAAGAAAAATCCCAGGGGTGGCACCAAGGTAACCAATCGGCTCCTACACTGCCGGTTCCGCTTTGGATCCCTGGGCCTCCGGTGTATTCCAAAGCTCACACCCTGGGACCTCCCCTCGCCGGCTAATTCCACAGACCCCGGGGGGCTGGAGGGCGGGGGAGGGAGCTCAGAAATCCCACTAACCCTTCCAGAGATCAGATTCAGCCTCAAGCCTCTCGCCCAGAACGGAGCCGGGAGAAGAGGCGGGTCCAGGGATGGGAAAGCATCCCTTAAAATGAGTCCGGGGGGGGGGGGGGCGAAATAGCGCGGGGCACCAGAGCTCCCCTAAAGAGAGAGGCGGGCTAAAATTAGAAGAAGTGGAAATCCCTCTGGATAGACCGTTAGAGAGGCCAGGCTTGCAACTGGCCACGGCGCCCCTCCCGCAGCGCCTGGCGGATCGGGTGTCAGCGAGGGGCCCTCGCCTATTTCGAGACCACGATGGTCAGTCACGTCCACAGCTATCTTCGGGGTTCCCGGGGGCTAGGAAACACTTTTGAAAGCCGATTTCCCTGCCATGCAATAGTGTGTCTGAGCCCCGTGGCCACACGTGGAGAAATGGGGGGGCAGAGAGGGGGAGGAGGAGGGAGCGGTGCGCCCGGAGACTCGCCTCGCTTGGCTCCCCGCCGCGCGCGCGCGCTCGGAGAACAAAGCCGCGGGGACTTTGGGTCCAATTTGTTCAACGTCCCCCCCCCCGGGCCCCGGGCCTTACCTGCGGGCAGCCAGCGCCGGGCCGCCCAGCCCTGCACGGCGCGGAGGTCCTCCCGCGCGCGCCGCAGCTCCTCCAGCACCGCGCCCAGGGCGCCCGCCGCCGCCGCCTCGCCCTCCAGGCGCGCCAGCCTGCGGCCCGCGTCGCGGCTCGCGCGCAGCAGCTCGTCCAGCGCCGGGGCCAGCCGGGCGGCCGCGGGCGCCGGCGCGCACGGCCTCTCCGGGCCGCCGCCCGCCAGCCGGCCCAGCTCCGCGCGCAGCGCCCGCAGCTCGCCGCGGAGGAGCTCGTCGGCGGCCTGCAGCAGCATGCGCTCCCGCATCTGCGAGTCCTCCAGCATGATGAAGAGCTTGTCCCACTCCGAGTGCTCCCGGCGGCAGTCGCACGGCGTGGCTGGGGCGCGGAGGGAGACACAGGACACACACCCGTTACGCGCCCGCCCGGACCTTCCTGGGGTGGGCTTGCTCAAAAAGCGGACCTCCCCACGTTACTGCCCCGTCCCATCACCCCTTCCCCTTTAAGGAAAAAACAGTGTACACATCCCCAGAAGAATAAGAAACCTTTCCTGCAAATCTATAGTAACTTGAACGCTAGGAAACGGGGCCGTTCACGTGGCTCAGGGGTCGGCGATTTCATATGGTTCCCACCACTGTCTCTGGGACAAATAACTTTTTGAACTTTTTCCTAAATTGCTTCTCCTTTTTTTTTTTTTTTTTTTTTTGCAAAATAAGCTATATACTTTTTTTATTTTTTGCAAAACAAGCTATATACTTTTTTATTTTTTTGCTAAACAAACTATATACTTTTTATCCCGTTTCACTGGCTACAAAGTCCGGGAGATGGAATTCGTTTTAGAGCCAGCGAGGTGGATCTGTCGGTAGGGTTATCAGAGACAGAGAGAGAGAGAGAGAGAGAGGGAAGGCGAACTTACGGTCCTCGGTGGGGTGAAGTCCATTGTCGATCTCGTTGTCCAAATTCACGTACATGAGCTCGTAGTCATCCGAGGTCTGGGCGCGCACGGCGGACCAGAGGACGCAGAGCAGCAGCGCGCAGGGATGCATCGCTGGCCAGAGAGAGAGGAGAGAGAGGCGAAGTGCTTGCCGGCCGGCGGGAGGAGTCCGGGAGAGCCGCGCCGAGCAGCGGAATGGGAGCGGAGGGGAGAGGGAGAGTGAGAGAGGCAGGAGCCCCGAGCCCTTAATAAATGCTGGGACGCCTGGATGGGGGTGAATGAGTAATGCCGGTGGCACCGCATCACGGGAGTCCCCCTGCGTTTGGGGGGGAGGGGGCTGGGTGGGGGGGCGAGGGGGGGGCGAGGAGGCTGCACCACAGTCAACCACAAAGGTTTGCACCGCAGTCAGATTCATTGGAGGAGGGTCAGAGGGGAAAGGGGCGGAGAAGGGGGGATTACGGGGAGGGGGGGAGAGGGAAAGAGGGGGCGGTCCTGTGCTCAGACTGTGCCCCTGAGGATTAGCTGTTGTAACTGGAATTGGAGGCACTGAGGGATGACAGGGGTGGGGGGGGAGGAGGCCTGGTGAGGGGGAGCTGTGACTCAGTGGGCACAGAGGTGTGAAAACTAGATCATCCCGGCAGCGTTCCTGGGTGCGCTTCTATTATTTCACAACCTTTATGTGCAGAAAACTTTTTTTCCCCCCACTTTTCTTTCGTAAGCAGTTTTATAGGCCTGAACTGTGAAAGTTGCTCGCTGATTCCAAAATAAACCAACTCAGTAAGTAAGAATGTTCTATGACTCCGGAATCCAAGTGCGTTCCTAGTTATCCCGTCTTCAATCCCGCTGGAGTGGCGGCTGTGCTTTCATAAACACACCTCTGAAATGGCCACACGGCACAGCCGGGAAACCTAACGTGAGAAGTAGCTGGCGGAAAGGAATACACGGATCTTCGGTCTGTTTTTCATAACAAGGTATTCTGTGCAAATCGTATGATTTCCACTAGGCTCAGAGTCAAAGAGCAAGTTTTTTAAAGCTAATTTAGGGATTCCTGCTTCTGCCAATATAGGAAGGTCTATATAAACTGAAAACTTTCCTGCACAGCACACCTAGAAATGCGTTTAAAATAGCATAATTGGAAACATTTTAAATGTAGGAATAAACGCCCCTCCTCTCCCAGAATAGGAGAAATATCCCGGGGCCAAAGGTCGAGAAGGAACGGGAACAAGAAAGATAAGGCCAAGAGCCCTCCTGGAGGGAGGGTTGTCAGTTCTGTGACAACCAAGTGTTGGTGACCTCATGGGATCGAGGCACAGGCCCTCCTGGAGAGTTAGAAGTGAGACCTGACCTAAAGCCAGACCCTCTGGAAGGTATAGCCCACTCTCTGCCCCAGCACCGGAAAGGGAAAAGTAAGCACGCCGCTCTTTGACCGAACCCTACAGACAGAGTCCCTAAGAATTTGTGACTTGGGGCCTGCCCTTACACACATCCCAGATTTAAATGTATGCCCTCTGCCACTGTAAGAATAAATTCACAAGTGTGTTTAAATTATTTAAGATATACTAGAAGAAATGGGGAAACTGGGGGGGTGGGGGGGGGAGAAAGAAAAGACCAGGTTCTTTTTTAAAGAACCAAATATAACTTCTAAAATAAATAAATATATAATTGATTTTTTTAAAAAAAAAAACCCTCTAGAAATCCGGTTAAGTGGCAAATTAGGCAAACCTGGAGAGAATATTAAGAACCTGGAAGCAAGAGCCAAGAAAATAATCCAAAAGGTACTCTTTAAATTTGGTGTCCTAAAATCCTTCCATTGTTCAGAAGGATCATAGAGAGAAATTAATTTCACTTTTTTAGTTAAAGGATGTTTCTGTTTTTAAGAATAACTACCAAAATCGAAAGGAAATAGAACATCCAAATAGAAGGAATAGAGACCAAAGAGCAGGACAGGTCATTATGATGCTCACTGACCACCAGGGGGCAGATGTTCAATGCAGGAGCTGCCCCTGAGTGGTCAGTGTGCTCCCACAGGGGAAGGCCACTCAGCCAGAAACCAGGCTCACAGCTGGCGAGTGCAGTGGTGGTGGCTGGAGCCTTTCCTGACTCCATGGCAGCGATAAGGACCGCTTGGGGTATGTCTACCTGCAGGGAGCAGACCTAAGCTAGCAGGTGGACATCCCCAGAGGGGTCCTGGACTGCAAGAGGGTGCAGGCCTGGCTGAGGGACTCCCCCCACACACACTCTACCCCCCCAAGTGCACAAATGTTGAGCACCGGGCCTCTAGTTAAAAATTAAATGCTAGCCAAAACCGGTTTGGCTCAGTGGATAGAGTGTCGCTGAAAGGTCCAGGGTTCGATTCCGGTCAAGGGCATGTACCTTGGTTGCAGGCACATCCCTAGTAGGGGGTGTGCAGGAGGCAGCTGATCAATGTTTCTCTCTCATTGATGTTTCTAACTCTCTATCCCTCTCCCTTTTCTCTGTAAAAAATCAATAAAATATATTTTTTTAAAAACTAAACACTTGATCTATTCAACAGAAAGAGTGAAGGAGGAGATGAAAATATAGGCAGAGCAAAATAAATTAAAAACACAACAGGATTTGATTAAAAAATAAAACAAAATTTACCAATAATTACTATAAATATTAATGAAACAAACTTTCCAGTTAAGAAACAGAGGTTGTCAGTAGGTATATTTTTAAAATCTCCAACTATATGTTACTTATAAAGAGCCATGAGTAAACATTAGAATCAAAAAGTGTTGAAAATAACCAATTTAAGGGGATGGTGGAAAAATATACCAAAAATGTGCTATTCAAAAAAGCTAGAATGATTATATTATCAGTCAAAAACCGACTTTAAGGCAAAAGAAAATAATTAAACTATGAAGAAAGAAAGACTGTTAAATAGATATCTCAGAATTAGCTAGTAAGATCATTTTTAAAAATATATACCCAAGATTGACAGAATTATAAGGAGAAATTGATAAATCCATAATCATAGAGGGAGATTTTAACATACCTCTCTCATAACCAAGTCCAACTTTGTTATCACTAATCATTCAATGTAAAAACAAACAAACAAACAAGAAAACAACTGCTCAAAATACAGAAACTATGTAATTTTAAGTTCAACTGAATGAAATATATAGAGAATCACCCAGGTTTTACAAGCAAGTTTAATCATACATTCAAGGAATTCATAATTTCCAACTTATCCAAACTGCTCCTGCAAGTAGAGTGTGCAGAAATGCCCTGAATTCTTTTTTACATGTCTAGTAAGTATGATACCAGAAAAAGACAAGAACAGTTCAAGAAAGAAATAGCAGGCTAGTCTCCTTTAAGAACACAGATGCAAAAGCTCTAAATAAAATATTAGCCAAACAAACCCAGCAACATATGCATAAAAATACATCATAACCAAGTTGAGTTTATTCCAAGACCTAAAGATTGATTAAATGTTAGAAGATCTATTAGTTTATTACATTATCAATTTAAAGAAGAAATCATATATAATTATGTTAACAGATGTAGAAAAGTTATTTAATAAAATTCAGTACTCATTCGTGTTCATACTAGGAAACAGAAATGTAAACTGATAAAACATAAATACCAAAAATCTATAAAAACATATACATACATAATGGTGAATGCTTAGAAACATATTCTTAAAAACAGGAATAACAAAAGGATACTCACGGACATGGGTTCTACTCATCAAAGGGATGGAGGTCCAGCCAATAAAGTAAGACCAAAATAAGCCACATAAGGAATAATGTTGGAAGGAAAGAAACAAAGTTGTCATCAATTATTCTGAGTTGATTATCCATATGCAAAATATTAAGAGACTATGAAATCAGATTATTAATAAGAGAATTGAGCAAGTTCTGCTGGGTGGAAGATTAACATACAAAAATCAGTTGCCCAAACATATCATAAGGTACAAATGAAAGTGGATGAAAGAGGAAAACATATAATTAGCTTAATAAAAAAATAATGATAATACATGTAAAGGGATTTTCAGTTGGCTGGGATGCTTGTTTCCCTTAGACTTACTTTTCTAATAATAGACATTTTCTGTTCCTAATCAATGTTACTGGTTTACTATTGTTACTGGTATGTAAATGTTATACTTGATGCAGAAAAACAAAACTTGACAAACAGCAAAAAGACTCGGATCATGGTGACTCAAAAATTAGAAATGATCCAGACAGAATACTTTTTAACAAGTATATATAGGATTTGACTACTTCCCATTTACCTGCCCTTTTTGAATAATAATAATTTGATCTTAAATGCCATCTAAGATTATGGTCTTGCCCCATCCCCAGTGGTCCACCTGTTCAGAAAGACATGCTGACACTGAGATATCCTAGGAATGAGCCTTCTTAACACCGTGAGACTCTATTGCCCAACCAAAAGGTTGGTCATCAAAGCATCCTTTGGATTGATTTATGACCAAAAGAGGGATGTGGATGAAAGGGGCCACATGCTAACCTGACAAGCTCAGGGGAGGCCTGCACAGCAGTCTTGCAAACTCAGAGACCTAAAGTAACCACAGAGGATGGTCTGAAATTAAACTTTAACTAAAAGCAGTGATGGTGGGCAGTTAAGTCCTAGGCTGGTATCTTCACTGACAAGGTTAACCTTTACCTTAACTGAGCCTTTCTGTCTTTTTGCATCTATAATAACATACCCTTGAAGTGTCTGGGTAACTTGTAACTTCCCTTTTACTGGACCCCCTGGGGCACAACCAAATGTGTGAGCACCAGGACAGATAGCACAAATTCCTTCCTTAGCATGTTAATTGTTCCAGCGCCCACCTAAGTAGGTGTCCATCATTTTACTTTTTATCTAATCCTAGGGATCTCCCCTGCTTTGCTTTCTCCCTCGTCTCTAATCTATCACCAATGGATTTCATGTAACCCACCTACATCCCTTCCTTTGATAGCAATGTATAAATACAGATGTAACCCGCCATTCTCCAGAGCATTACTCAATTCGTTGAGGTTCTGCTTTCCAACATGGTATCTGTTGACAGTTTGGTTCAAATAAACTCACAAAAATAAAAAATAAAAAAATCAGTTGGTTTCTTAATACCAGCAGACAATGGAAAATACATTTCTAAAAAAAAAAAAAACAAGCTTCCATTTACAATATCAACAACAAGTATGGGATACTTAGAAACCAATTTAATGAAAGATACATAAAATACAACTAATATTGCAAAACTTTATAAAAATGTAAAAATAAAGTATGCAAGGATATATCATATTCTTCAGTGAGAAGACTCAGTTTCATAGAGCCTATTGTCCCAAATTAGTCTATACATTCAATGTATACAAAAAAATAAAGTCCTACCCTAGTTTTTTGGGGGAAGTTAATAAAGTTATGGTAAAAATTAGCCGAAACCGGTTTGGCTCAGTGGTAGAGCGTTGGTCTGGGAACTGAAGGGTCCCGGGTTTGATTCCGGTCAAGGGAATGTACCTTGGCTGCGGGCACATCCCCGGTGGGGGGTGTGCAAGAGGCAGCTGGTCGATGTTTCTCTCTCATTGACGTTTCTAGCTCTCTATCTCTCTCCCTTCCTCTCTGTAAAATATCAATAAAAAATATTAAAAAAATAAAGTTATGGTAAAAATTATGTAAAGGGGCCAAAAAGAATTTGAAGTAGAAGGTGAAGAAATTTGCCCTTGAGATAATAATGAGTTATATATACAAAAGCCAAAGCAATTGTCCAACCATTCGACCATCCGACAGGTAGCTATGACTTGCACTGACCACCAGGGGGCAGAATATCAATGCAGGAGCTGCTGAGCTGCAGTGACTTAGCAGCTGCGGTTCTGGGATGACACACCCGAAACCAGAGAGGAGGGAGCCCAGTTCCAGGGTGCATCACCTGAGAACTGCCCTCTTGCAATCTGGGATCCCTCGGGGGAAAGTCGGAGAGCCAGTTTTGGCTCAATTTCTGAAGGCCAGGCCAAGGGAACCCAGTGGTGCATGAATCCATGAACCAGGCCTCCAGTTTATTATAAAGTTCATCGTAATTTTAAAAATTGTAATTGGTAAAGGTGTGATAAATACCCAGAAACAAACCCAGGCACATGGGAAACCTTATTTTGGAAAAAGCTATCACAAATCAGAAGAGAAACAATTAATGACTACTTAATAAATGGACCTGGGACCGTGGTTTAAAATAAACATGCAAAAAATATATAACTAGATCCCTTCCTCATATATACAAAAGTAAAGTCCAGATGAATTAAAGACAAATATAAAAACAAAACCATAATGCTTTTAGGAGAAAATATAGAAAAAAAACATTTTATGTACTTAAGGTAGAGAAAGATTTCTCAATATTAACAAAAATAAACTATAAAGAAAACTTTAAAATCAACTAGATTAAGACTTAGACTTTAAAACTGATAAATAGTGTCTAGATTAAATAAGGAATGTCTACAAATCAATAAGGAAACACAAACAACCCAATCCAAAATAGGCAAAGGATATAAATGACCAAATCATGGGAGAGGAAATGGCCTATAAACATATAAAAAGGGGTGTGCTCAGCCTCCCAGGAGTAATTAAGGAAATGAAAATTTAAAAAACAACAAAAAAGGAGATATCATCTCATTCCCCATCAGAGTGGGAAAAATGGAAATCTGTCAAGACCAAATGTTGGCAAGGATGTAGAGCATCAGAAACATGCTGCTGGTGGGTGTTTAAGTTGTTAAAATCATGTTGGTAGGTAGAATGATGTCCCCCAAAGATGTCCACATCTTCATCCCCATAACCAGTGAACATGGTATGTTTTATTGCACTGAAGATGGATTTGAGGGTGATATATAAGTTAGAGAGGAAATCCTAGATGATCTAGATGGACTCAATGTAAATCACAAGGATGTTTGAAAGTGGAAGAGAGAGGCACAAAAGAGAATCAGAGAAAGAGGTGTGATAAGGGAAGCTGGGTCAGAGAGATGCCATGTTGATGACATTGAAGATGGAGGAAGGGGACCCCAAACCAAAGAATTCTGGTGGTATCTAGAAATTAGAAGAGCCAAGAAAACATATTCCCTCCTACAACCTCCAGAAAGGAACCCAGCCCCTTCCAACACCTGATCTTTAGCCCAGTGAGACTCACGTCAGCCTTCTGCACTGTAGAGATGTCTGATAATAAATGTGTGTTGTTTTAGACTACTAAGTTTTTGGTAATTTCTTATGGCAGCAACCACTTTTTCAAAGAAATTTTGGGAGATCTAAAAACTTTCCCAGGGACACACCCACTGCTTTGATACTTAATTATATGGTCTCGGGACTATCACCTTCAAAGTTAGTAGAAATTCAGATTCTCAAGCACTACCCTCAACCTGCTAAGGGTATCTGTGTTTTAACGAGTTGCCCAGGTGATTGAGCTCCAAAGCAACCCCCTGAGCAGCCTCCTACTTATAGACAAAGAAATAGGTATAAAAATTACAGCACTATTGGTAAAAGCAATTAATAATAATACTATATCTTTCAACCATAGAGCGTGTGAAAAATTTTTTGCACATTTATATAATGGAATACCACACAGCTGTAAGAATAAATGGAGAGCTCCTTGGAGACAAAACTTTTAAGTAATCTCGAATGGAGGAAAGCTGTGTTGCAAAGAAATATGTTCAATATGATACTATGATATAAAACTTAAAGCATGCAAAACAATACTATAAAATGCTCATTGATGCATACACATACAATTAAAGTGTAAAAAACATTCATGGAGATGGTAAATACTAATTTCAGGATGGTGGTTGCCTCTGGGGAGAAAAATAAATGCATGGGATGGGAAGCAATTATGCCATACGGTTAAGTTTTGACAAAGCTGGTTGATAGGTGTACCAGTGTTCCTTACAGTATTGTCTAATGACTTTGAATATTTCATAACTTAAAAGAACATACTTACTCATTTATTCATGGAATTTATAGGATTTCTACACCAAAGTGTTTTCATCAGTTTCTAACAAACAAAAAAGAAAGAAAGAAAAAGTTTTTATGCATTACTTTTGTATTCTTTGATTGAAATTCAAGTCAGCTGAAAAATGACTAATCTGGAGTTTTCCCCTTCAAGGCTCCCAGGGAGTGTTGTAGCAAAAAGCCTTACACCAATTTCCCATCTTGAATTCCAACAACAGCCCCGTTCATCATGACCTTGTGCAGAGTCGATCAGTTTGTCTACATAACTAAGCTCTACGATCCAATGTGCCCTGCATAGATTGGGCATTGCACTTAAAATTCCTGACCCTTTAAGGAAAAGCTGTTACCAAAAATAAACAAAATAAAACAATATTTTTCAACACACACAAATTTTATGTTTCAAAAAGAAAGCCCGAATATTTCCAACACCTTATACTCTATGGGCATCTGATTAAAATCTGTTTGAGACCAACTCTGTGAACCACATATGGAAAAAGCAAGGCTCATTATTTATTGTCACGCAGCTGCATTGTTTGACCTAGAATCAGCCTTTTATTAAACTTAGTCATTGACATTCTGAAGACGCTGGCCTTTTTTCCTCTAGTCTCATAGCTAAATGCCCTTTACGTATGAATTTGTCCCCACCATTTAATAAAGGCCTAACTATGTGTGATCCCTGCTCATTTGATTCTTTCTGGATATATTTTCTGTAAACAAAGCTGAACTTAAAGTAAATAGAGGCAGGAGAATTCTCGTTCAAGAAATCCATAGGAAGCAGTTCTCTCAAGACAGTTAAGCACTTGAGAGAGGATTTTGAGGGGGGGAAAAAATCCATACCATGAAGTGATAGGCAGATGTTTCCCATATGTTGTTTGCAGATAATTCCCTATAGTTTATACAATATTTTTCCTTGAGCTTTTGCCATTTTAAATCCAGTTGTTCATACATGTCGTTGAGGCAAATCACATGTGACAAACAAGCTGACTCCGAACTTCCCTTGAAATAGTGCAGAAATTAGGGATTCGAATTTGCTTTGCTACTCTCTCCTGACTTCTCATAAAAAGGAGGCCTCGCTTCCATGTGTCGGCTGTGTAAGTCATATGCTGGTATTTCTCAGGAATGTGGACACATTCCTCAGCAACTTTTTTTTTGCTGTCCTTCATTCTCATGTAGGTTCATGCTTGTGACACTGCTTAATTTTCACTTAAGCAGTTTCACTCCACATGTTCTCATTGGGATTTCTTTATCGGAACCTTTTTTTCTTCTGAAGGGTGTGGTCTGGTTACTGTCAAAGTCTCCTCTCTCCCCAGGGTGCATTACTCAGGAAAAATTTTTCATTAGATAGAACACTGATCGCATCGTAAAATATTCTCTTTGATGGAATCGGCTTAAATGGTGCTTTCACGGCTTTTGGAAATAAACAGCGTGAGGTACCGCTATTTTCAGCAGAAGACTTGGACCTCAGCTCGCGCTATGTATTTGCATTACGCGCAAAGGTTATTGCGTTGCTGGCAATGTTACCTCTCTAGGGCCCGGGGACTGACAACGTCATCATCCCTTTATTGTTTTCTCAACAGGTAACACCATGTTGTTGAGGGTGTTACCTGCGGTGTATGAAAAGCAGCCTCGGCCAATTAACCGGCACCTGGCGGAACTCCTGGCCTTGATGTCGCAGCTGGAGCAGCCAGAGCAGTACCATCTCCTGCGGCTTCTGCACGTAGCCGCAAAGAGGAAGCAGCCAGAGGTAAAGAGTACAGAATGCACTTGATGGTCCACACAACCACGCATGTGCTGGGGCATGTGAACAGGGTGTGTACTTCAGGTTAACTCTCTCCCATGTCTACACATGCCCACCTTTACATGAAAGCCCTCATCCACCTTTTCTAGGGTCATAAGAGTCAGGAAGGTAATGGCAGAAGTTGGGTTCTGTCTGGGGTTACTTTGCATGAGAAAGAAAACCAATGAGATTTATGAGTGCGTGTATTTTGTTTGTTTGTATGTTTGTTTTAAATATATTTTTATTGATTTCAGAGAGGAAGGAAGAGAGGGGAGAGAGATAGAAACATCAATGATGAGAGAGAATCACTGATTGGCTGCCTCCTGGGGATCGAGCCTTTGCATGTGCCCTTGACCTGTGCAGAACATGGGACCCTTCAGTCCACAGGCCAATGCTCTATCCAGTGAGCCAAACCAGCTAGGGTTGTGTGTGTGTATTTTTTAATTGATTATGAGGAATTGGCTTATGCCGTTATTGAAGCTGAGGAGTCCCACACTCTGCCATCTGCAAGCTGAGGACCTGGGAAAGCTAGTGATGTAGGTCAAGTCTAAGTCTGAAGACCTTAGAAACAAGAGAACTGATGGTGGGAGTTCTAGTCCAAGTCCTAAAGCCTGAGAACCTATAGGATGAACCCATGTCATCCCAATAAATTCAATTCAAATAAATAAATAAATAAATAAATAAATAAATAAATAAATAAATCAGGGGCTGACAATGGCTAGATACCTGTCCCAAAGCCATATGGGTCTGTCCAAGCTACATGGTAAACTCAGTCTAAATCTCGCCAGTCAGATCTTTTTATCTCAATTGCTAAAAAATTGAGGCTGTAAGGCTATTGCTGGTAAATTCATGTGTCTCCCCTCCCATCCCCCCAACAACCCACGTGGTTCAGGGTTTGGGTTCTGGAGGAGGCTGCAAACAAAGGAAAGAGACTAGACAAGAAAGTATAAAATTGGGAATTCGGGGCCAGGTGGAAGCCCAACTCAAGGGAAAGGACTTCACCCTGCTCTAGCCTTGCTATCCCTTTTATTAAGACTATGGGAGACACCCATAGTCTTTAGGCAGGCAATTCCAATCATAGCCAGTCAATAAGAATTTACATAAAACTAACTGGTGGAAGTTGCTTTAGCTACCATTGTCTCAACTAAACAGTGAGTGGTTGGCTCTGACCTTTCAGAGCTTCAAGGTTGACCAGCCTACCGAGTTCCTTGTCCACACCTCTCTGCCAGTGAAGGCAATGGGTGGCTTCCAACAGGTAAAGCATATGGTGGTTCCAGAGACCGCAGCAGAAGGTGGCAGTCAGAAAGGTGAGCTGGGCAAGAGGAAGAGAATTGATATGACTGCGGAGGAGAGGGTGGAAACAGTTTCCTGCAGGTATTGTGGGTGCTGAGTGTGGATCCCAGGAAAAAGAAGAAGCAAGGGTTTAGGAAGCATCCCAGTGGTGTGAATGGGCCCCACCTGTGCCAGGACCCTTACTGATGGGAAGAAGCTGTGACAGGTGACTCTCCATCACTTTGTTTCCCATCAACGCTCCCCTTGGTGTTAAAGCAGCCCCTCCTTGCCTCGTTGGGCCCTCAGTTCTTCAATACTCACCCTGATTGCTGAGGGGCACATGCAGTAAGCTAGAGGAGCACCTGACCACCTCATCTCTCTTAATCTGTTCCTTAATGAGACCGTGGGCAAAGGGAATGGGAGGAATTCAGGGGAAGGGTTTACTGAGAGAGGGAAGTGAAATACGTGGCAACAATCAGAAATGAGAACTAAGGCTTTCAATGATAGTCTAGTTCAATTAACTTCAGATAAAACAGGAAGCTAGAGGAAGAGGTTGTTAACCTTGGGGAATGCGGATGAAAGCAATGCTTTTCTTTCTGCATAAAAGTTGTACCAGGGCTCTGTAACCTGGACGTAAAGTGCTTGGGTTCTCCAATGAGGGCAAAGGGCAGGAATGCCTTCCTCACTACCTACCTTCCGTGACTGGTGATCATCTGGCTTTCCAGGGATGTGGGGGTCAACAGTTGGCCTGTGAGAAAACACCTTCTCTATGTGCAGCTGAGTAGTCCATGAGAAGGCACATGTGGCATAGCTTCTACATCAACCATATGTCTGTGAGCTTCCACGTGGCTGGCGGGGCTGGTGGGTGCCCTTCCCCCATCACTGCCCTCTGGGTATCCCTCTCTCAGGAAACCATCCCTCCTTAGGTGAAAACAGGCAGCTCCTGGTTGGTGATTCATGGCTGGAAGCTCCAGAGAATCCTCCAAAGAGTCCATTTATAGGAAGAGGCTGGGTGGTCAATGTTCCAAGCGGCTTTCTGGAGCAAAGTCTGCATTCTTGGCTCCTGGAAACTATTCTGTAGTGGAGCCAGTGAAAGGGACAGAATTTAGTAGCACATGTGAGTACATCTGTTATTATCCCCAGGATGTGGGCTAGAAGCAGCCCTAACCGGCAGCAAGTGGTGAGTTCAGCCCTCCATTGATTAATGTCCAGACCCAGAGGAATTCCTTCTGTGGTCTGGTCCCTAGCGAAGAGAGTAACTTTCTAGGGTTTTTCTCAGCAGTGTAAAGCATTTCTAGTTACATACCTAGTCCTACAGCACCAAGCACAGCATCACTAAGCTGACATGACTGAGAGGTCACTTTCGGTATTTAAAATAGATGTCAGTTGCAGAACATTAAGAAGATAGTGTTAAGAGGGAATGCGCGCGCAAACACACACACACACACACACACACACACACACACACACAATAGCTGTACCTTTTATTCTATGCATTCAAGTTCTGGTGCTCTGTTTTCAGATGGCCCTTCCCACAAGGTGCCTGTCGCGTGGGATGATGAAATGTGTCTACAACACTTCATTTCAGTGACAAGATACTAAAATTGTCAGCAGTTTGCTGTGGAAGCAAAAAAAAAAATCCTATATAATAAAGAGCTATATGCTAATTAGACCAAACAGCAGAACAACCATCCGGGCGATGTTCCTGACAAAGCCGGGGCTGGGAGGGCAGAGCCCCCTGTGCAAATTTCATGCATCGGGCCTCTATTGAAAAATAAAATAAAAGGCAGTGATTAATTCTGCTCAGAAAGAAACAGAGAAGCCAAGGATAGGACCCTTCTTTGGGCAACTTGCTCTACAGGGTTCTGGTCTGGACTTGTGCCCTCTTCTCCGCCCCCGCCCTGCCCCATCCCTGTTCCCATCCACTGCCCCACCTACAAGCACTGTCCAGGTAACTTGCAGTCCCTTCTCTGCATATCTCCATCCTGCTTCCAGGGCTTGGACAGGCCTGTTGGCTGGGTCTGTTCTCCCAAGGACAGGCCATGCTAAGTGTGACCCCACAGGCCTGAGGGCTGGCCTAGTGAGCCTTGGGCTCATCACAGGTGGGCCAGAATATCCACAGACATGCGTAGAAGACTCTTGTAGGGCAAAGCCAGGGGCACGGAGTAGGGGGAGGGACAAGAAATGGGGCTAGGAGTCATTTCCCCCTGTTCTTCTACAAAGGCCACAAATTGCAAATTCCAGTCAAGCCTCCCAGACTGTTATAAAGGCATATGTGTCAGGTAGAAGGAAAGGACTTTTTTTTAATAGCTGCTGGACATTAGGATGTGGTTTGGGGGCCTCCATTTGTACTCTAGCCCCAGGTCCTGTATGCGTTAGGACGGCCTGGAGGAAAGGCTTCCCAGAAATAGAGCGATTTGAGGTTGACTTTGCAAGTATGTGAGTTCTCTGTGTTCAAGCCACTGTGGGTAGTCAGTGGCATGCTGCTGAGTCAGAGGGTTCACAGGGGACTGGGGGGAGGGCAGATCGGCCCATCAGTGAAGACCCTGGAATGCCATGGCACTGGGATTCTGGCTGTGAGCTGTGGGAAATCTTTGAAGCCCTCACATGATCAGATGGGGTTTTAGGACAGCGACTCTGATGGCAGAGAGGAGGCTGAAGAGAGAGGAGGCCAGTTTGGAAGCCTGCTCAGTGTTCCATGGAACGGGACTTACAGCCTGAACCAAGGCCTCACCAGCTTGCCCTCTGCCAGCCATCCCTGTTGTCTGAGTGGCCCCTCAAAGACAAGCTTCTCTGAGACGGGAAGCAGGGCCAAAGAGGCAGCACAAAAAGACCAGACGAAAGCAATGCCTCACATCTGGAAAATAACATTCTTCTTTTTCCAAGAATAACCCATCTGAAGCCCAAAGCACCCCTTCCCTAGCACATGTATGATAAACACTGAGAAATATCTGTCTTTTTTATCACCACCATAATAAACTTGGATTATCAGGAAACTATAGCAACTAATAAACTTTTATCTAATTGGTAAAATCAGTATCACTTTATTCACATTGCTTTGGCGTCTCTTCTCCTTGTTTCTTTTATGCATTCAATTCTGGTTAGGCCTTTAATTTGTCTTCTTTTTTTTTCTTTTCTTCTTTTCCTTTTTTTATTTTTCTTTATGGGACAACAGACATAACATACTCTTGTGTGCCTTGAGGGTATGATGGAATTAAAGTGAAATTGTCATGACAGGGAGCACATGTCACAGAGACCGGGGTGTTCCGTGAATAGGACATGAACAGCAGAGACAGGGAAACGGAACGCTATAGAATGGGACAGGAAGTGTGTAAGCATTTTCCATTCCTAAAAGCCTCGAGTTAGGTGTGCTGCCCTGACCCGGAGCAGCTGGCCGACACTCCTGCCATGTGTGCCAGGGATCCCTCGTGGCCTCCGCTGAAGGACATACAATCGCTCCCAACGCACAGGCAGCATTTACTGAACTGTTCATTGCTCTGTGCCGGTTACCAGAACCTAGCCCAGTCCTTTCCTCCAAAGCCCTACATATGAATGTAGAGTTTAAATTTACAGGCAGGACAGTTTTACTTGTCTCACAACTGTCTTTAATGACTCGGTTATGCTGCCTATGGCACATGGCAGCATATACGTTTACACATTATGTACAACTAACTTTTCAAGTATATGGGAGGGTGCAATTATCCGAATGTTACCCTGTACAATAATTTAGACGTGCCTTTCTTTGATGTGTTCCTCCCACTCACCCTCCTAGCCAGGCTCTGTGCTAGGCACTGAGTGTACGGTGGTGTACAAAATAGAAATGATTCTTGACCTTGTAGACCTTTCAGTCCAGCCTGCAAAGCAGACATCTAGACCAGCAATGAGAAGAAAGCATGAGAAGGACCTGCTTAGACCCGTTTAGGGTATGATCAGAGCTCCAACAGCGACACTGGACTGAGAGAAGGAAATTTGAGGAAGGCTTCTTAAGGAACTCAGAGCCAATCTGGGAATGACTGGGAGTTACCCAGCAAAGTGGGAGCAATAAGAATTACAGGCAAAGTGAACCATATGAGTAAATCCTAAATGCAAGAGAAAAGTTAGCAGGTCAAGAAAACTTAAAAAAAAATTTTTTAACATATTTTATTGTTTGTTTTTTGTTTTGTTTTTGTTTTTAACAGAGAGGAAGGGAGAGGAATAGAGAGCTAGAAATATTCATGAGTGAGAAACATCGATCAGCTGCCTCCTGCACTGAGGATGTGTCTGCAACCAAGGTACATGACCTTGACCAGAATGGGACCTGGGCCCCTTCAGTCCGCAGGCCAATGTTCTATCCACTGAGCCAAACTGATTAGGGTTTAAAATAATTTTTTTTAACTTTTTAAAGACATGATTGAAATGTGTGATATAAGATGAGATCTGGAGGAGGAGGGAGTAGAATAGGTTGCTGAGGAGATAAATCTAGGAAGATGGATAGAAGTCAGTTCAGAAAAGGTAAGCAGAGCCTCCATCCTGAGAGCAATGGCAATATTGTGAGCAGGGAAGGATCACCGTTGTGGCCACACGTGGGGAAGGGATTGGACAGACAAGACTGAAGGCAGCGGGGATACTTAGGAAGCTGTTAGGATAACCCAAATGCAGGGTGATTGGATCAGTGGTCTCAACTTACTTGTCTCTGCTGAGAGGGGACTTCCCTGACCCCCAGCCTAAATTAGGACTGGGGGCAGTCTCACAGCATGGGATTTTCCCTACATGGAATTTATTACTAAATTTATTATATGCATTTCTGTTATTGCAATTATTGACTTTGCTAAATGTCTCCCTTTCTAGGTAGTACATTATTCCATGAAGGCCCGTTATAACTCATTAGCAACTGTAACTCCAGCATCTAAAACAGTACCTTGCAAATAAGGAGGATTCAGTAAATATTTGTGTATGAGTGAGTGGACAGGTGAATGGAAATGAGGAGAGCGGATGGATCTGTGGGACACTTGGGAGATGGAATCAATAGGACTGGATGATTGAGGCTGCTGATAAAGGAAAAAGTCAGTTGTCAAGAACAAGTCTCGGGTTGAATTTCCAAGCAGATAAAGGTGTCAAGAGACACTTGTGGCTATGAGGTGGGAAAAGTGGGTTTGAGGCAGGGGACGGACTATGATTCAGCAGATTGAGTTGTGCATTGGATTCAATTTTAATAATAGAAACTGCATTGCAAGTCTATTTTACAAAACAGGTAACAAACCAAAAAGACAAACCAATAACAAACAAAAGAAATAAGTATGTAGAAGGATGGATGAACAGTTTTAACTTTTATTGTTGTTTTCCATGGCTGTCCTTTGTAATTATCTTATTTTAGCAGGCAAAACAATTTGTTAAATTACCAGTATGCAATATGTCTGTGTATTAACATAAAGAATTTATTACACACAAAAATTCACATTTTCCATAACATGAACTATTGCATCTTTATAGTCAAAAAGGAATTAAAATACAGGAAAAATATTAGGCTATTGGGAATATAGTAGAAATTATTTTACTTTCACAATTTTTTTATCTTACTACGTTTTCTAAATCAAAATGGAAAACTGAAGAGAACATGGGACCGCTCTTCTGCTTTTTTTAAAATTATTATTGTTAAATGTTTCCAAACCAGTCCAGCTGGTGTGGCTCAGTGTTTGAGCAAAGATATGTGCACCAGGAGGTCACGGTTTTGTTTCCCTGTCAAAGCACATGCCCCAGTTTCAAGGATAATCTCCCGTAGGAAGGGTACAAGAGACAGCCAATCAATGTTCGCTCTCATAGATGTTTCTCTCTCTCCTTCTCTTTCTAAAAATCAATGAAAACATATTTAAATGTGTCCAAATCCTATTTCTCCAATTTGAAGACTTTGATTAAAGTCATCAAGGATCTCTCTTATACACTTTGTCTTTTAAATTACAGCTCTCATGGTGGTTTGAAGGAAAATATAACACTTCTGATGAGGACATAACACATCAAAACTTGGTTTATGAACAGTGACATCTAAGGGCTTGTAAATTTTACTCTTTAATAGCACAGCACAGATTAAAAAGGAAACCAAAGTCTCTGTAATATTATTGCAAATTTAAAATCTCAGACTTGGGAGATTTGCTTTAGTTCCAATAAGGGTAAAAATCTCAGAATGTGGTGAGTTCAGATTTAATAAAATATATATTAGACTGAATCTAATTTAATTAATTGTCCTCCTTGTTTTTCTTTGTTCCCCTTCTCCTTTCTTTTTTGTAGGTGGTTCAGAAGTGTATTCCTTTCTTAATTGGGCATTTGAAGGACTCAACCCATAGTGACGTCATCCTAAACATCCTCATAGAGATTGCAGGCTATGAACCAGTGGCTTTGAACAGTTTCCTTCCAATGCTGAGGGAGATTGGTGAGAGATTCCCCTACCTCATTGGACAGATGGCGAGGATTTATGGAGCTGTTGGGCATGTGGATGAAGTAAGTTTGGCTTTTTTTTTTTCTCTCTCTCTCCATTTCCTTAAATTCCACTGGCGCTCAATCCATTGAAGCTCCATGACCTACACATTTTTCCTGGGACTTCTGAGAATTCTCATTTCTTTTTGAACCTTTTGCATGGACAGTGGCCTCTGTGTCAAGGCCACATTATATAGCAGGGCTACGTGGAAGGTTCAGGGAGTGAGGATTTCATTGCTGGAGTGGCACCTGAGGAAGGGAAAGGTTAAAATGTAGAGAGAAGTATGAAAGATTAAAGACCACCTTATAATAACAAAACCAATAAAGGAGTTTCATCTTATTCTGGTCACAGTTCTGCTTAACCCAGGAGACCATCAGTAAGCACGGAGTCAGAGACTCCCTATCTATCTATCTATCTATCTATCTATCTATCTATCTATCTATCTCTATTTATTTATAAAAGCCTAAGTAACCAGTAGGCTGGAATGACCAGAATGACTGGTTGCTATGATGTGCACTGACCACCAGGGAGCAGATGATCTATGCAGGAGCTGCCCTGTAGTGGTCAGTGTGCTCCCACAGCCAACCTTCTGCGGCCGGCCAGTCTCCCATGGTCCCTTTCCCTGTCCGGCAGGCCCCAGCTGGCAGCCAGAAGGAAGGCCCCAGCCCACAGCCAGAAGGCCCAGATCAGCCCTGATCACCGGCCAGGCCTAAAGACCTCACCCGTGCACCAATTTCGTGCACCAGACCTCCAGTTATTGAGATCCCATGGCTATCCTGTCAATAGGGGCCAGGACGCAGTATGCTTTGCGCCCTCTGGATGAGGTTACTTGGGAGAGTGAAATAAACATTCGTGGATGTTAAAAGTCCTAGCCTAAATATTTGCATGATGGAACCTTTTAGCAGGGACCACAGGATGCCATCAGAGCTCTCATGGGGATTAGGCGACCAAGAAAGAATTTCCAGAAGTTCAAGTTCTGAAGGGTATGTGTATGCCTGTATATACACACATACATGTATGTCTGATGATTTTTATATTGGGATTTAGGATCTTTATCTCTTAAAATAACAGCAAATATGTAATTGATAGAGGGAAGCTTTTACTTTTACCCACTGATATATATAATAGTTTCCTATAAGATAAAAGAGATTTCTATAGTTCATCAACTCAACCCCTTGATTCTACAGAGGAGAAAGTTAAAAACTGGAAAAGTGAGGTGACTTACGCAGACCAAGTCCATTGGAATTAGATCTTTGGTATTATTTGGTTTTGTGTTTTTTTTCAAATGTTGTGTCCAAATGGGTCTTTGGCTCTGCTGAGATTTGTAGAGTGCCTGGTGACTGCTAGGCTTCCTCGTGGTGCAGGGCTTTCCCCTCATTTCCCCAGAGAAGGTGGGAGAGCTGAGCTCCCAAACAACCAGCACACGTCAATGTGAGGGCAGATCTTGTAAAAGGATTACGTTGGTAGGGACACGCTACTCAGTCTAATCCCTCTCTGTCCATTACTGTCGGGAATATCTCACGGCTGCCACAATCCGTCTTCTGGTAACACTTCCCCGTGCCATCGTCACCTTTGCTGCCAGAACCGGCTGGAGTGCCCCAGTGCCTGAAGGCTAACTTCAGCTGACAGCTGTTTGATTGGATCTGCTGATCTTGCAGATTTTTTTTTTTCTCCCCTGGACTGAAAAATGCAGACTCTGGTGTAGAAAGCCCTGGAATCTTTAGAAAGTGTACTTTTCCTGTGCTTTGACGGTGCCCTTTTTGGCACAAATATACTCATGATTCATTCAAGTGTAGTAATGAACATTGGAAATGACTAAACGTCCCACAGAAAAGGTGATATAAATACACTAAAAGAAAACAAAACACTAGCCACATAACAATTATGTCACTGTAGGTCTTTTCTGACCTACAGCAAAACTGAGAATGGTCTATTCGGTGATATTGTGTGACACCAATTGGGAGCAAAAAGAAAAGATCCAAATAACTTTAAGGATCACTTACTTCAGAATTCATAATTTCAAAATATTCTCCTGTCTTTCTCCTCTCTCTCCCTCTCCCTCTCCCTCTCCCTCTCCCTCTCCCTCTCTCCCTCTTTCCCTCTCTCCTGTCCACCAACAACAACCTCTCATTCTCATGTGCCGGTGAATACATTTATGTTTGAGGGAGAAAATGTTTATTTTCCAGTGGTTCTGATTCAGCTTTCCAGTAGAGAACGACTATAGAGCAAATAATTCCAAATGTAGCTGTGTGGAAGGATTACATGGAAAACATTTTTTACATAATACAAGTTCTTGGACCCCATAGAATACCCATTAAATCAAAATCTCCAGGAAAAGGACCCAGGACTCTGGATTTAGGGGACCCTCTACCATGGTACTTCTGATGCAGTTGTTTGTGAATCAGTATTTTAGATCCTTTGATATTAAGTATTTAAAACATGTTTCTCATCTAAACTTAGAATCAGGCCTTGTCCATCACCCATCCTGCCCCGCTTCCATCAAGCCATGCTAATCAGTTCTAACTTTTCTAAACTACTGGAAACTATTGTAGTTTAGACTAGGTGAGGCTGAGAGTGACCCCAAAATTTAAAGACAACAGTAGCCTGAACAAAGATAAACATCTACTTCTCTTGCACACACAGGCCTCAAGTACAATCAGTCTAGAACTTCCTGTGGCAGGAACCCAGGGTTTTTCTGCTTTGTTGCTGTATCATCCTTGAGCACATGAGATAGTCAAACACAACCTATTGTTTATAACCCATGGACTAAATAAAATTAAGCTGCACCTGGCCATTTCTAGCTGCAAGGGAGGCTGGAACATATAGTCTGGATTCAGGATGCCACGTGCCCAGCTAATTGAGAGAACAGGGCAGAAAGAATGATGGAGGACAATGAATGTGTATGTTGCTGATTTTATTTTTCTGGTGCGTTTTTCTTAAAAGTAATGTTTTACACTGTGTTACCTCCCGCTGGCTCTGAATTTCTTTGATTCTTTTATTTCATTCCATTTAGCATCAGCCTGACAAGATTACCTATAATTGTCAGCAAGACTCCTTTACTCAGGAATAATGTCCTTGTTATTGGTTTTTAATACCTAAATATCGCCTTTAGAAACTCCTTTTAACTTTAAAGAATGCTAAACCTCAGATGTTCTAAGAATAAGTATAGTAGTCTAAGCAGCCATTAACTGTTTAATTTTAGTGAACCGATCAACTCTTTAAAAATCCTGTGGAGTCACATTCCTAAAGACCAAAACCAACAGTCAATATATACGTATATGTATGTGTATTTCTACCTAGCCTCTTTCCAAAAAAGAACAGGAAATTACTGACGTACATTGCCAGGTGGGCATGAGGGCAGAAGCTGAGTGTGGGGTTCTGGGCATCTATGGAGAAGGAAACTGCAATGAAGAGGGAGAGGCAAGAACTTTGTCCTGAAAGGGCCCCACCACTCTCTGTTTAGAGAGCTTGATCTATGGTGAGATGAAGGGATAAGAGGATACATGAGATATGGAAACTTTTAAAGTGTTGACGGTAAGACAGTCATAATGATGCTCATGGGGAGGCCAAGGGAGGCCTCAACCCAGTGGTTGTGTCCAGGTTCTTGTCTTGAAAGAATTCAAGAGTGAGACAGAGAGGTTTAGCAAAACAGCAGATTTACTAAAGTGACATTAAGTACTTAAGAAGGAAGTGTGGGCAAACTCAGATGGCAAGTCACACTGAGGGGGTCTGGGTGGAGGTTTTTATGAACTTTGGTCAAGGGGAGGGAATGGGGTTAGTTCCTGGTCTCTGATGCCGGGGGTGGCGGCAGGGGGAGGGGGGAAGGCAGAGAGAGGGATGATTGTCAGTACAGCTCATCTCAGTCCCTCTTCTCCAGCTGATAGCATGATGATATGGAGGGCCAAGAGGCTTCAAAACTGCCATGTATGTCAGCTGAGACTAACTTTGTTTCTCTTAACTGCTTCTTATCCCAGGAAATTGGGAGAGGGACAATGGAGGTGTGGGAAGACAGGTGTCTGGCCACACATCATATCCACAGCGTTCTAACTTAGAAAGGGAGGGGAGAGGTAGAGCCTGAGGCCTTTGTTCCCTACGCTAGCTTTCTTGCTTCAGTAGAACCCTAGTGGCCTAAGGCCCTAGGATCCTCTCTTCATCTGATCCTGGGCTAATCTAAAAATTGACTTAATTTGAAAAACTTATCTTTGACACCAAAGTGAAAATTTCAGATACATTTAGGGGTTCCAAGTATTAGATGATTTTGTTGCTAAGACTGAAGAGATCTTAGAAATGAAGAAAAGCTCATCAAATTTTGAGTATCTTGCTCCAACTTTTGAAATGCACAATCTGTGACTAATTGGCTCCTACTGTCCCATCCTCCCTTGTTGCCTGGCTTCTGGCAAACTGCATCGTTTGATATGTAAGAGGAAGAAGGGAGTCTCCTGGGAGTTTGCAGGCCAGGGATGGTCTCGGGGGTAGAATCAGCTCCTAGTCAATCACACACATTATTGACTTATGCTTCACCTTTTGTGCTTGGGTGAAGCCAGATGTAAGACCTCTAGGGATAGCTATGGGGAACCAGATGGGTGTATCATACAAACCAGGGCCCATCTGAGTGGACAAACTGCTTCAACAGCTTGTTGCTGCATCATCACTTTTCCATCTGCATTGCACCCAGCAGAGGGAAGTTGCATAAAACAAAAATTAACCCTACAGAAACTTATTTTTTCTCCCAAATTTCCTTACAGATTTTTTTGCCCAAATTTACATGAAAACATGCTTAATAGCCATAAAATTATTGTGTCCCTGAAGGAGGCTATACAGTGACTCACAGGGCATTTTCAGGTACAGGCCGGCATCCAACGCATAACTGTTGTCTGGGGAGTGAAACCAGGAGGGCCAAAGGGCAGAGAACATTTCTTCTGGGACAGCTGAAGGGTAGTTGCCCCTGAAATGCAACCTTCCTTGGTGCTGTCTCCTGAAGAGAACTGATTCTTTGGTTCTTCACCATGCCAAGATTCACCGCAATTCTGCAGTATGCTCAGTTGAACAAGTGTATAAATAAGAAATATTATTTTATGAGCTATGTCCTCAAGATGGCAAAATAACACAGGTCCTTTCGTCTTTCTCAAATGAGAAGATTGCCGTGGAGACCTCTCACATAACAGCAGAAATGGCTTCTTAGTAGCACCTTAGGGGCTATCCCCAGACATCATCCAGGTAATTCATCTAAAGCTCAGTGCCTTAGCTCAGTGCCAGGCATATAGTAAGTGCTTGATACATTTCAACTAATAATAATAACAACAGCAAGCAGCAGCAAAAATATAATAAAGACATGCCTCGCTCTAGAGGGCTAATGAGAGAGGAATGTGCTCCTCCCCACTCCAATGCATCTTTTGCAGAATTACCAGTTTTCTTCCTAAAAATACAGCTGTGATCTCACGTCCTTGCACAATCATCAGTTGGCTCATCCCCCGCCTATAGGATGCACACTAGCTAGCTAAACTCCTTGCTTTGCCCCAATCTTCCTTTCTAGCTTTAGCTCTTACCTATCCAGGTTACTCCACCCCCCTATATTCTGTCTACCCGCATTTAACATCCCTCCCTAAGCACACCTTGCTTGAAATGTCCGGATCTCCACAGCCTTTCTTTCTGCCTGGAGAGTCTCCACCCTCTTCTACTACTAATCTTTTCAACCCAGATCAAAAGCCTCCTCCTGTGTAAGTTCTTCCCAATTCCCTTAGGCAGCTAGTCGCTGCCTTGCTCCCACCACCCTTTGGTTGTACCTGAAATGCCATACCATACCAGCTTTGCCTGTTGTATTTTGCCACTTCACGTCTATTTTTGCCTTCACGAGTCTCTGAGCTCCCAGGAGAAAGGAATGATACCTTATTGATCTGAATTCACCTTTGGCCGAAAGAATAAGTGAATACTTGAGAATACTGTTAATGAGGAATTTGAAGGTTGGATTCTCACCAACCACTTTGATTGAATCGAGTCTTGGCTTATTTCTTTTGGGAAACATAATTATCACTTACGAGGAAGGAGAAAACATATTAAAAGGACTGCTGATACTTCGGAGCCTACACAATTTATCTCTGTTCCCTAATAGCTGAGAGATGAGTTTGACAGGAGACATGGAACCTAAAAGCATGTGATTAACCAGAAAGCATGTGATGAGGCATGTCTATCTATGATTCTCAAAGATTCTGGCTCCTTGGAAGGTGGCATAAGGGAAAGATGATATTGGATCATTAAAAAGATTTTCATGGATGAGGGCTCAGCAGATATCAAACTGGGGGAAGTGCAGCTCCAAGGAGGAACACTCATCACTGTACTGAGCAGTGATCCCCACCTAGGCGATGTCTGTGTAAGAATCCATCACACGAATGATCGTGCTTACTGTGGAGGCTCCCACACAGTGTGACACAGTGACGAAGAGACCTGGCTCAAGAGTCAGACTTGAATCCTGACTCAGCCTCTTCACAGCCAGGTAGCCTTGGGCAAGTGTCATCACGTCTCTTGACTCAGTTTCCTCACCTGTAAAATGGGAATAGCAGTCTCAGTCACCTCATAGACTTGTGAGGATTTAATGAATTAAACCATGTAAAACAGTGTCCCGCAATTGGGAAACATCCAATAAAGGCCAGCACTTCACCTGGTTACTTCCTTTCCCAGTGTTGCCAAAGGCTTTCTCATTGCCTGTATTTGGGCTGAAACTTAAGCCTCACAGACAAATTAGGGAGGACAGCAGCCAAGTCCAGGGCATGCTTTTCCCCTTCTTCTCCCGAGAAAGAGGCTGACTAGATGGATATATATGCATGGGACAAGTCAAAATAAGGCCGGGCAGAGGAAGAAATGAGGTAGCATAGGTAACCGTATGTATCATTAAAGGTGTGAAGCAGAGGTTATATCCTTTCTCTGTTTTTATGAGATAACTAGCATATGTAGGTCTTTTTTTCTCAGAGTGGAATGTGTATCTGCTTTATATTTATAATGCAGAGCACATTTCCTACGGGGACTAAGAGTAACAAACACAATAATAAGGCCGCATTTTGTAAAAATTTCGTAATTTAAAATAGGCCCATTCGTTGAGATGCACTGGGAGTGCACTACTTTCCATAAAGGGCAGGTGGTCCCTAGCTCCCCACCTATAAAAACAGCTCGCATAAGTTTGCAGCCATTTTTTTCAAGCTCTCATTAACTAAACCTGAAGTAGGTTTAAGTTGAATGTAGGCCAGGCTTTCTTGTCCATGGAGAACTGACCTAGAATGTTTATATTCCAGAGGCTTTTGTTTTTCTCCTTATTTTCCCCACTCATCAGTCTCTCTCGGCCGTGCATGTGGTCTCGGCCCACTTGTCTGGGTGCCGGCGTCATTACAGCCCTCTTTCCTAACACAGGTCCACGTGGCCAAGAGACGTTTTAGAAATGGCTTTTGAGTTTTTGCGAGGTTGAATTGAATTCATGTGTTCTGTCGGTCTACTTAGGTCTCAGACAAATTGAGTTTCAGGGTCAAATCCTCATGAGGGCAAGTTTCAACAGAAGGCACACTGGTTTGTGGCATGTTTTGCCCCATGCCAGACCTACAAGGCAGCAGTCCTGTGCGGTGGACACAGAGAGGAAGCTGTGGCCCGTTGTTTTCCTTAGCTGGGGACCAGCAGTCTGCACCTGTGGAGAATCAAATGGCATGCCCTCTGGGTGGGTGTCAAATCCTGTGCCCTCTGCCTTGTTTTTCTAACTGGCTGGGAGGCGCTGGCTGAGCACCAGGGCGGGTTTATTACATCCTCTCTGGGCTCAGAGACCTGGACACTTTTCAAGGAAAGAAGCGACACACATCTTGCCCAGGTCGCATTTCTGTGACATCCGGCAGGCCTTGCACAAAAGCACTTTTTGGGAGGAAAGGGAAAAGAGTGACAAAGGCAACTGAAAGCCCCATCACTATCCTCATCCTGGCAGTGGGAAAACATCCTGCAAAACAGGACCCGGGTAGACCATTTGTGCAGTCGATTTGTGCCCTTAGCTTGCAAATCAAGATGAAAGGAATCGGGGCGCATGCTCTAAGAGGGAGGACCTGTGAGTGAGAACCACAATGAACAAACAGATGATTCCAATTTAATCGTGAGGTCCTCTCTTGGACCAAGTCTCTATAGAAGCACATGAGATTGCAGATTATGAAAACTCATTGACTATCAGGCAGCTCCTGACTTCTATCTTCCCTCTCCAAATTGTGTTCATCACTGGTGCCCAGTGAAAGATGAGACAGAAGGCCAAAAACCAGTACTACAGGCTTTATTCTTAATTTCTGGAGGCAAAGATGGTAGAAGTTAGTTAACACTTTGGTAGGCTCAATTTTGGGGATTTATTTTCCTCAAGCCTTGGTTAGTGCCAGCCACTAAGACTTGGCACTGTAGAGTTGTCATCCATAAGGGACAACTTTTTTTTAATATTTTTTTTTACAGAGAGGAAGAGTTAGAAACATCTATAAGAGAGAATTATTGATCAGCTGCTTCTTGACAACCTCTACTGGGGATGTGCCCGTAACCAAGGTACATGCCCTTGACCGGAATCGAACCTGGGACCTTTCAGTCCACAGGCAGACGCTCTATCCACTGAGCCAAACCGGTTTCGGCCATTAGGGACAATTTTTTTATTTTTTTTTATTTATTTTTTTAAGTGAGCATTTATTTTTTATTTTTTTTAAATAAATCTTTATTGTTCATATTATTACAAATGTTCCTCATTCCCCCCCCCATTGCTCCCCTACACCAAGTTTCCATTCGACTCTCTGCCCTTTCCCCATCCCCCATTGTCCTCATCCATAGGTGCAGTTTATGTTCAGTCTCTTCCCGCCCCGCTCCACTCCCCATTTCCCCAAGAATCATCAGTCCACTCCCCTCCCATACCTCTGATTCTATTATATTCACCAGTTAATATTGTTCATCATGATTTTTACTTCCCTTGGTTTTTAGACTCACTTGTTGATAGTTATGTGTTTGTTCATAATTTTTATCTTTATTTTCTTCCTCTTCCTAAAGAACCCCTTTTAACAATTCATATAATTCTGGCTTGGCAGAGATGAATTCCTTTAGCTTAAATTTATTTGTGAAGCTTTTTATCTGGCCTTCGATTCTGAGTGATAGCTTTGCTGGGTAGAGTATTTTTGGCTGTAGGTTCTTGTTATTCATCACCTTGAATATTTCTTGCCATTCCCGTCTGGCCTGCATGGTTTCTGTTGAGAAATCAGCTGACAGTCGTATGGGTGCCCCTTTATAGGTAACTACCTGCTTTTGTCTTGCTGCTTTTAATATTCTTTCTTTGTCTTTAGCTCTTGGAATTTTAATTATGATGTGTCTTGGTGTGGTTCTTTTTGGATTCCTTTTGTTTGGGGTTCTGTGTGCTTCCTGGACGTGTAAGTCTATTTCTTTCACTAGGTGGGGGAAGTTTTCTGTCACTATTTCTTTCAATATGTTTTCGGTATCTTGCTCTCTGTCATCTTCTGGGATGCCCATAATTCTGATGTTGGTTCGCTTGAAGTTGTCCCAGAGGTTTCTTACATTATCTTCAACTTTCTGGATTCTCTTGTCTTCTTGCTTCTGTGGAGGAGTGTCCTCTGGCTCTTTGTGTTGCAAATCTTGGACTTGATTCTTGCAATCTTCCAATCTGTTTTTAGGACTCTGTATAATATTATTTATTTCAGAGATTGTATTCTTTATTTCTAGTTGACCTTTTATTATTTCTTGTTGACCCTTTATTATTTCTTGTTGATCCTTTATTATTTCTTGTTGATCCTTTTTCATATCCTCATATGTCTCATTTATTTTATCGGCCTTTTCTAAGAGATTGTTGAACATCCTTATAAGCGTGGTTTTGAACTCTATATCCCGTCGCTTTTTGTCCTCCATTTCTTTCGTTTGTGATCTGTTTCCTCGTTTCGACATTTTCGCTGCTTCCCTGAGTTGGTAGGTTGGGAGGATGAGCTGTGTCTATGCCAGGAGACAACCTTATTCCACTAGACTTGGAAACCTGCAAAAGCCTCTCTGAGTTCAGCTTGGAAGGGGCAGAGTCTCAGGGTGGAGCCTACAGCCTTGGCTTCCGGTTAGCCCCGCCCTGAGGTTCCTGAGTCTCAGTGTACTTCAGTGTCCTTTGGTACTCGCTGCAAGCACCTCTGAGAGAAAGGCGCCCTAGAGTTTCACCCGCTACCAGACAGTCTAGTCTCTCCCCCAACAAGCCCACAACTGGGGTTCAGAGCAGTTGGAAGTGGGGTTAAGAACAGTCCGGAGCTTATGTCTCCTTCCCGCTAGGGCGATCTCGCGGCCCAATCAACAGTCTGTCCTCTGTGCACGCAATGTGCGCGACTCAGGGGATCTGCTTTTCGCCGTCCCGCTGAGTTTCTGCCTTACAGCCCAGATTCCCCCTGTATGAGGCTGGGGCCTGAGGGTCTTGCCCAGGACTGGGGTTCAGTGCAGTCAGAACTGGGGCTCAGCACAGTCCTGAGCTTTTGAGTCCTTCCCGCTGGGGCAATTCAGCAGCTCAGCGAACAGTCCCTCCTCTGCGCGCAATGTGCGCGACTCCAGGGCTCTGCCTTTCTCGCCACTCCGTTGGGCTTCCGCCTTACAGCCCAGATTCCCTCTGTGTGAGCCTGGACCCCAGGGTCTCGCCCAGAACTGGGGTTCAGTGCAGTCGGAGTTGGGGTTCAGCACGGTCTGGAGCTTTTATCTCCTTCCTGCTAGGGAACGCCAGCCAGGCACTCAGCCGCCCCTCCTCTCTGGCTCCGTCCTCTCCCCCACGCGCACCGTGCCTCCGTACCTTAGGCTTTTACAGCTCCTCTGGTTTTCCTTCTGGTTTTTTCTATCATTCTAGTTGTAGAATTTCCAGTCAGTCAACTTTCCTGTAGTTCTGGATAGTGTCCACTCTATATTTTAGTTGTATTTTTTTAAATTGTTGAGTGCGGCTGCAGTTAGGCTTTTACCTCTGCCGCCATCTTGTTGTCAGGGACAATTTTTTTAAATCCCAAATAAAAATTGCTTTTTTTATATATCATAAGAAGGTTATATGCTAACTGAAAATATACTAGCAATAGGCCTCTTGCACAGTATAAAGAAAAAGGAAAACATTTTAGTACAGAATAAGCTTTCAAGTAACTGCTGGTATTTCATATCCTCCTTTCTTCAGTGACACAGGGTTAAGCCGCCGATTTTTTTCTGGGTGCAGCACCCAGAGCTGGTGAGGGGGACGCAGAGGAGAAAGACAGGGTCCTGCCCTAGACGGACTCACAGCAAATGGGGATGAGGGCGATGTACAAACAGATGATTCCAATTTAACCGTCAGGTCCTCTCTGGGACCAAGTCTCTATAGAAGGCACCCTGGATTGCAGACCGGACCAGATTTTGGAAACTCCTCCTTGACTAGCAGGCAGCTCCTGGCTTCTATCTTCTCTCTCCAAATGTGTTCATCACTGGTGCCCAGGTGGCCAGGAGCAGTATTTTGTTTCTGTTCTTAGTGCAGACAAGTAAGTGAATACTATGCACTCAGTTCCTAAGAAACGAAAAGAGCCCAGGAAGAGGACAGACAGTCCCCATGAATAGCTGCAACCCTAGAGTAGTAAATGGTTACAAAAGTTGCATTTTGCCGTAATTCTCTTATCAACTGTAATTGAGGCCAATTCTGCAAAGGGCTCCCTGGTCCTCGGTGAGCAGGCAGCTAGGCGAGCCCCAGGACACCGCAGTGGCGCCCAGCAGGAGCCTCTGCCCGGCCAGCTGTCCCTCAGGGTGCAGCCAGGGGTGGTCAGCCTGGCCCCCACCCGTCTGATCTCCCCGTCTTCAGAGGGGCACAGTCTGACTTTCCCACACCAGGATCCGTGAGGGAAGTAGGCCTGTGCGTGCCCCAAGCAAAGCAGGAAGTTTCCACCTGGTGCCTGCCCCTTCCAGCCTTGAGCTCAAGAAGTGAATGAATCATCAGAAAGGACAGCTAGCTGGCCATCGGCCACAGAAGGGTCTAGTGAGTGAAGTAGTTGCTAACTCCAGCTCAAATCCCTTGTTCTTCTAAGATGGCAGCTGCAATCCTTAACCCCACACGCACCCCACCACAGGCCTCAGATTTAAATCACTTGGTATAAGTTTGCTACTTCCTCATCAGCAGGCTTTTTTTTTGTTTTCTATGACAAACCAAAGCAACTACCTCCATGTAAGTGAACTGGATAAAGCAAGATTGTCTTTCAATAAACAGTCACCCCTTCCCCAAAAAACCCCTTCCCAGAACCCATCTTCTCTTCAACAACTCCACATCCCTACTGGTGCCTGGTAGGTACAAATTAAATTGGCAGGAAAGGAGGAATCAGGCCCCCTTAGAAAGGGACAACGACCTTGAAGTCAAGATGCATAGCTTTTAATGAACCTGTACAGTAGATACAATGGAAACAGTGGATATAATGACCTGACTCCTCTGTTACTCTGTTGAGAAATGCCAAGATGAAACCATGCTATGTTATAACGTGCTCCCTCCCCTCCCCATTCATATGTTGAAAGCTAACCCCAAGGTAAGGTATTAGTTGGAGGGGAGCGGGTGCTTTGGGAGGTAATTAGATGATGAGAGGGTAGCCCTCAGGGATGGGATTAGTGACAACCCTTATAACAGAGCCCCCAAAAAGCTCGCTTGCCCCCTCCCTCCGTGGAGCCAAGCACCAGATCCGCCAGCACTATGATCTAGGACTTTCAAACCTCCACAACTGTGAGAAATAAATGCCTGCTGTTTATAAGCCACCCAGTATATGATATATTGTGATAGCAGCCTGAAAGGATTAAGACAAACCAGGAGTCCCTTTAAGAATTCAACACAACCCTATAGAAATCCTAAAAGGTCATTTTACTTTATTCCCACCATTTACATAAGAGTGAGCTCACTGATGAGTGGGAAGCAATTTGTAAGGTAATTGATTGCTTTCCCCAGGCCAGTGTATTTTAAACTTCCTCATTTGAGCACATGGTGGCCAGACCTACCCTCAAAACCCCATCCTATTAGTTGCAAATGTTTGATTATTTTTATTTACTTATTTATTTATGCCCTACTTACTTCCAGCAAGCGGTTAAGGCAATTCACACTGAAAACATAGTTGATCTGTGACCAAAAAAACATTCATCCAAGGCAAAATCCGGGAACAAAGAAAGGGAGCATTGGAGAGATTGGGAGGGGAAGGAGGTTAAGGTACCAACCAGCCCCCCCAAAAAACAAACAAAACAAAAATAAACAAACAAACAAACAAAAAACACCCAAAACTATATCAAATTCCCCTAGCTAAAGAAATTGCCAATCTCAGGCAAGGTTTACAATTTTGCAAACTGCATTTTTCCATTTCATTCTCCCTTATAAGTAATGAAATAATACCCTTCCAAATATTTCTGGCTAACATATTTGGGAAGTTACATCTCAACTACCATGGGGGGGAAAACAATCTGGCAATTTCTTTTTGAAAATAAGTAGGTGCAAAGAAAGATAGGCATCTTGTATTTAATTATATAATGAGTAAATTATGTAATGTAATGAGTAAGTTATGGAAAGTTCAATTGTAGCTGATGTATAGTTCGACTACGCTAAGTCTTACCATATTGTTAATGAGCACAAAGTACTTTTTTTTTTTCCTGGCAAAAGGTTCAAACACAATTTCTTTTTCTTTCTTTCTTTCTTCTTCCTTCCTATTTCCTTTCTTCCTTTTTTTGACCCATAATCAGCATCTTTCTTCAAAATTGTTTTCCATGATTGGGGCCACAAGCTCTGTGGTTACTTTTTTCTATCCTTCTGTGATTACCCCACATTTGCCAAACAGATATGGTGTAATTAAAGATGGGCTGCTTCTTTGAGTTCTCTAGAAATGTTCCAAATGCTGAAGCCCCCAGTGGTCTTTCCAAAGCTTGCTTAACTGAAGCAAAAGAAGTAGGGGAACCATTGTTCAGGATAATCAATCAGAGCTCGTTTACATCAGGGGACCGTGGTGTGGAGGATGAAGAAATCCTGGCTCCGGTATAATTCATCCTGGGATCCTTGAGCCCACACAAAAGATTTACCTTTAAGAGGCTAAGTTCCCAAGCCCCCAGTGTTTTAGAGTCGATCTGAACTACGGGACCTTTAAGTTTTTTTACCAAACCACAAAATAACTCTATGTTCAAAGTTCAAACTGGATGGACTTCTACAAGCGTTAAGGTCTGTTCAGTATTTGGGAGTCAGTACAAATAAAATAGGCTGGGAAATGAGCTCTCGGCACTTAAAATGGAGAGAGATTTGAGATTTCAAACCTAAGTGCAGCTGCACTAAATGCTATTTTAAGGAAAACGATCTTAAACTGGAAAATTTTACTTGACAGCAGACCATGTCCAGTTTTCTGCCCCTTAAACATATAAATCATGCTTAAAGCGTACTTTATGTGGTTACATTATTGCCTCAAATAGCAAATAGCAAATCACATTCTCTGATTTCTGTTTTAAAGCGTAAGTCAATTTCATTCACACATCTTTTTGAGGAAGGCATAGTAAGTTCCATATTTAAATGAAAGCCATTATTGCTTTATAAATACAAAAATTATACGTGTGTGTGTGTGTGTGTGTGTGTGTGTGTTTTACAAGGGTGGAGTTTACTTAGCATTCTGTGCCAAAGGCATAGAGTTGAACTGAGTCCAACAGAGCCTTAATTTTTGCCATGTTACAAAATTTGAGCTCATTCAAAACAAAGGATACATCTGTTTTCATCAGCTGTTTTTTGACTTTTATTACTGGGACTTATTTTAAAAAATTGTTTTGCCTAGACAGTATTGTTCTACTAGGCATGATTTATGACTCTCCCGTGTGCCCACAGAATCTATGAGTTCCTGAAATCATGAAACTGAATAAAAATAATAAAGAATGGAAACTTATTCCATCTACATTGATTAAATAATCACTTAGAATATGTAAATACGTTTAAATTCTAATAACATTTTTGTTTATCAATGGGAAGAAAAATATGCTCAATTAAAAAATCGAGGTATGACCAGAGGATAAAAGAATGAATTGAGGCCTGTGACTTTTTGGACTGCTATTTTAAAAATCAGCTCAAAACTAGAGGTTTATCTGCCTAAGAGAGACTTTAATAATGTGCTTTTGTTCATTTAATCTCTACTTTATTCCACAAAAAAAGGGATCTCAGGGAGCTTGCACTCTTAGTGTTCTGTTAAAGAATTAGTAAATCTTAGCTTTTGAATATGATAAGCTAACAACATTTGATGACTACTTACTGTACAAGTATTTTGCATATCTTTTCATACTAATATTTTAAGAGTAGAAGTGCATATCCTTGTCTGGGTAGCACAATTCTTAGGGAATGAAATTTCTTAATTGTATAATTATTTTAGAATTATAGATGACTGGATAGCTTGGTCATTACTGCCTTGCCTAATCCAATAACATTTTATGGGATTAAAAATGTTATAATAGTTGAATATTTTTACTTTAGACACTAGAAAAGATTGAAGAAGATTGGGAAATAATTGCAACAAGAAAAAGATCTAGCTATAGATAATAAGTTAAAATTGGGTTCAGGTCACTAAGAAAATGTTGTTATATAGTGTTTTGAATTTATAATGTTCCATTTAAAGAAAAAGAAAAGGAAACAGGCTTTCACAGTAAAATGAGTGTATTTCATATCTAGGTAAACTTTTTAGCAAGTTACCAAAATAACTAGTCCATGTTTGCTTATATTGAGCTGGTTTGGGATCTCTCGTCATTTCTATAGCTCCCCAACCTTTATCAATTCACAAAATTTGTTAACTGGGAAAAATTAAGGGGCTAGGTTGCTCTCTAAAAAATTAAGAGACAGCCTGTTTTTAGTTTTTGTGATAATTTTAGATATGTCTGCATTGGCATTTAGTATTTGACACTCAAGGAAAAGTAGCTAACATTTATTTAGCATTCCTGTGTGCCAGGCGTTGTGCTAAAATGCTTTGTTTCAAACTTACTGAATCCTCACAGCCACTCTATGAAGCAGGTGCCACCGTTACTCCACTTTGTAAACTGAGGCATGGAAATAAGCAACTTGCCCAGAGTCCATGACTGGCCTGCCGAGATGCCAGGATTCAAATATATGAAGGTTCTGAGCTTCCCCTGTGACTACCACAGGGACCTGGCTCAGACAGGAGGCTCAGCTGTGAGGGTTTCTAGGGTGTTGTCACCTTTCTGTTCTCTGAGGGTGGGATTTTCCTTTGTGAATATTTATTTAGCCAAAGAAAATCGTTCATGTTTATTGACAATTTGAACGGCCAGTAGTCTTACTTGCATCACTAGTCTCTTACTTGCCAATAGTGATTTTCAACAATGAACATGATGCCAAGCAACACACAAAGCACTAAAGGTACAGAGATGAATATGACGTGCCCCACCTTTGAGGGGCACACAGGGAGAGGGAGACAAATTCACGCAGAAACTGCAGTCAGAGCTGTCATGAAGATACCTCAGAAGCCTGAGGAGCACAGAGATGGGTGCCACCGAGCTTCCCTGGGAGAGCCAGGAGGGGTTTCGCAGCAGAGGGGACATTTGAATTGGTTGAAAGACGGTAGGAGTGCTCAAGGAAGAGCAGGGGAGGAAGGGCTCCAGTGGCCAAAGGTCTGCCCTGCTGGAAGGCATCTGTTCCTTGATGGGAACTGAGTTGTGAGGATTGTTAGAGAGAGACTTTAGGGGTGTTCTTCTTAAAATGGTAACAAATACCCAGTCACAAGTAGCTCCACAAAGAAGCAGATTTCAATGTGTCCAGTATCAACACCACTTCATAAGTGTGTTACCAAACATATCAGGATCTGTTTTAAAAGGATTTGCAGGTAAGTTTCTCTATGGCTTTCTCATAATTATAGTTCTCATTCCCAAACTCTGTGTCCTAAACCAAATGGATCCCCTTTTTTAAAGGGTGGCATTATTCTAATCTCTCTCTCTCTCATCTTTCTCTTTCTCTCTCTCTCTCTTCCTCTTGTCTTTTATGGAGAACAAAGAAAGATAAAAAAAACAGATTTCAAGATATTTTACGTTACCCACATTTTTCATTATCTGCTATGAGGAATTGCGATGCAAAAAGCAAATGGCCGTGGCCATTCTGCAATCTGCACACCCGAGTTGGGTCATGCATACAAAATCTATACTAATAATAGGGTAATATGCTAATTAGACTGGAGACCTTCTGGATGTCCTTCAGGACAAAGCCATGGTGGCAGGGCGAAGGCAGAAGTGGTTAGGGGTGATCAGGCCAGGAGGGGAGGGAACTTGGGTGCAAGCAGTCCAGCGGGGGGGAGGGAGGGAGTTGGGGATGAGCAGGCTGGTAAAGGGGGGCAGTTGGTGATCAGGTCAGCAGGCAGGGGCAGTTGGCGGTGTGCAGGCTGGTGGGGGGGAGGGGACAGTTGGAGACAATCAAGCCAGAAAGGAAGGGTAGTTGGGAGCAAGAAGGCCAGCAGGGGGGTGGGGAGTTGGGGTGAGCAGGCGAGCAGGAGGGGCAATTGGGGGCAATAAAGCCAGCAATGGTGGGCAGTTGCCAGTGACCAGGCCGGCAGGGGAGTGGTTAAGGGGCAATCAAGCAGGCAGGCAGGTAAGCTGTTGGATCCAGCAGTCCCAGATTGTGAGAGGGATGTCTGACTGCTGGTTTAGGCCCAATCCCACAGAGATTGGGCCTAAGCCAGCAGTCAGACATCCACCAAGGAGTCCCAGATTGGAGAGGGTACAGGCCAGGCTGAGGGACAGACAGCCCTGTGCTGGAATTTTGTGCATCGGGCCACTAGTAATATATAATGAGGAGAATTAATATGTGGATAAAAAAAATAGAGCTCACATGCATTTGGATGTACAGTCAGCCCCTTGTATCTGCGGGTTCAGCATCTGTGGCTTCAACTAATCAAGAATCAAAAATATATATATATTAAAATGTTTCGTTGTTGACATGTACTATGTAGTTAGGCCTGCGATAGTTGCATCTGTACTGAACATGTACAGACCTTTTTTTTTCTTGTCATTATTCCACAAACAATACAGTATAACCACTATTTACATAGCATTCCCATTGCATTAGGTAATCCAGAGATGTTTTAAAGTGGTATCAGCAGGGGGTCTTGGAAACCAATCCCCCTCAAATACCAAGGAGCAACTGTTTAGTAACTTGCTCAAAAAGGGAAACCTCAGTTTAAAGGCATTGAGAGCATCTGCTCATGGTGGAAAGTAGAAGGAAAGACCAACTGGAAGATGGGTTGGTGACCTAAACTCAAACCATACTCCATCTGACCTCAGAAAGGCTGAACTTGCATTCCCAACACGATAGTAATGGCATAATGGAAAGTCATGTCTTAACAGTTTAGAATATCTTTCAACTCTGTAGATATGACTTTCCACTTTGGAATGTCTTTCAACTCTGACCAACCAAGATAAAAGCAGAAATTTCTCTTTTCTAGGAGATCCGCAAAGATTTGAGGTCAATAGGTTGATCTATCTATCATCTATCTTTCTTCCTATCCACCTCACAGATTTCGTAGTTGCAAATTCACCTCCTCGCTAAAATGTGTTTGTGTCCCCCAAATCAATACTTCCGGGGTCATTCGGAGGCAGGCACAGAGCAGTGAAAAATCTGAGTCACCAGACACAAGGTTCCCAGCTGAGGTCCAACAAGTCCATGGTTGGCCTTCTTCGTTCAGCTCTCTTCTTATAAACAAGTGTCCGTTCTTTCGGGGGTCCTATTTATTGCCACATTTTTCTCTTTTGTGTGCTTTTTTTGTGTGGTTATTTCACTGTTTAAAGTGCCCCACAAACATAGTGTTAAAGTGCTCTCTGATGTTCTTAAGTGCAAGAAGGCTGGGATGTGCCTTACAGAGAAAATTGGTGTGATACCCAAGCTTCATTCATGCAGGAGTCATACATAGTGCTGTTGGTTTGACTTCAGCTCTAATGAATTAAGAACATATATTAATTAAGTTGTCTTTACATAGATTCACATATAAAATAAGACTTTGTATCAATGACAATGTGTGACCAGAGGCTTGCTGGAACATATTTCCCTTTGGGGCAATGTTTCAGTATCACTAATTCAGTGTTTGAAGTGACTTTTTAGAGCATAGCTGCCATGAACAATGATAATTAACTGTGTACACACACACACACACACACACACACACGGAATGATATATCATCATATTCACTGGCGATGGAGTCTACTGAGTAGTCATCTAAGGTAAAATAATTTCCCACCTACTCCAGACTCTAGAGTAGGGTGACCAACTGTCTCAATTTATTTTTGAGGCACATCCAAGTGTCTAGAGGTTTCCCAAGATAAGGGACTTTCAATGGTAAAACTGGGGAAACTCCAGGACAAATTAATAAGAATTGGTTTTTCTATTCCGGAGTTTCTCAAAGCTGAAGACTTGCAGGGGAGTGGGTAGGGGAGGAAGGGGAGGAGAAACGGGGGAAGAGAGCCACATAAACCCATCAACTTTTGCTCTGGATCTAGTAACCCCACCACCACTAAGAAAGAGACTCATGTCCTCAGTGGATAGAGCATCAGCCTGAGGGCGGAAGGGTCCCAGGTTCGATTCTAATCAAGGGCACATGCCCAGGTTATAGGCTTGATCCCCAGCAGGAGGCAGCCAATCAATGATTCTCAGCATTGATATCTCTCTCTCTCTCTCTCTCTCTCTCTCTCTCTCTCCCTCTCCTTCTCACTTCCTCTCTGAAATCAATTAAAAATATATTTTAAAAGGAAAGAAAGAGAATCATGGGATAAATACACACCCAAGCAGTTAAGCAGCACTGGCCCCCCTCAGGCTTCTGAGGCTCCTAAAGAGGCCTGCGTTTCCCTGGTGAAGCTTCATTGAGAGAGTGAGGGCAAACTCATTTGATTTACATTTCTAATAGTTCTCACAAGTGTCTCTCAAAGAGTTGCATGTGAAGAAATGTAATGATTTTGTCATTATAAAATAAAAAAGCAGGAGGCTGGATGAGGGAAGGACAGGGGGCAGTCAATGGAGGGGAGATAGAACATCTGTAATACTTTCAACAATAAAGACAATCTTTAAAAATAAATAAATAACAGTGCCACCCCTCCCCCCAAATAAAAGAAAATAAAACTTAAAAGCAAGAATAACAGATGCTGGATAAAATAATTTTATGCAGACATCTAAATATATTATCCTCCATTACTGGTTTGCAAATTAATAAAGAAGAGAAGAGAAGAAAGTGTGGATTTTAGGACCAAATCTCTACATTTCCTAAATCAGCAAATTTCTCAAGATTTTAGAGATTTGGAACTAAAAATTAAAATTATCTGGGAGGGGGAGGAGAAAATGGCGGAAGAGCAGATGGGCGGTTTCTGAATCTTGTCCCGAGGAAGAGAGAGAAAGCAGCTGAGGATCGCGCTAGGAGTGCTCGTCAACAAGCCAGGAGACTAGCAAACACCAGAGGAAATTTGGGGTCTGCTGATTAGGGAGCCACCAACAGCTGACCACCCACAGCTGGGTCCCTTACCGGAGATACTTGCCGGCGCGGACGGGAAATCTCGCCATCTTGGAAGGGAGGAGGTTCGAGTGTCGGAGGCCTGATTATCCCCAGCCCCAAGGAACACCAAATGAACATAGTCGGCGCGAACCCTTGATCTCAGAGGAGCTCAGATTTCGCAGCGATCCGGTGGGTGAGTTCCCCTCGGACCCGTAGTTCTGACTGAGTTCCACTCGGCGCAGCAACACCCCCCCCCCCCTGCGCACCGGCGCGCGCGGCGCACAGAGGCTGAGGGACTGGGACCGGTAGTTCTGACCGAGTTCCACTCGGCGCAGCAACACCCCCTCCCCCCCCCCCTGCGCACCAGCGCGCCGGCGCACAGAGGCTGAGGGACTGGTCGTGGATTTACTTCTCAGCTGGAGGCGCGCCTGTCTGTGGACAGGGCTCCTAAGACTAGGGATATCTAAGGAGCAGCACAGCTGGATCTGAGTCCAAGAAGTAGCCGCAGAATTACAGGGGAGTGCAGCCAGCTCCAGACCGCCCCACCCCCAGCCATCAAAGACACAGAGAAGAGGAAAAAGCTAGAAAGGCTTTAGAGTCCTGGAAGTCATCCAGAAACACTGCCACCCAGAGGCTAAAGCACATAGGGTCTCTAGATTGGCTTAAAAATCAGGTCTTGTAATCAACACGGAGGAACGGTGAAACACAGTGAACTGCCACTACCGCCCAGACTGGGAACAGGCGTGCGAGACATAGCAACACAGAAAGTGAATGACCTTCATTACTGCAAATTTTGTTTAATTTTTAATTTTCAATTTTTATTTTTTTAACTGTTGAATTTTTGTTTTTTACCTACTTTAATTGCAAAGTTTACTCAAGAAATTTTTTTCATCTGCCATCACTAGATTTTACCTTTTTAATTAATTCATTTTTATAGGTAATCAACATTATTACTACTACTATTTTACCTTTTTTATCTTTTTTATCTTATTTTCTTTTGTTTATTTTTATTACTACTTTTTAAGTGTCATATTATAATCCTTTTTTTTGCTTTCTATTTTTTTTTTTCCTTTTTCCTCTATTTCCTTTTTCTCTATTTCCTCCTGCGGGATTACTATTCTAAAAACTATTCATACCTTGCCTTCTCCAACGCTCTATTCTATCTCAAACCTACCTTTATGACATCTCTCTATTCCTAACCCTTTACCTTTGGTGTCCTGCTTATCTTAACCCTTTACTGCTATAGATTTTCCTTACTCTTTCTGTTTACCCTCTCCAAAATTTTCACCTGTCCTGTGTATATATAATTCCCAACCCCCTGCTCCAATCCCATTCACACCTACCTTGCCACTGCCCCCCCACCAAAAAAAAAAAAGCCTTCTCTCTACCCCTTTGTTGTTATATGTTGAATGCTAACTATATCAAAGGTTTATGCTTTTTTGTGTGTGTGTAAGATTGGTTTGCTTATTCTTTTTATTGGATTGTATGTTCTTGTTATCTGGGTTCTAGACACCTTTATTGGAGGATATTAATATTGCAAACACATTTCTGTCCAGTGCCTTGTGTGTTGTACCTGGTTGTGTTGTATTTTGTGCCTTTAAATCAAAGCAGGAGGGAGAGAACTACGTTACCAGGCACCCTATAAAGAGAGAGCATGGGGAGACTAAGAAACAACCCGCCTGTGAAAGAAAATCAACCATCACCAGAAAATGAAGTAAACGAGTTAGAGGCAAGCAACCTACCAGAGCAAGAATTCAGAGTAATGATCATAAGTTGGCTAAAAAGAATGGAAGACAAATTTGACAATATGAATAAGACCCAAGAGGAAATGAAGAAGACCCAAGAGGAAATGAAGGTGACCCAAGAGGAAATGAAGGTGACCCAAGAAGAAATGAAAAATGACATCGCTACTATGAAGAACTCAATAGAAAGCAACAAGAGTAGACTAGATGAAGCAGAAGACCGCATCAGTGAGCTAGAAGACAAAATGGAAAAAAATACCCAATTACAGCAGTTGCTAGAAAAAAAAATTAAAAAACAGGAGGAGAGCCTAAGGGAGCTTTGGGACAATACAAAACAAAACAATATTAGAATAATAGGGGTTCCAGAAGGAAAGGAAACTGAGCAAGATATGGAAAAAGTATTTCAAGAAATAATGACAGAAAACTTTCCTGAGATAGAGAAGAAAAAACCAACACAAATCCAAGATGCTCGAAGGGTCCCCAACAAAATGAACCCCCAAAGATCAACACCCAGACACATTATAATTAAACTGGCAAAAAACATCGACAAAACCAGAATCTTAAAAGCAGCCAGAGAGAGACAGAAAGTTACATATAAAGGAAACCCCATCAGACTAGCAACTGATTTCTCAACAGAAACTCATCAGGCCAGAAGAGAATGGGATGACATATACAAAGTCATGCAAAGGAAGGGTCTGAACCCAAGAATACTGTACCCCGCAAGGCTGTCAATCAAAATTGAAGGTGTAATCAGGAGCTTCACCGACAAAAACAGACTAAAGGAATTTATCTCCAACAAACCAGCAATGCAAGAAATGCTAAAGGGTCTACTGTAATAATAAAGAAATAGGAAGTGAAGAAGGAACACAGGGGGATAGAATAAAAATGGCATCAAATACCTACCTTTCAATAATTACTTTAAATGTAAATGGTTTAAATGCTCCAATTAAAAGACATAGGGTAACAGAATGGATAAGAAAGCAAAACCCATTCATCTGCTGTCTACAAGAAACCCACCTCAGAAAAACAGACGCCCACAGACTGAAGGTGAAAGGATGGAAAAAGATTTTCCAGGCAAACGGAAACGAAAAAAAAGCTGGGGTAGCAATACTTATATCTGACAAACTAGATCTCAAAGTGAAGGACATAACAAGAGATAAGGAAGGCCACTTCATAATACTAAAGGGTGTAATCCAACAAGAAGAAATAACCCTGGTAAACATATATGCACCCAATTTGGGAGCACCCAAATACATAAAGAAACTGCTGGAGGACATTAAGGGACAGATTAATAGCAATGCAATCATAGTAGGAGATTTTAATACTCCATTGTCACCTCTGGACAAATCATCTAAACAAAAAATCAGTAAAGAAACGTCAATTCTAAATGACGTATTAGACCAGATGGAATTAATTGACATCTTCAGAACATTTCATCCCAAAGCCACAGAATATACATTCTTCTCAAGTGCACACGGGTCATTCTCAAAGATAGACCACATATTGGGACATAGGCAAAGTCTCTTCAAATTCAAGAAGATAGAAATCTTATCAAGCATTTTCTCAGATCACAGTGCCATAAAATTGGAAATCAACTACAATAATAATAAGCCAAAGAAATTAAACACATGGAGACTAAATAGCATGCTATTGAACAAAGAATGGGTTACCAGAGAAATCAAGGAAGAAATCAAAAACATCATGGCAACTAATGACAATGAAAACACAACAATCCAAAATCTATGGGACACAGTAAAAGCTGTTTTGAGAGGGAAGTTCATATCCCTACAAGCCTATTGCAAAAAACAAGAAAGAATGGTAACAAATTATCTTACCCTACAACTCAAACAGTTAGAAAAAGAACAGCAAGAAAGGCCCACTGTAAGCAGAAGGAAGGAAATAATAAAAATCAGAGCGGAGATTAACGACATAGAGACCAAAGACACAATACATAAGATCAACAAAACCAAGAGCTGGTTCTTTGAAAGGATTAACAAGATTGATGAACCTCTAGCCAGGCTAACCAAGAAACAAAGAGAGAGGACCCAAATAAACAAAATTAGAAATGAAAGAGGTGAAATAACAACAGACCCCGCCGAAATACAAAGGATTGTTACAAAATACTATGAACAACTATATTCCAACAAACAGGACAACCTGGAGGAAATGGACATATTCCTAGAAAAATACAACCTTCCAAAACTCAATCAGGAAGAATCTAAAAATCTCAATAGACCAGTAACTTGGGAAGAAATTGAAGCAGTCATCAAAAAGCTTCCAGCAAACAAAAGCCCAGGGCCAGATGGCTTCACAGGAGAGTTTTACCAAACATTCAAGGAAGAACTAAAACCTATCCTCCTCAGACTTTTCCAAAAAATTCAAGAGGAAGGAACACTGCCAAACTCCTTTTATGAAGCCAGCATCACCCTAATACCAAAACCAGATAAAGACAACTCAATGAAAGAGAATTACAGGCCAATATCCCTCATGAACATAGATGCCAAAATCCTCAACAAAATTCTAGCAAATCGGCTCCAGCAGTACATCAGGAAGATCATACACCATGACCAAGTAGGTTTTATACCAGGAATGCAAGGATGGTACAATATTCGCAAATCAATAAACGTGATACATCACATAAACAAATTGAGAGATAAAAATCATATGGTCATATCTATCGATGCAGAAAAGGCATTTGATAAAATCCAACACCCTTTCCTGATAAAAACTCTCAACAAGGTGGGAGTACAAGGATCATACCTCAACATAATAAAAGCTATATATGATAAACCCACAGCCAACATCATGCTCAATGGGCAAAAACTAAAACCATTCCCTCTAAGAACAGGAACAAGACAGGGATGCCCACTCTCACCACTCCTCTTTGACATAGTACTGGAAGTACTCGCCATCGCAATTAGACAAGAAGAGGAAATAAAAGGCATCAAAATCGGAAAAGAAGAAGTAAAGCTGTCACTATTTGCAGATGACATGATATTGTACATAAAAAACCCAAGAGACTCCATCAAAAAGCTAATAGACTTAATAAACGAATTTGGCAATGTAGCAGGATACAAAATAAATGCCAAGAAATCAATGGCATTTCTCTACACCAATAGTGAACTTACAGAAACAGAGACTAAAAAAGCAATCCCGTTTACCATCGCACCAAAAAAATTAAGATACCTAGGAATAAACTTAACCAAGGAGGTAAAAGACCTATATGCAGAAAACTACAGGACACTGAAAAAAGAAATAGAGAAAGATGTAAACAGATGGAAGAACATACCATGTTCATGGATTGGTAGAATCAACATCATCAAAATGTCCATACTTCCCAAAGCAATATATAAGTTCAATGCACTCCCCATGAAAATACCATGGACATACTTCACAGACCTAGAAAGAACTCTCCAAAAATTCATTTGGAACAATAAAAGACCCCGAATAGCCTCAGCAATCTTAAGAAATAAGAGTAAAGTAGGAGGAATCTCAATACCAGATTTCAAGCTGTATTACAAAGCAACTGTTCTCAAAACAGCCTGGTACTGGCACAAGAACAGACATATTGATCAATGGAATAGATTAGAGAATCCAGACATCAACCCAAATCAATATGCTCAATTAATATTTGACAAAGGAGGCACGAACATACAATGGAGTCAAGACAGTCTTTTCAATAAATGGTGTTGGGAAAATTGGACACATACATGCAAAAGATTGAAACTAGATCACCAACTTACACCATACACAAAAATAAACTCAAAATGGATACAGGACTTAAACATAAGACGGGAAACCATAAAAATACTAGAGGCATCCACAGGCAGCAAAATCTCAGACATATGCCTAAAGAACTTCTTCACTGATACTAACCCTAGGGCAATGGAAGCTAAAGAGAAAATAAACAAATGGGACTACATCAAAATAAAAAGCTTTTTTACGTCAAAAGAAACCATCAACAAAACAACAAGAAAACCCACTGTATGGGAGAACATATTTGCAAACGATATCACTGATAAAGGTTTAATCTCCAACATCTACAGACAGCTTATACAACTCAATAAAAGGAAAATGAATGAGCCAATTAAAAAATGGGCAATGGACCTAAATAGAATCCTCTCAAAAGAAGACAGAAGGAAGGCCAAGAGGCACATGAAAACATGCTCCAAGTCACTAATTATCCGAGAGATGCAAATCAAAACAACAATGCGGTACCATCTCACACCTGTCAGAATGGCCAACATCAACAAAACAACAAACAACAAATGTTGGCGAGGTTGTGGAGAAAAAGGAACCCTCGTGCACTGCTGGTGGGATTGTAGGTTGGTGCAACCACTGTGGAAAACAGTATGGAGCTTCCTCAAAAATCTGAAAATGGAACTCCCATTTGACCCAGTAATCCCACTACTAGGAATATACCCCAAGAAACTAGAAAGACCAATCAGAAAGGATATATGCACCCCTATGTTCATAGCAGCACAATTTACAATAGCTAGGACTTGGAAACAGCCTAGGTGCCCGTCAGCAGATGAATGGATCAGAAAACTATGGTACATCTACACCATGGAATACTATGCTGCCATAAAAAGGAAGGAATTCTCATCATTTGCAGTAACTTGGATGGAATTGGAGAGCATCATGCTGAGTGAAATAAGCCAGTCAATGAAAGAGAAACACTACATGACCTCACTCATTTATGGATATTAAATATCATTATAAACGAATGAACAGAAAGATTGATATAGTGACAGTAAAACAACAGGCAGTCTGTCAAATGACAGCGGGGGGGGGGGGGTAGGGAGATCTGGGGGAGATAAGAGATCAACCAAAGGACTGGTATGCTTGCATATAAGAATAGCCAATGGACACAAAACTCTGGGGAGGGAGGGCATATATTGGGGGGGGGGGCAATGATAAGCTATGTATACAGATAATACCTTAATAAAAAAAAATAAAAATAAAAAAAAAATAAAATTATCTGGGAGGTTTAAAAAATTCCCATGCCTGGACCACATCCAATTCAATCACATTGTATGGGACTGGGGAGGGGAGGTGTGCAGCCATTACAATATCCTCACAAGGAGAACAGTGTGGAAGAAGGGTCTTGGGAAAGTGCAGCTGAGAAAAGGCACTATAATCAATTGGTGATGCTGCCGTGGGTGCCAGAGAGAGGAAGGTTGCAGCACACAGGGCTGCACTAAATGGTCTTTTTCAGCCCAGGCCACGTGGAAACAATCAGAAATCAGGGGGATCTTGATTCAGTCTTGCTCTGTCACTGACTCTACCCCCTGTGTGACCTTGGTCAGGTGATTGGCCCTTTGACATCGGGACCCATCCTGATACTCCTTTGCTAGGTAGTTATTTGTGAGGAGTAAGTGAGGAAGCATAAGCCAAGTATCTGACACACAGTGGATGCTTAATAAAGGGAAATTATTGTTGTTCTAACCAGGCACCCACCCTTCCACGTCTGGCCACATTCTGAATTACATCCTGTTATCCTGGCAAAGAATAACAAAGGAGCTGTATGATATAAGAGTAGCAGTATTTTAAAAACAAATAAACTGATAAAACTGAATGGAGTGGCCAAGGCAATGTGGCAAGCACATAATCTAGTTCAAGGGTCAGTAAATGGATGCCCGTGAGCCAAATCCAGCCACACCTGTTTGTTGACTTATTGTCTGGAGCTGTTTTCCCACAGCAAAGACCATCTAGCCCACCAAGCCAAAAACATTCACTGCCTGGTCCTTTACAGAAAATGTTTGCTGACGCTTGATTTGAATTCATCAGTTCTCAGTGTGCTCCATGAACTCCTGAGGTCATTAGGGGTTCTATTTTCACAATATGACCCATACATCAGTGACCTTTTCCACTGCGCTAACATTTTTCCTGAAAGGACAAAAGCAACCATGAGTAAAGCTGCTGGTGCCTCAGCACAAATCAAGGCTGTGGCACCAAACTGTACTCATGGCTGTATTCTTCCCCACCACATATTTGCAGAAAAAAAAAAAAGCCAGTTTCACATAACTTAGGGTTTCTCAGCCTTGGTTCAAGGGGGGATGTTTGGTATCTCTAACCACTAGATACCTACTGCCAGCTCTTTCTCCCTTTCCCCAGCTGTACCACTGAAAATGTCTCCAGAAATACTTCTTCAATTTCTCAGTATTAATTTCACATATGATAAATGCAAATAGGTATAATTCAGATAAACAAAAACTTTCTGAGGGTCTTCTATAGAGAGTAAATGGGGTCCTATGATTGAATAGTTTGAGAACTGCTGGTCTTTTTGTATTTACAGAGTATCCTATATAATAAAAGCCTAATATGCAAATTGTCCCCACGGGCTGTCATTTGACCGAGAGTTCGACCACTCGCTATGATGTGCACTGACCATCAGGGGGCGACATGGAACATGGTGGGCTTTGGCAATGCAGCACCAGCAGCAGGTGCTCAGGCGCCAGGTGCCTGTGAGGAGCCTGGCCTGTACTCGCACGGCCTCTTCTGGGTGATCCGGGCCACAGCCACCAGGACCACATGGGCCAATTGGGCTCCCCATGGGTTCATGCAGGAGCCAGTCTGAAAGGCTGACTGGGAGAGAATGTGATGCCCACCTGGCTTCCATGTGGCACTACTGGGTGGCCCAAAGGCCCATGCTGTGCCCCAGCCTGCAGCGTCTGGCCATGCTCACTGCATCTCCACATGGGAACTCAGACACCAAGACTCAGGTGAAGGAGGGCGCAGAGGCCTGGGGGCCCAGATGCTGCCCAGGGTCCAAGAGATCAGCTGGGACATGCCCTTCCACACAAGACACTTGCGCTTTGATCATCGGCCAGGCCTGTGCACGAATTTTGTGCACCGGGCCTCTAGTTTTATACTGTTTCTATTACTAAATCAAAAACAATGAAATGAAAGCACCACATAACTGATAATGAACAACTAAAAAAAGGAGTGGGAAGTTATGTGCATGGGTGAGTTTAGAATTTTTAACAGGAGGGGCTGGTACATATAGCCAATGAGGATACAGCTATAGAGATAGAGAGGGCAATGTGACCTTGAGCAAGTTGGTTTTCTATCTGTGCTTCAGTTTTCCCCTTGCAAAATGGCACTGATCATAGGACTTACCTCATAGTATTATTGGGAGAAATATAAAAATAAATATGTATTTTTTAAATTTAATTCTTTATTATTTAAAGTATTATTATATATGTCTCTGATTTTTCCCTGATTGACCTCTCCCTGAGTGTTCCCATCCCCCAGCACATGCCCTCACCCCCTTTGTCTGTGTCCATGGGTTATGCTTATACGCATGCATACAAGTCCTTTCGTTGATCTCTCATTCCCCCACAACCCTTCCCCTCCTGTCTTCCCTGAGATTGGATGCTTTGTCTGATGCTTCTATGTCTCTGAATCTATTTTAGTTCATCATTTATATTCATTATATTCCACAAATGAATGAGATCATGTGATATTTATCTTCCTCCAACTGGCTTATTTCATTTAGCATAATGCTCTCCAGGTCCACCTATGCTGTTGCAAATGGTAAGAAGTCCTTCTTTTTACAGCAGCATAGTGTTCCATTGTGTAGATGTACCACAGTTTTCTAATCCACTCATCTGCTGATGGGCACTTAGGCTGCTTCCAAATCTTAACTATTTTAAATTGTGCTGCTATGAACACAGGTGTGCATGTATCCTTTCTGATTGGTATTTCTGGTTTCTTGGGATATATTCCTAGAAGTGGAATTTCTGGGTCAAATGGGAGTTCCATTTTTTAATGTTTTGAGGAAACTCCAATCTGTTTTCTACAGTGGCTGCACCACTCTGCATTCCCACCAGTAGCCACGTGGGTTCCTTTTTCTCCACATCCTTTTCAGCACTTGTTGTTTGTTGATTTGTTGATGATAGCCATTCTGACAGGTATAAGATGGTACCTCACTGTCATTTTGATTTGCATCTCTCGGATGATTAGTGACTCTGAGCATGTTTTCATATGTTTCTTGGTCTTCTGTATGTCCTCTTTTAAAAGAGGTCAATTTAGGTCCTTTGCATTTTTAAAACATATAGAATAGACTTGTCACTTAGATTAAGTGTTCTCTGTAGGCTAGCTATTATTATTTTAATAAAAAAATAATCAACTTATGTCAGAAGAAATGAGGTTAGGTATACAATTAAAGTGTACTTCCCTGGGTGGTTTGGCTTAGTGGATATACCATCAACTTTGGAATGAAGGGTCCTGGGTTCAATTCCAATCAAGGGCACATGCCCAATTTTGGACTTGATCTCCACTGGGGGCATGCAGGAGGCAGGCAATCAATGATTCTTTCTCATCATTGATGTTTCTATCTCTCTCTCTTGTTCTCCCTCCCTCCTGAACCTGTCCCCACAATGAGGTGACTGAAAGCAGAAAAAAATGTAGTCACTGGCTCCTGAGACAAAATGTCATGGAGCCAAGAAAGAAATCAGAATCTCCTAACCCCCTTCTTACCCTAACATCACACTTTCTAATCCCAAATTATATCTGTTACTCCTGAGAGGTACATGGACATGTTCCAAGGTTTCAGAACTAACCATGTGAAGTTGGCTTGGTTTCATATGTTAGTTCCAGAGCCACAATTTTTCTTGTTTCTGCACTGTGATTAATTTTCCCTTCAGCTCAATTTGCCTGCCAGAAGATCATTCAGAATTATGTCGTTTTCAGCAAATGCTCATACAGCCATCTTCACCTTTAGGAAGACAAATGCTCTAAAGAAAGGTCTTGCTAATTTTTATAATGGAAAGAAGTCTATTTTTTTAAACCCTCACCCAAGGATATGTTTAGCAAAAGGAATGGAGAGAGAGAGAAAAAGAGAATGATCAATTGCCTCCTGTACACACCCAGAGTGGGGGATCAAACCCCAAACCTAGGTATGTGTCCTGACCTGGAATCAAACCCACAACCTTTTGGTGTACAGGACAATGCTCCAACCTATTGAGCCACCAGGCCAGGGTAAGAATTCTTAATGAGATTATGGGGACACTTAGATAAGCACCTAAAATGTGGCGTAAAAAAAATTGCTAAAGAGAAATCTGAATCAGAAGCTGAGGAAGTTACTTGAAATTTGAAATTACATTCTCAGTAGGAAAATGGCACATCTCATGAGTCCCAGTTCTTACATCTCCTGACCTCCCTGTATTGACCAGGGTAACTTTTGCTGTAATTATTCTCTATGGTTAATGAGAATGTTGGGTTTAGATTCTAAAAGCTTATCGAATTCAAGTGTCTCTTTCTCTGTGAGATCTGACCTGCTGACACTATTTAACACTGACACCTTCCCTGCCCCGTCTTTTTTTGAGGCACACTTCTCTATCCAACACACTATATAATTTACATATGTGTTTTGTTTATTATCAGTTTTGTTATGGCAGGTCTTTTCTTCAATTCTATGTTCCTAGCTTCTATAACGGGGCCTACCACTTGGTAGGGACTCATCCAGCTTTTGCCTTTAAATGGGGAATGGAAAATGTCCCTGAGATGCATTGCATACTATGAATTCACATTCGGAGCCCTTGCATGCATGAAAGACTCTATGTTGCAATATCTATACTAATAAAGAGCTAATACGCTAATGGTCGATATGCGGAAATGGGTAACAACCAGGTCATTAGCATATTAGCTGGGGCGTTGCTCCGGAGATGGGTTGGAAGCAGGAAGGCGACCAGAGAAGGTGGGACCAGCCCAAGGTGACCCAAGGGACTGAGGATGAGGCTTGAAGCGGCCAGAGAAGGCCAGAGGGTTTGGGGGCTGGGCCAGGTGCACTGGAGCTCTGCCTTGACAGGTTCTGGTGTCAAGGCAGGGCTGCAGGTGGGTGGGCGGCACTGCAAGAGTTTGTATGCTAAGCTCCTAGTGTGTGTGTGTGTGTGTGTGTGTGTGTGTGTGTGTGTGTATTAGACTCAAGAGCATCTGAGAACATCTAAGTGTCTTTCTGCAACCTGGCAATTGTATGAGCCAAAAATAGAAAATGGACTTTCAGGAACTTGTTCCAGTGGTCTTATTTTTTTATTTATCTAACATTTGAATCCGTTAATGAATACTACATATCTCTTCAATTAGCTGCCAAGCTGTGTATTCTACTTCCCCAAGAGATGTGTTCCAGTGCAATTGTACATGGAATCTTTGAAAATGAAGTTAAGTATTAAAGAGTAGAGAACTTCACCACTTAAATCTGTTCTGTAATAACTATTTCTTGTAAAGCACAGATTCCTTTGCAGCAACATGCTTTATTTGTCAGGTCATATTTTGGCACGTGAGATTGCTTCAAATAATGAACCGAGACATACACACTGGGTGTAGACTCTATAGGCTCAGTTCTGTGCCAGGCAGATGACTGATATATGAGAAGTAGCCCCTTTAGGAGACTTGACTGGTACATGTAACCACTAGAGAATTATAAATGAAAGGGGGATGGTGGGTCTCTTAAAGGCAGAGACCAATTCATCTTTGTCATCTAGAATCTAACACTAGCATTTATGTGCATGTAATACCTATTTGTAACTACATAAAAGCAAGAATAAAAAAAATGATCAAGTGCTAAACAAGATTTTAAAAATAATCTATAATACAGTGAAAATTCAGACAGAAATGGGCACAGTGGAGAGCTTCATGGTGGAGACAAGATTTTGTCTAGCAATTAAGGCATCAAATGCTAGAACAAGGGGTAAAAGGGAGTTCCTGGTTAGAAGAGTAATTTCGACCTGTACATTTATCACTTGGCATTTTGAGCATCAACTTCCAATATATATACTTATTTATAATTATACATATTTTCTATTATGCTAACATTATAAAAATATTGAATACATAAAAATAAGATTTTAAAAGAAGAATTAAAAATGATATAAGCTGCCGATACCAGTTTGGCTGAGTGGATGTAGTGTCAGCTTGTGGTCTTGGGTTAGATTCCAGTCGGGGGCATGTGCCTTGGTTGTGGGCACATCCTCGGTGTGGGGTATGCAAGAGGCTGCTGATCAATGCTTCTAGCTCTCTATCCCTCTCCCTTCCTCTCTGTAAAAAAAAAATCAATAAATTACATTTTTTAAATGAAATAAGCCATATTTAAAATTATTTTTACTTTTTAATGGTATATCATTATTTATGTTGGGTGCACACTTACATTTCAAGTAACTTTCTTGATAATTAAAAAAATTTGGATAAGTTCTAGTCGTGTTGGGTTAAAGTATGGAACCTCCTACTATGGCTGCTGAGGAGTTTGATAGGTATAGGAAACATGTCAGGTAAACCTTTTTCTTGTTATTCACTCATGCCTGCATTGTTCACATCATTGTTCCTCTTCAAGTTCTTTTAAATCATTTGTGAGAGTTAACTTGATTAAAACTAAGTAATGCAATCTACTTGTTTGAGCAGGCATATGCACTGTGGAACATATTGAAAGATGCCCTAAGTAAACAAATGAGCGAGTGTGTCCTGTGGAGAGGGGCTAACTTTGGTCACGGATTTGATACAAGGCAGATGGATGGATCCAAGACTGACCAGGCCTCTCTTGTGCAGGTAGAATTAGTGAGGCACAGACTTGGAGACTGGCCAGAGGAAGTCACAAACTTGGGAAAGGTAGATGTGTGAGGTCAGATTACTAATGGTGGTTGAGAGATGTAGACCAGGTGAGATAGGTCAATGAGACTATTTGCCTATTTATAAGAAAGGAGTAACAGAACAAAAGTTTTATTTTTAAAAATTTTCCTGAAAATTAGGGGAAAAAGTAAAACTTCAAAGAAGCCAATTCAGAGGCACTCTGAACAAAACACTGTTTAGCTTCAGCTAGCTCTCTAAGTAAACCCCCATAGTACTGCCATCTGCAGGTCCCGGGACTCTTAAAATATGGACCTTTGTTCTTCATTGTTCTTCCTCATCGCCTTCCCTCAGATTTTTTGAGGTATGATTGACAAGTTAAATTATAAGATATTTACAGTCTATAATGTGATGGCTTGATATACATACACATTGTGAAAGGATTCTCCCATTGAGTTAATATCTATCACCTCACATATTTTAGCAGATTTCAATTACACAGTACAATGTTATCAGCTATAGTCACCATGTTATACATGAGGTCCTCAGATTTTTATAATCTTATAACTAAACATTTGTACCTTTTTATTCTTCCTATTTTCCCCTTCCCCTAGCCCCTGGCAACCTATTTTCTAGTCTCAGTTTGTAGAGTATTTGTTTGTTTCAGATTCCACATAAAACTAATGCCATGCAGTATTTGTCTTTCTTTGTCTGGCTTATTTCAGGTGACATACTGTCATCCAGTTTCATCCATGTTCATACAAATGGCAGAGTTTCCTTCTTTTTTATGCCTGAATAATATTCTATTGCATTTTCTTTAGATTTTCTTTAATCGTTGATTTTTCAATGGACACTTGTTTCGATGTCTTAGATATTATGAATAATGCTGCAATGGATATAGGAGTGCAGCCACCTCTTCAAGATAATGATTTCATTGCTTTTGGGTATATTCCCAGAAGTGGGATTGTTGGATCATATGGTAACTCTATTTTTAATTTCTTGAAGAACCTCCATATTGGTCTTCATAGTGGCTGTCCTAGTTTACATTCCCACCAACATTGTACATATTCTTTGTTGTTCTTGGCAGGAGAGAGCCAGAAGCTGCCTGCCGTTTCTGGTGAGTCAGCTGGCCAACATGGAGCACTCCTTTCACCATATCCTCCTGCTGGAGATTAAGAGCATCACAGACACATTCTCCTCCCTCCTGGGCCCTCAGAGCAGAGACATCTTCCGCATGAGCAACAGCTTCACTGCCATTGCCAAGCTCCTTACCCGACAACTGGAAACCACCAAGCCCCAAAGTGGCAGGTGAGCGGGAAGTACTGTGGACTCGGGCATCTGTCAAGAACCCAGGGAGGCAGAGCACAGGCAAATGTGCTGCATTTGCTCCTACACTTTTCTTTTGCAGGCATTAAACTTCCCACAGAAAGCCAAACCCACTACCTCAACCTAGAGTAACTTCTAAATAAATTATGACACTTACCAGAACTTTTACTAAATATGGGGTACTCTCAAACACCATCCCTCAAGGGGTTCATAATCAGAATATGTGACAGGGTTTTCACAGAAGTGCCTACAATGAACTAGGGAGCATGAGACACATTACTGACCAACAGCCAGGAAATTAAAGAGTGTTTCACAGAGAAGGTGAAATTTAAGTTCATTCCATATTTATTGAGTAGTGTCCATGTGCCAAGCATCTGTGTAGGCATTAGAGCAAGTTATATAGGATAAATAACAAGAGTAGAAAGGACACTTCTCACATGCAAGGATATAAGAGCTCTCAAGAGTCCAGTGTGAGCTGGACTAAGGAAAGAAGTTGGTTCAATGTGGCAGACTTAAGGCCATCAGGGTATTAGACTAAGCCAAAAATATAGGTCAGACCCAGATTATCACAGGTCTTACATGCTGCATCAAGGGGTTTGTTCTGTAAGCAACATGGAACCTTGGAAAGATTTTAATCCAGTGAATGGTCATAGCTCCTAATACAGCGAATGACCATATAGTAGGCACTCAATAAATATTTTCTCACCAAAGGACTGGATGAATGAAGAAGTGGCTAATGTTATGGAGCTCTGAATGGATTTGGCAAGAGCAGCAGGCTGGCCAGAGAGAGAGCGTGACCAGGATGTTAGTGCTGAAACCTTAACAATAGGCTCCCCAATTGTGGTTGGTGGTGGGGAATTTAAGAAGTTGGGGCAGATCATTATAATGAAAGAGAGATCAGAATTATGAGGAATTGATCACTAGTAGGAGTTGTGGAGAGGAGAAGGGGAGAGGATTGGATGAAAACCTAGAGATTCTAGTTTGAGTGACTGAAATACACATGGAAGATGATGCTAATAACTAAGAAAAGAGGTAGCAAGAGGGAAGCCAATCTAGAAGGGTCCCTTTACTCATTCTACAACGGAGGGTATAATCTGGCCAAAGTGGACATCAAGGTCAACAATCTAAGGAAGACAAATTGTAAGTGCTCTTTTCTATCAACACCATAGTTTTTGTTGTGCATATGAAAATCTTTTGTTACCTGGTTCAATATATAGATGTCTATATACTAGGGCTTCTAACTCTGGTATGATTCAAATTTGGAGTAGGTAATTCTTGTCTGTTAAGCTGTCCTGTTAATTATAGAATATTTGCCAGCATCTCTGGCCTCTACCCACTAGGTGCTAATAGCAACCCTCTCTTTCAGTTATGACAACCACAAATGTCTCCAGACATTAATAAATCACCCCTAGTTGGAAACCACTGCTATCTATATACTCTATTCACAAATGGAATTTTCACAGACCTATGACCTGCCTAGCAACAGCCCAAACACCACAGCATCCAAGAAATCCAGGGCCAGCAATCATGAAGGGGTGATTTGTCATTTATGTGCAAGCACACAATCGCTGCTGGCCAATGTCCATGGGGTGGTTTCGGAAATTTTGTTTAGAGCTTCTACAGCTGGTGCTTGGGGGAGCCATTTTGTATTCTGCCCACAGCCAGCCTGCTATTTCTTCTTCCCAGTTGATGACTAACATCTGGATCCGATGTGAGCGGATAGGCACATGTTCTGGCCAGCCGCTCATCCGTTCTCTATTGCCTCTACAAATGCAAAGTTGCAAGAGGCCAACTGACATCTGTGAGATTATATGTGTGAAAAAGGTTTATATAAAGGGAAGACATGTTATACAAGGGCATTACATTAGGCATTCTAACAGATAAATTGATCCTTAAGAAGTAAGTCCAATCCCATAAGCAATAAACAATTTCCCCATGAAAAGAAGAATTTAGCAGGTACGTAGATAGGGGGGAAACATAAGGTCTCACTATCAAAATGAGTCTTCATGTATGAGAACGCATTGAAGTTTCCCTTTGTTATTTCTCTGAGGAAAAAAAAGCAAAAAGCAAAGAGGATAATTAAATGTGACGAGATAAAAGGTCACTAGTCACCTCACGTACTACCACCATTGCCATCACCACCACCTCTTCAATTCAAAATACTTCACCCAGTTCAACCTTCCCTGTCAATCTCCTTCTGATTGATTATAATTATTCGGTGGGAACTTCAAAACGCTGGTGTGGGTAGCCAGCCTTTTGTGGTAACCGCTCATCCTCTCCGGGATGGTTGCTAAGGCTTCTCTCCCAACATCTTCTCCCTGAATAGCCTTCATTGTGACCAGCTAACGTCAGTAATTTTAGTCTGTGCCCCCCAAAAGCAGAAAGGTCGACGCTTTTGTCTAAAGCACCCGGCGAAGTCTGATCCTCACAATTGGAGGGGAAATGAATAAATGAAGAGAGCTTGAGAGAAAATTAAAGATGATAAAATTCAAAACAGATGTCATCTAATTTACAAATCTGACACATAGCCCAGCAGGCCGGATTTTAGACTCCAGGCCAAAGCTATCAGATAATGAAAAGGAAAACAATTAGCATCCTAGAGAGAAGGAAAAACTAAAGCAGACGGGAACCTTCTTTGGGCAGAATGACTCTGAATGAACGGGGTGAGCTGTATTAGATGCATCAGGTAAGCACACTGGCACCTTTCTTGTTCCTGTGTCTTAGAAAAAAATGTTTACATCTAAATAATAAAACAACAAAGGCTAACAAACAGGACAGATTTTTGAAATTAATTATAGGGATGCAAAAGGGGAATAATAGGAATTGTGGTTTGGAAAAGAGAAGGAGTTAAGATAGGGGGAAAGGTGTGTGGGCCTTTGAACCACTATCCATTGTGTGTGCCTGCCAGGACCTGGGGGAAGCTGGGGAAGGAGACTTCCGGCCACTGTGCACCGGCTAAGCAGCCATTGGTCAGAGACTCAAAGGTGCCTTTGCCGAAGGCACGTGGCACCAGGGAGACTGCTCTAATCAGGCACCTTCAGGGTTGGGGACAGTTTGTCACAGGTGGTCTTAGTGGGAGGTTCTTCTCAGGCCCCAGTTGGGGATGGAAACTTTGAGGGACGAAAACTGTGGAAAGAAGATTGGGGCTGGAAGTAAATAGGAGTAATGAGAAAAGGTAGGGGGAAAGGAGGGCAATGGGAAAGGGCAGAAGGGGAAAGCAGAGGGAAAGGAGATAGAACATCTGCACATCTCCAAGTCCACGGCCAAGGTGGGGACCTGAGGGGTAGGGGTGGCAGTTCCCTCAGATCCATCTTTCAAACCCCAGCCAAAGCCATCAAAGCCATGGGTGGGGGGGAGGGTTGTTTATAAAAACAATTTTAACATAAAGTCTGTGATTAAAACTTTCCCAAAACCTCTTGCTTGGTTAAATGGGTGGTATGTTCTTTTTTTGTTTTGGTGGTGACAGTGGTAGTAGTAGTGAAATTTTTGTTTATTTTTGTTCTGCTTTTAAGAGTTAGGCCTGGAAAACATTTTTTAAAAGGAGAATAAAAGGTAACTTATAGACAAAACCAGTTGGATAGGTGCGTTTCTGACTTAGGTATAAATGAAAAGAGATGGCAGATGGAAGGGGGAAAAATAGAGCATTGTGTGGCCCCAGCAGGGTGGCTCAGTAAGTTGGAGCATCATCCCCTAAAGGTTGTGGGTTTTATTCCCAGTCAAGTCACATACCCAAGTTGCAGATTCAATAGCAACCCATCAATGGTTCTCTTCCTCTCTCCCTTCCTCTCTCTCTAAAAACAATCAATAAAAATATATTATCAGGTGAAGATTACAAAAACACACATTGTGTGTGGGAAAATGCATGATAAATGGAATAAGGAGAGCATGTTCACAGTAGAATGGCTCCAGGAAATCTGCCTCCTTGGAATAGCCCCGGAGTTTTGGTTTATCCTAAGTTTCATGCAAAGACCATCAAAGAGATGGATGACAAGGGAGAGCCAGGAATTTGAGTTAAGTCTGTGGCCCTAATGTATAGACAAGTAACATAACCTGCAAAGACCCTTTTCAAACTCTGAGACCCTGTGCAACCTGTCATTCCAGAGTTCCCATCTTGACATCCTGGTAGTCACATATGAACCTAACCCTGCGTCATATATAGTATCTGCAGGCATTGCCCGCGAGCTTCAGTGTGATGCCTCTGTACTGAGTCCACAATAGAGATTGTAGAGATCAAGAAGCCAAGTTCTCTACAATTTTTCAAGGAAGACTGTGTCTGTAGGTTTGATTAGCTCTTACTGTTAATGGAGGTGAGAGGGCCTTAGCTCCCCCTATTGCTTGGGGGGGGGTGGTTTTTGCAATACCCTGAGAAAAGGAATTTTTGGAGACTCACACAGGGAAAATGAGATATGATGAAAATGTTATTTCCATGGAATTACACCACTGGGTTTCCAAAGTTCTGTTTCCCTTGGTCCAGTCATAGAAAAAAAAGTAGCTGAGGCTTCAGAAGAGCTAAAACAGAGCCAGTGTCCAGCATTTCTTTCCATTCCATTGCAGCCGGGTCTGTATCAGGCTAGCTGAGCTTGTGTTTACCACAGCAGTCCATTTGTTCATTCTGCATGGCTGAGGGCCATTCAGGCATGTGTTAGGAAGCAGGACCAACAGCGACCTGAGAGTCAAGAGTCACCAAGAGCCAGGAGAGCAAACTCCTTTGTTTAGTAGATTAAGTGTTCTCAAATGTTCCCATGCTTGCAGTGGCCACACCCATCCTGGCCAATGATCTCTGTTCCCAAGTTTGACTGACAAGCAAGTACCTTCCCTATATTATCCAACTTTCCTGGGCAGGAGTCTATCTCCCCTTGGTTGGATCCCTTCCCGCAGTGTTTTGTGGGAAATAGGCCAGCGGTTCCCTGGGAGTGCAAAGTTGCAGCTTCCGGGTGAAGCTGCCCAAATGATGGGCCTACAGTGTCTGGCCTTCCCTTCCCTCCATTTCTAATTTCAATGGTATCATTACTACATGACAGATTCTGTGCTAGGGTCTTTTACTGCTATATTGTTTAATCAGCAACAGCACCTTTAAATATACAGTATGTAAGGATTTTACAGAGGCACAATGGAATAAATCTTAAATATAGGCAAGAACAAAATAAAATTCTTACCCAGTTCCCCATCCGCTTCTAGGTCCATGACAATCCTTAGAACACTATAGTGTAAATGCCCAGATACCAGCTTATGGAGTTTTCCTTCATTTCTTTCTTCAATGTACTCAGATGGATCCCAGATTTTAGTGTAGATGAGAATTACAGTGTTCACAGTATATCATTCTCCCAGACTTCAGTTCGGTTCCACTTCCCATGAGGTCTTCCGCACTCACTCCTGCCCATGGAGACCTTCTGTCCTCAAACTACCGTATTTTTCGCACCATAAGACGCACCCGACCATAAGACGCACCTGGTTTTTAGAGGAGAAAAATAGGAAAAAAAATATTCTGAACCAAATAGTGTAATAAAATATTTAATAAAGTATAACAGAATAATATTTGAACCATATAAACTGAACAGCAGTCAACAGTGGCATTGAGAACCATTATCACTGTCATTAACACATAAAGACAAAGGTTTGAGTACTCTAGTCTTCTGAAAACCCCAAGAACTCTTCTTCGCTAGAGTCAGAATTCATGAAGCTCATTTGGTCACAATCACTGACATCACTTTCTTCGCTGTCTTCGTATAAAATACAGTCTTCACTTCCATCTAAGGCATTGCTAATGCCACATTTTTTGAACGACTGTACAACAATCTCTTCCTTCACTGAATCCCATGATCTTTTCATCCATTCGCAAACTTGAGTGATGGTGGGCCTCTTCATTCGTCCAGTGGGTGTCAAATCATGGTTACCAGCAGCCATCCACTTGTTCCACTCTTCTCTCATAAAGACCTTAAATGGCTTGTTTATGGAGACATCAAGAGGTTGCAACTGGCTGGTAAGACCTCCGGGAATGACAGCTAGGTACTGTATTTGCCAGCGTATAAGACGATTTTTTGGCCCTGAAAAATATGCCTCCAAGTGGGGGGTAGTCTTATACGGCGAGTATATTACAAACTCTGTACTTTGAGTGGAAATGTTAGGGGGTCGTCTTATACGCCCAGTCTCTTATATGCGCAAATACGGTATGTATGGTTTATGGTAGCGTATATCTGAAGTACCGTATATGGTACGGTACTTCAGATCACAAAAGTGACAATTGAAAGGAAAAGTGACAACTGAAAAAAAAGAGGGACAACTAAAAGAAAAAGAGTGACAATTAAAAGAAAAAAAGTGACAATTGAAAGGAAAAGAGTGACAATTGAAAGGAAAAGAGGGACAGAGGGAAAACAGTTTTGTTTTTTTTAATTGGGAACAGTTTATTGGGAAAATGTAGTGTAGTGTAGTGTGTGTGTATGACATTTTACCTCAGAAGCCGATGACTAGAGTGAGGGGCATGCGCACTGCTGTGTACTGTAACACCGCCTACTACATGCTATCCTCCAATAGCATACGGCGGTGACACAGTACAGCAGCATCGCGCCTTCCTGCACACATCGGCTTCCGTAAGGAAGGTGAGGGAGGACCCGCTGCCACTCTGCCAGTATCTCAGTGGACTACTGAGAAGCCTGGATACGGGGCGGGGGAGGGATGATGCAGTCCCCAGGGACATGGAAGGTCCCGGGGGACCCGCTGCCGCTCTGCAACTCGGACCATAAGACGCAGGCACTTTTCCTCCCACTATTTGGTGAAGAAAAAGTGCATCTTATGGTCCGAAAAATACGGTACTTCAGCTCAAACAGCTTCTCCTCTTGTCCGCACTCACAGTCCTGCCGTGAGTGTTAGGTACCTTTCCTTGTGCCTCTCCAGTGTCCCCCAAACTTGAGAGCTAATATTAAAAACCTTTGCTCAATGGAAAGAAATAGTTGTTAAAGTGCTTACAAGCCCTAGGCAGTTTGGCTAAGTGGATAGAGCGTCAGGTTAGATTCTGGTCAAGGACCCTGGGTTCGATTCCGGTCAAGGGCACGTATCTTGGTTGTCGGCTCTTCCCCAGCCTGGTCAGGAGACAACCAGCTGATTTGTTTCCTTCACATTAATGTTTCTCTCTGTTTTTCCCTCTCTCTTCCACTCTCTCTAAAAATCAATGGAAAAAATATCCTCAGATGAGGATTAACAACAACAACAACAAAAAGTGCTTACAAGAACTCCCACCATTTTAAGCGACACATGTTTATACAAGGAGAAATTGATTCTTTGAGAGCAACTGTTGGCTCACAGAATGTACATGAGGAGGTTCAGGGCCATAATTAAAAACATGTGATGTTCTGGTCAGCATTGCCCCCTGCTTAGAGAAAGCTAAATGTAATTTCACCCCATCAAAGTAACCAGGGTTTTAATAAAAAAAAATAAGTATATCTTCCAAGCAAGCGAGGTCTTGTGCTAGTCACTTGAATAAAAGGAACACCATAACGGTTATTTGTGGCAGTAAGTGTGGCTATTGATATTTCTTCTTGCACAGGGAAGGAAGGAAGGCTTTGGGGGTTTTGCCCCTCTTCTCACTGAAGAGGTTAAGTCTGACATGTGGTACCATTTACGTCCCATCTGTTGCTCATTTACTCCACCATTTGTCCTTCCTTAAAGCAGTGTTTATGGTGATGTGAAGGTCTGTAAAGGTATCTCAGGAATTCGTTTATCAGCGAGAGATGTAGGTGGGAGACATCATTATCAGCTTTAGAGACAGTAAAGGAAACCCAGGAAGTGTGAGGCCCCAGAAGGGCTGACTCTGCAAGTGTGGACAGAGAGGGCAGGGGCTGGGGGGCAGGGCCGCCCCGCCAGCACAATTACAGCTATGCCAGGGGAACCGGGCCCCTTTCCCGTAACACAGCAGTGTTCAAAATACAAGATACACCAAAAAGGAAAAGAGCTTTTCATCAAGCTCCATGGCTCGGTTTCCCATTACAAACAAGACAGGAACACCAAAGCGTTAGCCTGGAGGCAAGGAAAAAATGCACTGTGAGCGAAGAGGGGAGAGCAACTTGACCCCTACAGCCCCGTGGGAGGGGTGACAGCTGAGGCTAAAACAGTTCTTACTTGACCCCATGACCTAGTTATTTGCTATTTTAGTTCCCCAAATGCTCTTTTTTTGGTATCCATCATCATTGAACTTGGAGGTGGCTAGTTGCATGACATTTCCTGAGTTTTGAGCACTGTTTCAGTTTTGGTTAAAGGGGATGCCAAAATGTGTGTTTCAGATCACTGTGAAGGGTTGCGCACTGATGAAATGTCAGTTCTGTTCTGGTGACTGTTCCTCTAGGACGTTACTAAGAGATACTAGGGTAGAATAATTCTTGTTGGTTACTGCACGATCACCAATCCCATAATAAGTATTACTTATTCCTAGGGTAGACTCAGATGCCATCTGAACTCAACACCTACTGAGAGGCAGTGGGAGAAGGGAGTGAAGTGAGTGAGCTCTGGAGGTAGGGTTTAATGCTGGGTTTACTAGCTGATCTCTGTCTGTCAGCATCTCCATCTGCCGCCCTGGATCATGGGAGAAGTAATATAAGTAGCCGACTAGAACAGAGGGTGCCTTGTGCCTAGAACGCCCTTAGTAAAACATTAACAGCATGGGTCAGAGGGGTGGGGAAAGATCAACTGAAGGACTTGGCATTTCTTATGATTCTAGGAGCCTCAGATACAGTATATAAATATATATTGCAACATATTTATGCATTTCCACTCTCTATTACATGTTTTGAAACCTTATATGCTATTTTTTCATATTACTTCATATTATTATTATTATTATTTTAAATAATTTCTTAGTGATTTCTTCCTCAGTACTTTAACTGTCCTTTCATTCTTTTACTAGAGGCCCGGTGCATGACATTTGTGCCCTTGGGGTGGGGAGGTCCCTCAGCCTGGCCTGCACCCTTTCGCAGTCCAGGAGCCCTCGGGGGATGTCCGACTGACTGCTCAGGCCCACTCCCTGCCACTGCTCTCACCAGCTGTCAGCCCAGTTTGTGGCTGACAGTGGGAGTGCAGTGACCACCAGCGGGCAGCTCCAGCACTGAATGTCTGCCCCCGCTGGTCAGTGTGCATCATAGTGACCAACCAGTTATCTTCCATTAGGTCAATTTGCATATTGCCCTTTTATTATATAGGATTTTTCTCTTCCATGGATGCCATGTTCTTTGGAAGCTTGTTGAGACCAAGTTAATGGCCTTTTGGGCTTCCTCCATGTGAATGGGAGTTTGAATAATAAGAATTATAAGTCACAGGGGAGGGGGAGGCATCAGGATTTTAGAGATGCTTAGGTGGGGCATGGCCACAAAAAGGTTGGGAACCACTGGCTTAGAACTTTTGTAGTAATTTGACATTGCTGCAACACCCAAATGCATGAACGGTGGGCTTAGACCCTGTATGTCTTTATTTTGTCCATTTTATTTCTCTGGTAATTTATTTTTACTGTATTTTACAAAAATATTGGTCTGTGACATATGAAAATAAAAAATAAAAAGGGTGGTTTGAGAAGCATTGCATTAGATGCTCAACACAGCTGAGCCTGGACAGATCTCAGAACTATCTATAATAACTAATATTTTACTCCCCAAAGTTTCCTTTGGGACCTAAAGAAAGAGATTTAGTGAATGAAAGGTAGTGAATGCACATGTCAGCCATGATTTAGATGCAGCTATTGTGTACTAGCTCAGCTGAGGAGAAACAGTTCTTAATGGTGTTCATATTTATCATCGGGCAAAAGGTGGACTTTGCATTAGCTGGGATCCGAAGGCTGTCCGCTAGATTTTATTGTAGGTAACAGCTGAATTCTAGGTGGACTAGGAATTATCCCCATACACAGGGTGATATGTAGAGTTCTGGCCCCACCTCATTTATCAGTGAGTTTAACTCTGTTTCTCCATTTCTGAGTTTAACTCTATTTCTCCATTAAAAATAGCGTAGGACATCATGTTTGGGGCAGAGACTATGAAAGGATATGGCAAAAAGGAAAAGTTCACCATTTTCCTGTTCTTCTAGCCTCAAAAGCTGGGGAGTGACACGTGTTAACTTTTGTTCTCTCCAAGATACCCCTTCCTTCATCCGCACTGCCAGACCCTGTCACCTGCTCATGTTCCCAGACTGTAAAGTTAGGCTAGAAAAAGAGGAGGGTGTTGTTTTTACACTTCTCACCCCGATTCAAAGTGCGCTCATGACATTACCGCTTCCCATTTACACCCTTTACAGCTCTCAAGTGCTTTTGTGACTTGTGCCACGTCCAGATGGCCATTCATTAGGATCCAGAAGCCTTCTGTTCAGGCTGCCGCTCATGCAGTCTGCCCATTCTAGTCTCAGGGGTCTCCACTGAAGACCCATGGGACATCTGAACAGTATTTATCAGTGGCAAAAACTGACAAGATACCTTCACCTAAACATCTATAAGGACCTGGATATCTTGCCCTAGCCGGTTTGGCTCAGGGGATAGAGCATCAGCCCACGGACTGAAGAGTTGCAGATTCAATTCAGGTCAAAATTGACCTGGTTAAGGGCACATATGTCAACTGTAGGTTCCATCCCTGGCCCAAGTCAGAGTAGAGTGTGTGCAAGAGGCAAACAATTGCTATGTCTCTCTCACATCAATGTTTCTCTCAATGTGTCTCTCTCCCTCCCTTCCACACTTTCTCTCTTAAAAAAAAAATAAATTAAAACAAAAGAGGATTAACCAAAAAAGAAAAGACCTGAACATCTTGCAGATTACAAAACTATGGAATGGGAACTGCATACAGTTTACCATGCGCCAGCTCCAAACACTGCACACACTATTTTCAGTCTCGCCTCCTTGCAAAGTGAGTGAAAGAAACCCTTAGTGAGCTGCCTTGCTCCACTTAAGATTCTGTTTTCTCAAGGTCTGGGCCATTGTTTCTCAAACCTGCACCTGCCGGTAGAACCCCCGGGGATTCTGATTTGATAGGAATGGAGCAGAGCCCCACATCCCCAACAACCTCGGAGGGAATGCTGAAGTCCAGTGCCTCCGCCTAAGTAGTGAGGGCAAGGGCTTTGCGCTTTTTTGCTCATTTTAAAAAATACGTTTTTATTGATTTTTAGAGAGAGGAATGGGGAGGGATATAGAGATAGAAACATCAATGAGAGAAAAAAACATCATCGATCAGCTACCTCCAGCACACCCCCTATTGGGGATTGAGCCACAATCTGGGCATGTACCCTGACCAGGAATCAAAGCCACTAACCTCTTGGTTCATGGGTTGATGCTCAACCACTGAGCCACCCAGGCTGGGCTTTTTGCTCATGCTTTCTCCATGTCCTATTCTCCGTCATCTTGGTTGAATGAAAAGTGAGCAAATAACTGAGCAGCTGCATTTGAGTGATCATTTCCTCAATGTTTGTAATTGCTCAGGATTCATACATGAAAAACAGAAATTTTTAAATCAACTATTTCCACATCCCAGTTCCTGTATGTTCACCCAGCAGGGAGGACCCTCTCCTTTAGTCCATGCTCTGTGGGATGCTGCAGTGGTAGGAGGGACCACATAGTCCTCCTGGCTTTGTTTCTCGAGTACAAGCTACCGTCTTTCAGAGTCAGCCATCCACACCCACACCAGCAGCAGCCACCCGGGGTTTACCATTTGATGTTTTCATGCCCATTCTGTATGGGCTACATAGTCAAATCTTACATCATACTCTCAGCAATCTGGTGATGCAGTGTCATTAGTCCCATTTTAAATGACAATAATGACACACAAAGTCATAAAAAGGCTTGCCACATCCCTGATAAACAGGATACTGGAGTCATGAACCCAGGTCCTTTCCCTGTAATGCCAGATTTGGTTCGCTTCCTCACAATCTCCTCCTTTTGAAATATCTTTTAAAAATATTCAGCCCAGCCAGTGTTGCTCAGTGGTTGAACACTGACCTGTGAACCAAGAGGTCATGGTTCAATTCCCAGTTGGGGCACATGCCCAAGTTGTGGGTTCAGTCCCCAGGTGTGGGGAGTGCAGGAAGCAGCCAATCAATGATTTTCTCTCATCATTGATGTTTCTATCTCTTTTTCCCTCTCCCTTCCTCTCTGAAATCAATACAAATATATATATTTTTAAATCTTGTGTGAATGAAATAGACCCTAGTCATCTCATTTGAGCAAAGTTGTCCCAGTGGCATGGCCACATTCTGGCCCCCATATCACTGGGCTCCTGCTGATCTCTGCTCTTACCCACGAGCAGGTCCAAGGCAGAACAGAGTACCAAAAACTAGACTAACTCATAGTCCTTTCCCTTAGTATTTGACTGTGGTATAGTGGTCCAGTAGCTTTCATTACTCAATGCAGTCCCCAAACAGATGGGGGTTTGTCTCTGTCATTCTTATGATGACCGATGACCCAAGAAATTGCTGAAGAGTCAGGAGCATAACATCCCAAGAATTTAGGGCTCTGGATTTTATCCATTATGTTCTTCTCCTTCTCCTCTAACAAGCTTAACTCTGTAGGAGTACACATCCTGGACAAGGGACCATAAGCCAAGCTCTTCAAACATTAACTAATATGATTTTCCTTTGATTTAAGGAGCCAGGAAGACGGGCTGCCAATCTCTCCACGCCTGCCAGCTTTGTAGTCTCATCTCCCAGAGTAGTGAGAGCAGAAAGCTGCCCAAGGGCCAATTTGCTTCCAACAGGAGTCCTGCTCCCACAGAGGGAGATAATTAGGCCTCCCCTGGGCATCCCTAGAGGTATATTGAAAAACAAAACAACAAAAAAAACTTTATTTTGGCAACAGAGACCAGAAATCATTCAAACTAGAAATCATCTGAGCCTCGTGTAATGTGGCGTGTTGAGTTAAAGCCAAGTTAATATTTAGGGGATTTTAGAACTCTGACAAAGATTTCCATAAAATTACCTCTGGAGTTAAAAGTGACAAATGAACAAGAAATAACAACCCAACCCACTGTCCCCCACCCCCAAACAGAAGACAATAAAGATTGTGTATAACAGAAAGTCTTCATGGTGAGAATTCTACTCATCAGCCTCAGTATCTAGAGGTCCCATGGCTCTAGATTCTTTTAGATTTGGGATGTGTTTCCTCATTCTAGAAGGAGTGCAGACTTTATCTCTGAAAAGTCTCTTCAATCTCTTTAAATTTTTCTTAACAAATTCTCTTCAATCTCTTTAAATTTAAAAACCAAGAGGAACCCAGGCGAGTGTAGCTCAGTTGGCTGAGCGTCATCATGTTCACTGAAAGGTTGCTGGTTTGATTCCCATTCAGGGCTCATGCCCGGATTGTGAGTTTGATCCCTGGTCAGGATACATGGGGAAGGCTGCCGAAGGATGTTTCTCTTCCACATCCATGTTTCCCTCTCACATCCATGTTTCTCGCTCCCTCTCACTCTTCCTTTCTTTTTCTCTAAAGTCAATAAAAACATATTAAATTTTTTTAAAAAAAATAAAGAAAACCAAGAGAGGAACCAAAGAAACAGTGAATGTTTATTATAAACTCAATTTTTTAGCTACCATTTTCTGACCAAACAATCTATTGGGATCATAACTTGCCCTAACTCCCTGCCAAGAAAACTGTGACAAGCCAGGTGAAATGATGGGTGGCCAGTGATGGAAGTTCTCTTTGGCCAATCTTGCAGCATTGGTTTTCTTGGTGACTCTTTACTGCCACCTCCAATCCCCTGACTCCTATGTTATACAAATTTCCAAGTCATGAAGACAATAAAGATGGTGAGAATTCTACTAATCAGCTTCATATCTAGAGGTCACAGCCCTTTGCTGGTATAGACATTTTATAGTTGCTTATTCACTCTTCATATTTGTCCCTTTGCAAATCTCTCTTTTTACTTCTATTCTTGCGCCTTGTTTCCTTCCACATTTGATATTTATCAAATGGTATCAGCTCCTGTGGACCATGAAAAGTAGCCAACACCTCATGAGCATCTGGCAGAACTCAGAAGGTTGCGGCGGGGGGGGGAGAGCAAGCTGGATTCAGAAATCAAGGCGGCCTCACCTCATTTATTCAGGTACCTGTGTGTGCCAAGCACTGTGCCAAGCACAGAGGAATGAAGATGAGCAGTACAGGCCCCTGCCCATCAAGCAGCAGGGGTTTACTAGGATCAGGGGTGCCAGATTTAACAAACAGAAAATATAAGACACCCAGTTAAATTGTAAAGAACAAACGATTTTTAGTATAAGTATAATCATTTTAGTATAATATAATACATTTTTAGTATATCCCATTAGTAACATACTAAAATTTTTCAAAAAAATTGTTTAACTGAAATTCAAATTTGGCAGGACATCCTGTATTTTACCTAGCAACCCTACCCCAGGACACCTGCCCTGCCCCTCTTGGTGTTGGTGGACATCCAGGGATAACTCACAAGTTCTCTCATGCCTGACGTCCCCTCGGAAGTAAATCTAAGGGAGATAGAAGTCATACTCCCAGCCAGGAGCCCTCTAACTCACTCAAGCCATTGTGCTTACTCACCAACTTCCAGAAGCCAGTTCCAGCATGTCATAATTGCATGTCATAATTCCATCAAAAGGTTGATGGAACTTGGGGACTCAATAAGGGCTGAGTCACATATGTTATCACCTGCTGGAATGGCTGAAGGCATTTCCCAAAACCTGAAAAGGATGCATTAAATTGATTGTTTGCTGCCAGACAGCTCAGGGCATCTTAATCTACATGTTATTGCCTCCTACTGGCCAAACACCTGAACAGCCATAGGCTATTCCCCATTCTGACAATTGACTCTGTAGACAAAACCCTACCCTTTGAAGTGTATGTCTCCACCTTGCCTTAGGACAGCTTGTGTTAATAAAAAGCAAGGGATCCTGAGACAAGAACTTAGTTTCTTTAGCTAGGCTCCTCTGACCCTTAGTGCGTTTCAAAATTATCTTTCATCTCTGAACTCTTACTAAGTTACACACAGCCTTTCTCCAGATTACTGAACCCTTCTTAATGCCAGGACAAGAACCCCAGCAACCAACATAAGCTACCTGGAGATGGGGCAGGAAAAGGGAGCTGTAGGACCATCCTCTCCTAAAGTCTGATGCCACTGCATTCTCCAGGGACATCACTTTCCTCTGGGTTATGGAATATTGACCAGCCTGTGTTTCAGCCACTGATGTTCTCTTTATACCTTAACACAAGGTACAGTCGGGACAGATTAAATTCCAAGGGAATGACAGTAATAAAAACAATCCTATATAATAAAGAGGTAATATGCAAATGGTTATTACACCATGATGCCTAATGACCAAACAGCAGGAGGACTGGGCAGCAAGTTAGAAGCTGAGAGCTACAGGAGGGCGAGGTAAGCTACATTCACAGAGAGATGTGAGCAGTGGTGGGTCCTGAGGCAAGCGGCAGCAAGCTACTTGAGCATAGATTTGTGCGCTGGGCTACTAGTTAATTATAATAATACTAGATGCCCCTGGCAGAAAGATTCCTGCAATAGGGCTTCCTACTGTGGTCACTGCTCTGCCTGCTTTCCTCCCTTTTCCCCCACTCAACCTGCTTTCCTCGTTCTTCACCAGCCTGCTTGCTTGCCTTCTCCCCCACCCTGCTTGCTTGCTTCTCTGAAGTACTTGGCTTCTTTCTACACTGTCTTCAGTCTTCGCTCTGGCCTGGATATGCAAATTAACTGCCATCTTGGTTAGGTTAATTTGCATACTCTCCCTGATTGGCTGGTGGGCAGGGCTTCTGTGCATAGTGAAGGTGTGGACAATTTGCATGTTTCTCTTTTATTAGAGAGGAGAGCCTAATATCTATTGACTGCCTGTTATGTGCTAGGAGCAGCACTTCGCCCTGGTTCTGTCATTTCATCTTCCCAATAACCCTATGAATTCAGTAAAGTATGGACCCCCTTCCATAGATGGGAAAATGAATATAAAGAGTACAACAAATTTTTTTAAAATCTCCATAAGTAAAAAAAAAAAAAAAATATTTTTAAAAAATCAGAAACTGATCCAATAAAATTATCTAGGTTGATTTAATATAACCATGTGAAATTTGATGTTTTTGGGGGGACTGCTACTTTTTTCATGTAGCCCCAAAGGAACAAGAAGAGGCTTTATTTAGGGGAGGGCAAATCAACAAGAACAAGAGAAGGACTAGGAGAGAGAAGCAGAGGAGCTGAGCAGGGAGGAGAGCTGGCAGGGGCTCTGCAGGCCACACCTCCCACCTCCAGCACAGGCACAGCAGTGACACACAGGTGTCCTTCTCAGGGCCAAACAGTGGCCCTTCTCAGCTGGGAGGCACTAAGCGGCCCTGAGGCCAGAAGTTGCCTGGATATTGGGGCCCCAGCTCCTAGGCATGGCTGCTGGCCACCAGTTCAGCTCTTGTCCCTGACTAGTGCTGCAGGAGTCGTCTTCAGACAGAGCTCAGGAAGCTGGCAGAGAGTCCCCACCAATTGCTTCTCCTGGGCCCAAGGAAGCTTGGGAAGAAGATGGAAAGGAAGAGGAACTGGAATCTAAAACCTTCCTCCCTACCCACCTGGGGCGGTAGGAAGAAACAGTAGAGGCCTCTGACTTCAGGCCTGCTCTGACTACAACAACCATAGGTACAATCACTGTCACTGGGACCATTCACAGCCAATTGAACTGGAGGTGTGTGTGTGTGTGTGTGTGTGTGTGTGTGAGAGAGAGAGAGAGAGAGAGAGAGAGAGAGAGAGAGAGAGAGACGTTACATTCTCCTACAAGCTTTGCAACAGGAGCTCTGGCCTCAGTAGGGGAACCTGCGCCTTGGTAGGGAGAAAGCCAGGAGACTAATGGTCCTGACCCATCTTCTTCCATCTAATATCCTGCTGGTGCTTTCCATTAGCCAAACCCAACAAAAACCCCCATAAAAGCTATCATGTACAAAGAAAAAAGCTAGTAAATTTATGAGAAATCATTTCTTTAAGAACTCACATATTTTGACAATTAAAAATTTACGCAATGCTTAGTATCTGATATATGCATATTGAGGTATACTTCGTGCTTTACACATTTTTTAAGTTTTGATAATTCCAGCTATAGAAATTTCTGAAATGAATTTCTTAGAACCAGAGAAATGGGCAGAAAATAAAAAAAAACTCCCCAAATTTCTCATCTGAAGAGAGTTTATTGGATCTTTTAACATAACCTTGGTAATCATCATGGTTTGTAAAATAGCATCCAATGAATTACACTGTCTTGACCTCATTTGTAATAGGAAATGAAACCACTTCTGGAGAGGTGATGTAGGAGGAGCCTCCCATCTAGCTGTGGGCAGCCAGTATCATACATGTGTCAGAAAGGGAAATATGTTCATGATTAGCCTTTATTCCCATTCGACTCGTGTATGTTTTAGTCATACATAACTTTGGATAATAAATTTTTCATTATGCATGAAAAAAAAGAGAGGAAGCCTATAAAAATTATATTAAAAATGTATAATTCCAATTTTCTCAGCAATAGCTTACTAGGCAAGGAACAATATCCTGGCTACCTAAGGGATGATCTGCTATCCTTCCCAGCTTGCACCATTAACATCTATTGCTGGCTGGACTAACAAGGGGAGTCTGACCATTGAGGACCCCAAACTATGAACCTTCGCTCAAGGCAGGATCCCTCTCACCTGGCCGCAACCCTGCCAACCAACCTTCCCAGTGCTCACCAGAGACATGGCCCAGGAATGGGTGGAACATAACTGAAAAAGAAACTGTAGTCTCCAGCTTGTCTTGGTTTTCCTTTAAAAAAGCAAGGCCATTTAAAAATTTGTATTTTCTCACCCTCAGCTAAGTACTCTGCCAGGTTTACTTTAGCCCTTAGGAGGAAACAGTCATATGTTTGCAAAAGTCAGGATGTTTCTGTAAAGTCTGAAGCCCTTTCCTCAACCTCTAGGAAAAATGCTAAGAGAACCAAGTAAATAAATACACACAAGAAAAAGCAACAGAGTCATCGAGCCGTCTTGAATAGACTTCTAGGGATTATTAAACCTTGTGTTTGTAAGAAAGGAATTAATACGAATCCCACATGATATGATTGGTAGTGATTGTTAAATTACAATAACTCTAGGTGGGCTCGTATGAGAAGGCAGGTTAGGGAAGATAAAGGCAAATTCACCCCTGTAATCGTTCGGCACCTTCGTGAGCACCAGCAAGCTATTTCTGCAGCAGCTATAGCTCATATTCTACTTAGGGTACTGTGTTTGCCCTTAGAGGGGTTCCAAAATTATTCCACAAATAGCCCCTGCTTTAAAGGAGGTCATCGCAATGACCCAGAGGGTATTATGTAAAAGATATTCGAAACTACTAATATCATTCATGGGAAAGGTCTTTTATTCAACATATTGAAATTTAAAAAGGTGTTTCCTGCTTTGTAAAATGAGAGAATCGCACTGATTTCCATAAAATTAGCCAAATAATGATTTGAAATGTTCCCCTCCATTTGAAATGTCCTCATTCTAGAATTTCAGTATAAATAGATCAGCATACGTAAATTTTCTAGAAATACCTGGCATGAACTTCCTATATAAGCCATGCTTTTGGAGAGCGAGGTAAGAATATAGCCGATGACCATAAAAACTGCTTTGTAGTCTCTGAATCCTTCCAAGTATTTCTAATACAACGTTGACATAGACATCCATGTGTCTAAACTTCTGGCAGAATAAGCTATAGAAACAATTTCAAAGACCTACGTTCATAGATGTTACTCAATAAAACACTGGTTAAATGACTAATAAAAATTTATCAGCCTGACTGGTGTGGCTCAGTCTTTGAGCATTGACCTCTGAACCAGGACGTTCCGGTTTGATTCCTGGTCAGGGCACATGCCCGGATTATGGGCTCAATTTCTAGTGTGGGGCATGCAGGAGGCAACCAATCAATGATTCTCTTTCATCATCGATGTTTCTATCTCTCTCCTTCTCCCTTCCTCTCTGAAATCAATAAAAATATATTTTTAAGAAAAAAATGCATCAGATAAAGTTTTCAGTTCTGAATTAAAAGCAGTTAGAGAGCAATGCTGTTCTGAAGGGAATATACGACTAGTATCTAATGCAATAATCTCTATTCCTTTAGGAGAAAAATCAGCACTGAAACTGAATTCCCTGCAAAGCTAGAAGGAACCAAGCTCACCGCAGCGGAAAATGAAGACCAGGAAAAGCTCCATGTTAAAATACAGGCTTTTGAAGACAAAATAAATGCTGAGATCAATACCCCTGGATCTATCAGAAGATATAGTTTGGGCCAAATTTCCAAGGAAGAACGAAAAGACATTAGATTTAACAGGTATAAATTTTGCTTGGCTGTTGTTTTTTTCCAAATATGTAATTCATGTTGGCTATTCACTTTATTATCGCACTGTTATGGGGTGTTTTTAAAGTATCTTTTACTTACAGTCACCCAAAATTCCATCCTTTCATGAATGAAACTTCCTTCACAATGCTTTAATTATCCAAAGAAGCTCACTCTTGAAGAAAAAAAAACACACGAGAATACAAATGGCTTATTTTTTTAAAACACGTTTTAAATTCTATAGATATGGATAATGACTTCCAAAAGCTTCTCTTAATTTCTGATGAAAAAGTTGAAGCAGAGGTAGAAAAAAAAACACCAATATAAATATGTAAGTCCATCATGTTCTAGCTAGTTTTGCCACAAAGTTGATTTTTAAATCTTTGGGCAGGTGATCTACATCTTCAAAGGATTGGCTTATTACATAACTCGGCAGTCTATGTTTTATCAAGTCTGTTAAAAGCACTGATTTTCAGTTTCACACTCTAGAGGAAATAACTCTTGTCCCAGTGTTGTTATTCTTTCTTTTCCTTGTCCGCGAATGGTCACTCTTGACGGTCTCGGCCTTCCCTTTGTTTGCATTGCAGGTCAAAGAGTCTGGCTCTGCACACTGTGCTAACAAAGGGCATGAGTTCAGATGATGGGGAGGTGGTTGGGAGAGGAGATATACCAGCCAGCATCTCCCTCTCAGAGTTAGCCTCACTTGGCCACGGAAATAAGTCACCCTTTATGGCCGACACTGATGGATCACAGCTGGGAAATTCTTCAGTTTCACACCCTAGCATTATACATGTAGAGTCAGAGAATCTGCCAGAAACAGTGAAAAAAAACTACCAGGAAGATACTCCAGAGACAACTGTAAGCCCTGTAGAATACCAAGATAAGCTCTACTTGCACTTAAAGAAGAACCTCAGTAAAGTGAAAGCATACGCCGTGGAAATCGGAAAGAAGATTCCAGTCCCTGACCAGTGTACCATTGAAGGTAAGATCTCTGAACTCCCCAAAATTTGAAAAATTTTAGACATCACTGAAAAAAACGGGGGGGGGGGGGCTCAGAAGAACGGAAATTGCATTGTTTTGAAGCACCACTACATTATTTTAATTGCTTTTCCCCCCCAATAAGGCCAATCATCTTTCTAATTCTCATTTGAATCTACTTACTCGGATTTGTTTGAAACTCAAGATATATCATTTCTGGTTTCTTGTTCCTAGCATTCAAGAAAAACCTAGAAAGGGGTCTGTGGCCCCCAAAACAGGCTCTAGGGTAGAGATCTAGCCAGAGGCATTTTTCCATGCACATATTTGTGAAGGGAAGCTATACACAGCATTGAGCTCCAATCAGTTTTTCTTCCATTCATTAAATAAGCATTTATGAAGCAGCTACTATGAGCTAGGCGCTGTGCTAAAGATTGAGCTTTGTGTGAGATTCACCTATGACCCCAAGAGACACAATTCCTCACCTCTTGGAGATTAGAGAAAGAAAAGAGCACAACCATGGTCAGGAGGTGGGGCAAGCCAGGGGCCAGTGAGAGTGTGAGCTGGTCAGAAAAAAAAGGCCAAAGTGAAAAAAGGATGAAGGGTGGAGACTTCTCTTGGGTGCACATTTTAAGGAGGTGCCCAAAAACTCAGCAAAATTTGAAGTAACAACAGAATCAGCAGCAATGTCTTGCCAGCCATGTTGGAGATGAGGTAAGTAGTAATGTGGATCACCCCTTTATTTATAGCTTTTGATATTTTATTCATCATGGACTTTTTGTATTCATTTCTCTTTTTTTAAATATTGTTTATCTTGAGTACCCAATTTTCTGGTGCCTCCTCACATTTCATGCTTTAGTCCTGTCCCTGGGAAAGATGATGGATTTGAAACATGGGTACTAAAAATGGCAGAGTTGCCCAGCTGGTGTGGCTCAGTGGTTGAGCTTTGACCTATGAACTAGGAGGTCACGGTTCCATTCCCAGTCAGGGCATATCCCTGGGTTGCAGACTTGATCCACAGTGTGGGGCATGCAGGAGGCAGCCTATCAATGATTCTATCTTATCACTGATGTGTCTATCTCTCTCTCTCCCTTTCCTTTCCTCTCTGAAATCAATGTGTGTGTGTGTGTGTGTGTGTGTGTGTGTGTGTGTGTGTGTGTGTGTGTGTTTCTTTTAAATGACAGAGTACCAAGCAGGCTCACCCTCTGGTCTGATTTGGATGGCTCCAAGGCACTGTCGGGCAATTAGATCTTTCCTACAGTCATTCTTAGGTATCAGGCATGTTCTTTCTTTGAGATTCAATGACAGTCAGCCCTCTCCTTGGACATGACATCTTTTCACAGGCTACAGCCCTCACTGAAAAAGCCAGGCAGCTTCCAGAAAGAAATACAGATGAAGGATAATGACTCCAGTTCATAGTTACTCATCTTCTGACCATCATTCCCTTCCAGGTTTAGGAACTGGGAGGGGTTTTCCTACTCTACTTTCTATCCCTTCTCTCACTCCAAATCAGAGGAAAGAAGGTATTCTCACAATAACAAATGCAAGGGGGTTAGTGGGTTTTAGGGTTTGAGAATGATGGATATTATTATTTAACATGTCTAGAACCTGACATTTTCAAAGGTGTTTCCTTTCATTTATTGATTAGCCTTCTTAAAAATTTTTTTAAATGTTGAAAATAAAAGTGACATCACTCATATTGAATATAACTTTTGGATAATGAAGTATACCAGGAATTGGGAATAACTAAAATCAATCAAACTGAAGTAATACAAACTCTTTACAAATGCCCATCTCACTAGTAATCTATGCATTTATGCACAAGTTGAAAAACTTGATATAAGAGAGGTTAAATGAATTTCCCAGTTTGGCGAAGGAAGTCTGTAGCAAATAGAAAGTTAGCCACATTTCCATCTACAAGAATAGTTTCTGGTTTTGAAGTTTTCTTATTTTAAGTTTAGCCTAAAGCATTCAAGGTGTGCTACATGGTGAAGTCCTGCAGTTAGTTCAAGCATCTAGTTCTCAAACACATGTGATATTTCTTATTGCCTTGAATTATTTTGGGTGTTTGAGAGTTAACTAGGTGTCTGGTGTGTTTTTTTTATTCAAAATATTGAATGAATCCATCATCTTTACTAAAGAAAAAAAATTCTTTTGATGTTTTCTACCAGGCATGACCTAAAACTGAGTATGTATATTTTTAAGTTGACACTTTGGAATTCACTCATACTTTTATAATTTCCTGGATGTCCTTGGTAAATTCCTTGTGCAAATATATGTGTGAGGGATGGAAGATTTATATGACTCACTGTAAATATATCCACCAAGAAAGGCCTCATGCTGACTGCAGGGGACATGCTGTTATTATTTCAGAGATTGTGTAAACCATTCAGCAAAATGCCAACAGTCATCTGGGTGACACAGTTTTGCTTGGTCTCATAAGTTCACTCAGCTCAACCATACAGTGCTTCTTTCATAAAGATTTATAGAAGAAAGACTTAGGCTTAGAGATTGTTACGCTTAATGTGTTTTTGGTATATGATGTCTTTCTTGCTAATTTATGCAAAGTTACCAAGGTACAAAGGGAAGAAGCATAAAAATCAATTCCACAATATTAAAGTTAAACAGAAAAATAACCAGCAGGAAACAAGATCCAAACAAAGGGTTGGGATGATTTTAGTCTGGCATTACAAAGTCCATACTACAAAAACATGACAAAACAACCCTTTAAAGAAGTGCTTTTGGGTATTGGTTGGAATCATATGCCACAACTGATATTTGACTTACTATATTTTGATCTACAAACCATCTTGTGCATACAATTCAACTTAACACTTTGGTAATAGGGGTTGAAGAAACAGGTACCTGACTAGGTACAGTACAGCAAATTCAATATGTGGTGAATCAAGGAAACAAATAGCTCTCCTAACCCCAGTCAGCTATCTTATTATTGATCACAGTGCGAATAGGCAATCCTACATAATAAAATAGTAATATGCAAATTAACCATCACTCCACTACACTCACAAGCCATGCCTACCAGCCACGCCCACCAGCCCATCAAAGTGAGTATGCAAATTAACCCAACCAAGATGGCTACCAGGAGGGAGGCTTGGGTTTCCCCAGCAACAGAGAAAGGCAAGCTTTCCACCTGCCCTTGTGGGCCTAAGCCTCCACACAAGGCTACAAAGTTTCAATTATAGAAGGTAAACAAATCCAAACAGAAACAACTGCAGCCACAGAGCAAGCAGAAGGCTTGGCTCTGCTCCAGGCTACAAAATTTCAATTGTAGGTAAATAAATTCCAGATACCAGGATCTCCTTGCAGGCCTGCAAACCACCACAGGCCCCTCGCTCAGGCCGCCCCTCACCCCAAAGGAATCCCCCCCCTGATCTGGGACACCCTTCAGGGCAAACCAGCCAGCCCCAACCTGTGCACCAGGCCTCTATCCTATCTAATAAAAGAGTAATATGCAGATTGACCATCACTACAACACACAAGATGGCTGCCCCCATGTGGACACAAGATGGCCACCACAAGATGGCCAGCAGGAGAGGACAGTTGGGAGGCACCAGGCCTGCAAGGGATGAAAGTTGAGAGAGACCAGGCCTACAGGAAGGGCAGTTAGAAGCAATCAACCCTGCAAGGGAGGTCAGTTAGGGGTGACCAGGCGGGCAGAGGAGGGAAGTTGGGGGCAAACAGGCTGGCAGGGGAGCAGTTAGACATCAATCAGGCTGGCATGGGAGTGGTTAGGGAGTGATTAGGCTGGCAGGCAGAAGTGCTTAGGAGCAATTAGGAAGGTAGGCAGGTGAGCAATTGGGAGCCAGCAGTCCTGGATTGTGAGAGAAATGTCCGACTGTCTAAACCAGCAGTCAGACATCCCTTGATGTGGTCCCAGATTGGAGAATTGCAGGCTGGGCTGAGGGACACACACACCCCCTGACTCCATGCACAAATTTCGTGCACCAGGCCTCTAGTCCTATATAATAAAAGGCTAATATGCAAATAGACCTAATGGCAGAACAACTGGTTGCTATGATGTGCACTGACCATCAGGGGGTAGAAGCTCAATAAAGGAGCATTCAGTGCACTCTCATAGGGGGAGAGCTGCTCAGCCAGAAGCCAGGCTCACGGCTGGTGAGCGCAGTGGCGGTGGCAGGAGCCTCTCCCGCCTCCACAGCAGCACTAAGGATGTCCAACTGATGGCTCAGGCCTAAGTTATCAGTCAGACATTCCCCAAGGGCTCCCAGATTGCAAAAGGGCACAGAGAGGTGGGCGGCCCCCTCCCCAAATTCGTGCACTGGGCCTCTAGTAGAGTATAAAGAGATCAGCACAAATCTATCAGAATGTCTAGAAAAAACTGTCAAACCCAGGTATTATTGAGTTTGGGTCAGCAGTGTCATTTTGGTTATGAAAGAGCCTGTTGTCCCCAAGTCAGTAATTCTCCCCTGGACCTTTGAGGTTTTGGCACGGGTGCAGGTTTGCCAACTACTGTAAGTTATATATTCATATGCAGACTGATGGTCTCATATCACTGCCTAATTATATTTACGTACAAGACCAAAGCAATTCAGTTCATCTACTAAAGGGCATGTTAAAAATCTGAACCACTGGTATTCATTTATGTGAACAAAAATGATTAGAGGTTTAAAAAAAAAATCCTGATATTGAAATAAATCCTTGGAAATCTGGCTCCTCACTAGCTTTCCATAAAGGATGATTTAAAAGCTTACAAGAGCCCATCAATGCTGCTTTAGTTAGCTTTGAAGTATTTCTTCGATTGGGTGAAAATAAATCCCATCTGGAGAGCATATCAGCAAGCCTAACTTGCAGAAAGCTGATTTTAAAGCTACTAATGTTGTCCTTTCTCTAATAGACCCACATGAGTTGATTTTTCTTGACTTGAACAGATATAAGGATATCTAAAAGTGAAATAAGGTTCAGTGTCACTATCAAGCACCAGAAGCTGTTTTCAACATTAATTACAAATAAAGCTTCCTTATTGAAATTTTGCATGTAGTCAAGTCCATCTCTTGTTGGGGTGACAGAGGAGCAAAGCCATGACCGGTCCCGATCTATTCCTGCTCAGTTGGTCCAGTCTGGGGGATGATAATGGTAACACTCATCCATATATTGGTTCTGGGGAAGGTTTCTTTAAAAAAAAATAGTTTGGTTTACTCATGGGACTGAGATCATTTCATGGGGAGAATTGTAAGATTTAGAGAAAGGGAAAAAAACAAAAACCCTAAAGTTTTTACTCACAATCCAAGGGGGGAAAAAAACAGCAAATAGTATAGATGTTACAAATCTCCTGAAGCCTTATTTAATTGAATTGATCCCTTGAGCCCACGTATTAGAAAAAACTTTTCTAGAGAATTTTTCTTGGTACTTTGAATTACCTTAGCTTATTCATCAATTTCTATTTCTCCAAAATGTGGATCTTAGTCAAAAGCAGACAGATAAAATGATGACTGGGTTCTCCCCTTTACTTTCTCCTACCACACATATCCTGGATCCAGGCATCTGCAATGGCCTACAAGAAACATCCAAATAATAAGGAAGAATTACAAAGCCTTTTCAAAAGATTGCCTCCAAATTACTCTATTGTGTTAACACCAGATCATCACATCACTGGTGAGGATTTTACACTCTTAAATCCATGAAACATGTTGCAGCATCCCACCAGAGGACATCAAATAACTTTACTTCTCATTAATTACGTGTTCAAAAACACCTCCTTCTTAAAAAATGCAAAAGTTGCATTTTCTTTGAACATTAAAATAAAGAATAAATGCTAATGGACAAAAGGGTATGTTTTTTATCTTCATCTTGGTTTACATGATATTTATCTACAGAAAAGATATACATTAACCCAACCAGGAAGCAGCTTAAAGTAAAATTGGAAAGCACATGTATATTCTTGGGCCATTTTGTGTGAAAATTCAAGAGAGATTATCTGCCTGTAAATGAAATGAGTCATCTAAACCCTTTGAAATGGACAGTTTCTCTAACATAATATCCACTTTGAACACGTTCCTAATAAGTATAAAGGAACCTTGCTAATAAATAGGAGTACAAGTATATGCATACGTGGAGCAAAGCTGTACAGGAGTGCATTTCAATACATCTGACCCTAACGGTAGGTAGCCACATTAGAAGATGAAAGAGACGGAAAAGAGGTATTTTTTAGGAGCAGAAGTAGTTTGCTATGGCATATTTCATAATCTTAAATATTTTCTCCTAATTGTATTAATACTTTTTAAGTATAAGGCATTGTACTCTTACATCTGCCAGAGTTTGGTTATCTTGTTTTAGGGAAGCTCATATTTGGAGATTGTTATCCGTCATCCATTATTGTTGTTTGGGGACAGTCTTTGCTCCCGAGTATACAGGGTTGTGTGAAACAGTCTCAAGCTGAAACCAGTTTGGCTCAGTGGTAGAGCATCAGTCTGCGGACTGAAAGGCCCCGGGTTCAGTTCCGGTCAAGGACATGTACCTTGGTTTCGGGCACATCCCCGGTAGGCAGTGTGCAAGAGGCAGCTGGTCGATGTTTCTCTCTCATCGACGTTTCTAGCTCTCTATCTCTCTCCCTTCCTCTCTGTAAAATATCAATAAAATATATTTTTTTAAAAGAAAGAAAGAAAAAGAAACTGTCTCGAGCACTGAGGGTCCCAGCAGAAGAGGCCATTCAGATCCAGTTTGCCATAAATCAAATCTCAAGAAAGTGAATGTTATTTTTTCCACTGACCTCCTTTATGAAACTGGCATGATATGCCCTTTAGGGAAACAAAATGGTCCCTAGATATTAAGAAATCTCATTTTTTTAAAATGAGCAAATCCATATCTGAGCACTATTGGTGATGAAAAGCTGGTAGCTGGGGAACTAAAAGTCATTATACAGCTAAGTAAAGGGTTTTGATATGACAGGGGAAAAGAAAAAAAAGGATAATTTCCTCTTGTTTTTTCCACAACAACCATCAAACTTTCAATGATGAAAGATTTTTAAATGTTTTTCCCAAAAACATAAGCAATGGCATAGTTGGCAATCGGAGATCTGGGTATTTGATCATGGGCAGCATTAATCTGTGTTGTAGCCCGTTTTCAGAGAGGGGATGTTTAAAAACTGCAGATGAGTCTGTCTGAAGCAGACAGCACCTTGTGTCACATGTTGGCAGGCACACTTGGATGGGGTGAAAAAAGCTCAGTGAAGGACCCCGAATTCCTGGGTTTCCTCTGTCCACATTGCTGCTCTGAGCACCTTAGAGACCAGTAGGAAATTATGAAAGGCATCTTTTTCTTTCCTTACAAAAGGATTCAGTGGACTTTTAGGAATAAACAGTTTTACAGAAGATAATCACTTTTCAGATGAAATGTTCTCATCCATTATTCAACAGTCATTAAAATAGGATACCACCATTAAAATGAGCCACAGATGTGGGAAATAAAATACCATTGCGGAAACACTGAGTATGATTCTGCTTCTCACATCAAACTTCCTATTTTCTAACGTCTAAGTAGCTTTTTCAGATTGGCTTCTTTCGCTAGTAGTATGCATTTAAGGTTCCCTTCATGGCTTAACAGTTCATTTCATTTTAGAGCTGAGTAATATTTCATTGTATGGATGTATCCCTCCCCTCTCACTCCTGGTAGTATTACACAGAATAGTTTTACTCCCATTAAAATTATCTGTGCTCTGCTTATTCATCCTATTTATCATTCATTCACTCATTCATTCAACTATATCTGAGGGCCTACTAATAGCCAGCATCATTCTAGGAATTTAGAAAACATTGGTGGACAAAACAAATATCCATGCCTTCACAGAGACTGTTTTAGTGGGGAAAAGACACACAAGAAATAATAGAAATGATAAATACATTAACTATATAGGGCATTAAAAAGTATTAACTGTTATGAAAAAAGTAAAAATAGTGCTGGCTAAGAAGACCAAAGAGAAGGAGGGGAAAAGTTCTTAAGAAAACGTTAAACTATTACACCAATTTTCTCTGAAGAATCAGATTGGAGATGGGGGTTGAGGAGAAAGGGAAAGGAAAGGAGAAACGTGCATAATTTGAAGTTTTGGGGAGAGATGCTGGTAACTTTGACCCAGGTGAAAACTCCAGACTCCCCAACATCCTGTCTAACCAAAGTCTATAGGATTGGGTTTCAGTCCCAAACTCTGTTGTTGGGCAGTTTCAGTTCCTCAAACAGGTTCTTCATCTCCTTGTGCCTCCACTTCCTCACCCTTATCCCAAGAGTGTATCACAGGGTTATGGGCTTACAACCTCTGCTCCTCAAAGAGACCTCAGAGCAGCTATGAGCCAGCAGAGTTTGCACATTGACCTTCCTGATGGGTATTTAAACCAAGAATTCTACAGTTTAAAGAAACTTGGAAAACACTCAGCTGGATCATTTTTATGTCCTTAATTCTAAAAAGTCTTTTATGCTCTAAATTAATAATTTCTGTGTGCCTTATGTCAAAGCTGGCAAAATGTAAAACATTGGTTATTTGGCCAAGTCCTTCATCAGCTTCAACTTTATTTGCTAATATTATAGCTTCAAAATAAAATTTTAGAATAATATTTCTACTTCATGTTAATTGCTTTTTTCCCCCTCCAGAAATCTGTATTCATCCATTCACTGCAATTTCTTGGGAGAAAGTAGGCTGGCTTGTTTAATACTTTTGAGGCATCTATCTGTCCAAACTTATTAATAGCTATCAAACAGCAAATGACCAATTATGGTTAGCAAATGAATGCATTGTGCCGGTCCTGGTTGGTCTATTTCTAGTCAAATTGTTTGGGTTACCTTACCAATATTTAATGAAAACCAATCTTATTTCAAATTGTGTATGAGAGCCTATAAAAATATATAATAAAATAAAAAAGATGATTTATTGAATATGAGGGGAAAACAAAGATAGAGAAATAAAACATATCCAGTAGTTCAGTTATCTTTCAAAAATTTATGTCTGAAAATTTATACATTTACTTCTGACTATCCTAGTGGCCATAGTTAGGAGGGAAACAAAAATCAGTTAAAAATCCACAATGTCCATAAATAAAAGTATGACAATTTCCCAGAAGGAAAAAAGAGAGCTGTTTACTCATCTGATTGATGACTACCGCGCTCACTGAAGCTGGTTCATCACAGGAGGTGTAACCACGGAATATAACAATAGAGCACTGGTTCTCAGCTAGAGGCAATTTTGTCCCCAGGCTGGGGACTTTTGGTAATGACTAGATACATTTGTTTTCTCATGATTACAGGAGAGGCAGGGGCTACTGGCAGCCAGTCATGCCGCCAAACTGCCTACAATGACTAGAAAAGCCCCCAAGACAAAGAATCATCCAAACCAAAATATCAGTAGTGGTTGAGAAACTCTGAAAGGCTGTCTTGCTTCTCAAAATGTGGTCCATGGACCAGCAACATTGGGATCCCCTGTTTGCCCATTAGAAATTCAGACTCTAAGGCCTATCCTAGACCTACTGAATCAGCATCTACAGTTTAACAAGATTTCTCCTATCATTGATATTTAAAGATGAATCCATTGTCCCTCATTCCTTTTAAAAGAAATTGAATTTATTGTACTTTGGATCATCTTTTTCTTTACTGAATCTACATGATTTTTTTTCTAAGTTCTTTTAAAAATAACCTTACAAATATTTAAGTAAAAACTAACCTTTCCAATAAATGTAGACAATTAAGACACTTCCTACATCCTTATCATGTCTTTCTACTGAATTTTTATTTTATATCATACCAGCTCAAATACAGTTACACCCTGAGGGTTTTTGTTCATTGGCTTTTAACAAAGCCTTTGAACTCTTATAAACAATTGAATCTACAGTAAAAGAATCAAGACAGACATAGACTTCCTTTGTATTCTTACAATATTGATATAGTATCATCTTGCTGTAATTCCAATGTCAAATATACATTAAACACTTACGATATTTGTTAATGTTTCCAGAAATTTTGTTATGTTGAATTTTGCATTCTCGGGATCATTGTATATTTTTAACTTATGAGCAACAGCCTGAAGAATATTCTGTCTTCCTAAGTAATTCAGTAACTACATAAATTTAAAGGGCTTATTTGGGAATTTAAAAATACTAAAATAAAAGGAAACACCCAAAGAAAAGATTAAGCAATAGTATATTACATCCTTGGTTTATTAGTTTTCTGTGAATACTTTTAATGTATATTGCCCAAATGGGGAAGAAACACATCTAAATTTAAGTTAGAGCCTAGTTTTTCAAACACTTGGGGTTGAAGAAATTCCCAAATGCTTGTCATCAAACATTGCTATTGCTAACATAAACTTGTCTGCATTTTAAGGAAATGTAATTAAGTATCTCAAATTCACTTTCACTTTATCCATCAAGATATGGTTTGGTGAAATTTTCTGATCCCTATGAGGTGTGTTACTGATAATAGAAATCTCATCAAGAAATGGTCTTTGTGGTATTAAGATAAGACCTGCATCAAATTGCTATAATGATGACCCTGCTGACTTTTGAAGAAAAAAAAAATCCTTTTTCAGTTCTTGGTCAGACTCCTTTCCTTCTATCTCAGATACCTCTAAAAATGAAACAAAACCTAACTTGACATAGAATCAGGAATCAGCTGGTTGTGGGCAAGGTGTGTATGGGGAGATGTAGATAGACCGTTATACACATTCATGTTAGGTAAGGTTGGGCATGGAACTACCCATTACAAAGTGATGATGGGGGTTAGGGACCACAGACAATCTGAGAATTCTCATTCTCTTTTTTAAATATATATATATATATATATATATATATATATATATATATATATATATTGATTTCAGAGAGGAATAGGGAGGGATAGAAACATCAATGATGAGAGAGAATCATTGATCCACTGCCTCCTGCACACCCACTAGTGGGGATCGAGCCTCCAACCCAGGCGTGTACCCCAACAAGGAATCGAACCATGACCTCCTATTTCATAGGTTAATGTTCAGCCACTAGCCACACTAGCTGGGCTCCCCTTCTCTTTTCTCATCCAAAGTCTACACCTTCTTTAGCAGGAGCTGCAAATAAATTCTATCAGCAGTGCATCTCTTTGGATTCTCCCCCCTTTTTCCATTTCCTTCAGACAGAAGGGGTAGAAGTTCTCCAGGCAGATTAGGGACTGGAGACACAGAACTCAAAGGGAGAGTGTGGGGTATGGTGTCCCCAGTGAATGGACCAGTATCATAAGAGCAATCATAACTGGCCGCTGCCTTTGTACCTGCTCACCCAGTACAGGGTCCAGTGTTTGATGTCAGCCCAGGAGGAAGAGCAGGGTGGACTAACAGTTTTCAAATTTAACATGTGAAGAGTTATCAGGTTTTCCTCTATGAGTAACATTTATCTCACTGCCATATTGGTTACAAGATATTAAATCTGTTTCACTACTTTTCTTTAAAAGGATTTTCTTATGCCATACCTTAGTAAAATATATTTCTCTTCCATGGCATTCACTATGACATCAAGATTAAATGTAGTAATTCCAAATTTTTAAAAATTTTTCAAACAAGTTTGAAATATAGAAAAATATTTATAACAAGTCTTGAAATATTAATATTATTATCACCTTGCATTCCAAACCAGAGGCTGACAAACTTTTTAAATAAAAGGCCAGATAGTGAAATTTTAAGACAGAGACAGGCCATGTGGTCTCTGTTACAACTGTTTAATTCTATCACTGTAGTGTAAAAGCATCCATAAATAATACATAAATGGATGCACATGACGGTGTTTCAATAAAACTTTATACAAACAAGCAGTGATTCAAACCTGGCCCAGAGCCATAGTTTATGAAGCCCTGTTCTAGACAATTGGTTTATATTGATCACCACATTCACCCCGAGTTTTATGTTTATAGATGATATTTAAGGACTTCTGACACCCCTCCTAACACACACACACACACACACACACACACACACACACACACTCACACGACTTTCAGTAAACATGGCTGATTGAACACATGTTTACTTGTACTACCATTAAAATTCCACATAGATGGTATAAAAAATGAAAAGGCATAAGCTTAGGGAGAATGGAGGAGAAGACAGTAGACAAAAGATGTCAACAAAATGTTTGGCAGAGCAAAGAGGTGGAGACTTGGTAGTAAATAGTGTCTGTATAGCATTTGTGGTCTAAGAGAGGTGCCACATGAGAAGAATTTTGTACAGTTCTACTGATATCTAGTGACCTGGTGTTGGAGGGGTGCAAATTGCTTCTTAAGGAAGCTGTGTGTCCTCAGCTGATGCAATCACTGGTTGAGCTTATTTGTAGAACTCCAGTGAGTAGATGGGGGTGAGGGTGGGGGCCTGACTCTAGTAGTAAATGTTTGGTATTCAATGAGCTTGTGGAATGAGAAGAATGGTGCCAGCCCTGGCTGGTTAGGCTCAGTGGATAGAGCCTGCAGACCAAAGGGTCCCAGGTTCAATTTTGGTCAAGGACACATGCCCAGGGTTGCAGGCTCAATTCCCAGTAGGGGGTGTGTGGGAGGCAGCTGATCAATGATTTTCTCTCATCATTGATGTTTCTATTTCTCTCTTCCTCTCTGAAATCAATAAAAAATAAAAAATAAAAAAGAATAGTGCCAGTAAGAACTAGCAGTGTAACATCAGGGCTTTTCTGCTATTAACCTATCCTGAAACTCTTTCCCTCTAGCCTTCTTTCTAAGAGCCAAGAGAACATTAGCTCATATTTGCAGCGTCCTCTTAGTACCCACTGATGAGATGCCATCATGTGAGGAAGGAAGGGCCCAAAATCAGAAGACAAGAAATGGCAGAAAGAAGGCTTCTGGGATGCTGATTTGCATGTCTGGGTCTCTGTCCACAGAAGAAAGTGGCAGACAGAAGGAGGCTGGTCGCTATGGTCTCAGTCCACCGCCCTGTGTGAACCCCGCAGACAAAGGCTGTGTGTTAGGAAGTGTGTGACAAATGCACACTTCAAGGGCCACTGGGCTCGTATAGAACAGGCTTTACCTACTCGGAGTCAATAACGCTCATCGCCTTTATTTGAAAAACTGATGAGGAAAAAAAAATATGCAAAGTTGCCTGTGTTTTCTGAGACAGACATTTTGTGTGCTTTATCTTCTCTTTTGTCCCAAAGCAGACACTAGTTATATTCAGGTCCTGTTGGTTCCACTCAGAGAGAAAACAATTAGACTACTTGGATTTTTACCTCCGCCATCACATTCTGGTCTTCCCTCTCATTTGACTTCCTCTCCTCATAATAAATCTTCCTATCTTTGATGTTCTGTCTCATGTCCTCAGTTCATTGTATTTGCATTTCCTTAGCCCATGCCCATTCCTTTCAGTCTGTAGCTTGGTCTACTACTCTCTTTGAGAATGTCAAGGAACAAACACACCCTTGTATCCCACACTCACAGATTTTCAACAGCAGCTTCTCAGAAAGCATTTCATTGAGCATAGAGCATCACAATATCAAGGAAGGTGACTAAGGGAGGAGGCCGGTTACTGATTTTCAGTTTTGACAGAAGGTAAAATTAAAACCAAATCAAATTCAGCAGCTCTTCCTCCCTTCATGGGACGGGAAAGGTATAAAATACAAGGAACCATAGCCTCTCCTGGGTGTGGGGCATTAACCCTGCCATCATTTCCCACTAGATGCTGTCTGTTCATGGTGGCGTCTGGTCTCCAGCCTACTAGATTCTACATTAATGTGGATTCCTAAGGCACCTGTGTGCCCAGAACCATCCATAAGGACATCTGCTGTCAACCTACTCTTGTTTACCCTTGGATGTATGCTAAGTGGTAGTTGTATTCGGAGAAGGGCCTACTTAACAAGATGAGAGTAGGAAAAGCTTTGGTCATCTCACTAGAACAATGTACATGGAGGAGTTATAATCTTAAAAAGGAAATAAGAGTAACTTTACCACCTTTTGTTACACTGTTTATTAGCATTTTATTATCAAAGCACAGTATGGTCACATCATTTTCTATAAATTCACTGGGTCTGATGTGAGTTGCTTCATGTGAATGTGATCTCTTGAAGCGGGATGGGGGAGGGGGACCTTGTATAAGTCATTTTTCTACGGACGCTTTAGAAAGAGACCATCCCTGTGGCCAGAAATAATTTTCAAAGTTCTCTTCTAAGAGTTGCCATTGGATCTTAGAGGTCATCCAGGTCTACTTGGCTATGAAGTCATCTCTTATGGTTTATATAAATTTAAAAATAAAAACAAGCTACCAGCCAAAACCGGTTTGGCTCAGTGGACCTTTCACTCCGTCGGCCTACGGAGTGAAGGGTCCCAGGTTCGATTCCGGTCAAGGACATGTACCTTGGTTGCAGGCACATCCCCAGTAGGGCGTGTGCAAGAGGCAGCTGATCGATGATTCTCTCTCATTGATGTTTCTAACTCTCTATCCCTCTCTCTTCCTCTCTAAAAAATCAATAAAAATATATTTTTTTAAAAAAACGAGCTACCAGGCTTAGAGAGGTCTTTGAGGGCTGTTTACCCCAGCACCATTATTCAGGTTCTTTCTCACCCTAAGTCCCAGACCGGCACCACTGTATCCTCACTCCTCACCTCACTCCCTCCTGCCTGTCTTTGAGGTCTCGGCACAAAAGTTGCTTCTTCAGAGCAGCTCTCTCTGACCTCATCCCTATCTAAATTAGCTGACCCCTATTGTTTGGAGAAGAGCATTTTTCCTATTTTGTCCATAGCAATTAGCATGAAACATTTTGTGTTTTGCTGTATTATTCTTTGTTTTTTCTCTCCCCCATTAGACAAAATAGTAGGTAGCACATACTGTATTTACTACTACATAACTAATGTCTACACTGTAGTAGGAACTCAATAAATGCATGTTGAATGAATGACATTTTGAAAATTCCTGAGTCTATGTCTATACAACATTAAGCCTCTTTTAATAATTATTTTTTCTAATGCTTAGAAAAGCCAAATATTTAAAAGGAGCCCAATCAGCCCAAACTAACCTTCATCTGTCTGGATATTTTGGCATTTTATTTTTTCAATTTTGATTTCTATTACCTTCTTCCCAGCTAGTCCTTTCCCTTTAAAAACAAACAAATAAGAAATAGGGAATTACTTTCAAATTATTGAACAAAGAAATGCATGTATTATAAATAATAGAAATAGACTACCATTTGGTCTCCACTATTGGTTTGTCTGTGTCAGTGGTGTATTGAGGTCTGTAGACGGACCAGTGGCTGCCATTTGTGTTTGCATGTGGTTTTTGCCTCTAGTTTCAGGCTCCAGTAATTTCTCCATGGACTTGCTCTTTCCACATAGGCCAACTTATTATTTTTCAGTAAAGTATCTCACTTTATTGAGATTCTTTATGGTGCTTAATATTTATTGAATAAAATAATAACTAAATCAATTGTTTCATTTAATCCTGATGAAAAGCTAGCAGTCTAGTTATTATTGTCCTAATTTTATGGGTGAGAAAAACTTAGAAAGTCAAATAGCCTGTCCAAGGTAATATAACCAATAGAGGGCAGAGTCAGGACTTGACCTTGGATTCATGGCCTTGTCACTGGCTGGCTGTCCCACACTGCCTTTATAGATGTGTCATTTCCCTCCCCAAACCCATGCTTTCGGCCATGCTATTACTCCTCTACAAGCCCTCTGCTCCTTTTATCTAGACCTGCCATTCATCAAGTTTAGATAAGTCTTACTCCTTCTGTCCTCAGTGATTCCAATTACTACTAATTTTGCACTATATGGAGTAAAGCATTTAGCACAGGCTATCATTACTAACACTCTGTCATCTGAGCAAAACCAAAACCAAATCAAAGTAGTTGTAGAGCTACCTTCCCCCCAAAAGCACCTCCTCCTCCTCCAGCTAAATTACACCGGGTTTTGATGAACTTGCAATGGCGCTTGCCTGGGGGATTCTGATAATACAGATGCTAAACTGATCCCCCAGCTGAGTGGGGAAGGGAACATTCTCCACTCACACCTAGAGGCACTGGGAAGACATCATTTTCCATAAAGACTGGGACAAAGAAGCAGTTCAGTTCCTTCTCTAAGTTCCTGTCTCCCCCCCACCACCACCACCAAAGTGAGAGGGCACAGGGAGGAACATTTTAGCATGACAGAGAATAAACAATAAACAGATGTATAAGGCACTTGTATGGTGTGCAAAATACTATGATGAATAAAAAAAATGCACTTTACCTTGGATTACATTTTTTTTAGATTCATATATTCCTAATATCTCTTTTTAAATTATAAGGCTCTCAATACTAATAATGATTATGTTAGACATTTTCCTGGTGCAGGGTAACAAATAAAGTCAACTTTCTTCAAGCTTATCAGGTATCCATATTATTACAGCAATGGCATCAATGAACAGTAATCTGTTACATCTTTCAGAATGTATGCTGTAAGAGTACAAGTCATATGAAAATACCTTCCTTGGAGGCTTTCCGTCATATTTGTAGGCTGTAGTATTGAGTTTCTCTTAAGACTAGAGTTGTGTTCTAAAATTACCTTCCAGATTCATGGTATATGCTCACATCTGTTTGCACAAACGTAGTTGCTCTCAATTCAGTAAACCTTACTTAGTAATAATGAATGAAACAAGATGTTCCCTAGTTTTTTTTTACATCAGGCACATGATTATGGAATCAGCTTAGAACAGATCCCTAGTGAACATCCAAGGAAAGCCAGGCTGGATTAGGAGTTGCTAAAGACCGCTTCTTGCAAAAGCTGCAAAGAGGTTGAGATAGTGGTTGTACATTGTACAGAAGTCCCATGCATTTTAGACCAGCCTATCTACCCTAATCAAACATCTTGGTAAATACATATCATCTCTCCTAAGAGTGTTCTCCTGAGGCTGCTGGCTGGTGGATAGGCCTTATGGTCTTAGTTCAGAACGGACAACTGGAGAGAGCAATGAGCTAGATGATTCACATATAGATAATCGTAGGCCTGTTCTTCTTTCTTCGGAAGGAAGAAATGTACACAGATCCATTTTAGTAGAATTTAATAATAGAATTTCCTAAAATTTTCTGTGTTCTCAATCTGGTTGCTGTTATACATTTTGCAGAATTGTAAAGTAATTGGTAGCACATGGACCAGTACCTGCAGGGGATCACGGCTTGCCTGCCTTGTTTGCCTCTGCACAACTTTTGATAAATCTCTGTTTGGTAGAGCCAAATGTTTATTTATAACACATGGGCTTCCACTGACTCAGTGCAACCACAAAGTACTCTGTATCGTTGCCAGAAATCAACTACATTAGCATCATGCAAAATATATATGTGTATTTATATATACATGCATGCATATGTATGTATTTGATTTAAAATTCATATAAATTCCAAAATTACTTTTGCATCTGCAAATTGTCCTAGCTTCTATAGAAATATCCCAGATTTACTTCTGGTCACATTGATGTTGACTATTTTGTATTCTTACTGTTTGGACATGTAACCTGTATTTGGTAACCATCAGGAGTGCATGGTAAGAGAAAGTTGACTTCTTCCAGATGAACTTACCCTGGAGTATTTGTGATTGGATAAGTGCTCATGTTCCTCTTTCTAGAACTGAGTTGATTAATCATTGCTGTTGGGGGGTTATTTCTTTCTACTTGTAACCTAAAATTCACCGAAGAAGTAATAAAAGTATCAATGTAGTCATATAAAAATAAGTTCAATTTTAAATTCGTTTCATAATTCATATCTTTTTTTCATAATTCATATCTTACTATTTTTATTTGGGGGGGGCAGATTGGCTAAATTCCTAGAAATATTAGAAATGACATTGGAACTAACATATAAATATGAGCAATGTTATGACAATAACCCTTTTCTATAATTACCACAAGTCAGTAATCCAATCAGAAATTATCCTAATTAGAATACTATTTGAAAGGGTTGCTACTCATATGTCTGTACAATCAGAGCACCAGGAAAATGACTACAGTTGTGACTATTCAGGTATATCTCTTTCACAATTAATATGATGGTTTTATTTTTAAATTTGAACTTCATAATGACAAGAAAATAATTGTCTATAAACATTTTTCAACAAGTTAAACATAGAATTACCTATAACTCAGTAATCTCAGTCTTAGGTATATATCCAAAAGAATTGAAAACAAGTGTTCAGATAATAACACATACCTAAATACGCATAGCAGCTCTATTCACAATTACCTAAAGGTGGAAACAACCCAAATGTCCCTCAATGAATAAATACACAAAATGTAGCATATCCAACAATGGAATATTATGCAGTCATCAAGTGGAATGAAGTACCAAGACATGCTATAATATGAATGAAACTTGAAAACATGATGCTAAATGAAAGAAGCCAGATACAAAAGACCACATATTACATGATTCCATTTATATTAAATATCCAGAATAGGCAAATCCATAGATACAAAATATAGATTTTTTTTATTGTCAGGGGTGGGAAGAAGGGGTGTAACTGCTTAATTGGTTTGGGTTTTCCATTTGTCATCATAAAAAAATTCTGTAACTAAATAGAGGTGATGGTTGTACAATATTATAACTGTACTCAATGTCACTAACTTGTACACTTAAAATGGCTAAAATAGTAAATGTTGTGTCATGTAGTTTATAATAATAACTCTCTGAGAGTACAACCTATGACAAACTCCATCCTTAATAAGCAGCAGATTCTCCATAAATAAAGCATAATTATAGTGTGGTTATGGTTAACCTATCTGTGCTATAGTAGCAGCAAGCAGTATATGGTAGGCATCATTTTAAATTTTTTACTCTAATTAAAGTCATATTATTCCTCAAATCAAAATGCAGAAACTGAAATATAGTAAACAAAATTTTCCCAGATTAATAATTAGCACATAGATGATAGCACATAGGTATGTACACCTGAGCTGGGATTCCCATTTGTCTGGCAGCAGAATCTACACTGTTAGCTGCTGTGCTGTAGGTTGCGCTGATCTTGTGATGATAAAGCTGTTGTGGTTATGGCCACATGTCCTCAGGTTCTCAGAAAAGTACTGATGAAGTTTAAGTTCTTAAAAAGCAGGCTCTTTTTATTCAAATCTGCTTAGTAAAATCATATTTCCTTTGCCTTTATTATTTATTTATCTAATTACTATTGAACATACACATGCCGTAAAGAAACACAAGTCCAGTTCCCTTTCAGTGCAAATTTACCATGCTCTGTAAGGCTATTGGCTGTGATCAGGGCTATCCTGTGACCTCCTCTAGTCTCCTTCTATTGGGACAAAAGCTGCATGTACTTTCTGAAATCTCTCTCCCTCCCTTCATTCCTGGGGTTAGACTTAGTTAGCTGAATGAGGTTTGGTTGAGTCATAAAGTAGGGTTTTGATCATGAGGCATGCAGGAGGTTGAGAGAAGTAGAGATTACGATAAGAACAGAGAATGAGGCTAAGAAATTGTGGGTGATTTAAAAAAAAGAATAGAAAATCAGCCTACTCCAGTGATTGCCATACAATCCCAAATCACACTGTTTAACAGGTGTGGCTCCCTTGCATTGGATAAGCAGAGCCTCTGCATTGGCTACTTGCGAAGGGCACCATTTGTACTGTGGCCTGTGGGAATGACAGCCCCCGGACCACTGCAGTGGAAAGGCTGTGTGGCTGTAAGCAGTGGCCCTGCAGACAAAGCCTAAAGTCATATCTAGAAGGATGATATTTATTAGGCAGCCAGAGGTCTTTGATAGATGCAGTTTTGGGCAGCAAATTAATGTCAAGGTCATGTTTCTGGTACAGTTCATTTGAGTGTACACAAGATAATCTAGAAATAGGGCCAATTTCTAGGTGGGAGGGCTCTGGCAGGAGCCAGATAGAACTCAGAGCCAGCTTCTGTTCCAGAGAAGAGAGGGACAGGTCCTAGCAGTGGGGAGAAGGTAAGGACCCATGGTTTACTGTTCATGTATCTCCATCTCTGTTCAACCCAACCCAGGCTATTTACAGCCCAGTAACATTAGTGGTGACAGCGCTCCTGGTTAACCACAAAGTCTGCCTCCCTTGGTCTGGAAGTAGCTCAGTCAAAGCCTGCTATGGGGAGATTATTGTTCTGGATAGGTGGTCAGGGCAGGCACAGGCAAAAGGGCAAGTTCTGTGGTATTTGTTCTTGGAGCATATGGTCATTTCAAGTTCTTCATAAGATCTTATGGAAACCTAGAACTTAAGCTACTTCTTACATTTTTGCATCCTATCCTGGGAAAGACCCCTTATCTATTTCATCCACTCTTTTTCTGCCACTTCTTTCAACCCAAGAGACCAGCCCAGGACTCAATAATAATGAAATGTTTCCATATAGAATAATTTTCATACAGAATAATCCCAGATATGATGTGATGGCTTAGATCAGTGGTTCACAGGTTGAGAACCACTGCTGTACAGCCTAAGACCATTGGAAAACACAGATATTTACATTATGATTCATAATTACATACAAAATTACAGTTATGAAGTAGCAAAAAAAATAATTTTATGGTTGGGAGTCACCACAACATGAGGAACTGTATTAAAGGGTCACAGCATTAAAATGGTTGAGAACCACTGGCTTAGATGATTGTGAATTCATGAATGTGGAAGGTCCTCTCCTGGGGACACCAGTCCAATGGTTTTCTGGTAAGAGATTTCCTTTGAGCCAGATGTTCTCACAACCAATAGAAGGCTTTAAATATATCAACCATTTTCAAGCAGGCTTTGGATCATCAATTGCCTTTCAACTTGACTTTCAGATTCTCAGATTCCCCTTTCCAAAAGAGGGATTTTGGTGAAACATAAGAATTGACAACAGAGGCCTTGCCAATGTAGAAATATTCCATTTAATTTTAAAATGATGCCATTATGATCTAAATACATGGGGAAAGTTAAAGTGTGAGCTTTGTCGTGCTTTCAAGTGTGTTTGAATCTCAAGATTTTGAAGAAAGAATCGCTTTTGGAACTGGTTCCATTCAATCCTATCTTATAAGTGAGAGCCTACCATTCAGAGTTCCTTCCATCTCTGGGATGTTATGATTTTTAACTGGTACCTGGCATCAAATTTCCACACCAGGCAAATATTTGAAATGCCAGAGTTTCTGGGGGCAGTAGGTCACTCCTGAATCCTCTGTGAATGAATGTTGATTGTATTTTCACCCCAAAGTTCATGCTAATGCATGGACCATTGAGACAATTGAGGTAGGGATAATTCAACTCTATAAATTCTCATGTTACTTCATCAAGAGATCTTTCTGTTTTCCTCTATAGGACAAAATGTACAACCATCTATTTAAAATTTACAAGTAGAAAGTTGAGGTTCTGGAAGCTAAACATTGCTACTCTATTTTATTATATAAATTTGTCTTCAGCCAGAAATATGAAAATAAAGATAAAAATAATTAACCAGAAATAGTAGAAAAATTTACTATCTTTAATGTCAATTATGTTGACTAATGTCATCATCATCCCTGGATCTTAGGTTACCTAAGAAGGAAACAAGGTACATCTGAGTTCAACTTGAAAAAAGCAAAGAACAAAACTAAGGCTTTCAAAGACATATTGGCCTCTGCCATGTGAAACATTAATTTATAGAAAAATAATTTTGTAATTATGACATTGTTTCTACTCTAGTCTTTCTAGTTTCCAAGGCTAACTTGACAGAAGCCATATATTTCCTTGACTTTTTTCCCTGATTGCTTGGCTTCTAGCTCAGGTAGTCCCCACTGGGGAACAGTAATACCCTGAGCTGGGATTTCATGGGTCAATCACATGGGCTTCCCTCCAGACAAGGTTGAGCATGAGTGGAAATGTAGCACATAACTCATCCAATTATACAATACCATGAAGATGAAAACCACAATCAAAACCAAAACTATCAGCAAATCTCTAAATACTGTGTAAGTGAAAGTGATACATAATTTACAATAGGATTTGCATCACTAAAAATACCTAGATATAAATTTGACTTCAACTGTTATTAATCGTTGTTTAGCCTTAGTATAATAAATTATTTATCATCTGTGAGTCTCAGCCTCTTCCTCTAAACTAGAAAGATCTATATCATAGGATTACCATGAGCACTAAGTGGCAATACATGCCTAAAGCACTAAGACTTGTACCCAATATATATACACCAATCAGTTATGATGAACTAATTTATCCTTATTCAACTGCAAGAAAGTTGTCCTCTTACGTATAATGCTTTGAATACAGCAAAATAGCAAACCTTTCCTTAGAGCTTCTTGGTAGTTTTCTTGCCACATTTCTGTGCTTCTGGGTCTCAAAATAACATTAGCATCAAAAATCTCACTTGCTCCTAACTGGAGTACAAGAACTTTGAGTGATTAGGAGAGACGAAGAAGATATATTCAAGCATGATTTTTAGATCTTTCTTGCTACATCTTCTGCCATGTCCCTAGAGAAATGTATTTCCATTGTATAGATTTAGGTTATTTTAAAAATAAACAATTTGATGAAAACTTCAGGACACAAAGAGCCTAGAAATTCAAAGGGTTATTAATCAGTCCCTTTTCTCTACATAAGGCAGCACTGTGACTGAGGGATCACTTCTTTTTCCATATACAATAGCAGCAGGCTCTGTGATCTGTACTTTTCAAGAAGTTGGCTGCTCTGTGCTAGTCCTGGGAGCCACCAGGGAATGAATCTCCTTCCCCAAGGATCACCATTGCCCTCGGTGTTGTCACAACTTATCTAATATATCCCCACTTTCCCAAGTCCAAAGATGGGGAAGTCAGGACCACTTCTAATGGCGTCACACTTGTCTCTCTCCTCTCCACAATCACTCCTGCCAGAACAGAAAATTCTCTTTCTCTCCTTCTGTGTTATAGTCTTCTCCCTTCCAAACTTAGAACGGACCAGGCTGCCAACCTCTCCATGCCACAGGTCTATATTGTAAGTCCTCCATGCTCAGGGATTGATAGACTAAAAGGAGATAAAGAAATTTAGCAGGCAAGAAGAGGTCTGAGGTTCAGCTCTCATGAGTCATCCTTGCCTGGGGTATTATGAGTAGAGGAGGGAGAAGCTGAGGTTTATTCTGGACAGATGTTCACAGAAATAACCATGGGGGTGGGTGGGAAGAGATCTGGACTGTACAGACTACAGTCCAAGCCAGGTCTCAGAGGGGGCCACAGTGGGCGCTGAGGTAGGGTAAGATTGCCCAGGTAGAGTGATAGTCCTGCCCTTGTGCACAGTGCCTGGAGGATAAGTTACATCGTCCTGGACTTCAGCTGTGAGTGCCATTCAGGAGAGGGTAATCAAACAAGGAAAGGCCATCACTCTTTAGATAAGAAGACATTCCCTCCTTGACCCCACATCTAGGCACAATGCTTTCCTACCAACACAAGGAAAATAGAATCCACTTCCTCAGATGTAATCTTTGGGAGACAGGCATGGGTAAGAAAAATAACATTTTCATCTAAATGAGAAATTGTTTCTTTGGTTTCTAAAATATATGTTTTTATTGATTTGAGAGAGAAAGGAAGGGAAAGGGAGAGAGGCAGAGAAACATCAATGTGAGAAAGGAACATTGATTGGTCACCTCCTGCCTGAAGCCCAATCAGATACAGAGCAACCTGGGTATGTGCTCTGATCAGAACCAAGGACCTTTCAGTGCACAGGATGATGCTAAAGCAAATGAGCCATACTGGCCAGGGCTGAGGAATTGTTTTTTCAATATACAAATGATCAGTTAGGACTAAATTTCAACAGGGACTCCTAATTTTCCTCTTCACAACACTGCTTAGTTGCTCATGATGAGTTCTAGACAAAAATGACAGTACATTTTCTCTGCACATCTGAGTTGAAATGTGAAAGTTTGTAATCTCACAGTACGTAAAATGTAATGACAGAGAATAAAACGTCAGTGAATAAGAAGATTCAGTCTGAGGAAGAAATCTTGTACTAATAAAAAGTCAGAATCTTAAGAGTTATCGGGTAAAGGGTAGAGGGAGGGTTTCAGACATTTCGCACACGAGGGCTGATATCTAATCACACTCAGTGGAATGTGGTGTCTCTTGGTGTATGTATAATAGGTTGTATATTTCTTATGTTAAAACTGTTCAGAAATTGTGCCAGCTTGAGGTTTTATGTTGCTACTAGAGGCCTGGTGCATTAAATTCATGCACTTTGGGGGAAGGCATGGTGGTGTCCCTCAGCCCATCCTGCACACTCTCCAATCTGGGACCCCTCGAGGGATGTCCAGCTACCCATCCCGATCTCACTGGGAAGTTGGATATCCTTCTCATAATCCAGGACTGCTGGCTCCCAACTGCTTGCCTGCCTGCCTTCCTGATTGCTCCTAACCACTTTTGCCTGCCAACCTTATCACCCCCTAAACACTCCATGCCAGCCTGATTGGTGTCTAACTGCTCCCCTGCCAGCCTGTTTGCCCCCAACTTCCCTCTTCTGCCAGCCTGGTCACCCCTAACTGCCCTCCCCTGCAGGCCTGGTGCCTCCCAACTGCCCTCCCCTGCTGACCATCTTGTGGTGGCCATCTTGTGTCCACATGGGGGGAGCCATATTGTGTGTTGGAGTGATGGTCAATCTGCACATTACTCTTTTAATGGATAGGATAGAGGCCTGGTGCATGGGTGGGAGACAGCTGGTGTTCCAGATCAGGACACCAGCTGTCCCTTGGGGCTTGGGGCAGCCTGGGCAAGGGGCCTGCAGTGGTTTTCAGGCAAGCCATGCCCCCTGGTGACCTAAGCAGAGGCCCTGGTATCTGGAATTTGTTTACCTTCTATAATTGAAACTTTGTAGCCTTGAGTGAGGGCTACCAGTAATATCATAAGTAGTGCTCGGTGAAAACAAGACAGTCTTCTTACTCATTGTCCTCCTGCCCCAATGTCTTCATCAAATGAGAAATGTGGTAGATTTTCCCTTAAGCACACATGAGTTCAGCAGTTCACATTGCTGGGAACCTATTGCAGAACCAAGCCTTGGAAATGTCTGGCGGGTGAAAGCACTGTCTACTCTTAAAGACTTGTTTCATAGTCATTTCAGAGAATCATCATCACTTTTGAGAATCTATTTTTAACCTGAGAATATCTTTTCCTCTGTTTCCTAAATCAACGTTAACGAAATAATTGTTATTCTGTTTAAAACTTCTAAACTTTAATTTGGGAGTGATGGTACAGTTTTGTCTAAGACAAAAATATGTTTTACAAATCGTGTGGAATTAAAGTTTGGTAAGTGGTTCGCACTGGTTTGTGATGCCTTCCTCCATTTGTCAGGCAAAATCAGAAGTATTTCATTCCTATCATGTTTTACGAATAATAAAATACTTTACAGTATTTTAGGGTGATAAGCTTGTTCTACAGTTTCCTCCAAATTGTAATTTAGAGTTGACTTCAAAAACATGTTTTATTTTATCTACTTTGTAAACGATCTCATCAGATAAATTTCCAGTTACATTTCCTCCTACTTCTTTTCTGTCCAATTTGGGATATTTATATGGTTAAATGACAGTATTATTTATTCATTCTGGGTCAGTATTTTGAATTCCATGTCTTTGAAATACATCAAAGAAGAACTAAATGGAAGACGGAAGAAATGGCTCCAGTGGTTCCTGTCTGGCTAGTGTCAAGGAGAAGGAGGAAATCTCCTCTAACAGACCCTGTTGCCATCTGCCCTGTGTTGAGTGCTGAGAGCAAGTCCTGATCGCCCCGGGAAAACATCCAACCCTGCCCTGAGCAGTCATCAGAGACACATTTCTTTGTGTGCCTCTACAGCCCTGCACCAAATCACGGAATTTCAGAGCTAAATAGTACATTCTAGTGTGGCAGTTTCTTAAAAAATTAAACATAGAATATGATCTGGCAATCCACTTCTGGGAATATACCCCAAAGAACTGAAATCAGAAACTAAAAGAGATCTTTGCACACCCATGTTCACGGCAGCATTTTTCACAACAGTCACAATTCAAAGGTGGAAACAACCCAAATGCCCTACAGCTGCATAGGTAAACAAAGTATGGTATATACTGAAAAAAATTCAGCCTGAAAGAGGAATAAAATTCTGATATATCCTACAACATAAATGAACCTCAAAGACACTATGCTGAGTGGCATAAGCCAGACACAAGAGAACAAATATTGTATGATTCTACTTATCTGGGGTATTTAAAGTGTCCAAATTCATACCCAGAAAATAAATTGCTGGTTGCCAAGGGCTGGGGGAAGAGGTAATTGGACAATTATAGTTTAATGAATATAGAGTTTCAGTTGGAGAAGATGAAAATCTATGGAGATGGATAGGCATGATGACTGTACAACCATCTGAATGTATTTAATACCACTGAACTGTACACATAAAAATGGTTAAAATCTCAATTTTAAAAAATCCTACCCTCCTGGAGCTTACACCCTAGAGTGAGAAAGGTAATAAGCAAATAAAAATGTAAAATTTTAGAAAGTACATTCTAGATCAATTTTTTAGCCTGTCCCATAATAAGCAAGAGCACATAATGGGGGAAAGGGGAGACATATGTAATACTTTAAACAATAATTTAAAGAAGAAGAAAAAGAAGAAGAAGAAGAAGAAGAAGAAGAAGAAGAAGAAGAAGAAGAGGAGGAGGAGGAGGAGGAGGAGGAGGAGGAGGAGGAGGAGGAGGAGGAGGAGGAGGAGGAGGAGGAGGAGGAGGAGGAGGAGGAGGAGGGAGAAGAAGAAAGGGGGACAGGGAGAAATAGCACAATAGTCTTCTACCCACTAAGGTCCTGGTTATCTGACACCTGGGCCAAGGGTCTTTCCACTGGACCATACTTGCTTTTTGAGGTATTTCTATTGCCTTTATTTTATGATTCATTTGAAGGAGAACAAACTATGGAACCTGGGCTCAAATTCCTGCTCATTTGCTTCCTGGAAGTTTGATCTTGAGATTTCCTTCTCCATAACACAGGGAGAACAAGACCTGCTTCATGAGTCTTCAATGTAATATGTTGCACCTGCACCTAGGTACAAAGTAAGGAGGCCATGAAAATTAGCTTCCTTCCTGCTAAGTCCCTCCAAAAGCCTTCTCTGAGTCTGTTGCTTATTTATATGAGCAATCTAGCAATTTCAGCAAAATAGTCCCATGTTTGAATTTTATAAATCATTCTAGAAATAAAGTTTGGATGTGGAGAAGAATGACTCAGTTGAAAAACCTGGGAAACAAGCCAGACTCTTTTCGTTTGACCCTTATTTAGCTGGAGGACTTTCACAGTGTAAGTTTGGTAAATAATTCAAAACAAGAGCGAACATTCCTTTTTCCAAAAAAATAAAGCCAACTCTTTGATATTTCTACTAGCTATAATAAAAATCAAAGCCATGCTCTATTTTTATTCTTAAAAGGCACTAATCTCTAAATAAAAAGTATACGATAGCATAGATTATACATAACTGGCCGCCCTGCGAGATGAGTCATGTGTCTAGTCTACCAAGAAGGATTGTGTGTTTCTCAGATCCAAAAGAGATAAGTAGTAAAACCACTTATCAACTGATAGCAGATCACAGGCCATTAACGTTAACACCACAGCCCTCCCTTTAGCTTTCTTCACCTCTAAGAAACTCCGAGCCTATCCATTTTGATTATTTCCTCTGGGTTCAGAACCCTCCCCTATTTTCTCCTACTATATTTAGAGATAAAAGAGGCCAATTATTTCTACTTTACACAGGCCTAGAAAGAGCTTTTCTTTATAGATTTGCCATGGCTCTTTAGACTTACAAGAAGACCAGAGGCCCAGTGTATGAGATTCATGCACTTAAGCTGGGGTTGTGGGGGAAGGGGGGGGGGCATGGTGGGGAGGGAGAGTCGCTTAGCCCAGCCTGCACCCTCTTGCAGACCAGGATCTCTCTCACCATCTGGAGTTCTCACAGTCTGGAACCCCTTGCTCCTTACCACCCACCTGCAGCAGAGGCAGGAGAGGCTCCTGCCACTACCACAGCACTCACCAGCCGTGAACCCAGCTTCTGGCTGAGTGGTGCTCCCCCTGTGGGAGAGTGCACTGACCAGCAGCGGGAAGCTCCTGCATTGAGCATCTACCCCCTGTGGGTCAGTGTGCATCATAGCGATTGGTCATTCTACCATTCAGTCAATTTGCATATTAGGCTTTTATTATATAGGATTTGTCCTACCACCAGGTTAGTGAATTTTGCTGATTATATGCTGATTACATAAATGTTAATGCCATAGGTCAGTGTTTTCCAAATTTTTGACATATGTGTACCCCTTCTATAATTTTTGTAACACTGAGTACCCCTCGTCAAAAAAAAAAAAAGGATGTATTTTAATAACAATCAAAATTATTTTTTTATTTTTTTGGTACATACACAAAATAATAATAAACAAAAAATAAAATTATTCATAATAAAATATAAATAAAAGTTATGTTATAAATAACATTTATTTGCACACTGGACCATCTCATGCCTCACAACTGTCTTGACTTGACTCATGAGAACGTAGAATTAGGTGCAGCTAAGCACGGTGCAGTGCATATCCCCACCAAACTCCAGTGCAACATGAGTTTGTGGGGTGACTCTTCCCATACCCCTGGGGGTACGCTTATCACACTTTGGGAAACACTGCCTTAGGTTATATTTCTATGTCTGACAACTTGTGTGGTCTTATTAAAGACAGACAATTTATTTTGGATTATCCGCCCTACCCCCACAGAAATTATAGGTAACTCGGCTGGAGAGGCAGGTTCAAATCCATTAGACAGTGACTGGGGAGGAGTAGTATCATTTTGTGAACAAAATTTAGGTCTTACATTTCGATGAACTTGAGTCCAAATCTTGGTTCTGCCTCTTACTTGATTAAATCATTTAACTCTCTGATACTTTCATCTCTTAAGTAAAGATAAAGATAATAATAGGTAACTATGGGGATAAAATGATAATTATACAAAACACCTAACAGAGTGATTGGTATAAAAGTAAACACTAATATTAGTGATTCCACATATTAACTTGCTGTAATATTTTTTAAGTAATTCACACAGTCACGTATAAACTAAAATCTTATTTTTTATTATGTTTTTGCTTGATTTAGAATTTCCACTAGACTTTTAAAACATTATTACAAAACTAGAGGGCCAATGCACAAAATTCGTGCAAGGGACTCAGCCCCCACTGCCATGGCAGCCGGGAGCCTCTGCCGCCTCTGCCTCAGCCCCCACTGCCACAGCTTGATTCAGAAGGATGTCCAGAAGGACCTCTGGTCTAATTAGCATATTATGCTTTTATTATTATAGACTAGAGACCCGGTGCATGAAGGGGTGGGGGGTAGGGGTGTCCCTCAGCCCAGCCTGCACCCTCTCTAATCTGGAACCACTTGAGGGATGTCTGACTGCCCGTTTAGGCCTGATCCAATCCGATAGTCAGACATCCCTCTCATAATCCGGGACTGCTGGCTCCCAACTGCCTACCTGCCTGCCTTCCTGATTGCCCCTAACTGCTTCTGCCTGCCAGCCTGATCACCCCCTAACCACTCCCCTGCCAGGCTGATTGATGTCTAACTGTTCCCCTGCCAGCCTGTTTGCCCTTAACTTCCCTCCCCTGCAGGCCTTATCACCTCTAACTGCCCTCCCCTACAGGCCTGGTTCCCCAACTGCTCTCCCTGAAGGCCTGGGTCCCCCCCAAACTGCACTCCCCTACTGGCTATCTTGTGGCAACCATCTTGTGTCCACATGGGGCCATCCATCTTTGACCACATGGGGGAAGCCATCTTGTGTGTTGGAGTGATGGTCAAGCTGAATATTATTCTTTTATTAGGTAGGATAGAGGCCTGGTGCATGGATGGGAGCCAGCTGGTTTGCCCTGAAGGGTCCCCTGGGGCATGGGGTGGCCTGATTGAAGGTGCCTGTGGTGGTTTGCAGGCCAGCCACACCCTCTGGCAACCCAAGCAGAGGCCCTGTTATCTGGGATTTACTTACCTTCTATAATTGAAACGTTGTAGCCTTGAGCAGAGGCCAGGGCCAGCCAGGAAGCCTGTCTTCCTCCATCTAGGAAGAGTACAGTGTGGAAAGTGGGGGGGGGGGGAGGGTGAGGGGGGAGAATACCTTTACAGTGGAGAAACATGGTAACACTGCCTCAGCCAGGCGATCAAGGTCAACATCAACAGTCATAAGTCATGGTGATCAAATGGTATGATATGATGTGGTTTTTCCCAAAAAACTTCAGTATCTTATGGACTTAAGAAAAATTTTATAAGTGCTCTTTCTGATGGTTCTCCCATTTGATCTTCTCTCTCTTTACGTAAGTCTAGAAAAATGAACAATCCTTTGGGCATCAATTGTATGAGTATACCATGTCTTAATAACCCATATACATTAAATTTACTACCTGGAATTACCTTGAACGTTCATACCTTGTGTGATTATTTTGGGGGTGTTTCCTACACTTAAAATGTTTGTCTCTCTCACACTTTTTCTAAGTTCAAAATCAGGATCATCTTTCATGGTCCACCTCAAGTATTTCCTCCTCAGGGAGAAGAAGCTGCTTATTTCTCTAAAAGTCATAATAGTGTGTCCCTCCATCATCTCATGGGCATAAATCAATTTTTTATAAATGCTGTTTCTAGATATTTATAAACAATGTTTATAGACACTTCTATTGTGCTGTACACCTCTTAAGAGTAGGGTCAATATCATGGTCTCTCTGGCTCTCACACAGTGTCTGACATTTATTTATTCAACATTTATTGCATGTTTACCATTTAATACCATTGAATGAACAGGAGGGAGGAAAATTACAGAGAAAAAGTAACAACTAAATATTAATACTCTGGGGCAAACTTTCCAAAGTCTGGAAAGCTCAAGGGAAAAAATGAGAAGAAAAATACAGGTCAGCTTTACTGAAAATATTGACAAAAACCTTCTACCACAGAATTGATTTATTTTTCCAGCCAGTGCATATGCTTCTAAGTTAAAGGTCTCTGCTCTACCACTTCACCCATTTAATGTGATCTGGGACCCCTGTGGTTTGTGTATAGAAAGCTGGTAGACTCCGGGTGAGTAAATAAATCTAAGCAATGTTCATTTTCAAAAGAAAACATGAATGAGCAGTAAGAATTTAGTGAAGTAAATAGACAAAAACTTGTTCTCATGACAGAGGTCTGAAGTTCAGCTTACAACTGACAGGCCACTACATGGGTTCTTAGGAAAGAACTTTGCTTTGGAAACCTTCTATTAAAGCGAAACATGTTGGTATCTCAATGTCTATATGCATTCAATTTATTTCAAATACCATTTTTGTGTGGCTCTCTTGATATACTTGTCTCTTATTTCTCTAGTACAGATTAAATTCCAAATTTCAGAGCACCGGTGCCAAAATATATTTTTCATTACCCTTGTCAAACAGTTTCTGATTGGGCAATTTTAACTCGATCCGTGCTCCATTCAATCCTGAGGTCTTTCTTTCCCAGACCCAGGCCTCCTGGTTTTTCCCACCGAAACTTCAAACTCTCTTTACCTGTCATGACCCATCATTCACCCCCAGAATGCAGGAATGGTTTCTGAATTTAAACAAGGATATTGAATGCTCAAGCCAACATTTTTTTAATTCCCCAAAACAATTAACTTCATAAAAACTGGTTCTTTCATAACAACGTTTCAGAATCACAGAAAGCTGTTTAATTGTATTAAGATTCCAGTATATATTTCTAAATTGCCTTGTGGCTTTATTGCTTTGTTTCCAGTGCCTTCTCCTCTAATCTGTCATTGGCTACCTTCCCGGACTGCTTCCAAACTCTTCCTGAAAAGCCTGTTATGCCTTCACTCCTGATGGAGCAAGGATAGGGACCGACTCTGCCACCTTATAAGGATACCCATTCACTTTTTTTTTAATATATTTTATTGATTTTTTACAGAGAGGAAGAGAGGGATAGAGAGTTAGAAACATCGATGAGAAAGAATCATCGATCAGCTGCCTCTTGCACAACCCCTACTGGGGATGTGCCCGCAACCAAGGTACATGCCCTTGACTGGAATTGATCCCGAGACCCTTCAGTCTACAGGCCGAGGCTCTATCCACTGAGCCAAACTGGTTTCGGCAGAAAACACCTCTTTTCCTGCTAAGTTATTACATATTAGATGTCCAATGCACAAAATTCGTGCAAGAGTAGGCCTTCCTTCCCCCAGCTCCTGGCACCGGCTTCCCTCTGGCACCCGGGACCCAGGCTTCCCTCTGGTTACTGGCATAAATGCTCATCCATTTCCATTTGTAATTGTGTAGGGCATACTAAATCTATTATTTTCAACATGTGTCATGTAAAACGTCAGATTAATTCTGAAACAATCAATACTCCATGAACTGTTAATATGACTACAGGTTGTAAGACCCCGGCATGGTAGTGTCTAAAGCATTCCAACATGGCATCCGCTCAGCTGACTTCAAATCCTGGTTCTGCCACAGGTTAGGCAGCCTTCAGCAATATTTTTTCTGGATCCCTGAGCATCGTTCATCTGTCTGGATATTCTCTGTGGATATTCTCTTGCGTGCCATGCACCAAGGTCACAATGACCTTCAAATAGGCTAAGCTTCCTCACCTTTACAATAGAAAGAATAATGCCGATCTTGTAGGATTGTAAAGATTAAATGGCTCCTTCTATACATGACTTTCTCACCACTTTTACTCGACTCCACCACTATCTTCCCCCACTTTCTTGTCCCTAAAGGATGATCTCATTAAGCTTCCTCGCTGAAGCTCTTCAAGATGAAAGGACCTGTTAGAATCAGACCAGGCCAGTTCACAGGACGCCACACTTCTGGCCAGTTACTTTGGAGGCTGTCTGTGTGGTCCCTGAACGATCAGGTGAACCAGGGCCCTGATTCATGACACACCATCCACCGTCCAAAAAACGGCTGGGTTTCCTCCATCCAATTGCTTATTCCTCCCACGGTATCATCTCAAGGTGTCCAATAAGAAGAAAAATTACACAGTATCTCCCTTTTTACTGGAGAGAAGTTAACTCTTCCGCATTAGTTGCTTGGAGATTCTTCATGCATTGTCCATTAAAACCAGAGAATGCATCTGCATTTAAATCTACATTCCATGAAGTGGACCCACTCCTAAACACACAGCTGTTGGGAGTTATTGGTTGTCAGACTAAAAACTGAAGAATGTATTTCTAAAGGTGCTTGTGTGCTGAAGTATAAGGTGTAACCCCGAGAAGACTCAAATTCTCAATGCTATGTGTATTTATTCCTAGATTCTGTTAGAAGTTGTGTAGCCAAGTTGTTCTTCACCTGCTCCCTGAAGGGCCATTACTGCCTGTACAGTAAGTCCAGTTTTATTCTCATCAGCCAAGAGCCGCAGCCATGGATCCAGATCATGTTTCTGTTTCAGCAGGTGTGTATAACCTAAGTTCATCGTGGCTCCTTGGTATGAGTTTATGATCATTTTTACTGAATTATTATTGGACCAAAGTTGATACACAGGGAACAGTAATACACATGCATTTCATCATTAATTTTTAATAAGGATTTTTAAAATATTTTAGGATACTTTTCTTATAAAAAGTTCTGGATTACTAATCAGGAGACCAGTCCTATAAATATCTATAATAATAAAAGCATAATATGCTAATTAGACTGGACATCCTTCCGGACATCCTTCTGGATGACCTTCCTGACAAAGCCGGGGATGCAAGGGCCGACCCCCTGGCAAGAATTTCGTGCATTGGGCCTCTAGTTTATTAATAAAGGAGGAGAATAAAAGGGAAAATACTTTTTTGTGAAACAACAAAAATACCAGCTTATTTGGGGAAAGAGCTTTCCTAATGTAGAGCTAGCCTTTATGTATAATTTTTCAATCTCCAGTTAATTTTCATGTCGGCACATCCTTTTAGACATTGTTAAAATACTGGAATGCTATTTTTTCCACAAAAATGTATCACTATAGGTAAAATTTCATAATGAGAAACTTTCAACTTAAAAACTAAAATTTTTATGCAAATATTTTAGCATTTTAAAAAAGATTCTTATTTGAGCTAAGTAACATAATGAACTTATGAACGAAGTGAATCCGGAACATAGAAGCATGGAACAGAGTGTGGAATCTCAGAGGGAAGGTGGGGAAAGGTTGGTGGGTGGGAGGTAATCAACCAAGGACCTTGTACACTTATATGCATGGCCCATGGACACAGACAATGGGGTGGTGAGAAGGGGGATGAAATGGAGGGGTCAATGGGGGGAAAAGAGGGACATATGTAATACTCTCAACAGAGAGAAAAAAGTAATGACATGAAGGCAAATAAAAAGATTCTTTTATGGAAATATTTATCTCAAATGCATTAAATTTTTATGTAAATTATAATATTCTGTACCCAAAAAAAGGCTGATATGCAAATAGACCTAATGGCAGAACAACCAAAGAACCTAACAACCCGTCACTGACCACCAGGGGTCACATACAGAACATGGCAAGTATTGGCAGCAGGTGCAGAGCATTGGCCACATGGGATGGTAGAGCAAGTGAGCAGGGGCACCAGAACAGGTGGAGCACCAGTCACTGTCATAGGGGTGAGCCTCTGAAAATTTTTTGCTCCCACGTGCCACAGTCCCGCCTGGTGCTCACACCTGCTGCCAGTGCCAGAACCACTGCTTGCACCCGCTGACTGTGCCCAGCGCCAGCCCCAATTACCCCTGAGGGCTTCTTTACCTCCTCCTGTTCCTGAAGGGCAATCGGGGCAGCAGCTGCCACCCGTACCCACTGTTGGCACTGGCCCCAATTGCTCTACTCTGTCAGCGGGTAAGAGCAGGGCTGGCACAGTCAGCACGTGGGAGGGGTGGCAGGAGCGAGGCTGCAGGCAGACAGGGAACCAGGTCTGTAGTGGGAGGGGCTGGGCAGAGGCATGGAGGATAGGCAGAGACCCATCCCTGTGCCCACCCCAGCCTCAAGGCCCACAGTTCCTTTTGAGGTGCATGAATTCATGCACTCTGCCCATAGTATATTATAAATTGTTAGTAATACAAGAGACCTTGGACATCCTTTTTATTGATATGAAAATTAAAGGGCAGAATTAAAGGGCAGAATTCAGATCACCTGACTCCTGATCCAGCGGCCTATTCATTATTGCACACATGTAAAAAATAAAATGAATGCTTGCAGGCCAGTACAGAAAGGAAAGGAGGGAAAAACAGAATTCAAATGCTGTAAGATGCTTAAAAATTAGGCCAAGTAGTAAGAGAGTTTATTTACTTCTATTAATAAAATATTTCTATTATACCCCCTACAACAGTCACAACCAGGCAGTTATATTTTATGAATAAAAGCAGCTGAATGTATCATAACCATAAAGTGGAACTATAGTAGTTAACTTAAGACTATCTATCACCTTTTCCTGTAAGATTTAATAACTCACAACTCATGTTTTTTTATGTGAAACGAGTTGTATTGGAATAAAAAAAAACAACAACACAACATTGATTTTTGTTCCATTTCTTAAAAGAATGACCTTATTTTATTTTACTTACAGTTTTCCAATAGTTTTCATCAGTGATTTTGTGTTTGGTTTGATCTTTGGCTTTATCCTTAACAGTTGTCAGTTTTCTGAAAACAAACCAAGAAAACTTGCTTTTATTTTTGCCCCTTTATTTTATTTTATTGATATAGTCTGATTCTTTGTCTTTTTCTTTAAGCAAAATCACCCAAAGGCATGCTTACTAGTATACTGCTTTTTTTCTTTGTTCATTTTACTGTAATGGTTCCTTTCTTTTTCTATAGCTTTGATATTGTGTGGTCTGGATAAGCCCTGACTTCACAACATCAATAAAAGATCTAAATAAAAATAAATCTTTGACTTCATGATTATAAACCCAGCCTTGGATGCTGGCTAGACTCTTCTGTCAATTTAACAGATTCATGGCGCTCTCTAACTCACTGATTCCAGTCTAAATGCTACTCTTAGGATTGATGATTAATAAAATCAGGCTCTGCTTCTCTTTATTTTTTTAAATATATTTTTATTGATTTCAGAGAGGAAGGGAGATAGATAGAAGCATCAATGATGAGAATCATTGATCAGCTACCTCCTGCATGCCCCCTACTGGGGATTAAGCCTGCAACCCGGCATGTGCCCTGATCAGAATCCAACCTGTAACCTCCTAGTTCGTAGGTTGACTCTCACCCACTGTGTCACACTGGCCAGGCTCTGCTTCTGTTTAAATGAAAAACCATGTGCCAAATAACTTTCTGGTAATTAAATAAATTTCCAGATGTGTCCACATTATGGTTGTATAATCAGCTTACCTGGTACTGGCTCTTAGCCTTTTTTAATCTGCAGGCCACTTAGAGTATGAAGTTCTTCACCTTTCCCCACTCGGTACAAGAAATAGCTCATCTTCATAGTAATGACATATTTCTCAGGAAAAACACTTAATAATTTTTATTTACTAAACAGAAATTTCTTTTTAAAAATATTTTTATTGAGTTTTTACAGAGAGGAAGAGAGAGGGATAGAAAGCTAGAAACATCAATGTGGGAGAAACATTGATCAGCTGCCTCTTGCACACTCCCTACTGGGGATGTGCCTGCAACCTAGGTACATGCCCTTGACCAGAATTGAACCTGGGACCCTTCAGTCCGCAGGCCAACACTCTATCCACTGGGCCAAACTGGTTTCGACTAAATAGAAATTTCTTAAGCACAAACTACATAGAGAGTTTCATAAGTTAATGCTTGGGTGTCACTGTCATAGAAAATAGGATTTATAGCCGAGGTCGGTTTGGCTCAGTGGTAGAGCATCGGTCTGTGGACTGAAAGGTCCCAGGTTCGATTCCGGCCAACGGCATGTACACTGGTTGCGGGCACATCCCCGGTGGGGGGTGTGCAAGAGGCAGCTGGTCGATGTTTCTCTCTCATCGACGTTTCTGGCTCTCTATCTCTCTCCCTTCCTCTCTGTAAAATATCAATAAAATATATTAAAAAAAAAAAAGAAAAGAAAATAGGATTTATAAGCCAATACCATAATTTTGTCATACTTCAGCATAAAATATAATACATAAATGGTTTTATGTGTATATAAATAATATTTTTGTTCTCTGTTATGTTCTGTATGTTTTCATAAAATTGTTTCTTTGACTTGAAATGCTCACATTTAAAGTATAATATCACAACATGTAAATAACTATTAAAAACATAATAGGTTAGTAAATATACAATTTAAAATTTTCTTTGAACTTTTTATCTTCATTAGCTTGAGTGAAATATACATAAATGTGATTTTTTTTCTTTACATTAACAACCTTACTATCTAACACTTAGAATTATCTTAAAGTTCTCGGAATATCCATCCATTATACATTTTAGGATTAAAAATGTTTTTTGTTTCCCACACATCTATTCACAATATTCATATTGAATATGTGCAAATTGAACACTCAATTATTCAATTTCTAGTCTTCATAATCTACTCTGATGTTTGTGCTTTAGATTCAATTTTATCCATTAATTCTCAGAGCTTTGCAAAATAAATATTTAAATTGACCATTTTCCAATTAAGTTAACATGCTTGGAAAATTATTGAAGTAAACACTATGTTACAAAGATTAGGTATATTTATAGAGATCACTGCCAACTGCTTGAAAATCTTATTCAATGCTTTTAATTTTTCTATTAAAAAAAATAAAAAGCCTAAAACGTATCATATGTTCAATCTTCAAGGTTAGCTTTGTTCTTCTATTTAAATTTATACCCATGTTAAAGTTCAAACCAAACCCAAATAGTGCACTGTAGCCAGTCAAATAGTCTTGGTGAGACGAGAGACATGATTTTCTCACTAATGCCCTTTCAGAGCCTATTTCCGGAGCCCCTGTCCATCCAGAGCCGCTCTGTGCAATTTCTCAGATCCCTGTGGGAGAAGACCCAGGTAGAGGGAGCTCACAACTTCGAAACAGCCATGCTGGAGTCCACATTTCCACAGCAGAAGGTAAATGCTTATTTCCTGGCCACTTAGAGTTATTTTAAACTAAGATTCAAGATTATCTTGAAGCAGTTTGCCTGTTTCCCAACAGTTCCATTTTTTCCTTCTCTTCCTTGATCTCCTTTTATTATTATTAAAAAAAAAACAACAACAACACTTATTAAGTAATATACCACCGAATTTCATGTGCTGCTACAGTGGCCTCGGGGTAGAGTGGTGTCAGTAGACGGGGTCATTGCCTGTTGTGACTTTGTTAAATCAACATTTGTGAAGTGGGGCACAGAGTGCCGGATGGTGAGCCCTGCACAACAAAAGACCACAAGAGAAACTGAAATAGACAAGTTTATTACTCACAGGTCCTGGAGGACGTACACAACAGGCCTTGAGGGGCCACTTGGGGAGGTGCAGACAGAGAGAGAAGGAGAGAGAGAGAGAGAGAAAGAGAGAGAGAGAGAGGTTTGTTCTGGGACACATGCCTTTATTTGGTCTGTGGAGAGAGTACTTTGGGGTTCCCAGGCTAAGGCGAGATTGTCCAATTCAAATAAAAAAGAATGGGTTTTGGTAAGCCCATGACAATCTTATCTAAGGCACACCCAAGAAGAAGGCCCTGGGAATCAGGGGAAACTTGATCACAGGGAAATCATAGCAGGAACTTACATTGGCTCGTAACTCTGTAGGCTGTTGTCTGGAACGTGCACTTGCATTAGGTGGCCAGTGTCAGTTTAAGGCCCCCACGGGCTGCTTGGCCAAACAAGATGGATGCCAAGGCATCAATAGCCTGGAGTAGCTTAGCTAGACATTGCACTGACTGACATAGTGCAACCCACTAAAAGCTACTCAAAAACTACTTACACGACAAGGAATAGAAAACATTTTGCAAAAGAAGACCATGGACTCTAGGATCAAAAGAGAAAGAGCATCAGTGAACTGAGCTCCAAGTGTTTCAGTGCCTTTTATTTCTTCCTTCCAAACTTCCTCTCCTGCCCTTGTCCTCTGCAGTCACCACAAAGCAGGAAAAGAAATGAAGATAAGATGAACAAGAAGAGAGAAAACATGGTCAGGGAGAAGGAGCTGTGCTGAGGCAGGCAAGTAGGACTTGAGACCCAGAGCATTTTAGGAGTGTGGAAGCAGGGCCATGGCTCTCAGGACACAGTGGCCTGAGACCATCTCAGCAGGCCCCCAAACTCGGAAAAGATCAGAATGTGGAACTACACCCACCCGATTAGTGAAATGAAACTGGACATGGACGTACGGTGACGTGGTCAGTGGTCAGTTTTGTGTGTGAGAGTATGGAGAGAATGACTGGAGGAAAGCTGACTGGAGGCAGGAAGACTTACCTAGGAAGCTGTTACTGTAATCAGGTAGGAAATGAAGGCATGAATCAAAGCTGGACGTTGTAGGAAGATGATGGATGCGAGGTTCTTAGAGAAGTAGAATCAACAGCACTCGGTGCCTGATAAGGAAACTGGAAGAACCAAAGATTGCTCCAGGCGCATCAGGTGGGTAAATGGATGATGATGATGGCTCCATCCTGAAAAAGAGAGACCACAAGGAAGCCACTGTGGAAAGGAAGGTAAAGCATTCTGGTTTACATATTTGCATTGAAGTTGTTTGTGTAGGTTAACCACGTGATGATGGTGGTTGAAATGGATTCAGGAAGACCAGGACTGGAGGTATGGGTTTGGGAAACATAAGGTAGCACTTGACATTATGACAGTGGATTGAATCACTTGGGGAAAATAGAATATGTACAATGAGAATAGAGATTGGTTATGGATCTCTCTTTAGCAAATACTACCAGCTTCTCTAAGCCCTTACTGTGCTCAAAGATCTTGATTATTCTTGTTTTACCTTTAAGAAAACACAGTAATAACATTGGATGCTTACTAAGCAAACCAGAGGTTATACAAATACATATATGATTGTGGTCTTGTGTTTGTTTTACTATTGAGAAGGGGAGTAAACATACCAATATAAAATAAACTCAAAGTACAAACAAGTAGCTATTTAATAAAATTTAAAAAAAAAAACCTGTTATATTGTAAAATTAACTCAATATCTCTAAAGTGCTGAAGGATTGTGAAAGGATGACAAAAGGGTCTGATGAATCAGAAGTTTATTTAGGGTAAGACACATTCAACTATTGCATCACTATTTTTGGCTTTGGTTTAAGAATTAGGTATGCAGTATGAAAGAATAAAGGAAATGCCACAATTGCACCAATTCAAAGTAGAATGTTATTCTTAGTATATTTCATTCAAATTTTAAACTGTGTATCATGTCTAGAGACAATGACTCAAATTCATATAAATTTTTCATTGTGAACTGTATTTTAACTAGAGGCAACCAGTAAATTAGAACTTGGCATGTTGCTTCGGGTCCTAAGAGATTCTTTTTTAAAATTTGGCAGATCAGTTTTGTGCATGCTCACAGTATACTTATTCGTATTTCTTCTATTTTATACAAATACATAGTCCTCTAGAGAAAATTTAACTACAAACCAAAATTCTTTCAAATTTTTTAGATTTATAATTTGGTTTATTCATAAGTAATTGAAAAAGTCTTTAACATGTAGAATGTACATGTTTGGCAGTTATTGGCCTGGGTACTTCTCAATCAAACTGATTTTCTTCTATTTTTTATGAAGTGTTGTGTCCACTAAATTCAAAATTGCTGTGAGAATGGTCCAAAGGCTGCTTTATTTTTCTTTTGCCATATGTACGCTGTAATATACACTGATGATTGAAAATGATGAGCATTTCTGCATCAGCTGCAGTGATGGAGATCACACTGTGGCTAAGTGGCTAAGTGGAATTAGAAGGAAGGAGAAAACTCCTGGGAAAATGCGTCACTCTCTAGAACATGATGCTAGAGGCCTTGCTCTTGCTGTTGCCTTATAATAAAGTTCTGGAATTTCAGAACTGAAAACCAACAATATGATGTTTATTAACTTGGAAAGTGCTTGAGTGCAAGGATTACTATTATTTTTCCAAGGTCACACGGTGCCTGGTAGGAGCTCAGTATATAATGAGAACTAACTGAATAAGTAAATTAATCTTCTCATTTTCTGGATGTTAAAATGGGAAGCAAAAGGACCTGGTGAAGGTCACATAGCTAGTCAATAGAACTAGAGTGCAAAAGATTGTCTCTCCCCCTCCCCACCCCCAGCTGGTTTGCCTCAGTGGATAGAGCATCGGCCTGCAGACTGAAGGGTCCCAGGTTCGATTCGGGTCAAGGGCATGTACCTTGAGTGTGGGCACATCCCCAGTGGGAGGTGTGCAGGAGGCGGCTGATCGATGTTTCTCTCTCATGGATGTTTCTAACTCTCTATCCCTCTCCCTTCCTCTCTGTAAAAATTCAATAAAATGTATTTTTTAAAAAGAAAAGAAAAAGAAAGATTGTATCCTCCCCAAGCAAAGTGTGTGGTGGGTCTGGATGGTTCTCCAGAGCCGCAGTCCTCCTCCATGTGGTGGCTTAGAATTCCAGGTGCATCTTCTGTTCTGTGTTCACCTTCTGGCAACTCAATATCAACATTTGCATCTATAATCACCACAGTGGAAGAAGACAGGGGATTCAGAGAATCACAGATGAACTTTTAAAAGTTTCTGCCTGGAGTGACCCATCCCTTTTCATAATTCACTGCTGCAGTGAAGGCTTGGGTGTTGGGATGGGGCAGGAGAAGTGTGGAGGGGTTAACGGGGAGGTATAGAAGGGGACATCTGTAATGCTTTCAACAATAAAGATAAATAAAAATTAATAAAAATAAAATCAGTGTTTTTAAGAGTATCTACCAACAGGATAGTAATGATCAAATAATACATACAAATCCCTTAGAACAATTCCTGTGTAACATAATAAATACCAAATGTTAGCTCTTAAAAAAAAAACACAGATGAGAGTATGATTATTGCTGCAGGGATAAATTAATGGTAAAGAATAAAGATTCAAGAAATAGCCCCAAGCATATATAGACACTTGGTAGATTTTTTTTAAGGAGAAAAAAAATGAAATGTTTTCATAATAGTATGGGAACAGGTGACTCTCCAGATTGAAAAGATAAAATTAGACCCCTCTCAGACATTATATATATAAATCAACTCCAGATAGATTAGAGGCCTAAATGTAATCAATGAAACCTTAGAAGTAGAAGAAAATATTGAAGTTTACCTTTATGACTTCAGGATAAGAAAGGATTTCTTAAGACCTAAGTGAACAGAAATCATGAAGCAAATATGAATAACAGATTTGGCTACACAAAAAGTTTAAATTTCTCTATAACAAAATACACCATAACAAAGTTTAAAGGTACAAACAAGGTATAAGAAGGTATTTGAAATATAATAACTTAACACAAAAAATATTCTATAAATCAACACAGTAGAAACAACCAAAAAAAATTAATGAAGAACATGAACAGAAAATTCACCGAACAGGAAACTCAAATTACAAAAAATGTAAGATGTTTAGACTCACTAAAAATTATTGAAATAATTAATTTAAAAAATTTTAAATGATAACCCCATTTTACAATGCTCAAAAACTGGTGAGAGGGTGGAGGTAAGAGGGAGAGATCAACCAAAGGACTTGTATGCATGCATATAAGCATAACCAATGGACACAGACACTGGTGAGAATAAAAAATGGTGACAATAAAAGTCTTGGCAAATACATAAAAGAATGAGGATATTTATAAAGAATAAGTGAGAATAAAACAGGTATTTAGGAAAAAAGTACCAGTATTTAAGAAAAAAAATACCCTTCAATATAATAAAAAGCTAATATGCAAATAGTCCCCTGGACTGGAAGTCCGACCAGGGGGTGGGATTGGCTGGCCAACCTCCCTTGTCCCTTACCTGCTGGCCAGTACAGCCCAATCAGCCCCAATCAAGATGGGTCACCAGACCCCACCCATGCCCGAATTCATGCACCAGGCCTCTAGTATGTAATAATTAAATCAGACTCAAATATAAATATACAGTATATGTAATAACATATATAATAATTAAATTAGACAGCTAGCTGACAGCCAAAATGGGTGAGTAACTAGCTTTCCAGAAGTCTTCCTCTCATTTAAAGCTTATTTTTTAAAATGTTTACGCATCCCCCTCCAAAGGAGTCTCCTATCTAATTAACATTCAAAATATTGTATTTATCTCCCTGCCATGAGTACATTTAACATTTGTAAACAGAGTTTAAACATTTTATCAGAGATGTGTTTCATAAAGACATTTTTTATTATAATTTACAAAAATGTTCCATACTAGACAAGGTTTAAGTCAAGTTTTTCTTTACAACATTTTTATTTTTTTTTTATTTTTTTTTAAATATATTTTATTGATATTTTACAGAGAGGAAGGGAGAGAGAGACAGAGAGCTAGAAATGTCGATGAAAGAGAAATATCGACCAGCTGCCTCTTGCACACCCCCCACCGGGGATGTGCCCGCAACCAATGTACATGCCCTTGACCGGAATCGAACCTGGGACCTTTCAGTCCGCAGACCGACGCTCTACCTCTGAGCTAAACCGGCTTCGGCTACAACATTTTTAAAAGAGAAATCTAAAAATAGCTGGTTATATTATAAACTCATTCTACCCTATTATCTTGCAACTCCTTTTCTAGGTAGAACTCAGATTATTATGATCTCTGAATGCATAATAACCTGGCCACTTAGTATACACACACACACACACACACACACACACACACACACACACACTGAGTGGCCAGATTATTGAAATATGTATAACTGGAGAAGAAAATAAAATATTTTCAAAATAGTATGGGAATATAGTATAGATATACATATCAGAAGCAATGAAAATGAACATCAGTAGAAGAAAGAAAAAAATGTTGTGGTATAGTCATGTTTGTTATACAGGCAATAAAAGGGAATTAATTAGATCTACATGTAGCAATATGAGATAAATCTTGAAAACAGAATATTGAGTTCTATTAAGAAAGTTGCATGCTAGCATACTATCCATAGTATGCTAGCTTGCATAAATTTTTAAAGCACACTAAGCATTATTTATGGGTACATATATACTTGTGATCAAAATATAGTGCCATATTTAGACTCACACCAAATTCATGATGGCATTGTCTCTAGATAACAAGGAAATGGGGGAAAGAAGGAGGGAAGTGTTACTGAGAACAAGATTAAGGAGGTCTCTATTTCATCTGTAATTTTGTTTTTAAAAAATCAGAAGCAAAATATGAGTATTAATTTGGCTGACAAGTTCATGAGTATTTGTTACATTATCCATTTTATTAATTCAAATTTAATTAAATTTATAAGTAATGTCTAAGAGTTGAGGATTGATAGATTTGACTCCATAAAAATATCAAGTTTATAAAACGTATATATACAATAACTTAAATGAAAATATGTGTCACAGCATACAAGGCAAAGTTTAATGTCCTTAAGATACTTAAGCTCATTCATATTAATCATTGGGGTTTGGTCAAAGACATGAGCAAATAAGACTTGAAGTCCAGAAAAAGTATTCTGTCTCATTAGTAGTCAAGATATAAACACTGAAATTAAAATAGAATGGCCCTTTTTAATTCATTTTTTAAAAGACAGTAATCAGTGTTGACTAGATTAAGGGAGTTCATTCACTCTCACACATTTCTAGTTAAAGTGTAAATTATTTCAACATTCCTAAAAAACAACAATTTAGCAATGCTGGTCAAGAGTCTTAAAAATATTCATATCCTTTAACACAGTGATCCTATTTCTAGGAATCTGTTCTGAAGAAATTATATGAAATGTGTACAAAACTTAAGACACACATACCAAAAAGTATTGTGGAGTGATTTGTAAATAGTCTAAATATCTAACGATGGGAGAAAGAAAGTCTTGGATATAAATGTAGAGATATATAGATATGTCTAGAGATTGGATAAATAAAATAATATATTCATCCATATGGAAGAATATTAAGGAACCATACAAATTATGGGAAATGTTTAATGACATGAAACTATATTTACATGAAATACCACACTGCAAAATACAAATTTATTTATATAAAGAGTACTTAGAGGATTGCCCGCTAAAACAACCAAAAGGAAATATTCCCAAATGTGAGCAATGGTTAGCTCTGGTGGATGGGACTAGTATTTCCTAAATCTTCTCTAAGAAATATGTATTTCTTTTTCCTTCAAGGAAAAAAATTTATTGTACAAGTATCACTTTTAGTATACTGTTTTATGTAAGGAAATGTAAATGAGCAGTTTACTTAAGATAATCATTATAAAATAAGCATTTTTGTTAGAAGGATAGAAAACCCATTGATTTGTTTAAGAAATGGGGAGAATGGTCTCCATGGAGTAAACAGAGATATAGCTAATATTTCCACCCTTCAGAGGTGCTCTAATCATCAGAGGACCAGACAGTAAGTTGACTGGGGAATTGCTCCTGGGCTAGAATTTGAGAAAGAAGTCTCCTTTATTGACACACATGTTCCAGTTCCCAAAGCCTAGAGAAATTCCATCTGCCATAGAGATGAGGTCTCAAGACTATGCCCATTATGGAAACAAAACCAAAAAAAAAAATTTTTTTTTAATTTGCTGCTGAAACAAAATGGGCCCCATCTGGCTAACATTTGGAGATTTGTTTTCAGTCCACATCCCTACAAACACACTTGACAGTTCCCAGAGTAATTGGCAGTTCTGTCCAAGCCCAAATAAAACTAAAGCAGCAATTCTGTGTGGAACAAAAGGAGACCCGATGATCCCTGGGCTTAGATTGAGTGTGTTTGAGATGCACTGCTAATGCAGCACTTTAATAAATAAATGCGTAAGGAAGTAAATAAGAAATGGGCTTATTATATAAAGGCTGTTAACTATTCAAATTCTTAGGAGAAATTTAAGTCTACACGTGTGATGTGAGTGACAAGTGTTGCAGGCCAGCCTCAAGGGAGAGCAATGTGAATGAATCATGGTGGTGGAGAGAGGTTAGCTATGGTGAACCTCACTTTCAGAGCAAGCTAAATGGGAATGCAGTAAATGGGAATTTGGTTTGGGGTTGCAGAAGCCTAGATGGGGGTGGGGACCCCTGGGCTCTGAGCCCAGAACCTGGAAAATCTGTCAGGCAGGGTCTAAAAACCGAAGATGAGGTAAGGAGATTAAAAGAATGTGTGAATAGGAGGCTATCCAAAGAAGGCAGGCCAAGGGGTAAATCCATGGATTAAGTGGTGAGCTCCATGAGAATGCAAATCATGGCAGGAAACTGAAGGCAAGGGGGTTAGGAGGGCAGATTGAAGGTGGGGGTGTGGCTGCAGATGCCAATGTCTGGGACACTCCTGATGAAGAGCGAACTGGTTGGGAGGCTAGTGGGCATTAAAATACAGAGTCTGGGTTTTTTTAAGAAAGAGGAAAATGATTCCATGTAAAGGGAATGACACCAGCAATGACATGGAGGAGATAAAAAAAAAATCACTGTACAGATATGGTAAATGTGACCCTAAGTTCATTCAGTCAGCTAAAAATATATGGGGGGAATGCCTGCTCTATGCCAAGCACTGTGCAGAGACCCAATATAAGCAATCATGCCCTGCCCTGCTGGAGACAGTAGTATACAAGTAAATAAATACACAACTCCACCCTGATAGAGACTGTCCTATATAATAAAAGCCTAATATGCTAAGTGTCTGGTCATCTGATCATCTGTTCAACCAATCAAAATGTAATATGCTAATTATATGCCAAGGCTGCTCAACTGCTCACTATGACATGCACTGACCATCAGGGGGAAGACATTTAATTCAGGAGCTGCCTTCTGATGGTCAGTTGTTTCCACAGGAGGAGTTCCACTCAGCCACAAGCCAGGCTCATGGCTGGTGAGCACAGCAGCAGTGGCAGGAGCCTCTCCTGCCTCCATGGCAGTGCTAAGGATGTCAGACTGACAGAAAGCAAGCCTACACCATCAGTCAGACATCCCCTGAGGGCTCCCAGACTGCAAGAGGGTGCAGGCCAGCCTGAGGGACAATCTCCCCACAAGTGCATGAATTCCATGCACTGGGTCTCTAGTATAATATAAAATTCCTAAAGAAAGTGATGAAGGGAGCATTAGTTGGGTGGTCAGGGGAGGCTTCTCTGAGATAATGTCTGATGAGTTTTCCTGGCAGAGAGGATGTTTTGCACAAAGACCTTGAGATCAAAAACCAAAAGAAGAGCCGAAGCCGGTTTGGCTCTGTGGATAGAGCATCGGTCTGCGGACTGAAAGGTCCCAGGCTCAATTCCAGTCAAGGGCAGGTACATTGGTCGATGTTTCTCTCTCATTAATGTTTCAAGCTCTCTATCCCTATCCTTTCCTCTCTGTAAAAAATCAATAAAATATATTTAAGAGAGAGAGAGAAAGAGAGGGAGAGAGAGAGAGAATAAGCAAAGCAAGGTAAAAAAGAAAGAAAAAGAAAGAAAGAAAGAAAGAAAGAAAGAAAGAAAGAAAGAAAGAAAGAAAGAAAGAAAGAAAGAAAGAAAAGAAAAAAGAAAAGAAAAGAAAAGAAAAGAAAAGAAAAGAAAAGAAAAGAAAAGAAAAGAAAAGAAAAGAAAAGAAAAGAAAAGGAAAGGAAAGGAAAGAAAAAACCACCTTGGCATATTAGAGCATTCTCCTCTGAATTTTAATCATACTTTCCATCAAAAAAATTTCTGAGCAGGCACCCTCCACATTTGTATGTATTTACTTATAGATTATGTACATGTATCATTACACTCATTTCTATTATGACACACATTAAAAAATGGAAGTTTTAAAGCATGAGATGAAAAGTACAGTGAAAGTTCTAATCATTTCTTCCACCTATATCACTGTGGGTGGGCATGCCTACCCGGCGGGAACTCACTCACCCTCCACAGCATTGACCAAGGTGGAGCCCAGTGACCAAAGGGGCAAGGCGAGAGTTCATCTGGGGGAACTGCCCTCTGGCCTCGTAAGCCATGGCAAGGAGCTGCGATTTTATTGAAGTCTGTGGGTGTCCCTAAAGAGTTTGAGCAGCAGACACTACCCAGCTTGTCTTCAAAAGATCACTCAGTCTGTGGTATGGAGACTATATCAGACAGGGGCAAAAGCAGAATCAGGAAGATCACACAGGAGACGAGTGATGATCCAGATGAGAGAAGAGAGCAGCTTAAACTGGGATAGTCCCAATCAGGATAGGAATAATGACACATCCATACATGTTTTGGAGATAAAAAGGGACATAACCAACTAATGGGTGAGGTGTGAGGCTTTCAAACATCTTACATGGAAAATGCCTATGGGATGTTCCCATGGAATTGTCTTGCAGGCAAATGTGAAGAGGTTTAGGACACAAATACAAATAAGGACATCCTCAGCATAGAGGTGATGAGAGCCTCGGGGAGATTAAGGCAATTTGGGAGGAGTACAGAAAGGAAAAGGACCCAGTTCAAGAATCAACCCAGAGAGACAAAAGAGACCCAGGAAGTGTAGAGGTCACAGATATCAAGAGAATGTCCAAGAAAGAGTCGGGGCATGGATGGGATTCGGCAGCCAGATCAAGAAGATACATACAGAACAGTGTCCATCCATTTGGGCAACTTGGAAAGAGCAATTTTAATGGAGTTTGAAGGGCCAGGTGCAAACAGAAGTTGGTGGAGAAATGCTGGGAAGGAAAGACTGAGGAAGGAAACGGCATATGCAGAAAGCTGTTGTAAGCGTCTGGCGCTGAATGGGCTGGTAATGGAGGAAGTATGGAGATGGTTTCATATGGAAACCCCTCAGCATGTTTGTAAGTTGTTGGGATGATGCAATAGAGAGTGAAAATAGTAAGCAGATGAGAGGGAAAAGTCACTGCATGCAGACCCCGATCAAGTAGGAGATTGGATGGTGGAAAGATGTGTTAGTGCTTTTTGATGGCTTTTCATCTTTTTCGGTGACATCAGAGGTGAGGCCATCCGCTAAAAGTGGGGTGGGAAAAGGAGGGATAGAATGTTTGAGGAAAGGGAATGTCTGAGGTGAAATTCGTAGAGAAAGGAACCATGAACTTACTAGAGAAGAATAGCAGGATCATCTGGCTAATGAGGAACATTCCTTTGGGATCTGAGATAATATATTTAAAGTAAAATGATGGAAATATGCTTTTTATCCAGCAATGATCAGCTATTCAAGTGCTAAGCTGAGCTTTTTTCTTTTGGCTCAGTGGTAATGAAATGGTAAAAGATTTCAAGGAGGTAGGAGGAGATCTATGTCTGAGATGACAGAGGGTAAAGATGCAGACCGAAAGGAAAGGTTTAAAAATGCTAAAGAAAAAGTCTACTCCTATGAAACCTGATTTGAGAAACATAAAGATGCACTTTTGAGCCTGGGGGTGGAATATTTTCTGAACAAAGAAGATGATGGATTTGTGCATCTTTGCCCAAGAACCCTCTGCTTTTCCTCCCGGCCCCAACAGATGCTCTGCTATTCCCCCTTGGAAACAAGGACACAAGCTCATTTATCACAAGGCTGGCCAAGGCTACGGCAGACAGACAACCGAGCAAGGGGAGACAGGCTGTGACCAGGGCCGAGTTCACACCAGGCTCTGTGCAGAAGGCTTGCAATGCTAGGTAGCACCGGGAGAGTATTAAGCTTAAGCATCAGATGAGTTTTTATCACAGTGTATGTAGTGCCAGTAAACGCTCACTCTTCCACCAAAGCCTCGTAAATGTTCGTCTGGGATTAATGTGATTAACGTAAGAGGAGAGGCTGGAGAAGGTGAAGAGTCCTTGAGAAGTGACACGCCTTCTGGAGACTTTTACAAGCATGACTTTTACTGATGCCTTGGGACCACTGAGTGTGAAAGTCCAGCCAAATTCTAAACTTTGCCTCCCAAAACACTCTCTCTACCTCCATTTGAATTCACTTTTTCCCCTTAAGAGCTGTACATTTTAACAATCTATAGGACCCCTCATTTAAGCAAGTCCTTACGCACAACTCATTCAGTGTTTCCCAAACTTCTCTCATGATGAGAATCACCTGGTGGAGTTGTTAAAATACAGATTCCTGAATCCCAACTAAGAAGTGCTAAACTAAAATTTTTGGGAACATATATGTTTTGGGAACATATAGGTAAAATTATATACTTAAGTATATATACTTAAGTATACAATTTTACCTATATGTTCTCAAAAATTCTTGGGAACATATATGTTTTGGGAACATATAGGTAAAATTGTATACTTAAGTATATATACATATAGGTAAAATTGTATACTTAAGTATATATACTTAAGTATATAATTTTACCTATATGTTCTCAAAAATTCTAGTTTAGCACTTCTTAGTTGGGATTCAGGAATCTGTACTTTAACAACTCCACCAGGTGATTCTCATCATGAGAGAAGTTTGGGAAACACTGCATTAAGTGATTGCATATGATTTTGTAAACACATTGAGTGCAAGTGACAGTTCCATTCACTATTGAAAAGTTAGAAAGTTATACCCTTATACTTACCTAATTGATATACTCTACTCTCCACACACACTGTACTTCTGTTGTACATAAGCTTTTTTTTAAAGAAATTAAAATTGGCATAAGAAATATTTTCTTGATTTATTTAACTCTTGATGTATCACACATACTGTATTGTACCTCCCTCAGGTTACACAAGCCAGACTGTCCTATAACCAAGCATGTCAATTTTACTACTGTAGTGAACATTCCTTCACAGTCAGCCAGATGTTCTGCATCAGTCAGGGAAATTGAAAAAAAAAGGAAAGACTTTAGAAAATGGTTACCGAAATAACTCTATTCCTAGGGGGACAGAGGTATGCCGTTCCTCTGAAATGTCTGCTAATCCAGTAGTGGTGTAGGTTCTTTTCTTAAGTAATCAATGCACGAGGGAAATTTTTTTTTTCTTTTTCCCTTGACATGATTATAAATAGTGTGTGACTACTTACAAATACTGGGCACTGAACTATTAGAATAAACAGCACCTCTTTTCAAGCAAGGTGAACGTGTGGCAATTAAAAGCTCAGGATCTTGGTTCAAATTCTGGTTCTACCACTCCTGGTTCTTTTATTTAAGTCCTCTGTATCTCATCTTCTCTACCTGCCAAATGCAGAAAATACTAGTACCCCACTTCATGGATATTTTGTGATATAATAGATTTAGAAGATATAATACATGTAAAAGTGTTGGAACAGTGACAGCACATAGTAAGAGTTCAGTAAATGGTAACTAATATTGCTCTTCCTCTGCAAGAACCCCTCCTACACCCCCCCCCCAACAAAATGAATGACAAAGGCTCCATCTCTTGAGAATGAGCTTTATTTTCGCAACCATAAAAATGTACCAAGGCCCAGGTCTATTATAAAAAGAGACCATTCCATGAATGTACTCTAAATACATCCCAAAAGAAATATAAAAATGTTCTGAGCAGAGGCTGTGTCACTAATATGTGAGTAGTCATTCAAAATTAACACCCATTTCAAAATATAAATTCTGTGTTTGTTTTTTTAATATATTTTATTGATTTTTTTACAGAGAGGAAGAGAAAGGGATAGAGAGTTAAGAACATCGATGAGAGAGAATCATCAATCAGCTTCCTCTTGCACACCCCCCACTGGGGATGTGCCCGCAACCAAGGTACATGCCCCTGACCAGAACCGAACCTGGGAGCCCTAAGTCCACAGGTCAATGCTCTATCCACTGAGCCAAACTGGTTTTGGCTAAATTCTGTGTTTTTGAAGCTAAAATATCATAGAAATTTAAATATCTCGATACTAGACATATCAAGAAAGAGAACAGTGGCACTATTTGCTTTTTTTTTTTTTTTTTAGAACCCTGAAAGTTGCATGTAGATTGGCCGACTTTGGGTTCTAAGAACATATTATCCTCTTCAAAGTCCTTGCAAGCTTATGGAGTGATCTCTCTCTCTCTCTCCCTTTGCAAACCAACATTCTCTAGAGTCTAATTATTTTCAATACATTTTTGCATTTTATACTATTTTCAATATAATTTGGCACTCCTATTGAAGACCAGTCTGAGGGGAAGAGGACTCTTTTTTTTTTAAGTGCCCTGTCAAATACAGTCAAATACACAGACTCACTTGATGCCTCACTCAGGGCCTGGCATTTCCTACTACAGTGCCCCCGCAGCCAGCCCACATTGCTCATGCTGAATGAATGTCCCTTTCTTCACAACCTTTTCCCAGAGCTAATAGGAAACATTAGAATATCCCTCACTCTAGTGCTGGTCTCACTAATAGTGCCCAGACCTGAGTGCATTCAGGACACCCTGGAGAGCTTACTCAAATGGAAGTTTCCAGGGCCTCTGTGGAACTTGCCAACGGTACGCCCTGGGGTGAGCCTGGGACTCTGCGTCTTTGACAAGTGATCCAGGCGACTCTAGGCAGGAGGTGTGACAGACTGCTTTTACAGAAGCACCAGTGGAAGACAGAGGTAACTGGCATCCAGTTGGCTTGGTTTGATTCATAACTCCGCCACTGATGTGCTCTGGTAATCTGAATACATGGGTTGACCTCGCCGTAGCTCAGTCTTCTTCTATAATCCAGGAACTAATCCATCTGCCTCATAAGGTTGCTAGGAAGGGGAAATGAGATGATACATTTAATTAGGCACCCAGCAGACCACCTGGCACAAATTCCCCAACCAACAGCTCTACCACCATTACTTCATAAATTCCTACGCTGTGGTTCAATCACCGGCTTAGTTTTCTCTTTTCTGGGTTTGTAACAATTTAGACATCTCTGTGGCTCTGCTCTGAGTTGTTTTCCATTTTCACCTCCTTTGTAAGAACTGAATGCTATGGTCCATGTCTGATCCGGGCCCGGTACCTCATTATAATCCTATGTGGGTGTCTAATTATTCCCTAAATGGGCACACCTCATTGCATGCTTTAGTTCCAGCATCTCATTAGAGTGCTCCCATTTGCCCACCTTGCTATTCCCCATCCTTCCACCAATGTCCCTTTCTTCCTGCTCCTCCTTTCAGTCCTCACATCTTTTTATGTCCATTTCTTCGTGCAGAGTATTAAATCCTTCCTTTTATGCTTCTCATTATTCCCTCCTTTCTGCACAGCTCATTACATCCTTTCATCTGTGAACCTCATTATGCCACTCCATTTTTATCTCATTACATCCTCATCATGCACATATTATTAGCTCCTCCATTCATGCATAGCACTGCATTCTTTCTCTCTCCTTCTTATCACAACCTGCCCTTTCCACCTCCCCATTTAATGCTTCCATTTATAAATCGCATTACATCCCCTTAAATGCCTTTATCATTACACCCATCCATTTATGCATCTCATTACACCATTACCCCATTACCCATGCACATTTCTATGTGCATTTCTATTTGTACATCTCATTAGGGCCCCATCAGACATGCACATGTCATTATTCCCCTTTCAAATGTTCACGTTGCATTACATCTTGTTGTGTTTGCATCTCATTACATTCAGCATCCCTAGGTTTGACAACACACTAACAAAAACAGACAGATAACGATGTCACTTGCTTTTAGAAAATGAAATATGTTTCTCGGGCACCTAACATCAGTGTTTCTTAAACAAGTCATTCATTTCAGAAAGATTTACATATATTTCTCTAGCTAGGAAACAAACAAAAAATATATATTTTGTATGCATAAAAAGGAGCTTCTTTGTTTGCTTTGTTCAAATCATCATCGTTATCGCTATTTTTTATTATTTCTTTACAGTTAGTGTGATTACCCATGAATTGATTTGGGGAAAAAACTCTCTGAAGGAGACAGCTTAGGAATCATTGTCATTTTACAGATTGAGCAGTGCATTGAAAATGCTGAGAAATTAAGATGTTTCCCAAGAACTCTAGTGAATGAATGATGGTGGCAGGGTGCAAACTCAGATCTTCTGTCTCTGAAACCTACCTTCTTAACTCCATACCATGCTGCAGGGCGGGGGAGGGAATAATCTTAACCTAAGGGTTACTTCTGTTGTTTAACCCATTTAACACATTCTAACCCTAGGATAGAATGTGATGTCAGCAGACTGTAGGACAGGTTTGTTTCCTAAAACAAAACAACAGAACGTATTCCAAACATTTGACATTTCATGCTTATCTGTCTCCCAGTTTGGAGATTTAGATTAAAAGAGGCCTTATCATGGCACTTCCCCTCCACCCCAATAGGAATAAATGCAAAAATCAGGAGAAAGATATGGTCCTTTAATGACCTTCACCCCCAAGGAAAAATAAAGGGTTTCCTCCACAAGGGGGCGTGTGAGGTAACAACGAACACCCCCACCACATGCAGAATCTTTCTTCTTCACAGATTCCAACCCCTGCCAGTCTCCTTGCTTCACTGAACTGTGTTCTCCAACTCACTTTTCTTTTTATTAAATTCAGAACTGACAAATTCAAAAAGTAAAGACAGGTGATACCCATTCCCACCACAAGATAGAAGAGGTGCTTACATTTCTCCCATATTTACTTCAAATATTTCTCTTCACAAACAGAAAGAAGCTGTTGTGAATACGCTCCTGAGATTGGTATTAATTCCCTAAGTGTTTTTGGGGTCTTATATGTGTGTTATCCTGTTTTGTGTATCTTTTGCAATAAGCTTTCTGAACTCAAGATTATCTTTTTTTAATATAGCTGTTCATACATGTAGAGTTAGCTCATTCATTTTAGCATCTATTAAATTTTCCATTGTGTAAAATAGGCCATACTTCGCTTTATCCATTTCTCTACTAAGGGGTAGTTCAACGTATTATGTCTGCCTTGATCACCATTACCTCACCAATGCTTAGGGTTATGTTCTATCTGTTGAACGACTAAATGAGAATTTTGAAGTTCCCACGTCATGGGAAGCAATGCCTCTACTTAAGTCCGTGGTAAAGTCATGGTAGTTTGATCCCCCTTTGTAGCTGCTCCAAGTAATAAACACAACAATAAAAGAATGGTTCTTAAAGGAAAACGAGACTGTGGCCAACTGTTGGCATGTACTAGTGAATTTAAATAATTGTACCTGAAAAGGGTAGTCTGATTCCCAGGACCTGGAATACTTCTTATGATAGCAAAAGGCAATAAAAATGGAGAGACAATGCAGCAATTGATACAGAAGGGCGGTTGATTTTTCTCTCATGGTTTAAGAAACAATGCTTTAAGAAGTCACTGGAGACTGCTACAAGCCCCTAATGCAATCAGTCTGTGGTCACCAAAAACATGGCCCGTTTCAGACATGGGAAAGGGTTGTTGGATGGCAATTCTTCCAGAAACTTCAAAGCCCAGAAAGCCCTTTCATTATGATGTGGAAAAGAAATTCTTCATGCTGTGCTGGTAGGAATGTAAATTGGACAGCCATTTTGGAAAGCAATTTATCAGAACCTAGTGAAGTTAAGGATATGCATAATGTTGCATTTTTAATGTCTCATGCAAACCAGGTTTCTGAAGCAAAGCACATCATTATTATTACTTACAGCAAATCATCACCTCACCAGTTTCCCTTACCCTCAGTTGCCTAGGACAACACTATGAGAACCAAACATCATCCTACACTTTCCATGGTCTGTACTAGAGTTAGGAAACTCTGAAAATATGAATCTGGGATGTTTAAATAGGGGATGGACAGCTATTCCCACTCTTCTTCAAGAAGAGAAGAAAGATCTTTGCTCCTTGGGAAAGATACTGGTTTCCTACTGTGACCCTTTTGGATGCACCTAAATCTTTCCAAGGGGAAGGTAAGATTAGTGTTCCCAGCTTGAAAACCAGGGATATCTCCAAGCCTGGGTCTCATCCCCACCTTGAAAGGTAAACTCGTACTCTGGGAAGAGAAACCTCTCAAGATGGCCTCTCACTTCTAATCAGTCATAAATTAACTTCTCAAGCTTTTTCTCTTAGCCCAGGTCCAAAGTTCCAGTAAAATTTGCGCAGAAAACCCAAACTGTGCAAAAAAGTAAAAATATTTCCTCTATAGACTTATACCTCCCTATGACCTACTCTGGAATGATTATTCAAAAAAAATTCTTGCTCACACCCACAAGAGGACAGATATGAGGTTATCCATTATTGACATGTGTTCATGTGAGTGAAAAGATGGAAGCATCCTTGGGCCCATCACCAGGGGAATGGTTAGGTAACATGTGGAACGTGGTGGATGCACATTATGAAATCACTTTGTGGAGTAAGAGGCAACTAAATGCACATACAGCACCATGTAGAGATTTTGAGTGAAACAAGCAAGAAATAGAATGCAGTCTATGGCATAGCATCACTTGGGAAAATGAAAAATACACTAAATGTTGCTCATATTTCTAAAGCGCATACTAGTATGTCTGTTCAAAGACACATATCAAACTCAAAAGAGTGAGAACATATGTAAAGGGGAGATGGGAGGAACAGACTGGGAATGAGAGCAGTATCAGGGATAAAGGGCGGGGGCAGGAGGGGAGGGAATAAGACAAGAGAGAGACCTTGCTCCATAGCTGAGGAGCATAACCTCACTAACTGATTTTCAAAGGAGAAAAAAGAGCCCTGGCCAGTGTTGGCCTACAGATAGAAGGATTGAGAGTTCAATACCCATCAAGAGCACATACCTAAGTTGCAGGTTCCCTAGTATAGGTAGGGGCATGTGCAGGAGGCAACCAGTCAATGTGCCTCTCTCATATCAATATCTCTCTATCCCCCTTCTCCCTCTATTCTCTCTAGAAATCAGTGCAGGGCGGAAGGGGGTATCCTCAAGTGAGAATTTTTTAAAAAAATAAAGTCCCTCCAATGAGCTCTTTCACATCAGCACCCTGTAATCTAGTACCACATAGTGGTACACAGTTGTACTAGATACTCAATACATGGTTGCTAAATGCAGGTGGCCATCATCAATTAGCAAAAAAAAAAACACACAAAAATCACTGCAATTCTTTGCTTTCTAATGTGACAGGAGATCCTGTGGGTGCTGGCTTTCACTGCCAACAGTCCTGGTGATGACATTTTACTGCTGTCACCACTATAGAAATGACAACGTTTTCTTAACATCTTGAGAATTGATCATCTTTTGTTCTCGCTTCCACTTTGATTTTTAATAAAAATGCTTTGCTGGATTTAGTGGGCTAAAAATATTTTAATTGTATTTATAAAATACTTTTATTCAACTTTACTCAGTGTGCCACCTTTATTTCCTAATCAATTCATGTGCTTTTATTAGCTTTTCTATAAACGACTTTATATAAACTCTTGCCATGTTTACTGCCAACATTCTGTGATGAAATTATTTTTTCATGATCCTTAGATGAGTGTGGAAATTTGACTTTTTGAACCAAGTCAAATAGTCTATCACATTGGTTGGTTCTTAGAGCATTCTTCAGAACTGCTCTCTGAAATGAATGAAACAAAGATGAGTGCCTTCTTCCAGCCACGTGGAGCCAGACTCATAGTCAGAATTGCCAGTACTTGCTGAGAAGCAACCCAGTGCTTCCCAACATACAGGGACTCCAAGGAGAGGAAGATAGTCACGTCTATGTTATGATCTCCAGTGAAAGTAAGAAGCTTGCCACCTTGACCTCATCTATTCGTGTGTGCCTGCAGTCATCTTTTTAATTTGGGACAGAAAAGGAGAGACAGTGCAACATGTGTGACACAGTGTTGAATACTGAACCACACTGAGTTCTTCCAGATCAGCGCCCTTGCTGCCTCTGCTAAGAATCTGTCTCCCACCTGTTGTCCCACACTCCCTCACATAGAGCCCAGCCTTCTGCCAAGTGTCAGAAAAGGCCCAACAAGTTCCATTTTCACACGTCACCTCTCCCTTCCATATTGCACAATCTGGGATAATAACATCTCTGATTTTTAAGAATGGAATTTTTGTTCTTGCAACCAGATTATATATGTTGTCATATGAAACCTATTGTAGTGAAGCCCAGGAGGGCTGACAAATCCCACAAATGCCAATTAATGGAGACAGAACAGCCAGCCCCACATCTGTTCCCAAGGGTGTAAGATGAATTTCCCAGTCGGTGAATATCCGAAAACCTGGGGGAGCTTGTTTAGAAATGTAGGTTCCCGGCCTGAACACAGGCTTATAGGGTTAGGTTTCCAGGAGTGGAACCTGTATCTGGTGTTTATAACAACTTTCCCTGGACTCCTGAACACTGGTGATCTGGAAAAGATGAGAGTCTTGAGAGCATGAAATCAACATGCTATCAAGATGAAGTCAGACAAACATTCTTCTTCAATTACTAACATTGTATTCTAAAAACTTGTTTCATAAAATTAAATAAAATGGATTCCTGTAATACACACAGAGATGCTGGTACATATTTTTTAAAAGAAATGTGTTCTGAAAGAGCTTTATGGCCATAGTTGAGTAGACATAAAAATGAAACCCTAAGTCCTATGTTTCAAATAAATTAGAGATAGTCTGTGTGTCTCATTTAGTAAAAATTTATTGAACATCTACTATTGGCAAAGTGCTATACTAAGTATTTTCAGAAGCTACGAAATAAATAAGTTTCCTTGCTAAAGAGCTTTAGTCCAGTTAAGGGCCCAAAGATTCATACTAAAATAAGCTTAATAACAATCACAACCAAATACTAATAATGGTATATTCCAATTTTTCTCCATGAGGAGTAGTGTGGACCCAATGAATTGCTTTCTCACTTCCTTGGAATACAAGACTGTGTCTCCTTCATCTACTTATCCTTGGTTCCTGACATCAGTTACTGGAGACTAAGTGTTATGAATTAAACTCAATTATAACATTTTTCAGAAATTGAAATAAATTTAAAAATCAAATTGTAGAATAAAAATTTTTTAAGTTCCCTTCTATTCTTTCTAACAATATATATATTTATATTGATTTCATAGAGGAAGGGAGAGGAAGAGAGATAGAAACATCAATGATGAGAGAGAATCATTGATTGGTTGCCTCTTGCACACCCCCTACTGGGATCAAGCCCACAACCCAGGCATGTGCTCTGATCAGGAATTGCAACCATGACCTCCTGGTTCGTGGGTCAATGCTCAACCACTGAGCCACGCCGGCTGGGCCATAAACATTCTTTAGAGTACTTTTGTTAGTATATGCATTCAATCAAAGTGTTTCTTATAAGACATTACGCCTATAAAATCTAGGACAATATAAATAATATGAAGATGAATAATATAGAAATGAATCATTAATTTTCATCCCTCAATAAATTTACTTGACACTCTGGGCTCCCCACAATTAGAATATGTGCACTGGACATAGCCATAAGGACATAAAGCCCTGCTATTGGTGAAAATATTGGGGATTATTTATACTTTAAAAAAAAACCCTCTGGTTTATGTTTCTTAAACACATACTTGAAGTATGTGCCTACAATTGATCCTATTAACCATAGGCACACGGAGCACATGAGGCAATCTTATGTTTGTATCTGTGCAAAAATAACTTTAGAACAGAATTTAGATGTTCCAGGATCCAAACTTCTTCCAGATGTATGCTTTCACTGATTTTTGGAAAATTGCTTCTCAGTACCCTCTCACAGTACACAGACCACATTATAACATCCAGCGGCCACTTTGCACTTTTATGGAATCCATAGCGCTGACTCATGCTGTCACTGTCATCAAAATAATGTTGCAAATATCCTCTCATCTTTCCATGCTGCCTGGCTTATTTTTCCCCTAGGAGGCTTCACACGGGACTTTTTATGTAGTTTCCCAAATTCCTGCTCTCATTAATGATTTTCTTCTAAAACTGGTTAAAAACATTATTTTCCCTCCAGGGGCTTTTACCCCCTCTTGAATTAGATGGTGTTTATTAGAAAAATCCTTCTTAATGGCATGCTTACTATGGTTACATATATTTTTCTTTAGGTCAGCAAAAATAATTTGGACTTCAAAATTCTTCGGGTTTTATTGAGGCCTGATTTGAAGTGCTCTTGGAAGAATGTGTCCCCTCTAAGCAAAACTATTATCTTCATTGAGAATTGTCCAACAGGGTGACCCCTCCTTTCCTCGTGGCATAATCTCAATATTGATTCTCAATGCTGTATAACAAATACCACAAACTTAGAAGCTTAGAACGATACATATTTGTTATCTCACTGTTTCCTCGGGTCAGGAGTCTGCTTGTGACTTAGCTGGGTCCTCTGCTCAAGGTCTCACAAGGCTACAACATATTGTCTGGGCTGTGTTCTCATTTGGAGGTTTAAATGGGGAGGATCTGCTTCCAGACTCACTCAGGTTCTTGGCAGAAGCCATTTCTTGGGGTGTGTAGGCATGAAGGCTGGGGTTTCTTACTGGCTATCGGCTGAAGGCTACCTTTAGGTCCTGGAAGGCCACCCGCAGTTCCCTGCCATGTGGCCCTGTCCATGGGTCATTCACAACTAGGGAGTTTGATTCTTCAAGTCCAGGAGGAAAGTCTCCCTTTGCAGCTAGCAAGACAGGTGAGAGAGAGAGAGAGAGAGAGAGAGAGAGAGAGAGAGAGAGAGAGAGAGAGGTGTGTGTGTGTGTGTGTGTGTACATTATGACAATCATAGGATTGATGTCCTAACACTTTTGCCATAGTCTTGGCTAGAAGCAAGTCACAGATCCCTCCCACACTTAAGAACAGGGGACTCTCCAAAGGGGTGAACACAATTATTAGGGGGAGGGGTGTCACTCTAAGGTATGTCCATTACAATCCCATTGAAGTAAAAATTTAGAGAATGACTGACTCTACTTGGATATGAATGAGTTTTATTACTCTTCTGGAGTCTAGCTGTCTTAAATGAAGTTTGCAATTCTCTATCTATCAAGTCCGTCTTAGCTCTCTTATTTTGCGGGGAGAAAAAAAAAGGGGAGAGAAGTCATGTAGAAATTCTTGGGCAATGCCTGGGAAAGCTATAGGACCCAGGAGGGTAAAGAAGATTAAGTAGAGAAATAATGACCTCAAGGATATTAAGAGATCAAAGTTTCAAAAATTTAGATATCCCTGGTTGTTGGTTTGCTTGTTTTGTCATTTATTTTTATTTGATTTCCCACCAATATTTAGAACTGCTCGTGTTTCCTCTGTCTCTCCATTCAAGTTGGCTGTTTTGCCGACTTTGACAGTTAACAGAACTGACTATATTCTTCAGTAGTTCTTTCTGCATGACACCCAAGCCCAATGAAGAAAGAGGATCTGTAACTGCATGCTTTTGACTTCAGAACATGAACGCTGGGGTGGAGCTTGCCATCTGCCTTAAACTTCTTAAATAACTCTTTACCAAGACAAATGTGGTTTATAGGTAACAACCTGGGACATTTCTGGTCTCAGGACAGGAAAAATAAAGGAACCTGTAAGTATTAAATACTTTGTTTCTTTGTTTGCTAACAGTGTTTGTGGTGAATGAAAAATTGAACTTTGTGTGGAAAACAGGGAAGTGATTTGCATGCCAATGGCCAAGGACAGACTTCAGAGACTTAGCAGTTTTGAAACTGGTATTTATGAGCATCTGTTTTTCCTCCATAAATTTTAATATGGATTTCATCCTTTGAAACCTACAAAACTCCCAGGTGCTTCTTCAGTCTTTATCTTGGGAACATGGTTTTAAGGGGAAAAAATTGTTTAAGCCTTCTTTTTTTCATTAAACACATTTGAAGTCACTTTTGTTGAAACAACATTCTGTATGTACAGTGTCTGATGGGATGCCTAAAATATGGTATTAAATGTTAGCAACTTGAAATGCTGTGTTCAGCACGTGGAGCCTCCGAAACGTCCAATCCAAGCACACGAGCTATAATAAACTTAGTAAAGGATGTTTGAAAAGGATTAATTTCTAGTCCCAGCTTATACCTCTCATTATTCCACACATGTTTATTTAATGCTTGTTTATGTGATGAGCACTTTTAGGTAGTGAGTTTGCAACAGACAAATCGACAGACAAAACCCCTGCCCCTCATTGGGTTTATGTTCCAGTGAGTGTGAATGTTCTCTTTAAAAAGTCCTTTTAAAATTCTCATTATACCATTTGTAGTCCATCCATAAACTTTCCACTCGACCTACAAACCAATAACAATCCATTCCTGTTGCCGGACTAGACTCTGGCGATATATCTGTGAACAAGGTAGATATATTTCTGCCCTCAATGAGCTTAGAGTCTAACATATTTCTCACGTCTGTCAACAAATATAGACCTGGGACACCAGAACTTTGTGGCAGAATATGGGTAACTACTTGATCATTCTGTATTTTAGGTCCAACATAAGCTCTTGGACACACCTGGAGATGTTACTATGGGTAAGAGAGAAGAGTATGTGGGCCAGCCTGGCAGGTGTGGCTCAGTGGTTGAGCATCCACCTAGGAACCAAGAGTTCATTGGTTTGATTCCCAGTACGGGCACATACTGAGGTTGTGGACTCACTCCCCAGTAGGGGGAGTGCAGGAGGCAACCCATCAATGATGTTTCTCGTTGATGTTCCTATCTATCCCTCTCTCTTCCTCTCTCGCTCTAGAAAATCAAGAAAAAAAATTTTAAAGAGTGTGTGGGCCAGCAGAAAAGAAATAAAATAACAGCTCAACAGAGGGTAAACACATAAGTTGGCTAGGCACGTGCAAGGCTAGCAAGAACGTTGATTCCCTCTTAGGAAAGCAACCTTTTAAGAGTACAGGTCTGGCGGCCCTGTAGCAGAGGATACACATCATTTACATAATAGCAAAGCCTCGGGAGGACAGTAGAGCTATTTAATTTGGTTAGGCTAATCGTTCTCCATCCATTCACAGTGTAATGGAAACTCTCTCCTCTGCCTCTTAAATAGGAACGCACTGGCCCAATGCCATGCGGCACATAAAGCATGGTCAGTCTTCTTGGTGTGTCAATTCCACTCAACCATTTGGAGGGGAAAAGGTTAATTAATTTACCATTAAAACCAATAAAGCCATATTAGGGGATAGATTGTAAAATTTGCATACACTTTTAAGGTAAATCATACGACTAAAGCGATCCTGGGGCCAAGGGCTGAAGGATTAAGCCCTTCTTCATATTTTCCACCAACCCCCTGCAAAACCAACCCAATAACAATTTTTAATAGAAATAATTGATTCTCAAGTTCATGTCAAGAGTACTTAAAGGACAAATCCCCCAATAGTGTTCCTTTTAACCATACTGTCACTGGACAGCCCTTTTTTTAAAAAAGAAATTCTGACACTGTGTCTAGATGCAATAACATTCTGGGTACTCTGACCCCTCACCACTTACCCTGGTGCCCAGGCCTGGGGCCGTGCCCACTGCATTTAAGACACTCCCGGAAGAGTTTGAGATGCTGTTGTTGTTGTTTTTTCACAGTGAGGGGAGAGGGGTCTTCTGAACACCCCCTCCTCGTCCTTATCTCTGAGATTGAGCATTGGCCATCCTGCGTCCATGGCCCCCTCTCCAGTTTCAGAATGCCTCGCAGCAGGCAGACCCGCTCATGCTCCCTGTGCTCTGTGTTCCTGAAACAGGATCTGGACCAGGTACAGCTCCATCTGGAAGAAGTGAGGTTCTTTGACGTGTTTGGCTTCAGCGAAGCAGCAGGAGCATGGCAATGCTTCATGTGCAACAACCCTGAAAAGGCAACCGGTGAGAGACACCCCCCCCCTTACTGCTCCAAATCACGCGTGCCCCTGGGGGTGGACAGGGACCTATGAGCCCCACTGTGCTAGTTGGCCCGCAAAAACATCCTCAGTTGCAATACCTGCAGAGCTGTGCCCGACGGCCACTGCTCAGTCCTGAGAACGGTATCTCCTCAAAGTGGGAGTGAGGAGAAGAGCTGCTGAAGGGGAGAGACACATTAGCCAGAAGTGAGCGAGAGGAACAATACCTTCTATACACAGCTGCCAAGAAAGCAGTACTGGCCACTTAGCCCTGGAACCATTCTTCATTTCCACACAAATGGCCATGAGGGTTAGAGGGAAAAGGAGCATTCTGTCCAAAGAAATGAGAGAGCACGTGGTGAACGAATGAGCACAGAGACCATGTCGTCTCCCAGTCAGTCACCCCTTACACTTCGCTTTATGGCTGAACTGTGTGAGAAAAATATAGCTAAACGCTTAAAAAGAAAAGCACTTCTTTGAGGACTAACTTCATAACTGGTTATTCTTTCCCTTCCTTCCTGCTGCCCAAGGAATGTAGTCCACATCCCTGCCCTAAAAATAGTAATTGTTAGTGAACAGGAGCCAAGCTCCGTGTTAAACATGTCAGATGCTTCGTTTAATCTTCACAGTAATCTTGTGAGGTTAGTACTAATATTATCTCCATTTTTTACTGGTAGAGAAACTGAGACATAGAACAACGTGGTAACTGCCCAAAGTCCCACTGGTGGGAACTCAACCTGCCTCCAGAGCCCACAGTTTTAACCATTTCACCCTTCTATTTCCTGGGTATACTGGTACCAACCTGACCAGTGGAAATTGGGTAGTAAAAAAAATCTTATGTTCAAAAGTGATGCTGTCCTTGGAATATGTCATCAGTGATTTGCCCTTGGAGAGGACACAGTCCTTAACACGAGCTCAGGAACTGCAATGCAGAATAAGGAAGTAGTGTAAAAACACTGTTGAGCCTAGCCAGTGTGCTCAGTGGTTGAATGTTGACAACATGCACCAAAAAGTCACTGGTTTGATTCCTGGTTGGGGCACATGCCCAAGTTGTGGGCTCATTCTCCAGTGGGGAGTGTGCAGGAGACAGCCAACTGATGTTTCTCTCTCATCCATGTTTCTGTCTCTCTCTAAAAAAATCAAGAAAAGAGAAAAACCACTGTCAAGCACAAAGCCACTTTGTAGATGAGCCACCCTCGAGAGAGCCATTGATTATACCACCTGTACCTGTGCCTTTAATTTTAGAATTTCTGCAGCTTAGAGATTTCCCACTGTGGCAAGTCTATCCTCTTGCAAACTGCCAAGATGTTGAGGCTGAAAATGGGGGAAATGTGTTTATTTGGCCAGATGGAGATGTGAAGGGATCGCAGAGAAGCACCAATTAAAATGCATTACCCCATGGAGAAGGGGTGGGTGGAAGAAGCTGGCAGACAAGGACAGAGCCTTGGTGAGGCAGATGGTTGGCTGGTTTGTCAGGATTGAGCTGATCCAGAGCAAACACCCCAATTTTCAGAAAGTTAATTCGAGCAAATGAGGACTTGGAGAATTGAATGTCTCCATTATAAACATTTCTAATGTCACCGAGGAAGAGAGCTTAAAAGAAATGCTGAGAGCATGGTGAAGTAAGGTGTGTTTCATGAGAGGCCCTTCAGAATTTTCATTCTAAGCTTACTGGGTCCTTAGTTCATTAAACAGGCCATCATATCTGGCCCAGGGAGGCCTCGGGAAATGAATGGAAAGTTAAAAATGCGAAGTGTTTCTTTAATATATGTTTTCTCAAATTCACTGCCATGCACTTGAAAACAATTATTTTGCACATTCTTTCTTATTTGTGTTTCTCACAGTTAAATATAGACTGAGAACATATAGCAATAAAAATTCAAACAAGGCCAATATTTTATAGCAGAACATATTGAATCAAAATGTTTGGCCCTGAGAACTTCAGTGTGCTTGGATTTCTTTGCTCAATTCATTTTGCTTCATGAAAGGGGGTTTGAGTCAGAGAGAAGTCCTATTTTAAACTCAGATTTTCACCAAAAGCACCGGAATCCATGAAAAGTTTGCATGGTTGTTGATCTTATTTTTATATAAGCATATGAATTATATATTTAATCTAAGGGAAAGGTCTAACAAAATACTGATGGTACATATATTATTCATGGAGATAATATTTGCATTCATGTCCTACTAAAATTGTAAGTTTGAAGATGATCAAGACATGGGAATAAATATTTTGTGATTTGGTTATGTATGCCTGGCATAGAGTGGCATCGCATTTTTCATTTATGTAATGCATATTTATTGAGTTGGTTAAATGCCTCTTACAGGCCAACTGTTGAATAATGAATAAGGTACAATATCTTTGCTCCAAAAGAATTCATAATCTAGTTAGGACTAGAATACACAGATAGGAAAGTCTAGCATACTTCCTAGTATATTTTTAGCACACAATAAATACTCGTGGAGAAAGTGAATGAAAGAATGAATGAATGTTTAGAAATGGCAAAGCCAAAGCCTTACATATTAAAATAGGATGTTTCAATGTTGTAATTATGTGTTGAGTAGGTCAAATACATCACTATTCCATACCCAGTACATTTGGAATCTTGTCAGTGGAATTTGGAGCTTGTTTCCTTCCTGAGAGAAGTCACCGCATGTAACACCAAGGGCTCACTTCCCTTTCTGTCCAGTGCTGGACATTCTGTGACTCCTCTGGGCTACATCAGTGGCCCTGCAGGGTTCAGAGGTCCTGTCAGCCTCAGGAAGGAGGGTCTAGAGAAGTAGGATTGGAGTCTAGGACAAAAGACAGAAGAAACTGGATTTAGGTTTGTGTGGTTTTTTTATAAGGTACTGACAAATGATACAGTAACTTGTCAAGAATGTATTGTTCCAGTATTGAAAAAAAAGTATTTGCAGCATTTCCATAAATGAGGAATACACACAAGGCAATTAGAAGTTCAATTAGACATACTGAAATATAAATATTTCTTAAGAGTATGGAGATGGAACTATGGCACTCCAGAAATTGACAGCCAATTAGATGGCTTACCTGGTCTCTTAAGTACATTCCACTCTTCAGGTAAAAATCTCATCACTCCACCAACTCTACCTCCAACGCACAGAAATATCTCTGTTTAATATCTGATAATCAATAAAATATATTTTAACTAAATAGATGCAGGTAAAGTCAGAGGAAACTGAATGCCAGAATAGTGTGAAGGTCCAAAAATGGCTGCAATTGTTGGCATTTATCATGCTAACTCTGTGCTAAACTTTACATTCTCTTTTTTTTTCCTCATCATTAAGTAATTTTCCCAAGATAACACAGAACTAGGATTTTAAAATCTAGGTTAATTCCTGAACCTGAAACTTCCATCTCTAGGCCAAATCCAAGTTAAGGACATGGAATATTGGAAATTCCAAGCATAATTATTCAAATTTCTTATCATGGAAAGAACAACGAGTGAGCTACCTCCCCGCTGACTTATCCTGCTTAAAGAAGAGCAGGGACTTTGTGCAACAATGTGTGAGTCATGATTACATTCGGGAAATGGTTACATTAGAAACTCTTTCCAGACTCCCCAATTGCTGATTCAGTTTCTGATAATCAGTTTATAAAAGTCCTGAGTAGATTAGAAAATTACTGAAATAACTCCAGAGTCCTGGGAGACTTGCCTGGTAGTGTTTCTTGCCAATCCCTTTACTCCACACCAGCGGGAGGATGGAGCTTGAGCAAGTAGATTTAGCAGAACAGCTCTTATTTCTGGAAAACCAAGCAAATCTGTTTCTCAGTGACCTCCTGTCCTGGAAGAGCATGTTAACAATAGGAGTTAGTCAGCTGGCCGTCCTGGAACAGATCTGGCTTTCCTTCAGACACATTTTTCACAAGGATGAGGGATAACTAGGTCAATAACTTTCACTCCTGTTCCTTGAGACTTGTGGGATGCCTATGCTCTTACACCCTACAAAAAAAAAAAAAACAACTGCAAGACAACTCTGTCTTCCTCCACATATCTGAACGTTCCCCAGTGTGATTCTCTCTGAGTCATTAAATATTTAGCTTCTGAATGTGATTGCCAATAGGAGGTCTCCTTAGGTTATGAAGGAAAATGAAAGAATTTTTTTTCCAGACAACCTGCTATCATGATTCCTCTTCAGAACTTATGTCAAACATTTGTGCTGTAAGAGCTTGCTGTTATATGCATGGAAAATAGAGATGGTTTCGAAATTGTATCAGAATAAGACAAGTCTTTGTGCCTTGACCGGTTTGGCTCAGTGGATAGAGCGTTGGTCTGCGGACTGAAAGGTCCCAGGTTCAGTTCTGGTCAAGGGCATATGCAGTCTAGGCCTCGCTTGAACTCCAGATATACATCTACCATGGTCTACTCAACTGCTTGGTTGCGGGCACATCCCCAGTAGGGGGTGTGCAGGAGGCAGATGATCAATGTTCCTCTCCCATCAATGTTTCTGACTCTCTATCCCTCTCGCTTCCTCTCTGTAAAAAAATCAATAAAATAATTTTTTTAAAAAAGAAAGAAAGAAAAGAAAAGTCTTTGTAAGGAGATCTGTGGCTATCCTTTGCTGGACACCTTCAGGGTGAGCTAGGTGATCTTCCATTTCAGACGTCAATGTGAAAATAGGCTAAGTGACCTCTGAGGACCCAACTGTAGGACACAAATAGCCTTATAAGTCTATTCACGTGGATTGTTTCCATTTAATATCAGTGTCAATGTTCATGGAACTTTAAAGATCACTAAAGAAAACCCATTTTGGATTTATGCAACAGCTGGGTTTGTGTTATAATGCCTTCCCTCCTACCGCACGTCAGAAATAGTCATGTTAAGTGTTAAAGCACCAAAACCAGCGCACTGCACATGTAGAACATTTCCACATCTACATACTGCTAGTGACTCCTGAATATGTATTGATTATGTAAAAACCTCAGCCTATTGTTCAAAGATACTTGAGTTATTTTATGCCAAAACAAAGACACATTTCTAAATTGAAATAAGTTATTATCCTGGAATCTTCTTCCTTTCCCACTCTTCTCATGGTTTATGGTTCTCTGGGCATTACTCTCTCTGTTAAATCTTCCAACCTTCTCAGAAACTCTGTTGTATTGATTATCATTTTTCTCCCTCTCTCTCTAATCAATTCTCCATACCAACTGACTCCTCCCATTGGCTTTTAAACACACTCAACTGGCTTACTCTCTCCTTTCTCTTCACCTGCTGCCTCTCTCTCACCTCCTCTTTAAAGCCAAATGAGTTGCCAGTGCTCAATCTCCACACCCCCTTGCCTCCTTCTCCTCCTGAGCCATTATCTCTACGGCCATTAAAGTCCTGCAAGTCACCCACGCACTGGCTATGTTTTAGTCCTTGTGCTACTTGCTTTGTCACAGCATTCAACTCTGTTGACCATTTCTACCTTCTTCAAATATTTTCTTCCTTGAACTTGTGTAACACACTCCTCTGCTCTCCTTCCGACTCTGTAGACACTTCTCAGCCTCCTTTCCAGGCCCCCCTTCTCTCTCCAGCTATGCATGGTGAGAGCATCTCCCTCCTCCTCACTGTACACGCCATCCCCAGTCAATCCTGCAGATCCTGCAGCTTACTCACCACTTGGATGAGACAACTCCCAACTGTGCATATGCAGTCCAGGCCTCTCTTGAACTCTAGATATACATCTACCAAGGCCTACTCAACTGCTTCAAAGGCACCTCAAACTCGGCTCATTAAATTAAAACTTACGGTTGTCTCACCCTTGTCCTAAAAACCACTTGGATTTCTTCCAGAATTTCCTATCTCAGGAAACACATCACTTATTCTGTTGCACCAGCCAGCAACCCACTGTTCTCTCCCTCACCCTCTTCCAATCCATCACCCAATATTGTGCATTTCTTAATTTCTTTCAACTCTGTCTGCTTCTCTCTATTGCCCTAGAGCAGTGTTTCCCAAACTTTTGACATATGTGTACCCCTTCTATAATTTTTGTAACGCTGAGTGCCCCTCATCAAAAAAAATGGATGTCTTTTAATAACGATCAAAATATATTTATTTTTTTGGTACATAACCAAAATAATAATAAACGAAAAATAAAATTATTCATAATAAAATATAAATAAAAGTTATATTATAAATAACACTTATTTGCACACCAGACCATCTCACACCTCACAAGACTGTGTTGACTTGACTCATGATAACGTAGAATTAGGCCCAGCTAAGCACGGTGCAGTGCATATCCCCACCAAACTCCGGTGCAATGCGTACCCCCACCAAACTCTTCCCGTACCCCTGGGAGGGACACGTACCACACTTTGGGAAACACTGCCCTAAAGCAAGATGCATTCACCTCTGACCTAAAATACAGGCAATGGCCTCCTAACTGAGCTAATCTGGACCCTATTGATCCTCCCACACTCAGACAGAATGATTTCTTTAAAGCAAAAAGCTGATGGTGCCAGCCCCTACACAAAACCTACAATAACTCCCCACTGCTCTTATTTTAAAGACCAAACTCCATAACATGCCCTCTCACAACCTCAAATGCAATGGCCTTTCCAAGTCTCATCTTGTCCCATGCACTGTTCCTCTCTGCTCTGGTGGAAAGGACCTTCAATCCATTTCCATACACACCCCACTTCTTCCTGACATCAGCCTTTTGTACATGTTGTTTTTCTGCCAAGAGTGCTCTTTCTCCCATCCTCGCCTAGTTAATTAACATGGATTTTAGCCTTCCCATTAAAACTCAAATTCATTGCCATGGGAATCCCTCAGTCACCTCCCTAACGCCTAGAATCTCAAAGCACCTAGGACCTGTTCTCATAACACTTACTACAGCTGCCATCTCATTCTTTTTAATTTGTGAGTGTTTGATGAATATGTATTTCCTCCAGTAAATAGTAAGTTCTATAAAGGAAGCTCCCCTCACCCATCCATTCTCAATCCCTAGCACAATAAATATTTACCACATAAGTGAATATCCAAAGTCTGTACCTTCTCAGAAATTTTTAAGAAAATTTTTCTTAGGTAAATGGTAACAAAATACAAATTCATGAATTCACAGTGATACATTTTAATATAAATCATATTCATATTTTGACATTCCTAGTGTACTTTGTGTGTCAAATGTATTCTTCATATAAACAATATCTTATTAAATAAGTTATTTTCAAAGATAGTATGACATCATTTTATTTCACGGAGAGTAAGGTATTGTGGGTGTATGCATATAATCAAATACACACAGAGTGTGATGGTGTATAGATGTCATACATAAACTTTCCAGTACAGACATTGTAAAACTTATTTAATTCCAAATGGTTTGAGGCCTCAACCACAACAGATAGAACTTGTGTTAAATAATTCCATAAAAACATTATAGACAATGCTTAGAATGTGGGAAAATGGCTAAGATGTTTTCAACTTGTACATCCCAAACAAAATGACCCTCCTTGTCACAGACCTGGTGAAGGTATGTCAGGTCTGTGTTTCCCCTTGTAAGGAAAGCTATATAATGTAAAGGCAGTGTGGAAAAGCACTCAACATTTAAAACTTTCTAAAATCCTATAGCCAGATGTTGCCCGTAATCTCTATCCAAGGGATCATATCAATAGGATGGCAACCGGGACCAACATGGGAAATGTCTTTGTAGTCTTTTCTTATTCAAAGGTCAATTCTAAGATTGAACAACTATTTCCATTCATTTCCACCATTCCTGATCTTTTCCAATGGGTCCATATCAATCATTACTTGGCATGTGTGTACCAATCTTCTTTTATATCTTCTCATAAAAACACAGACATGGCCAAAATTACTGCTCAGAACTACTGAAAATGTTACTTTCTTGGCAAGTGACTTTAGAATTTTTGTTTCACTGATGACACAGTAAATAAGCCAAATTCTATAAACACTGATTCTGAGCATTTTTTTTCTATAACTCTGTTGACTTAAGCCAAGGATATGCGTATGATGTTATACTACTACTTTATGTTTTTAAATTTCATGCAAAGGCCATAACAACTTTTTTCAAATGTTGTTAAAATATATTCTTATTTATTTCAGAGAGGAAGGGAGAGGGCAGAGATAGAAACATCAATGCTGAGAGAAAGTCATTGATCAGCTGCCTCCTGCATGCCCCCTACTAGAGATTGAGCCCACAACCCAGGCATATGCCCTTGACAGGAATTGAACCCTGGACCCTTTAGTCTACAGGATAAAGCTTTATCCACTGAGCCAAACCTGCTAGGGCAACAATTTTATTCTCACCATTGGTTTTGCAGTTTTACTATATTATATATTATATGATAGATTACTATGATTTATCATGAGGCTTCCATCATTTCCTACGTAGAAGCTTCTAAGCTCCAGTAAAATCACTGGGGGATCTTATTAAGAAGGGTGATCCTGCCCCCTATCCAAAAATTGTGATTTAGGAATTTTGGGGTTGTGCTTTGGAATGTGCTTTTTAATAACCCACCAGTTAATTCCAATGTAGGTGGCCCTCAGAACTGAGTTTGGAACCATTGCTCTACAGACATACAAAATAGTAGCCCTGGGGCTTTTTGGATCAATATTTCAGTGATTGGTAGAGAAGCCAAGAAAGCATATTACATTTTGATGGGCATGAAATGATCGAGAAAGGAAGCCATTCAGTCACATGGATAAGTGCTCTCAGAGGTCTGCTGTCAGATTGAGTTTGTCTGTACTATTTTGGACCCTCAGAATCCTGTAGGATGTTACAAAATCTATGCTGGATTATGCCTCCTCATTTATTCACTACTGACAAGGTATGGCACTTTAATACACTGGCTGGGTATTCATAACAAACATGCCATTCACTATGATCCTTAGTGATTTCAAAAACCACAGACACTCAGTCTGCTAAATGTGGCTCCCATGACCTCCTCATTTAATAATGCTTCTACCCCTCTTTAAGCATATTCTCTGCAATCATAGTTGGCTTTATTACAACTGGCACATACTCACACACAAATCAGTAAAACCATGGAAGGAAATTAAAGTAAATTTGAGACTCTCAATACATACAAAGAAATTCCCCACAGACTATATAGTAGTTTTAAGTCCCAGAAGCAGGGATTTCAAAAAAAAAAGTGGGGGGGCGGTTGTAATATTAAGACATATTTTCTCTCAATTTTTATTTAAAAATTATGTATTTGATATTTACAACTTTCCTTTCAGAATATGTCTTCTTTTGAAGGTATTTATCTTTGTCAGTAAAGAGTATTTAAGAATTCAAATATCATAAATTAGATTCATGACAATGTCAATTATGGGGTATTCATGCACAATGCAATACTTTCAAGCAAAAGTTGCATAAGCTGGAAAGTATACAGTAGGAGTAATTTTTGAGTCTGGAAGTCGGTGTGCAGGTAAATAGTATTTATGTAGAGATCACCATCTACTGTCATAAGAACAAGAAGGAGGTCTAGAGGAAAGGGGAGAAACCACAGGTAGAGTGAAAAACATTCCCAATGCAGCCCAATCGATTATTAGGATAGCTTGAAAATGGAAATCCTGGTGAATAAAAGGATCAATTACTCAAAAACAGGAGCTTATCTCCTTTTGGGGACTTTGAATTGTTTTCACACCTTAAATTCAAAGCTTGCAGTCCTTGAACCTTGAGAGAGTTCTTGTCTCACGATGAATTCTCTCACTATGCCTAATGCTTTCAATGTATGTTTCATTACATTCTAGACTAGAGAGAGAGAGAAATGGGTTTTAACCAAGTATCATGAATATATGGTATTTATAAAAACGAACTGTTCATTATTATAGTAGAAGGATGGGGGTGATCGTTTTATGTTGATCATGATCATGATCATAGTAGCAACTTTATGGTGTTTTTATGTGTCTTTAATGATGGTGCTTGAAGTCCACTTGGGGTTACATGGCTTCCACTACAAGGTTAAGGCTGAACTTCAGCCCCTACTCACCACCTTGGCTGTGTGCTCCACAGCAGTTTGTTAAACATGACAAAGCCTGTTGTTAAACATGACAACTCTAGAGAGGAGGAGGCTAAAGCTCACTGAAGTTAAATAACTTGCACAAGACCAGTCAGCTGTTAGGTAGCAGACTTTGGACTTCAACTGACCTGTACACTACAGGCCTCTACCAGAAAAATGTTTTTGGGTCAGTCCTATATGGTCTATTGTAATGAGGACTAAACATGAATGAAAACAAACCATGTTTCAATAAATTATAATTGGATAAAGACATTCAGAATTGTAAGAAATCTTAGAACAAGATAAAAACCTTGAACTGTTGAATTCTTATACTCTTAGGTGTTACCACAGAAATTATTATCTTTCGCCGCAACCGGTTTGGCTCAGTGGTGGAGCGTCGGTCTGCGGACTGAGGGGTCCCAGGTTCGATTCCGGTCAAGGGCATGTACATTGGTTGCAGGCACATCCCCGGTGGGGGGGTGCAGGAGGCAGCTGGTTGATGTTTCTCTCTCATCGACGTTTCTAGCTCTCTATCTCTCTCCCTTACTCTCTCTAAGATATCAATAAAATATATATTTTTTAAAAAAGAAATTATTATCTTTCATTATGCTACATTACAAAGTTTTAGGTTCCACCTTGCATGATGTCCAAGGATCATAAGGATTGGTCTGATTCTCACTCCTCATCCCTTGCTCTCAAGTCCCACCAGATTCCATCACATAGAATGAGTGATAATTCTTAAAATGCATTTGATGCCCTCTCTCTAAGCATTGACCCTTTGCATATGATTTCCCAAAAAAAAATACCCTTTCTTCTTTTATATTCAAAACTGCTACTTGTCCCTCATAGTTCAGCTCAGTCAACATCAGTCCCAGGAGGTTTTTCTGCTTCCTACACTCCAGTTTAGAATATGTGTCTCTCCTGCTTGTTCTAGTCTCCCTTAGCTCTGGCTTTTGGATACATTTGACCAATGAGGATACCAGCAGGAGATAAGAGAGAGAGAAACACCTGGTTGGAATGGCTCAGATGGTTGAGCATTGGCCCATGAACCAAAAGGTCATGGGTTCAGTTCCTGGGCAGGTTATATGCCTGGGTTGTGGGCTTGATCTCTGGTTGGGGGCCTGCAAGAGTCACCTGATTTCTCTCTCTCTCTCTCTCTCTCTCTCTCTCTCTCTCTCTCTCTCCCTTCCTTTCTCTCTAAAACCAATAAAAGCATATTTTAAATAAATGAATAAAATAAAAGCATGTCCTTGGGGAAAGATTAAAAAATAATAATAATTTTAAAAATACAAAAGATGCTGAAATCTGTTTGGCTCAATGGCTAGAGTGTCAGCCTGTGGACTGAAGGGTCCCAGGTTCGATTCCCATCAAGGGCATGTACCTTGGTTGCAGGCACATCCCCAGTAGGGGGTGTGCAAGAGGCAGCTGATGGATGATTCTCTCTCATCCATGTTTCTAACTCTCTATTCCTCTCTCTTCCTCTCTGTAAAAAAAATCAATAAAATATATTTTTAAATTAAAAAATAAACAAAATTACAAAAGAGAGAGGAGAAGAATGAGGCCCAGTTTCCTCTCTGTTTGGTCACTGCAGATTGACTGTGTCCTCCACCCATGGCTACAGCTCCTGTCAGGCAGCACCCTCCACCCAGCTCTGCCTCTGGGTGCTAAGTGTCCTCTCCCTTTTCCTCTTCAGGCAAATGATTATTATGCCTCCTAATAGGTTCTGGGCTTCTATATAAATTTAAAATGTGAATTTAATGTAATGATGAAAAGAAACTAAATTCTCTCATTCAACATCTAAACCTCCTGACATGGTAACGCATCTTCTATGATTATGTGTAATGATAATGTAATGATAAGCACTCTACTTCAATGTCTAATTAATCCGTTCATTCAATAAATATGTATAGGCTTCCCGTTATTGTCCAGGCACTGTGTTAAAGGCCTGGTGATACAACAGTGAACAAATCAGGAATACTGCCCTCAGGGAGCTTTCACTTGGCTGGGGGGAAAAGACATTCATCAGCTAAACACTACTAACAATCTACAGATGACGATGCCTGATATAGAAGAATCATGCCAGATGCTATGAGGACATACAACAGGCAAATCCACTCTTGTCTGGGTTTGGGAAAGGTCTACCAAACGAAGCAACACTGGAGTTGAAACATGCATTATCGGTTGTTAACTAGGCAAAGTGGGAGTATGGAAGGTGAAGAGAGAGTGTGTGTGTGTTCCAGGGAGTGGAACTATAATGTTCAAAAGAACTGGGTAGATGTGCTTTTGCAGCTGTTATGGCTTTAGGAAAACATGTCTTTTTGGAGCAGTGTGTTGGCTTTTGCTGCCAAATAGCTAAATATATGTGTTTTGTGATTATTGATGAAGTTATATTTCTCAGCGGCCCATGTAAACAGAATATCACGAAACAAAGTAGTTACGACGCTCAGAAAGCAGGCTATCTGGATCCACCTTAGAAACTGGTGACCAGATGCTCCTTTTCTGAACCGTATTTCTTTTGAAAAATCTCTAGGAGGTCTTTCAACACTTTCCCATCATCTAAACTGTGCATCCTTTCGGGGACAAAGGGAGGAAGGTTAACCAAATTCGTAATTTATTAAGCCCACTTTCCAAATATGCTTTCCTGGGTTCTGGTTCCCTGGACAAGTCTGACTTTTGATCACTTGCCAAATAACTAACGGAAAATAAATAGCTTGATCTTTCTGTTACCTTCAACAGTTGTAAATCAAGACGGCCAGCCCCTCATAGAAGGGAAACTTAAAGAGAAGCAAGTCAGATGGAAGTTCATCAAGAGGTGGAAAACACGTTACTTCACACTGGCTGGAAACCAACTTCTGTTTCAAAAGGGAAAGTCTGTAAGTTCCTCTGCTGCTTATCCCCCCTGCGTTTTTAAAGTCTTGATTTCCACCAACCAGCTAAGTGGGCATTTTGTCTTGAGTGAAATATCAATAATTTTTTTCTTCTCCGTTTTATAATTTTATAGTGTTGCTTTATTACCATGTTCCTTTCACTGCCCATTCTGTTCATGTCTTTGTTAGCTGGTTCACTGTCTGTCTTCTTTTTATGATGGGAGCTGTTTTTTGTTGACTTATGTTTGTAGAAGATAAACTGCTCTTGACTGGGACACTGTGCCTTTTGTTTCCCTGTGGATCACCTACATACATTTAGGGCTCATCATATTGACTGCAATTTCTTTTATAGTTACAGGTTTTATTTAGAGGTGGGAACCAAAAAAAGGGGAATCATGGACAGGAAGGAAGAAAAAAGGCTAATTTATTTTAAGTTACTTTTGAAATTACCAAAGTTTAATTTGATTAGGGGTAAAAAATGCTATCTTTCCTTCCATGAATTAATAAAATGGGATTCTAAAATAATTAATAAATATTCATTTAATAGAGCTGAGGAAATACCTGTATTCTGAATTTTCAGGGGAAACCTATTAACAATGTCAAGTTTTCCCCTTCTTTTCAAATCACATTGATTGTCATTCAACTCTACTCAATCAGGATCAGGGAAATAAAATCTTGACCTGCTTCTTGGTTACTTTGAAATGTAATAATAATTAATAATAACAACAATAATAATAGCAGCTCATCAGAGCTCACCACATGCCACCCTGGATTGCCTCAAACAATCCTTTGAGGTCAGCACTACTATTACTATTATTGCCACTTTACAGAAGGGGAAACAAGGCTCAAAGAGACTGATTGGCTTGACCAAAGATAGAGCCAGTAAGGTAAAGAGGGCAAAACTGGAGTCAGGCTTGGGCAGTGCGGACACCAAACATGTTCTTAAGTGAGTCCTTAGTCCTGCTTCCTTGTACACTTAAACACAGAGCCAGTGGCAAAGCAAACTGCATCTGAATTAATTAATGAATGGTTTTAAATTACTTAAAAATACAATTCACTGAGAACATATGCACTATGTTTTTAGAGAGTGCTCATTATAAAATTTATTTATTACCCAACAGAATCAAATATGGTGTATCTGAATCTGACCAATGCTGATCAGTGCTTTTTCAATCTATAAAACTTCAAGTTAACTTTTTGAGTTAAAAAAAAAAAGACTTTGGGGGAAAAAAAGACTTTGAAGACACCTATTCTAAACTCATGTTACTTTCTTCATTTGTGTGTATAATAAAATATACAGATGGATTTTTCTGTGGCTGATGATCTTTTTAAAAGCGAAGTATAGTGTGTGTTCAATTTAGACAGTTATTAGAGGTTTAAGAAACATTATTTTTGTTTAGTATAGGTTCACATTGAAGCATATTTAAAGTGTTAAAAACGGCCATCTGAATTTCCTGTTTCCATTTTAAAAAGTCAAGAATATAAGTCAAAATGTAGTGACTTCTCAGATCCCTTGAGTCAAAGCAGAGTCGGTGCATAAGAGTGTTTTTCCTGAACTCAAATAATGACCTTTATCCTTCTTGATTCAGAGCTTTTTAATAAAGTTCAGAGAATAAACTATTTTATAGTTGGCAAACTTGTTTGACATCTTTATCGGGAAATAATGGTTTAACATTCCAGAAACCTGACAAAACATATGGCTCAAACATTGGGAAATAGCATAAGGGCCACAGCAAAATCTCCTTCAACCCCAGGGACACAATAACCTGGCAGCGGTCGGCAGTCTAACCACATTGTAAAAGGCCTTTCTTGTAAATGAGGAAAAATGTGCATTTTAAAATAAAAACTAAAAGGCTATAGTGTTATTTTCTACTATTAAGATCTCTACCAACCAGCTAAGCAACAGTATCTTTTAACTTCCTGGGCATTTCTATCATTGTTAATTCACGGTCCTTCTGGAAATAACTATGATAACATCTTTTTTTTATCAGTTCTTTCACTTATCAGTCTCTGTACTGTAGGCTAATCCAAAGAAAAACCATTTTATTATCCTCAAATTCGGTAAACCAAAGTAAGCTGACAAATACTGTCTAGTGCAGATATCTTCCAAGTTTATCCCATATAGCCCCTCAAGGAATTTGGAAAGATCTATATTACCCATAGTATCTTAAGTTGTATCAACACTTTAATCATAAATTTAAACAGTCGCAAAAAGTGTGATTTCTGTTGAATTATAGGCATTTTCATTTTAAAATAAAAAGATCGCGTATTTTCTTTTAATGTAACCACTGAAATAAAATACCACAGCAATTTGACTCCTAACACTATCCACTTAAAAATTTCATAAATTAGTTCTTCTTTAATAGAAATTTTACATTGTGTCATTTTTCCTTGGCATCATATTTTTGTCCTACCTCTTCCCACAGCATTTCACTGTAAACACCCTATCATTTTTCATTGCAATAAAACTATGTATATATATATATTAAAATTTAACTTTAATTTCTTGTGACCATCAGTCTCTAAATACTAAGGTTTTTTATCTTTTTTAAAAAAATTATACAATTTATGAAAAGCTGTAAGTATAATACCAAATGTACTATTATATTAGTTATCAACCATTAAAAAGTGAAATGCTATTAGAAATGGATCTCTTGACAAAAATAAATGGAAATGATAATGTTGCCTTGTTTGAAGGATGCTTCCCTGACATTAATATTCTGTATTGCTTTTTTAAATTTGTTTGATGCTCTTGAGATTCTTCCAAGTTACATAATACACCACAGAAAGTTTGGGGTGAACGAGAAGGGTATCTTTTCATTGCAGAGTGGAAGAAGGGTGATTGTACAGGAGAGGTGAGAAAGGGGAATTGAAAAGATCCTCAGCCACGGTACATTCTCCAGGAGGCAAAATGGAGTTAAAGACCTGAAATTGCTTTAAACAAGTATCTGACCCCTTAAAACTATTCATGGCTAGCAGACAAATGACACTTCCAAAATTCCACAGAGTTTCAAAAACAGTTTGATCTACTTAAACACTGAAACCCTTTTTATTCCATTAACCCCCCTTTCTCAGAGACAGCACAAAGTAAAATTAAATTCCATGTTTCCCAAATTGTCTCAAATTCTGAGTTAACGGTACTCCACATTGCACTGTTAAGTTTTGCTCTATTAATGAAGTTTGAATATTAATAAAAAATGACATAAAATCAAAGAAATATGAATTAAGCATTTTCCCCAATCCCAAAGTATAATTTCTATAAATTAGCTATCTTGTGCCAATTTATGAAACAATATCAAAGGGCCAATTGTTCACTCCTTTCTTGTTCTAACGACCCTTTGAGGCAATGGCACCCCAAATACCAAAGGCTTTGAGCCAGATGAAGGGAAAGGATTCTGATCCTCTTGGAAAAGTCTCCAGTAGCCAGAGGTCTTCCCATACTCTGGGAGCCAGCTCATGTGTTTTACTTCCCATATGCATTTCAGAAAGACGATCCTGATGACTCTCCAATAGAACTCAGCAAAGTACAGAGCGTGAAGGTTGTGGGCAGAAAACGCAGGGACCGCTCGCTCCCTCGGGCTTTTGAAATCTTCACAGACAATAAAACCTATGTCTTCAAGGCCAAGGATGAGAAGAACGCAGAAGAGTGGCTCCAGTGCATCAATGTGGCAGTTGCCCAAGCAAAAGAGAGAGAAAGTCGAGAGGTAACCACATATCTGTAGGGACTCGCAAGCCAACCTCACACTGACTGTGTACAATGGCATTGCATTATCACTGCCAATGTCAAGAAGAAGAAAAAAAGATAAATTCGCTGAGTCATGTGTTGTTGGTTTTTTGTTTCTTGGTGTTTTTTGTTTTTGATTTTTTTTTTTACTAAATACCAGGGGAACAGTTTTTCCTCTAAAGCAGTACCCAAAAGTGGGAGGATTCCTAGCACATTGTATATCCTGATGGCATTTGCGTTAACTTCAGAACATCTGTGTAAGTTAGGATAAGCCCAGGAAACCGTGTCACCCATCCCTAAATTCTGTGCCACTCCCATTTAAACTTGAGATTTGGGGTTTTGCCATTACCCATACTTTTTTTTTTTTAAAGAATTAAACTGTGGGAAGCAGAATTCTGGAATGACTCCCAATGGCCCACACCCAGTATAACATTCTCCCCTTGAGTGTGGTGGAACCTGAAACTTGCTTCTAACTAGTGGAATATGGCAAAAGAGATAGACTGGTCTCTCTCCCAATTATATGCTATTCTATGGCAAGGGTAAAGAGGTTTTGCAGATATAATGAAGGTCCTTAATCTGCTGACTTTGAGGTCATCGAAAGGATATGATCCTAGGTGAGCCTGACCTAGTTAGATGAGCCCTTTAAAAGCAAGTCAAGACTCTCTTTCACTGGCCTGGGATAAGCAAGCTGCTATGAACCCTACAGCTTCAAGGAAAGGAATTTTGCCAGCAACCAGTGAGCCTGGAAGAGGATCCCCAGCCTCGTGTAAGAGCCCAGCCCCAGCCCACACCTTGACTTCAGTTTTGCAAACCCTGAGCAGAGGACCTAGCTGAGCCATACTTGGACTCCTGACCCATGGAAACTTCAAGATAATAAATATCTGCTTTTTTAAGCTGCTACATGTGTGATGATTTGTTATGTAGCAGTAGATCACTAATACAAAAGCAAACTTGAGCTATACATAAAGGATCATTTTTTTCCCTAGAAATTTGCTAACCTTGTGATTTAGTATAGAAACCCAAAGAAAGATAACAAGTAGTCAATACCCTTAATTCATCCTTGACTGCTGCTAACTCACCAGGACAGGAAATAGGAAAGAGGCCAACTGAGGAAGGAAACGATTCACTTTTAACATATAAATTTTGAAAATGGAGTTTTGGAGGTCAAAAGTTGGGCTTGTTGGATATATGGGTGGTCATTGCTCATGTGGAATTAGTTGAAATTACTCAGGGTGAGCTAGACAAAAGACCTTCTCGGGGCTACCTGAACGTTTTCAGAAGTGATGAAAAAGATTAAACTCCTTTATGCCATAGCAATGTATGGAGCAAGCTACCAAGCAACAGGTACCATGGTTGGCCTAGAGAGATAGAAATAAAAGACTCAACTCCTCCACTCAAGGAACGTACAGTGTAGGGGAAGAGACAGATGTTTACAACAAAAACGGAAATGCTCTGTGGCAAGTGCCTTGGTGGAGGTTTGTGAGAACACAGGAGATGGCACCACCGCAACTGACTTTGAACTCAGTGTGGACTCTGCTCCCTCCCAGAGTTGTCAAATAATGAGCTTGCCTTAAAGAACTATCCAGAGTGTTTCTGGAAGCCACAGAGCAAATGGTCAGGAGAGGGAACCACCATGCAAAGGCAAAGGAGAGAGAGGGAACATGGTCCATTTGAAAAACAGAAAATCCTTCCCTAGGATTGGAACGTGTGGGGCCTTTGGGGAAATGGTGCGGGATGGTGCTGACTTCCCTGCGGGGCCATGGCATAAAGGGCTTGGTTCGATGCTAAGGATCTTGAACTTTGTCCTGAAGATAGCGAGGCACCATGAAAAGGTTTTAAGAAGAGAGGAATCATTTTGAGAGTGGTACAGAGAAAAGGATATGGGATATTATAGCAGGGAGATGACTTGGGGGGTGCTTAGGAGGTGTTCAGGACCCTAGACCAATGTAGTAGCTGGGAGATAGAGGGAAATGAAAGTGCAGGGGAAATACTGAACCAGTGAAATGGACAGGATACTGATGGATTGGAGAGAGCTGGTGTGCCAGAATGTGGAGGAGTCTCTGATGACCCCTCATGCTTTCTTGGGAAACTTAATGAAGATGGCAGCATTCACTGAGAGAGAGAAATTCCAAGCAAGAGCTTGATAGGTGGGCCCATGGCAAATTAAGTTTTAATGTATACATTCAGAGTATAGACAAGTGATTTACCTTGGGACTAGAGGGACACCCCTTTCTATGAAGCTGGGCAAGAAAGGGTATGAAAACGTGTGTAATGATTCTCTAAACATTATTTTAAACTCTCCCTTCGATTGGTTGCCTCCTGCACAGGCCCTGGGTCCGGGGCAGGGAGGAGCCTGCAACCAAATACATGCCCTTGACCGGAATCAAACTTGGGACCCTTCGGTCCACAGGCCAATCTCTATCCACTGAGCCAAACCAGCTAGGATTACCAGCTGCTTCTTAAGAGTCAGTGAGTAATCCTAGCTAGTTTGTTTGATTAGGAAAAACTGGTAGCTGACGAATGGAAATAAAATATTAAGTGACGCTGCATTAGTGATTAATAATTTAAATGCCAATCATGTGCTTGAACCTTTCATAGCAGAAGTTACAGTAAAAAGCCAGTTCCGTACTGATTCCGTTTTCACTAAATGCTTGTCCCCAGAAAGAAGAGAATGGCCCTACCAGCTCAATTTGGAGGAAAATAATTATCTTTGCTGCTTGTTACAACATCCTTGTTACTTAATTAATGAAATGCCTCTAGCTTAAAACACAATTCTCAAGGCCTTGGAACCAGATCTAAAGAGAAGTAAAATGTATGAGGAGTAAATAATCTTCTTTCTGGTTTCATTCCATGATGCGGTGATTCCAAATGCAGCCAAATTCTCCTGGGTTCAGAATCACACAAGGAATCTCAGAATCCTCAGCTTCCCACTGATATTTCTGGCACTCCCACCCTTGCTTACCACAGACTGGCCTTTCCCAAGAGGGCAGCCATTCCTGCTCCTGGTCTCAGAAGAAACCACATTTCTAAACATGTCCAAACCTTTTAAAAATGTTGGTATAAATACAATTATAAGCATGGACTGAAATTCAAGTGGTTTTCATTTCTTCCTTCATTTTGACTCTTTTTCCCACCCAAATAGCCATGGAAAATATAAATGTTTATGTGTGGGAATATCATCTGATTATTTCTTGAGAACCTGGAGTTGGTAAAAAGAAACGCTCAATGCTTTTTTTAATACAAGGGTTTCTAGAACATCCTTAGCTGGCGATGTTGAGGAACAGTTACTGGACCATCTTCAATGTATCGCCTTTGAATTGAAGATGGTCCTTTGGGGCCTATTGAGCATGGCTTATTTCCAGGCACAAGTAAAGATTACCTGGTTGAAAAGCATTTTCCATTTTCGGCAACAATTGTGAGGTGATGTGAGAGACTAGGTGAGCTGAATTCAAGGTGCACTGGAGAGAAGTAAATACCAAAAATGCCCTCATCAGGATTTCCAGTCCCCAAAATCTAACTCAGGTTTCAGATGAAAGACAAAGAAAAACCCAAGATGCCATCTTGTGTATAGACATCTCGGTGCCATTCCTCCCCCAAAGATTCTTCTGAAAGATAGAGGGTTGGATCCAGATCTTTCCGTCATCACATCACTTCCAGCCAGGCTTGTGTGGATCAGAAATTCCCAGAAGCAGGAGCTGCAGGGAGAGTCCTCCTACCTCCAATGTACAGTTTGTTAGATGGGTAGACGCAGGGCGGGGCTCAGGTGGCTCTGCCCTCAGTCCTTGGTGGGTGTAGGTGCAAATGCATGCTCTTGCTCACACAAGGCAAGGTTGTGTAAACAGCCCAGCTCCCTCTGGGAACAGCCTCAGGACAGTGTTTTCAGAATATGTTATCAGATATAATTTTAAAACAACTAAAATAATAAAAATAAAAATTAAAAAAAACACCTTCACACACACACACACAAAAAGATAGAAGGGCTGGCAAATCAGGGAGATTTCTACCAGGACAGTGGAATCTAGAGAAAGAGGTACAGGCTCTGGGCCTGGGTACATGAGAATTCAAGTCCTAATTCTAACCAAAACCAAACTACCAATCTGAGCAAAATGCTCAGCTTTCACCTCTAGGTCGGGATGAGATGGGACAGAATTGGTGTGAGGCTAAAACGTCCTGTGAAAGCAGAGAACCTTTCACTGGATAGGTGCTTGATAATGACACTCCTCGAAGGAAGGGAAAATCCTACCAATGAAATTACAATGTGATGCCTTAATGATGTCCAATGAGTCGTGCTTCACTTCAAATGTCTTTTATCTGTTATCTGAGGGGTCTGAGAGTTTCTTCTGACTTTGGGCACTTCATGTGGTGCATGACAGGTAATTCTTTTGTATCCATTTCAGCAACAAAATGAAGCATGGACTTATCCACAGGGAGGTGTGTTTCTTTCTCAGGTAGGGCATTTAATGGTTGCTTTGCATCACCACATGGAACTGTAGACATTCCTCTAATAACGACTCTTTGGTTCACTAAGTCCCATTTCATCCCGAACCTCTGTTTCTGTACTTTCCTGTGTACATGATAACTTTATTTTTTCGAAGGCAAATCATATAATATTTTCAGACCTACTAAACATCAATTAGCACATGTGGTGTCGACCATGCACATGACTCAATTAAAGTCACAACGCAAAGCGCTAGCACCAAGCTTGAGTGATAGTCACAGTCACAGTCATTCCTAGTGGGTGCCAATTATAAGACTCATCCCGAATTCAGAACTGTTAAAATATGGGGGGGGAGGGATGTACACAAATGAGCAAAAGTATTAATCTAAGAGTTCCATAGGAGTTTGTTTCACAGTAATCAAAACTGTAATATAAAACTTTTTGTGGACATTAAAGCATATGGCAAATGCAAGAAATTTTTTAATCTATTAAAATGGTTACAGTGCTCCTAATGCATCCATTCTCAAAAGTATGCAGTGGTATGAATTAGTCCAAGTCAGTGGTATGAATTAGTCCAAGTCAAAGGTCTGAGAACCAGCTGTTCAAAAACTGAGAACTGGGAGTTCTGGTGTTCCAGGGCAGAAGGAGATGGAGATCCCAGCTCAAGAAGAAAGGAAGGCTGAAACCAGTTTGGCTCAGTGGATAGAGCGTCGGCCTGCAGACTGAAGTGTCCCAGGTTTGATTCCCATCAAGGGCATGTACCCTGGTTGTAGGCACATCCCCGGTAGGGGGTGTGTAGGAGGCAGCTGATCAATGTTTCTTTCTCATCGATGTTTCTAACTCTCTATCACTCTCCCTTCCTCTCTGTAAAAAAATCAATAAAATATATATTTTTTTAAAAAAGAAGAAAGGAAGAATTTGCACTTCCTTCACCTTTGTGTTCCATTTTGCCCCCAATAGATCAGATACTGTCCACCCACCGCTGGTGACAGTAGATGTCTTTACTCGGTCTACTGAGTCAAATGCCAACCTCTTCCAGATTCACCCTCATGGACACACCAAGAAATACTGTTTTACCAGCTCTCTAAGCATCCCTTAGGCCTGTCAAATTGACACATAACATTAACCATCACACCCTCTATTTTAATGGAAATAATATGACTAATGTCCACATATAAGCCATGTTTCTAATGCTTCTGCTCCCCCTTGATGTGCTCCCCTTTATCCAAGTCCTCTTCCCTGGCAGGGAAGGTAGATAGGAAATGGGCCGAGATGGCAGGGGTGAAGGTAGAGGGCATGTGGTGTATCTTTCACCCACGGTCACAGTCTGGGGATCCTGGAGGTGAAGTTGGGATGGTGTCTGAGGAGGAATTCCATACCAAACAGGAGGAGCACTACCAGAAGAGGCAACCATACCATACCAGAGACAACAGCAGGAAGCAAGAACTGGAGCCAAGTTGGAAGCTGGGGGGCCAGGGAAGAGAAAGGAGTAGAGCCAAGTAGGTGGAGCAGGTAGTGGGCTGTATGGACAATGCCCAAGGCTATGTTTTCTCAGATACCCGTCTAGGTGAGGAGGGTGCTGATGAGACAGGTTTCCACCGCCTCGTGTGTATGCTTCTGATACCAGGTTGCACAAGGCCCTCATCATGTCCGAGGCAGAATAGGCGAGCAGCCTTGGCTGAAGCCTTGGCTCCTGGGTCCCCCCCATCATGAGGACCCCAGCCTTGCCGAGCACTTTTGATACTGACATTCTTCTCATTCCACACCCCCCATCCAGAACATATTGAATGTGTTTTCTTCAAAGAAAATCTATCTGGGGTTAAGAGAAGGGGAGATAGATATCCTGGAGCTTTCTTGTGCTTTTTTTTTTTTGTAACATGATAATCAGACACATCGTGTTTACATAGTTCCTTACACCTTGGTGGACGGACTTTTACAAAGTTTGCGTTGAACGGAAAGAAAATATGTTTCATCTGTTTTTCAACCAATAAAATGATTAGAATTCACTTCATACTTAAAAACCTAGAAAAATAATGAAGTACTCAAAAAATGTGAAAATGTAAAGTGTTCAAACAGAGGACAGACTCATTTCTTCATAGGAATAACACTGTTCCATGAGGCCTCTTAGGAAATGGGGGAATGGGAGCATAATAGTAAATTCTAATTTTTCCTTTTTGAATTCTTTTACAATTCTTTTTGGCTTTTTTATTTTTTTAACCACCGGTCACCTTATATCAGGATAACACTGGTACACACATGTCAGTATAGTACACATTTACAGACATACTAGTAGCCCATCACACGATACCACGTGCAGTAGGCTGCCCACTGCTTCTGTGGGAGCCCGCAGGAACCACAGCGTGCCGCTGGGAGCCACACTGCTTCCATGGGACCTGCACTGATTCTGCGGGAGGGAGCCATGCTGCTTCCATGGGAGGCGGGCCCACCATCTCCTCTCCCGGCCTGCGCTTGGCTGCAGAGGCTGCAGGCCACCTTCTCCCACCCTCCCTCCCCCTCCCCCAGAGGCCCTCCCATGACCAGGGCATCTCTGCAGTGACAAAGCAAAAATTCTTGCAGGCCGCTCAGGCTGCCGTTCTCAGCAGCAGCCGGACTACGGCACTTCGGCAGGGCTGAGGGTACTGGGAGCCGCCATCTTGTGGCTACGGGCACTGCCATGTTTGTGATGGAGTGATGGTTAATTTGCATATTACCCTTTTATTAGATAGTGTTCATACACCTATTTTTTATATTTTTATTGATTTTTTAACAGAGAGGAAGGGAGAGGGATAGAGTTTGAAACATCAATGAGAGAGAAACATTGATTAGCTGCCTCCTGCACAACCCCACTGTGGATGTGCCCAAAACCCAGATACATGCCCTTGACAAGAATTGAACCTAAACCGAAACCTGTTTGGCTCAGTGGATAGAGCATCGATCTGCGGACTGAAAGGTCCCAAGTTCTATTCTGGTCAAGGGCATGTACATTGGTTGCAGGCACATCCCCTTTAGGGGGTGTGCAGGAGGCAGCTGGTCGATGTTTCTCTCTCATCGACGTTTCTAGCTCCCTATCCTTCTCCCTTCCTCTTATTAAAAAAAAAGAATTGAACCTGAGACCATTCAGTCTGCAGAACGACGCTCTATCCACTGAGCCAAACCATTTAGGGCCATACACCTATTTTTACACAGGTGCTATGACAACAAAACAATTATTTTCAAATGTACTTTGTAAAAATCAAAGTACATTCATTTCTCATTATTTTATGTTATATTCCCCCACCCCTTCCTCTATCTATCTAGACTGGGGTTTTGTGCAATCAGTAAGAACTCTATGTGTTGCACTGTTCTTAACAGAGAGTCACTTCTACACATCAGATTTGCCTGGGGAGTATTGTGTTCCCTCTTAATTCAGAGCTATTATGATTTGGAAGAAATGGTTTAAATGCCTTTTCTCTTGAGAGAGAAAAATAATGATCCTGCTTGCCAAACTAGCTCATAAGCACAAAAATCAGAATAGGACCCATCTTTTTCATTTAACTAAAACCACAGTTGGGAAATGTCTAGCTAGAAAAATTAACCATGAAATATAATACTTGGGGTATGTGTGCTTTACGTACTGATTTGATAGCATTTTAATCAGGACTCACTGGAACATTTCACAGAGGGTTATCTTATGCTCTTCCCCACAAACACCCCCTACGTACATATTCATGTTCTTGGCATCACTGTAATATTGTTGTCTCCTGAAATCCTGCTGTTATATCAGCTTCCAGTGAATGCAAATGGATATCCACTGCAGCCAATACTGTCACAGTGAGCTTCCAGTATAAAGAAGCCACTAGCAGAACGCAAGGCAGCCAAGAAAACTAGCCCGATTCTTCCAATGAAAGGGTCTCAGCATTTATCATGCAGGTGACAGTATCGCAGCTGTTGAAGTACAAAGACCTTAGAGCATGTAGGATCCAAACTCCCCACACCCCATGGAGAAGCCCCTTCCTTGTCATCACTTGGAGCTGTCATTTCAGCTGCTAATATTTACGGGTACAGAGAACCCATTGCTTTATCCCCAGTCCACATTTTTTAAAATAAATTTTTTTCTAGTTGCGAAAACAAATCAAATCTCAGAAAACACGAAGACTATTAAAACATAATAAAAACTCTCGAGGCTTTCTAAAAACATAAGTGGCATAATGATCCCCTCTGTCCCAAGGCTCACAAATATAAAAAAGATGCAATTTCCCTACACCACTTGGTAAGTCAAGGGTAATGGAACTCAGAGTTCTTTAGGCCTTAGTCCAAGGGCCCAACAGCCAAAACCTTCCAAACAAATAAACAAAAAGCAACAAAATAAACCAGAGTTGACCAAAAAAAAAATCATGCAAATTAAATTACAATTCCTTTTTATGAGGAAACTTGCTTCTGACAAATATATTGAGTCCCTCTCCTTTTTTATAGTGTGTTCCCATTTCTTTTTAAATCTTATAAGAATTTCCTAATAATCTTCAGGTTCCTTAAATCCTACCAAGGCCAAGGACATTCCTCAAGGCTGGCTTTAGTTAGCATACGGAGGAGACGATTTCTGGACATTTTATTCCACTGATTTTTCTGAGGAGTTACTAAATGTTTAAGCATGTAATTCATCCTAAAGCCCTTCTGATTGTTTGTTCAGAAAATAGTTGATTCGAGATGCAATGACAGACCCTTGGAAGTGGCTTTGAATTTATATAAGAAACTGGTAAGTTATTACGAAGATAATTGAGATTTGCATATCATGACTTAAAGCTGCCAAAACAAACTTAAGACGCAAAGATGTTCTTAATACTGTTTTTAAAAAGAGCTGCATAAAATGTATTCAAAGAAAGAGTATTTTATTAAATAGCAATTTTATTTTATTTTAGACAAGGCACTGGAAGTGAGCTCAGCAGGTGTAGAAATAGGTGTTTCCTAAAATATACTACTAAAGACTCTGGAGCATAACTTGAAGGAATTCTTATAATTTTGTTTCACAGATAAAATTTTTACTTATAAGCTTAAAGATCTGTCCTCCCATTTTCACAAACTCTCAGATACTTTAATAATTGGAAATTTTAATTTTGATTTAATCTTGAACTAAAATTGGCTTTATCTGGTGCCAGTGCAGTAAAAGAAACTTCAGTTAATTTAAACAAATTGAATAAATACCTTCACTGAGCTGGCCCTTCCCTCTGGTCTGGAAATAAGCAGGTGCCCTTCTCCATCCCACGGCTGGTCCTATGGACCCCAGACTCTAGATCCCAGTCTTTCCATTCTCCTCCAAAAATTATTAACCCCATTTGCACCCTCCTTGTGGAGCCTCCACAACTCTACTATATCATTCTGTGTGGTCTGTAAGCAGTCTCTTTGTCTTGGAAATAATTACATGGAAATTAATAAGGAATTAATAATAATCTACATTAGCTTAGCCCCACCATCCCTCTAGAATCTAATCCTTGCTCTTGTTCTCTCACCAAATGTTTCTTGATTGGCCGTCTCTATCAATTCCTTCCTTGTGTCTCCATCCACCCACACTTTTGCCAAGTAGTGAAATTGTCCCATCATTCTGCTCACAACAGTCACTTGCTGTTTGTTCATCAAGGAATGGACTTTTCTCAACCAGCATTCCTCCTGAACTCTGCAGCATGTGGCCTGCTGGTCAACCCCTCCTCAATAGCCATTTCCCATGCATTGGTTGGTGTAAAACAGATTATTTGAGTTTTTGCAGTGATAAAGAACATAGATTTTTGTTGTCAAGTAGATCTGGCATCACTATTTAGTAGCTATTTGACCTTAAGGGAAAACCCTAAAACATCTCAGTTAGCTCATCTGTCATATTGGTGACGCTTCTCCCTGGGGAGGCTGTGAGGATTAGGCAAAGGATACATATAAAATTCTCAGGACATGGCAGGTGCTCAATAAAAATTACCTGTGCTGCTCCCACCTTTCTGATTACCCCCCAGTCTCTTTTTCTGGCTCTTCCTTGTTCTCCCAAAGCCCTGTGCTGTCCTCTCTCTGCAAGCACCCTCTTAAATACCTCATGTGCTCATTGTTTTCCGTGTGACCACACACTACAACCCTCTAGTTCTGGCAGGACTTCTCCACCAAGCCCCATCCAATCCCACTTCAGAAATTGCCCTTAAGGACATTTTCCCATGAATGAGCTGTCATCCTGACAGCTGTTATCTTTTACCTCCTCCATCCTCCCCCAATGGCATCACAGACGGGGGATCTCAGAGTCATTCTTAAATTCTTCTTCTTCTTCACCTCCTTGTCCCTCACATATCTAATACCTTGTTTTTATTTTCTAGTCTTCCTCCTTTCTGATTATGCTCTTTCATTCCATTCACCAGCACTCTATCTAGCACAGGCCCTCATCTTCTCACACCTACATTATTAAAATAGCCCATCCGTTGGTCTTTCTGTACCTCCTCCACCAGCAGCAGATTAATTTTTCTAAAATGACAGTTTAATAGTAGTGCTCCCCTACGTAAAGTCCACTGACACTCTCCCCACACCATTGTCTACAGGATGAAATAAGATTCCTTAGTCTTTCATTCAAGGTCCTCCACACCTGACAACAATCAACCTTTCCAAGTTTACCTTCCAATCAAAATCCTTGAGGTTGTAAGTTGTGTCTAATTCATCTTTGCACCCCCAATGTACATCACACGTTAACCTGGCTCATTGAGTACACCCAGAGCCCCTTTAGCTGCTCACGGCTCATGACCTATCTGTGGACTTTCTGAATAGTCCACAATTCCAGGTTGAGAAAGTTTATACATTTTCAGTTTCTACATTACTTTATTATTAAGTTGTGATTTTTTAAAATATGTTGTAATAGCTTTCTATATTCAGCTGTTAACACTGAGTTCCCAACTTTGTTTTATAAGCCTTTTGTCTGTTGTTCAGTTTACTTCTTGCCTATTAAGTTCTGGCACTCTGAACATTAGTTCTGTTTTGTCATGGAAAAGTAATAAGGGACTATTAATATATTTCACTTTAGTTCTATAAAATCAAGAATCTCCCACCCATGCGCATGCACGCACATACACACACACACACACACACACACACACACACACACACATTAAAAAAAAAGTAAGTTATGGGCTGGAAAAGGAATTGAGGGCAAAGGAATATCCAAATCAACTTTTTCTGACTTTAAAGAATAATATATATTCTCCAAGTTAACAGGTGAAGTTATACAGCTGTGTTTTCAAAACAGTGAGAAGAGACAAATAAAATCTACTCTACTGGTGGCAGGGGACTGTCTACCCTGTGGTGGGGAGATGAATTTTTTCTAATTTTCCCCAAAACGTCACATTGGCTTCCAATGATGCTGTTTGCTTCTGCTACAAATGCAAATTGAACAGAGACGTGTGCAAAGCACAAACCCAAATCCTGTCACCTACTTCCCAGTAAGTAATCCCTGTTAATATTTGGTTTATATGCTTCTAGACCTTTCTTTTTACTACTCAATTATTTATCTGAATAGGTAGATTTTTAAAAATAGAACCATACCATCATATTATTCTTCAAGTTGCTTTTTTAAAAAATAATATATCAGGAACATACTTCCTAGAAGCATGTTTATATGCACTTATATACCAGGCATTCTTTGACAATCTAGGGCAGTGGTAGGCAAACTGTGGCTTATAAGCCACATGTGGCTCTTTGGTCCCTTGAGTTTTTAGCAAAGGCCAGCTTATGAGTACCCTAATTAAGTTAATAATAATGTACCTATCTATATAGTTTAAGTTTTAAAAATTTGGCTCTCAAAATAAATTTCAATCATTGTACTGTTGATATTTGGCTGTGTTGACTAACGAGTTGGCCGACCACTGGTCTAAGGATACAAAAGTGAAATTAGAAAGAAAAGCTTTTGGAAAGCTTACTTTTTAGTGGAAGGGCAAGGGGAGGGATTCAGAAAATAAAAAGGGAAAAATAAATAATAAATTTTATTAATGATATGCACTATAAAAATATAGTTAAAGGAATAAAAAGTAGAGGGGAATGATATCTTAGTGCATTGGTCATCAAGAAAAGAACTTTAGCCGAAACCGGTTTGGTAGAGTGTCGGTCTGCAGACTGAAAGGTCCCGGGTTCGATTCCAGTCAAGGGCATTTACCTTGGTTGCAGGCACATCCCCGGTAGGGGGTGTGCAAGAGGCAGCTGGTCAATGTTTCTCTCTCATTGACATTTCTAGCTCTCTATCTCTCTCCCTTCCTCTCTGTAAAATATCAATAAAATATTTTGAAACCCTCAGATGTTTCAAATGAAGAGATTTCAGTGAAGGGGCTGTTTACCAAGGCATGAAGAGGGATGCAAGGCAAAACAGGAAAGCAGGTAGTCTCCCAAGGACTAATGGGGCACAGAAAGGAGGGAACAGAATCACAGAAGAGCCCAGTGCCAGCGGAGCTGTGGAAAAGGGTCCTCTGAAGTGTTGGGGGTCAGCTTTTGCTAGAGACACAGGCCTGAAGCAAAGAGGGAGAGTGAGGAAGAAATACCCTGGCCTTTCTCAGTTCCCAGGCACCGCTATCTTCCTAACCTGCTGGGGCCAGCCATTGGCGGAACCCAGAGAGCATGAGAGGTCGTAAGAAGCAGTCAGATTTCAGATCATTTGAAGGTAGAGCCAACAGAGAGCGAAGGAAAGAAAAGTACCAGGATGACACCAAAGGACTTATAAATCGAATCAATGGACACAGACAACAGGGGGACAAGGGCATGAAGGGGGGGTGTTGATGGGTAATAGGGTAAATAAGGACGCATATGTAATAACTTAATCAATAAAGAATTTTTTTAAAAGTGAGCTGAAATGCTTAAGCAATATTAAGCACAACTTAATCTAGAATTCAATTATCTACACTAATAAAAAAGAAACATGCAAATGGACTGTCCCTCTGCAGTGCCCACGAGCCAATTAGGAGCGAGAATGCAAATCAATGCAACAAAGCTGGTGGTGGCCATGGAGCTGGAATGAGCAGAAGGCTTGGGTTGCCAAACTTGGAGGAAGCCAAACTTCCAGCTGGCCCTGGTCACTGCTGAAGGTGTGGCTGGAGGCCTAAGCTGCCAGGAGCAATTCAGGTTTCTAGACCACCCTGGCCTCCACTCAAGGAGGCACTGGGGAAAAAAAGAAGAAGAAAGGAGGGTACATGGCCAGCCTGAAAATGGCCCTCAGCCCCTTACCCAGGTTGGCCACACCCCCATGGAGTGAGGGTCCCCACTGGGGAGCTTGGCCAAACTGCAAATAGCCATCAGCCCCTCACCCAGGCTGTCCAGGCACCTCAGTGGGGACCCTCACCCTGAAGAGGATGTGGCCAGCTTGAAAATAGCTCTCAGCCCCTCATCCAGGCTGGCCACACACTCCCAACGGGGACCCTCACCCTATGGGGGCATGGCCAGCCTGCAAACCACCACAGGCCCCTCACCTTGGCTGCCCCATGCCTCAAGGGAATGCCCACCCTGATCCAAGACACCCCTCAAGGCAAACCAGCCGGCCCTCATCCATGCACCAGGCCTCTGTCTATACTAATAAAAAGGCAATATGCTAATTAGACTGGGAGACCTTCCAGGAGACCTTCTGGACGTTCTTTTGGACAAAGCCATGGTGACGGGGCTGAGTTAGAAGCAGTTAGAGGCCAAGAAGGGAGGGCAGTTGTGGGTGATCAGGCCAGCAGAGAAGGGGGATAGTTGGGGGTTAGCAGGCCAGCAGTGGGGTCAGTTGGAGGTCATCAGGACAGTGGGGTGGGGTAGTTTAGAGTGAGCAGGGAGGCAGTTGGGGGCAAGCAGGCGAGTGGGGAGGGAAGGTGGGCGAGCAGGCCATCAGGGGCTTGCAGTTGGGTGCAAGCACACTGGCACAGGGGGGAAGTTGAGGGTGATCAGGCTGGTGGGAGGGGACATCTGGGGGCAAGCAGGCTGGTGGCAGGGGACAGTTGGAGGTGAGCAAGCCAGCAGTCAGAGTGGATAGGGGCAATCAGGCAGGCAGGCAGGTGAATGGTTAGGAGCCAGCAGTCCCAGATTGCGAGAGGGATATCTGACTGCTGGTTTAGGCACAATCCCTGTAAACTGGCAGTAGGACATCCTTCAAGGGGTCCCAGATTGGAGAGGGTGCTGGCTGGGCTGAGAGACAACCCCCGCCCCTGTGCACAAATTTCATGCACTGAGCCACTAGTCCTATATAATAAAAGACTAATATGCAAATTGCCCCCTCGATCGGGAGTTCTACCAGGCCTCTCTAGTATTTTTATATTTGGAGGTTTTGAGACTATTAATTTTGAAACAACATTAGAAATATGTAGGGGTGATGATGCCAATTGTAATGTCATTTGATCTTTAGAATTTATACTAAGAAGTGAATTTTGAAAGCAAGCCTGTGAAGTAGTTTATTGGGTCAGTAGTGTGCAGACACATCCTCACATATCCCTCAGGAGTCTGCAGTTTGGCTGGGCTCAGTGGGGGCCAGGCTGAACTTAAGCCTTCCAGTTGGGTTCAGGTCTGCTCCTCTGGCCTTTCTAAGACCAACCCTGAAGGGGCCATAGCTACCCCCCCTCTGTCCCTCTCCTCATCTCTTAAACTGGTTTTGCATTGTTGTGTAATGGACCTCCCATGTTTTTGTATCTATAAATTGAACACAAACTAGTGTTCAGAAAGATAGCCCTTCCTTCCCTCTTAACCTGGTTTTGTGCTTGGAAAAAGTCCCCTGCTTAAGACCTTTACGTTCCAAGAACTCCCTTTTCTCGGTCAAGCTTTTTAAAGTTCAGGTATGGCTTCAGAATGGACTCTGTCTGGAAGTAGTCCAGGGTTCGGGAGGTGGGCAGGGACTTACGAGGGATGTTGCAGATGACTGATTTAACAGACCAGGCTTGAGGCAGTGGTTCCCCAAATCCACTATGCAATCATCGGGCACAGTTCTGTGACTAAGTTCTTAAATATTTAAACAAAAAGAAATAAAAATGGAAAAAAGAGAGAGAAATGTTTTCTTTGAAGTCTCAGAGTTGTTTGCTTCTAAAAGCAAATGTGTTGTTCTTGCCTATTAGCAAAGAGCTTTTCCTATTGATTCATCACTTTATTGCTTTTCTGTTGTCTCAGAACTCAAACAGGGGCCTCATTCAGTGATCAGGAATCTTTCTCTTTTCTTTTCTTTTTTTTTTAAATATATTTTATAGATTTTTTACAGAGAGGAAGGGGGAGAGAGAGATCTAGAAACGTCAATGAGTGAGAAACATCGATCAGCTGCCTCTTGCACACCCCCTAACGGGGATATGCCCAGAACCAATGTATATGCCCTTGACCGGAATCGAACCCGGGACCTTTCAGTCCACAGACCAACGCTCTACCACTGAGCTAAACCGGTTTCAGCTTCTTTTCTTTTCTTTTTCTTTTTTTTTTTTTTTTTTTACTATTTCCAGAGACCTTGATCATGTCATTCATGTTCACAGTTTCTTTCCATTTATTTCTATTGATTCTATGATTCAATGCTCTTCAAAGATTGTTGAATCCTTGACCCTGAATTCAGATTCTGTTTAATGTATTTAAACGCACATTCATTTAAGAAAAGTGAAATGTCTTTTGAAGGTCATGATGGAACACTAAGCATACTGTTGGGTATTTTGGTCATCTTTCCTTTCCAGTGAGTAATTTTAGCTTCCTGGACTCTGTGTTCTTCAGAGGCACTTAACCTACTTGCCAAACCGCTTAAGACCCTCTCGCTGCATTTCCAAGTGCAAAACATCTCACTTCTTTTTTAATCTGTGAATTTATGAGACGGTCATTCCAGAATCATGGCTTGCATGAAGGCCCTGCAATTCTTCCACATTTATGGTCAGCAAGAATTCTGAGCGAGAATCATGGAACAATGCAAGGCTAAGCCAGAGACACAAAACCTGTACTTGATGCTCCTTTATTATTTAAGAAAATTGCTTGGCTTCTTGAGTTTTAAAAGAAAAAGAAAGGGATGGGCTTGTGGCCATTTTTAAGCCCTTTGACTTTAGGGTATTTGCTTTAATTTAATCTGACCGTTCCTTGCTTTTACATAAAAAAAAGTAAAAAAATAAATAAATGTGACTATATAAACACATGTATTGGCTAGATATTAAAATTCTCAGAGCAGACACTGGATTTTACAACTTTGACAATTAATTTGAGATGTTTGCCATATTACGAATTTGCATTACTAAAAAGTATTATCTCCCCAGAGCCATCCCAGCTCTCAAATATTAAGAAAATATTCATTTTCATGAGCAGTTATTATCTTTTTATCTAAGTGAAAAATATTACTCCTCCTATGTTAAGTCCCTCAGAATGTAATTTCTTGAAGGTAGATAGATATATTATAATTAACTAATTTCTGGTCTAATAGCCTGGGACAATTTAATTAACTCAGTGGTTATTCAATTAATAATAATTAAATGCATTTTTCAGATTCAATCACTGATCACTTGGTAGTAATCACATCGACAGAACAGCAAAATGGAGTAAAAAAAATTACTGTTTGACTTCATCTGGATTAAATTAATAAGGTTTACAATGCATTTCAACATTAGATAAAGAAAAGAATAAATGCCTTTGGGGTGAAATTACATGACGTGATTAAAGGAAACAATGCTGACCTTTATTTTAAATTATAATAGCTTTACAATCTAGTCTCTTCACCAATAATTGTTAATTCCCAATATTTTCCAGTCCTTATGGGCATAGTTAAGAGTCTCATGCTCTACCGACCGAGCTAGCTGGGCGCGGTCTTATGGGCATATTTAAAAAGAGAAAGCTGTATATTAAAAGAGACTTTCCTTCTAGCCCCAAATAAGAATATAAGTAAAAAACCTAAGTCTAATTATCCAGCATTACATTAGTCCCCAGAAGAAAATAAATGTAAAACTTAAAAACATATTTAATCATTTAAGCTTTTTTTTTAAGCTTTTAATCTTTAAAAGACCTAGAGAAAGCCTCACTTCTTCTTAGAGTATAAAACAGATTGTGAACATTGTTTCATTTCCTTTAAATTTAAAATATATCTTACTCTTCTTTTTCCTCTCTCCCTTCCTCCCCCCTCCACCCCCCATTTTTCCTTCCTAATAGCACAGTCCTGAAGCCAGGAAGTGGGGCAGAGTAAACCAGTTAATAATGCGGACTTTTTTTTCAATAGATAGAATTACACAGATGTTGATATATATGTGATTTGATATACTATTTTGTTGTATTGACAACAAGCATCAAAACTTCATACATCAGATTTTCTGAAGGTGTTAACATCATAGATATTTTCACACTTAAAAATGTCAAATTTTGTGCCAAAAAGAAGAGCATTTGCAGGAAATTTTAATTCATTACTTTATTTTGAAGAAAAGTGCTGCTGAATACTTTGGGAAGCTTATGGTGAACATGCTCCTTCTCAAGATACTTGTGAATGCTGGTTTAAACACTTTAAAAGTGATGATCTCAATGTTATAGACAAAGAACATTTACAAGCAATGGGAAAGATTTTAAAGGAAGAAAATGGGTGCCCCATCAACTGAATGAAAGACAAATGGAAAACCGAAAAGTCATCAGTAAAATGTTGCTTCAAAAGCACAAAAGACAGTTTTTTGCATCGAATTGTGACTGGCAATGAAAAGTGGATTTATTTTGAGACTCCCAAATGCACAAAATCATGGGTTGATCCAGGTCAACCATCAACATCCACTGCAAGGCCAAATTGCTTCAGAAAGAAGACAATGCTCTGCGTTTGGTAGGATCAGGAAGGTGTGGAGTATTATGAGCTTCTAAAGCCAGGTGAAACCCTTAATAATACTGATCACTACCGACAACAAAGAATCTATTTGAACCACACTTAGATTGTGAGATGACCAGAATGTTCCAGAAGACACGACAAAGTAATTTTGCTTCATGATAATGCACCACCACACACTTCAAAACCAGTTAAAGACACATTCAGAGAACTTGCCTGGGAATTATTAACCCACCGCTGTATTCACCAGACCTTGCTCCTTCAGACTACCACTTGTTCCAATCAATGGCACACGCACTTTCTGAGCAGCACTTCAAAATGTACAAAGAGAAGTGGAAAATTGGGTCTCTGAATGGTCTGCCTCAGTTCTACTGGAACAGTATCCACAAATTACTTGAAAGATGGGGAAATGTGTAGCTAGTGATGGACATTGCTTTTGATGTTTCTCTTAAAATTAGCGTGTTTTCTTTTATTACAAAATCTGCACTATTAACAGGTTAAAAATTAATCCACATTTTTAACTGGTTAATAGTTAATCCACACTATTAACTGGCTAATGGTTGATTCACATTATTAACAAGTTAAAAAGTGGATTAATTATTAACCCATTAATAGTGCAGATTTTGTAATAAAACACTCTAATTTCAAGAGAAACATCAAAAGTAATGTCCATCACTAGCTACACATTTCCCCATCTTTCAGGTAATTTGTGGATACTGTTCCAATAGAACTTTTCTTGTTTTGAGGCAGACCATTCAGAGATCCAATTTTCCACTTCTCTTTGTACATTTTGAAGTGCTGTTCAGAAAGTGCGTGTGCCATCGATCGGAACAAGTGGTAATCTGAAGGAGCAAGGTCTGATGAATAGAGCGGGTGGGTAGCAATCAGTGTTTACACCTTCAGAAAATTTGACATATGAAGTTTTGAAGCTTGTGAATACAACAAAATAGATTACATATCAAATCGCATATATATCAACATCTGTGTAACTCCATCTATTGAAAAAACATGCATTATTAATGGGTACACTTGGGAAAATAGGTATCTGCCCCCAAAGGAGGGAGACATAGTGGCCCAGAACAGGGCATCAGAGCTCAAAGAAGGCAAGGAGTGGCCTCCCAGAATGGCTATCTTACAAGGGGTCAGGGCTGGAGCTGGTTTTCCTTAGAAAGGTCAACCTGGTGTAGCCTGCCAAAGCCCAGGCAGGGTGAGGAGGACAACTAGGCATGGGATTGCCCGAAACAGTGTTGTAGCCCAAACAGGGTAACCCAGTGTGCAGGAGGTGGGGCAGCCAGGCCCAGGGTTTCAGCTGAGCCAGGTGAGCGTCCATGTGGGGAAGAGGGCAGCACAAAAATAGTTTACGTATGAAGAGATTGATGAAATGAGTAAATAAATTAAGGGCATGAAGAGTCAGATTTCTCCTTGCCAAAGAAAGAAGGCACAGCTATGGAAAGAAAGAAACCTAGAATGAACCCCATGGCATTGGAATGGAGTTGGAGGTATCATGATTTTCAATATACGCAGATTTTAATAGTGGATGGATTTAAAGTTTGATGAGAAATATAGCTTCAAAGTATCAGAGGTAGTAAGAGTTAACTTTCCATGGAAAATCTTAGTACTTTAATCAGGGGATCAAAGTGAATTTCATCAGTGATGGAAAATAAAGCTAAGCTATATATTACCTGGCAGGATGCAAAGAGAGCATTGCAATATTCCCACCAACATGAATAACCTCAAGGTCATCATGAAATGTTAGACAACCCCAAATTAAGGGACATTTTACCAATTAATTGGCCTGTCATTCTTTTGTTTTTTTAAGCCTTGCCTGAGGATAAGTTTTTATTAACTTTTTGAGAGAGAGAGAGAGAAACATCAATGTGAAAGAAACATCATCAATCAGTTGCCTCTCTTATGCACCCGACCAGGAGTGGAACCTGAGACCTAAGTATGTACCCAGACATGGAATTGAACCTGCAACCTTTTATTGTACCAGGTGGCACTCTGTAAAAGTCAAAGGAAGACTAAGGACTTCTTCAAGACCGAAGGAGACTAACATGACAACTAAATACAACATGGAATTCTGAATCTGGTCCTTTTGCTATAATCTTAAATGAGACCTTAGGAATAAAAGTTACCAGCACTTTAATGTTATTTTCCAGATATTGGTGGTAATTTTGTGGTTATGTAGGAGAAGGGGTTTAGAGGGAAATGCACTAAAGTATTTAGGGATAATGAAATATCAGGTCAGCAACTTACTCTCGAATTATTCAGGAAGACAAAGCGTCCTGGCTTGTACTATACTTACAGCTTTGTGAAAGTTTACTGTTCCAAATTTTAAAATAAAATATTATATTTGTAGAATATTAAAAAATTAAGTATTTGGTTCAGTGGCTGGCAAACTGCAGCTCGTGAGCCACATGTGACTCTTTGGCCCCTTGAATGTGGCTCTTCCACAAAATACCACAGCCTGGGCAAGTCTATTTTGAAGAAGTGGCATAAGAAGAAATTTAAGTTTAAAAACTTTGGCTCTCAAAAGAAATTTCAATTGCTGTACTGTTGATATTTGGCTCTGTTGACTAATGAGTTTGCCAACCACTAATCTAGCATTAGTATCTTCCCTGACAAAGGTCAATTTCTACCTTCACTGAGCCTGTCCATTGTTTTTTTGCATCTATGATAAATACCCTTGAACTATCAGAGTAACTCCCCTTTTTCCAGACACCTCAGGGTGCAATCACTGCACCAGGGTGTGGGACCTCAGAAACCCTCATTGTTATATTTAATATGCTGTCAACTATCTGATATCCACTAATGTTAAAAAAAAAAAGTCTATTTATTTTACTTTTTATCCAATCTCAGAGAGTTCCCTGCTTTGTTTTCTCCCTCCTCCCTAATCTATCAAGAATGGATTTCATATAACCCTTCTCATGCAGTAAATCTGCCCTTTCCAGAGAATTTTTTCAATCCATTGAGATTTTGTTTCCTAGTAATTGTCATCAGTTTGCCTCAATTAAGCTCATAAAAATTCTTTACAGGTTTGGTCATTTACCTCCACAAAACTAAGAGAGGGAGAGTTCCAGGGAACTGAGAGAGAACTCTGTATTTCTTTAGTCACAGATGATGTTCTTTCCCCTTAGACTCCTGGGGGTCAGCCGCAACCACCTTGAGGACATTCTTTCCTCCTGCAAAACATTCTGAGCGACCCTGAAATTATCTCCTCCTGCTGGATAAAGAGACCTCATATCAGCAACTTATGACTACGTTAGTGAAAACAAAAGCAGTTGAGCCGGAAGAGCAGTTAACATCTGAACAGAGGCCTAAATAAGAAATAAATTATTTAATTCTAGCTGCCCAAAGTACTAGGGGAATGATAATCATAGAGTTTCTTCATACCCAACTGCCACTTCTAGCTTCATCTGACTCTTTTCTGCCCTCTGTTAGGGCCCAGTCCCTTCATCCACTGACTTTCTATTTATCTCTTTGTGTCACGTATATTTTGGTAAATAATCTTAAATCCTTTCTGAGATAAGAAAGGCCATAAATAAATAAATATACACATTCTAATTATGAATATATGAAGCACTGACTTTTGGCTTGGTCAGTTATGTTTTCACACCACGTCTACCTATCACAAGTAAAACTCAACAAGTAATTCAAATATACTACCCTAAATTCTTGCTATTTGATAATCTTCGCAGTCTATGGCCCTTAATATATCATAAAGCAATTAGTGGCAAAGTTATTTATATCAAATAACTGCTTCACGGTCTGAATTCAGCCATATGATCCCTTTGGCCTTGCTGGGCTAATTCACACCTCTCAGTGTGTTAGCAGTATTTACTGGACTGCCCTCAAGAGGAAATAGAAGTATTTCCTCTCTCACTGTACTCTCTGGCCATAAAAACATCAATGGTTTGTTTTCAAAGTTGGAGGTGGGAGAAAAGAGGGGTCAAGGTAGGAGGGAAACTGGGGGGGGGGAGAATAATTTTGACAAGCTTCTAATGATCTGATGATGGAAAGACCTGTGTAACTATTTTTAGTTTTTGAAATGGAAAATCATATGAAGTTAGGTTGTCACTGGAAGGGGACCGGGAATGAGATAGATTTGCCCTGGCACAGTCTGCAGTGTGCGGGTTCTTGACTTTGTGCAGGAAAGATTTCACAACACAAGTCTAGGGGATTTTGAAAGTACACTTATTAAAGCTGGGGAGAGTGAAACATGATAGAAGAGGCTAAAAGATGAGACAGAGGGGATGGAGAGCAGGACACGGGCTTTATTACAGGAGCAGAAACCCTGCCGGGCTACCTTCCCAAGGGAGAAACAGCCCCAGTGCAGGGGTGAAGGTGCCTTTTGAGGGGAGGAAAGGGAAGGAACGGGGCTTAGGGTACTCAGCACACCCTTGAGTGGTGGTTTCATATAAGACACATAATTAGGGACTTGGGAATTGGGGGCTTAGGGTATTTGGCAGGTGCTGATTGGTGGTTCAATGTACAGTCCATATAAGGTGCCTAGTTAGGTGCTCAGGAATGTTCAGACTACAGGTAGAATCCATCCATCAGTTGGGGGAAGGGAGGATCTATCAGAGACAAGATTACAGCAACAGGAGTGAGCAGGTGGAGCTACCTTGGCTCTTTGGAAACGTGAGGGAGAGGTGAGGTAGGTGAGGTAGGTGAGGATGCCTTGGTCCTTTAGAGAGGAAGTCACAGAGGCAGAAGAAGTGAGCCACGCGGACTACATGGACTCAGAAAACAAGTTACAGAGCCAAAAGAAGGCCCCTCAGAGAAAGGTTCAGGGTTAGCCCAGGACACGCTGCTGCTGCCTACTACTCCCCTGGTTGCAAGTCTCTTGGGAATCCTTTGAGCTAAAGAGAAAAACAGCAAAGATATACATGCCTGAGGAAAGAACAGGGGGGAAGGCAGGGGCATGCTCAGAGAGAGAGCACACCCATGGTCCTTTGTCTTAAGAGTTTTATGTCTGTTTTCTCAAGTCTGGCATTTTATGGGACATTCTCCTGGAAGGATCTCAATAAAATAGTCACCAGCTTTCCAGCTGTGTTATTTAATATGTTAATCCATCAAAATGAGCATATAGAGGGGTCAGGGTCATTCTCTGGTCAGTTTCGCTTCAAAGAATGTCACCAGAGAGGCCTGGAAGGGAGGCAGGTCTGCCCACAGTGGGGTCTGGAATGTGCCAACCATTCACTCCTCTAAGTGTCCTTGGTTAGAGAGTATAAGACCTCTCGATTTATCATCTGGCTGTAAATTGCTCAACCTTGTTTAGCTACCTGTCTCAGTTTCCCCATTCCTCTTGCCAAGGAATTTCCCTACCTTCTTACTCTCCTGCCTCAAACTAACAGTAAAAATTATATATCATGTTTACCATAGTAAATAAACGTTGACATGGAGACTGACAGCAAGGGAGACCACATTTTCTCAAAATATTTCAAATGGAAACAAAGAGAGTGTGTGTGTGTATGTGTGTGTGTGTGTGTGTGTGTGTGTGTGTGTGTGTGTGTGGTGGTATGTAATAAAGCAGGGTCAGCCAGGAAAAATGAGAACCACGAGAGAGTCAAAAGTTGCTGTAATGAAAGCCCTCCCTTTGGTTATAAGCAAGATACGGGGATCCCCAGCCTGATATTCGTGAAGAAAATGATTTCTAAGAAAAACATGGTTTTAATTTCTTAAGCTCTGGTGATTACTCCTCCATCAAGCTGACACTCAGCAGATTTATTTCTAACCAGTCATCACTTGTGATGAGTATGTTTTCAAACTGTGTCAGCTCCCAGGGAATATAAAATGGTGATCCCAAACCACCTTCTTGAACTGTGTGTGACTTAGGAAAGATTCCAAGGGAAAGTGCTGACACGGCAGGTAAAGGCATTCGCTTCTACTATCGACGCTTCGAAGATGTTGGGTGGTTTTTTTTTTTTTTAGGGGGTGGCGATTGTTTGCTTGTTTGTTGTTGCTTTTAGCCTGCCCTTGACATCAAAGCTCCATGATAGAGAGTACCTACAGAAAACTCAGATCTTGGCACAAAGGTTTGTAAACTTCCACAAACCTTGGACTAAACCCTATTTCCTAGAGTCCAACAACAGGGTGTAGGAGGAAATTGAACTCCTAGAATTTCCATTCAGGCATTAACAAAGAAATTGTTAAGATATTCTAGGAAAGCATCTAAAGATATTACTATGAAAGTTGCATAACTTGTTCCACTAAGCACAGGATGAAGTAGCTTTAGAATTCCTTTAGCAATTAGAGGCTGCTGGCCGTGTACATAAAGAAGCCGGCGGGGTGGTTAAACACAGCGTCACCTGGCCCTGGTGCACAACCCAGGGACCTCCACCTCTCTGGGGAGAGGGTTCCCCAGCATTTGTTACCCTGTGATTGTGTGCTGACCTCACTCTAAGCTGGAGGAATACTGAGAGAAATAAAAATCTGCCCTCAAGGCCTATACAGTCTACAGAAAAGTTAACCAGCAATTAATGTAAGAGGCAGCATAACATAGTGACTAAGAGTATGGACTTAGAAATGAGACATCCAAGTTCAATCCCTGACTCTGGCTTATGGCTTATATTGATTGGCTGTGTGACGTTGAAAACATCATTGAACTTCTGTGCCTCAGGGGTTGAGCATCAGTGTAGAACCAGGAGATCACAGTTCGATTTCTGGTCAGAGCACATGTCCAGGTTGTGAATTCAATCCCCAGTGGTTGGGGGTTGAGGGGGATGGGCAGGGAGACTCTCATCATTGATGTTTCTATCTCTCTCTCCCTCTTCCTTCTTCTCAGAAATCATAGATAGATAAATAGGTAGATAGATAGATAGATAGATAGATAGATAGATAGATAGATAGATTCTCATCACTTAGTAGATTGCCTTGCCCTTAGTAAGTGTGCTATAAGTATTTGTTAAACAACTAAATATATATTGAAATATGAAGAATGGCCATAAGAGAACCAAGCATATGGCTCTGAGAATGAAAAAGGGGGCATCTCCACCAGCCAAAGGACATCAGGAATGGCCTATCAGCAGATGAAAGAGACTCAGTTAAGAACATGTCCATGTTAATCAGATGGGCAAGAGAGAGGAGTGGTGGTCCTTGAACTCTCCTCCCAGTATATCCGAGGTGCAAAGGAAACAAAAGTAGAAATGAAGCAAGAGATCCACCCAAATTATAGAAAAAATTTTCTTGTAGTTCTAGGTTTAAAATTTAAGAGGAGTTTACACTCTACCCCTAACATATTTATGCTTGTTCCAAAATAAAATTATATCTTTTTTAAAATATATTTTATTGATATTTTTACAGAGAGGAAGGGAGAGAGAGAGAGAGCTAGAAACATCGATGAGAGAGAAACATCGACCAGCTGCCTCTTGCACACCCCCTACCGGGGATGTGCCCGCAACCAAGGTACATGCCCTTGACCGGAATCGAACCTGGGACCGTTCAGTCCACAGGCCGACGCTTCTACCACTGAGCCAAACCGGTTTCGGCTCCAAAATAAAATTAATAATTTTTTTATTTCTTGCCAGCACAATTGACTCTGAGGCAGCCATGCCATTCCTCTCCTAGGGGTGGATGTGCCGTAATCTGGGAGGCAAGTGGCAGAAAGAGGACAATATGTAGTTATTCAAAAGAACAACATAGTCAGGGTTGGTATTAGCGGGTAAACTGGCTGGAATATGAGTGGTTACCAACAGAGAAGCAAGACCTCCAGACAAATGCCACCCCAGGCTACACCAGGGGAAACCCCATAGCAGGCATCTACAAAAAGCCCAGCAACTGCTGTGGGGAATAGGAAAAGGAGCTACCAGAGGTCACCAAGGAGGACCAAAGATCCCTGTGGGTAGGTAGCTCCACCCCCGGCTCTTTATATTACAAGCCCAGCAAAGACTATAAGGAAAAAAAAAAGATATTCTAGAAGCTGGTACAATTGCACAGTTGTGACTGAGCAATTTCACCTCACAGTTGACTGCCCCCGAGATCTGACTCCACAAGGTGGTGCTTCTAGGGGCAGGTCACAGTGTTTGCAGACCCAGAAAGGGTCTTGCCCTCTGAGTCTGAAGCCACCTCTCTGACTTTTGCTTGCATTAACCAAACTCACAGAAATATTTACATGTAAAGGAAAATGCAAATGTATCAACTTAACAATGAGCAGAACAACTTTCCTTGACCTGGAATACCAAACAATGATTGAGCTACCAAGCTCTGAGCTAAATACTTTACAGATGTGAACATATTTAATTCTCAAGACAATTGCAAGGTAAATGTTAAAGAGAGAAACGGTTGATGCTCATTGATTTCTCTGTATCTCTACACTTTCCTGCCTCCCGCTCCCCTTTCCGTTCCACCGGGCAACTGACCGTGAGCAGAAGTGATGGGGGTCACTTCTGAGCAAGGTGGTCACGTGTACCGCGTGCCTTCCCTACGCTCTTTCCCAAACACCCAGCTGAAGCAAAGGAAATGATGGGCCAACAGACTGGAAGAAGGGGGTGGGAGGAAGGTGTTGAAGAAAAGGACATCACAGCTGAAACCAGTTTGGCTCAGTGGATAGAGCATCAGCCTGTGGACTGAAAGGTCCCAGGTTCAATTCCGGTCAAGGGCATATATCTTGGTTGCGGGCACATCCCCAGTAGGCAGTGTGTGGGAGGCAGTTGGTCGGTGATTCTCTTTCATTGATGTTTCTAACTTTCTATCCCTCTCTCTTCCTCTCTGTAAAAAATCAATAAAATATATTTTTTTAAAGAAAAGGACATCACAATGAGACCAAAGCTGTTCACCTTTCTAAAAACACATTCTCTCTCTTGTTTTTTAATTAAAAATGGTTAATGCTGACATAATTATAGGCATCCCCCTTTCCCCATCTTTTGCCCACCTCCACGCCCCCATCTCTCCCTCCCTGTCTCTTGGCCTTCACCAAACTATTGTCCCTGTCCACAGGGTAAGCATATATATTCTTTAGCAAAGCCCTTCTCCCTCTCTATCCAGTCACCCCCATCCTCCCGCCCCTTGGGCACCAGCCAGTCTATGCCACGTACCCACGCTTCTGGTTCCATTTTGTTGGTCAGTTTATTTCGTTCATTAGATTCTACATATTGGTGAGATGATATATATAAGGACTGAGTCTGGCCCAGACAAGACTCCAGGCCCCCAAGTGAGCAGAGAGAGACAAAGGCTGGAGCGAGCCCGTCACAGGCTACTTGGAAGAGGGCAGGGCAGCCATGGGAAGAAGCACCATCTCAGAGGAGTTGAGAACGGGGGCATTGGAAGTGAAAAGGCTGTGACCAAAGGGGGAAAACTGTAGGTGACAGGACATGAGCATACCAAGGGCTGGCAGAGGTAGAGAAGCAGAGGCTTTGGAATAGTCAAGGAACGATGAAGAAAGGGGCTGGGTGGGTCGTTAAGATCCCGAAACCGTAAATCAAGTCAAGGTTTCTGATATCACAGATCCATTATTTTAATACGTAACACACACAAGCGTGGACATCTGATACACTTGGAATCCTGCCTTACTTTCATTAGTGATTTTTTTTTTTTGCATCATACCTGTCTGTCATTCAGACTGGTTTATTTTAAATCCTTTAGGACACAGGTTTGATACAAAACTGTAATATATCTGCCCTTATTAACAAGAATAAATCATATGGAAACTGACAAATTCTTGGAACCATGAATTTATATTTTGATTTTGAGATATGTGATCATGAAAACATGAACTCTGTTATTGTCTTCAACTAGTAATTTTCTTTTTTCTTTTTTTTTCTTTTTTTTTTTTACCAAAAAGAACATGGGTGATGTTACACAGATACAACAGAGTCACTCTTTTCAAACAACATTCTTAAATAGTCCAGATGTTAAGCACATTTGATTTTTTTTTCAAATTTGCTACTTTTTTATTTAATTAAGCATGGTTTTACTTTCCTAATCTTTTGGTTAAAGACAAAGTAATGTGCGTGATATTTCAAAATACCTTTGACCTGGTCCAAAAAAATTTCCACATAGCTTCTGGGAAACCTTTAAAACTACTTATATTGCTTTGTGCTTAAAATAATGAGTACTGAAGTATTTGATAATATTCTCAAACATCATAGTGCTTATCTCCAGATAGGCTTTAACTGTGAAAGATATACTCAGTATATCTAATCCGATCAGTTTTGCAAACACTATTTTCAAGCCTTAAAGGGGACCACAAAAACCTACTCTGAGACATAAAGGCAATTTGTATACTTTATAAATTCTGAAACTTTCCCCTACTTTCTCACACAGGAAGAAAACCCTTCTTAATTCCCCCCCCCCCTCAGAAAATTACAAACTTACCATTTCCTTTTTCCAATATCCTCTTAATTGTATGGAATTTTCCTTTTTTTAAAAAAAAAAACACTGAAATTCAATCCTTCAGAATTCCCAGTTTGTCCCACTGGGTTGAATGGAATGTTCAGCATTTTTTGTATATTATGCCTCATTAGGCAAGTAGTCAACCAAAATGGACATTTACGATAGACTTAGAGTTCTCTCATTTTAAGTAAGCACACACTCTAAACTTTGTAATAAATCAAACTTCTAAATATTCACTAAGAGTTTTACACTGAAAGTAGACTTTAAAAAAGAAATAATACAGTGTCCTCTAGCCAATGTTGTCACAAAGTCTGAAGGAGTCGGAATAACGCAGCAAATAGCTGAAATCACTGGGCCCTTTACAACTAAAATAGGACCTTTTTTTTTCATTGAGCAAATAGTCTGAAGAAAGAAATGTAAAGTTGTTGAAAGAGACAGAGCATGACTCAGAATACATGAGCCAAGCGCTGTTCTGTGGTATTTGCTAATCCCACTCCAGGGTAATTAGCACATGGCAAATTCGAGGAAAACTAAAGATGATTCAGTGATCTGGAAGGAAAACCTCGGAGAACAAAGAAACTGAGCTTACTCCGGCTGGGAGAGAAAACCCCCGAGGTGCTCTCCTATCAGACTGCCCTTTACAACGGCTGGTAGACAAACCAGGGACAGGCTGCTCTCCAATGGGCCAAAGCAGGAGGGGATCAGATACAGACTTTGTAGCGATGGCGGCCTGTTAAAACTGTAGCCTGGGTCACCACTATTCAAAAAATGTGTGACCGACCCTAAGGCCCCCAAAGATCCCAACACAGCAACCTATCAGAATAAAAACAGGAACGCACTTGTAAAAGGGAGGAATAGGAACGTGTTTCTTGACAAAACATGTCTTGAGAAATTCAGGAGGGTGCCGTATCACAGAGCAAGGCTACCTGAGAATCCTCTCGAATTCCAATTTCCTCCAAAATTCCGGTCTTTCTGGCAAACTCCCCTGTCCGGTGCTCCCGTGAGCTTAGTCCCCCTCCCTCTCCTCTCTCCTCCTCTCTTCCTCCCTTCTTTCCACTCTCTCTCCATCTCCAGGTCACTCCTTCCCTCCTTCGCCTCCTTCTAATTCTCTCCTTTTCGCCCTCCTTGACCCTTTCTATTCCTCCTCTTTCCGTCCCTCCACCCTCAGTCTATGTCTCTGCCCACACCCTCACACTGTTTCTATGGCAGGGAGGTGGGGAACTAAAAGATGTACTTGTCATACAATTGATTTTTAATGGCACACTCTAATGTATAAATGCCAAAAGGTGGTGGCATTATGTTTTCCGTAAATGATATAAACTTCCTCACAAACCCCATGCAGCAGACTGAATTGTCTCCCCCAAAAAAATTCATATGGGAAAGCCCTCATCCTCAATGTGATGGCATTTTAGAGAAGGGGCCCATGGCAAGTTTAGATGAGGCCGTGAGGGTGGGGCCCTCAGAACGAGATTAGTGCCCTTCGTAGAGAAGGAGTGACACCAGAGTTCTCTCTTTCTCTCTCTCTCTCTCTCTCTCTCTCTCTCTCTCTCTCTCTCTCTCTCTCTCTCACTTTGCCATGAGAATCAAGCCAAGGAAGAGGGCTCTTACCAGGTACCAAATCTACTGGCACCGAACCTTAAACTTCCAGTCTCCAAAGTTATGAGAAGATAAATGTGTATTGTGTAGGCCACTCGGTCTGTGGTATTTTATGGTACCCCATGCTGATCAACACACCCCTATCAGGGAGGAAGTTGGACGTGAGTGGCTGGGGTGGGGCCTGTGCTGGGGTCCTGAGGAGGGATCAGACCGACATTGCCTTCCGGCCGCCTCTCTGGGGGGGACCAGCAGACGGCCAGCAGGCATGCTTGGAGCCAGCCAGTTGTTGGCCCAGGTTCAGAGGAACTGACATTATCTCAATGCCAATGTGACCTTACTAGGGCCCTGGACTAACTATAATAAAATTTGCATTTTGGTTTTGACCCTGCCCCTGTGGGGTTTCCTATCCATGCCCAGAAGAAATACAGTTTCGCCAAAACCGGTTAGGCTCAGTGGATAGAGCGTCGGCCTGCGGACTGAAAGGTCCCAGGTTCGATTCCGGTCAAGGGCATGTTCCTTGGTTGCGGGCACATCCCCAGTAGGGGGTGTGCAAGAGGCAGCTGGTCGATGTTTCTCTCTCATCGATGTTTCTAACTCTCTATCCCTCTCTCTTCTTCTCTGTAAAAAATCAATAAAATATATTTTTTAAAAGAAATACAGTTTCTATCTATCATCTCTGAATGAAAATGAAAGTCTCCATCCAGAAAATTCCTCTTTTCTTTTATTTACTTTTTAAAAATATATATATTTATTGCTTTCAGAGAGGAAGGGAGAGGGAGAGAGAGATAGAAACATCAATGATGACAGAGAAGTATTGATCTGTTGCCTCCTATACACCCCACACTGGGGATTGAGTCTGCAACCAAGCATATGCCCTGACAGACCGGGAATCGAACAGTGACCTCCTGGTTCATAGGTTGACATTCAACCACTGAGCCACCCCGGCTGGGCAGAAAATCCCTCTTTTACACCCAGGCCATGAGAATCAAGCCAAGGAAGAGGGCCCTTACCAGGTACCTAATCTACTGGCACCGAACCTTAAACTTCCAGTCTCCAAAGTTATGAGAAGATAAATGTGTATTGTGTAGGCCACTCGGTCTGTGGTATTTTATGGTACCCCATGCTGACCAATACACCCCTGTCAGCTTCTCTCTCGCCTGGCCTGCTCCTCGTTTGGAATCTTCAATAAACCCCATTTTGCTTTGCTTTCATTTTCATTGACCTTAAAAGCTTTTCTGCATGGAGGAAAAAAAAAAAAAACAGAGGTCCCAACCAGTAACCCCAATCGGTAACACCCCCGTTTGTACTCTTGGAGGTGGCCAAATGAAGTGGAATAAGGAAAGATACAAACTTGCCAGTTAAGAATCCATCTGCTACTTTGGGTTAAAGACTCTCTTCCAGATAAATACCCAGTGAGTTCAAAGTTCAGACTTCCTCTAAGACTTGTCTCTCCTCTCTTGTTCCAAGGGGGCGGCTGAAGGGCAAAGCTGGCCCCAGGGCTGGCCTCCTCAGAGATGCCCGCTGAACACCTGGTCATACCTTCTGATGAGCGCAGCAGCCATTCCTTTTGGCAAAGCTGGGCGTCTCAGGGGTCATTTCCTCTGCAAATCCTCTAAGTCTTTATCCATCCCTGCTTCCAACAGGCCCAAGAGAGGCCTTCACCCGGACTCCTCCCACCTGTGGTTACCACAGCCACACAGGCCTCTGGTTTTAATTCTTGCTCTTGCATTAGGGTGTATAAGACCGCCTATCAGGGGTGGGCAAACTTTTTGACTCGAGGGCCACAATGGGTTCTTAAACTGGACCGGAGGGCCAAATCAAAAGCAACCTGACCATGCTGGCACTCTCATCTTGGGCTGCTGGTGAAGGAACAGAGGGGAGAGCAAGAGAACCCTCTGCTCTTTCGGCTCCCTGGGCCGGATAGAACAGCCTAACGGGCCAGATCCGGCCCGCGGGCCGTAGTTTGCCCACGGCTAGCCTAGATCCTTCCACATCACACAGAAGCCAACAGATTCCTGGGACTCTCTATCTGACCCTCTCTATGCTTAGATGCGACTTTCAGCCATTTCAACTTTGTTGCCGGCTTGGCTCCATATTACCTACTGTGATGCTCTTAGATATCTTGAAATGTTCTTAGTCTGGATCTAGAGAAACTAGAAGCAAACCTTCTTGCTCTGGGACTATCCACCCTTTAAAAAAAAAATTTTTTTTTTTAACTCCCTCTCTCCTTTGGCCATGAAAGCATGAGGAGAAAATCCAAGTCCACTTATTTGACCTCCTCCCTTCCCCCTGAAATATGGTAGAAGTCATATTTTGATAAAGCCTGCTGTTTGAATCCTAAGTCTGCTAAGTCTGATTAAAACACAGGGTACTTACCTGGAGGCTGAGGCAGGAAATTGGTACCCATTGACTCAGTAGCTTCAGGAATAGAATTGTAGATAACCTTTAGGGACTAACCGCTGAGCTCTGCTTTTGTTTTGTATATGGGCTATCCTCAGCTTTTGTTTTGTGTATGGGCTATCACAAGATAGAGCCACATTCCAATGTCCGGGCAGGATGTGACTGGGAACCAACCCTGTGGGCTGACCCCAGTCTTTAGAATTTAGCCTTTAAAATTCAAACGAAGGAAAATTCCTGTGGTTTGAGCCTTTAAAAACACTTGCCTACCCCTAGAACAGTGCAGTCCTATAGAGTCTACCTGCGTGTAGTGCTCTTGTGGCTGTCCTGGCCAGTTTTTTTGTTTTGGTTTTTTTCTTTATTTTTTTATTTCAATAAATCTTTGTCTGCTTTTTAAATTCATCATCAGCTTCTGGTGGTCTTATTTTGAACCCAGGTTTTGACCCCACAACACCCCCTCTCCGGAACTTTACCCCCTCTCCTGTCTTGGGTATACAGCGTGTGCGTGTGTGCTTGGATGTATAGGTCTGTCTCTCCTCCCCACCTCGCCCCCCTCCCAACACACACACACACACACACAGTTTCCTAGAGTAGTGTTATCTACTTCCTCTTCCTATTAGATAGAAAGCACTGATTGTCACAATTTCCTTCAGAGCTTCTTTGATGCTGTCCTTTCTTTCCCTGGGAATAAGCCTTAATGGTGAAGGGTGGAGGAGGAACGGGAATTAGGGAAAATAAAAGTATTATATCAGTGTTTTAATCGCATTCCCAACTTACCTCTACTTAATGGGATATAAAACAATCAACTTTTTCTTAATCCTTGCCGTGATGCTGTGATTTATAACAGGATATATATATAGTCTTCCATTCCTGGTACAGAGTTCCTTAAGCCCTGGGCATTTCCTAAGTGAGGAGAGTAATAAAGGGGTCTTTGTTAGGTTAACGAGGTGATTTTTGGAAAGCAGGTGGGCTCACTTCCCTGGATGGATGAAAGGAGTTCTGACCTCACTTCGCTGAGATGTGTCTCATAAAATGTCAAGGCCCCTTCTAAAAGATCCTGTGATTCCATGAAAACGAGGAAAGAAGAATTGAGTTGCACTCATGACATTAAGCAGGTGATTAAAACTCATTACCCTTACTTTGGAGTAACTTAAAGATTTTTTTTCTCTAAAGTTGATCTCTTATTGACCAAATATTTACTTTCTTCAAGTTATCAATGATGGAATCATTACTTTTCCCTTTCTTCCCCTCCATCTTCTGTGTAATTCCATTTTCATCAGTATCTTGACTGCAAAACTGGTTCCTGCCAATGAATTTGGGCACCATATATGCTATTTGTAATTTTAAATGTGATTAATCTGAGCAGAATTTGGCTTTTTACATACTGTGTCAATATGCAAAGCTCTAGTGATGTCCAAGAATCTTTCCCCTGAAGTGTTTTTGGATGTGTGTGATTAGGTAGCCTACATCTTTAACGGGGAATTAAAAATACTTGTTAGAATCTTTGCAGAAGCATCAATTTAATAGTAAAATGCTGCCTCCTTCTGGATAAATTGTACCAGGCACGATAAACTCTTAAAGCTGCTAAAGAGGAATGTTATTTCACAAATAAATTTTTTTAAAGAATTAGAATTTTACATTTTAAAAATAAAGTTAGAGAACTAGAGTAAACCTTGAAAGATTACCTAGATTTTTCGTTTGGGACTGAAAACACCTAAAGTATCTCTTATTTAGTTGATTTGGTTATCTGGCTTTCTTTTGAAGATCTCTGAAAAGTAAGATCTCTGAGAAAGTAAAAAAATAGATGATAAAATTGCAATTAGTATAATTTTCCCTTTTATATCAGGCTACCTTATCTAACATTCAATTGGCATTGGCATTTATGCATGCACACTCCATGCCTAGAAAAATGTGTGTGTGTGTGTGTGTGTGTGTGTGTGTGTGTGTGTGTGTGTGACTGTGTGTTAATGAATACAATGAGATGCTTTGGTGTTCTAGCCTAAATTCTGTGCCCGGTACTCATGTGAATTTTGGCAAGCCACTTAACCTCTCTGAGCCCGATTCCTTATCTGCACATGGAGGATAGTAAGCCCGTTGTCATCCACCTCAAAAACACTGCGTGAGGCCCACGGAAAGCAACAAAGCACCATGTGAGGTATTATGCTCACTTATCTTCACAGATTTAAAAGGTCACTCGCCCAAAGTGAAAGAATAGAACCAGATACGTGACGAACAAGAAGAAAAATACTTCCTGATGTCCTATTTATTGCATAGCCACAGCTAGTTTGGTTACACTCAAATCAACACACTACCTGCCATCTGGAGAAGAGAGGGAGGGGGTTACAAATAACCCCGTGAAGGTGTGAGGAGGAAATCAGGGTGCGCTCATTTCCCTCCCTTCCTCCTCCTGAACTTTCCTTTCTCTCCTGTCCTGGGTGCAGAGTGTGTGAGTATGTGCTTCCGTGTGTACGTTTGTTTCTCCTTCCCAAAGCTCCCCACTGTTTCCTCCACACACACACACACAGCTTCCTAGAAACGTGGTGTTACCTACTTTCTCTTCCTATTGGATGGAAAATACTGGTTGTCCTAATTCCCTTCAGAACTTCTTTGAGACTGTCTTTTCTTTCCCCGGGAAATAAGCCTGAATGGAAGACCAAATCTACGTTTCCTGCTATACATCACAACTGCGCAGCCAGGGTAAGAAAAAGTTAGATTATTTCATATCTATGCCCCAGTAAGTAGAGATAAATTGGGCACATAAGTGTATAATGAGAATATGATTAAAACACTGATATAAAAATTTTATTTTTCCTAATTTTTGTCCTTCCTCCACCCTTCACCATTAAAAATTACACAGTTTCCCCCTGAATACTCAAAGTACAGCTCAGCTCCATCCTTGCACAAACACCGCCAAACCCTACCTGGAGCTCCAGGCCAGAATGATCCAAAGGGACCTTCATGGCCCTCCCAGGATCCTCCATCAGACGGTGCTGACCAAAACCCAGACCAGCCAAGAGACCAAAGGGCACTCCAAATAGTCTGCTCCGGACTCAGCCTCTCAGTTAGTGGGCATGCAGTGTAACCACTCTGTGCCTTGATTTTGCCTAGGACAGTGGTCAGCAAACTCATTAGTCAACAGAGCCAACGGTACAATGATTGAAATTTCTTTTGAGAGCCAAATTTTTTAAACTTAAACGTCTTCTAATGCCACTTCTTCAAAATAGACTCTCCCAGGCCTTGGTATTTTGTGAAAGAGCCACACTGAAGGGGCCAAAGAGCCGCATGTGGCTCACAAGCCGCCGTTTGCAGACCACAGGCCTAGGAAATAGGTATAGAAATAGTGCTACTTCCTCAGGCTGATGGGAAGATTAGAAGCGTGATGATAGCCCTAACCGGTTTGGCTCAGTGGATAGAGCGTCGACCTGCGGACTGAAGGGTCCCAGGTTCAATTCAGGTCGGGGGCATGTACCTTGGTTGCAGGCACATCCCCAATAGGAAGTGTGCAGGAGGCAGCTGATGGATGTTTCTAACTCTCTATCCCTCTCCCTTCCTCTCTGTAAAAAAAATCAATAAAATATATATTTTTAAAAAATAAAAGCATGATTACAAGTGAGCACGCAGAACAGTGTCTGTCATGTAGGCACTCAATACATGTCAGCTGCTGCTCCTGCCACCAATAATATTGCTATCACAGTCACTTGTGTGTTTGTGACATTCATTCATGGACAAAGGATATGTCTCCCTCACAGCTCTCCAAGTTTCTGAGACTGAAGGGCGATCCTTTCAGTCTTCCGGCTGTTAATATTTAGAATGCTAGTTACCTGGCATTACATTCCTACTTCTTTTTCTTTTTCAACTACAAAGCGATAAATTACAGCTACTGGTGTTATTTAATGACTTAGTAACCAAACCCAGAAACAATTGTTTGTTTTGAAGCCATATAAACAGATGGGCCTAGAATAAGAACTGGAACATTTTAAGCTGTTCAACATTTTTTATGATAAGGAAATATGACAATCCCATCTCACCGCAAGAGCAAAAGCAGCTATAATATCCTGACTCAAAACTGTTTGGTAAGTCAACCTAAGAAAAATACTAGGAGGCACCAAAGCTGTTTGTTGTTGTTGTTTTTTAATATATTTCTATTGATTTCAGAGAGTAAGGAAGAGGGAGAGAGAGACACACACACAGAGAGAGAAGCATCGATGATGAGAGGTAATCATGGATCGGTTGCCTCCTGCATGTCCCCTATTGGGGACTGACCCCGCAGCCTAGGCATGTGCCCTTAGACTAGAATGGAATCTGGGACCCTTAAACCTAGGACCCTTCAGTCAATAGGCCAATGCTCTATCCACTGAGCAAACCAACTGAGCAAAGCTGTTTTGGTTGAGGACTAAAAATGGCTCTTGGCCACTAGATGGCATTTCAATTATTGTAGCAGATTTCAGCTCACAGTTGATCTAGTTAAAAGCTTAATTGCTTTGCACTTGGTTCAAGCACTGGCAATTTGTGTATTTGACGCTACGGGAACTCTCACGAGTTGGCAGAATTGAAGCTTAGGGATATCTATAGCGGGTTCTGCCATTACAGATATAAAATCCTTTTGGAGTTATGAAAAGAGAGAAGTAACTTTAAATTTCTGCCTGAACTTTTCATATCTCTTTTTATTTTCATGTGTGTGTGTGTGTGTGTTTTAAATAAATTATTGAGGGTAAGACTGTGCTACTGGACAATGTATGTCTTTTCAATTCACCTGTGTAGCATGAAGAAATTTTTTAAAAAAGAGCAGCGTAATTCTCTGCCCAGGGTACCTCCGAGCCTGGCCTCTACCATTTCACCAGGAGCAGCAGCCTAATCATCTCTGTCATTTCCTTCTCAATCAATTCTTTGGAAAAGCCAGCCATGGACTAGTGAAACATCCCACGGGAGAAAAAATAGAATTGGATTCTCATTGAATAAAAACACTGTTTTAAATAAAGGGCAACAGTTAAGTCAGTTATTTTTTTTCATCTCCCATAAGGATATTAGGGAAAAAAATTTAAGAGTAAGACTTTAACATAGCTGTAAAGATTAAATAAAATCGCTACTGAAATAAGTGTGCGTGTTCTCTCTATATAATAGAAGAGGCACTTTTATCTAGGGCAGTGGTCGGCAAACTCATTAGTCAACCGAGCCAAATATCAACAGTAGAACAATCAAAATTTCTTTTGAGAATCAAATTTTCAAAACTTAAACTTCTTCTGACGCCACTTCTTCAAAATAGGCTCGCCCAGGCCGAGGTATTTTACGGAAGAGCCACGCTCAAGGGGCCAAAGAGCCGCATGTGGCTCTCGAGCCGCAGTTTGCCAACCATGGACTTAGGGGGATTAGAAGAGAGATTCTGAGGACTGAGTAACTGATGCTTTCTCGCTCTTTTCCGACATTTCAGAAGATGTCCCTTCAGTTTTAAAGGCTGTGGTGCTAAATTCACGTTGTCCACTAGATGGCACTAGAACACATTAACTTCTTTTAAGCGGTGGAGCATTTATTCCTGCAATGAAATAAAGTATGGGCAGATTTAATTGTGTGTGTGAATAAAGCATGGGCAGATTCAATTATATATGTGACCAGAAAACCATGCTGTGATGATCTAAAAAGTTTAATGATAAAGAATTGTATCTACACAGAAACTCCATTTCTTTACCCTGACTCTTTCTCCTTCCTGTCTGTCCACTCCCTTCCTTAATCATTAAGTCCCCAGCACATCAGATTCTGATCTACATCAGACTGTCTTAGGAACAAAGCCTCAGGCCCTCGCCGGTTTGGCTCAGTGGATAGAGCATCCGCTGTAGACTGAAGGGAAGAATCCCGGGTTCGATTCTGACAAGGGCATGTACCTGGGTTGCAGGCTCGATCCCCACCTCTGGTCCTGGTGAGTGTGGAGGCAGCCAATCCAATCAATGGGTCTCACTTACATCAAGGTTTTCTCTCTGTGTGTCTCTCCCCCTCTCTCCCACTCTCTTTTCTAAAAAGAAAATCAATGGGAAAATACCCTTAAGTGAGGATTAGAAATAAATAAAAAATTAAATTAAATAAATGTTTAGAAAACAAAGCCTCAGATGTTTTACCTCAGACACAGAGATTCCCTCAAACTGAAGATAACATCTTGACTTCAGTTGTGTTCCAGCCCCAGGTGCATGGAGGTGGAAAGAGGAATGAGTAACTGGAGCCATGATTAATCGTGTTTCCTGTGTATACTGTCCCCGTGCAGGCCATCAGGGAGCCAGGTGTCAGAGCACTAGCTCACCTGTGTCTCCAAACTTGGCACTATTTCTGAACTCATAAACCCCTGATTTCTTTGCTGCAGACTCCTGCTAGAATTTTATTGGGTTTTGATGCATACAGGCAACCGAACCCCTTTAGTATGATAGCAAAATTATTAGTTGCGGGAACCTGCCGCCAATGAACAGTACCTGATTGAGGGGGTGAGGCTAAGAAAAAAGACAGACAAGAACAGAAGGGCGTCGGGAGGGCTCAGACCCGAAGTCTGCAGCCACGAACTTTATTTTTTCCAACCTTTAAATATAATTCTGAAGGAGGAAATATTTATTTCAAGCAATCATGCAGGTGGCGTTTATTTCAGGCAATTATGCAGGTGACCGTTTCTCCTAACCTGATGACTTCCTGGACAGATAAGTTCCTTCAGCACCTGACCTATTACAAATACCTATCTTCCTCTATTCTCGCAGCTCCTAAAGCAAAGACACCTGCAGATAGCAGCATTCCTAGGGGTAATAATTTTCCACTTAGTTGGAAAGGGGGGCACATGAGAGCTGTGTCCTACACCCATGCCTGCCTTCAGGCATACAGGACCCCTGCATTCAGGCATATAGGACCCCTGCATTCAGGGCAGCTCCCCACAATTAGTTATCAAAAAAAAAAGATGGGGAATTGAACTCTTCCACATGCCCCTCAAAAGACAGGAAATGGGCAGTGCCCTCAGCAGTCCTGTATCTGTCTCTTGCTTCAACAGCGTTCGGACAGAACAGACCCAGGGACACCCCCTTCTTCCAGCCTCCGGCCACTCTCCTGCTTCTCAGCCGGTCACCAGCTTCAGAACCACCTCCAAGACCAGCCATCATCATTGTTTTTTTGTGGTTTTTTTTACTACCTCAACTCATAGCCAAACAACCATGAGCTCCCAAAATCATCAGAATTATTCCACCGAGGTGGAGATTGCGGCCAACGGCCTGGCCAGCCTGCCACTGCAGGCCTCCTGCACCTACCTCTCTCTGGGCCTTTATTTCCACGGGGCGATGTGGCTCTTGAGGATGTGGGCCATTTCTCCCACAAGCTGGAGAAGAAGAAGCACATGGGTGCTGAGCATCTCTTAAAGTTGCAAAACCGGCATGACTGGCTGCATTCTCTCCGGGACGTGCTAAAGCCTCCTAGATGAGTGGGCAAAACTCAGGATGCCATTGAAGCGCCCTGTCCTTGGAGGGCCTGACCCAGGCCCTGCTGGAGCTGTGGGCCCAGGATTCTACCTGTGTAGACCCTCGGCTCCGTGACTTCCTACAGAACCACTTCCAGGGTGAGAAGGTGAAACTCATCAAGAAGATGGGCTTCGTGTGTCCCAGGGGGCCGTGTGTCCCGGGAGAGCCGTGTGCCCCAGGGAAGCAGTGGGACCTGGGGGGAGGGGTGATGTGAACCAGAGGAGGAGCGGACTCTATTCGTGTGGTCCTGAGATGGTCACCATAAAACAAGCAGATTGTCAAATGACAGCGGGGAGGAGAAGGAGACCTGGGGGGAGATAAGAGAACAACCGAAGGACTGGTATGCATGCATATAAATAAGTACAACCAACAAACACAGAACTCTGGGGAGGGAGGGCATGAATGGGAGGTGAGGAGGGGGGGGGCAATGGTAAGCTATGTACACATATAATACCTTAATAAATAAATTTAAAAAAAAAAAAAAAAAGATGGGCTACACTTGAGTCACCTCTGCAGACTGGCGGCGCCCCCCTCACCCCACCCCTTCAGCTGGGCTGGGCGAGTATCTCTTGGAAAGGCTCAAGCATGACTAGGAGTCTTTGGAGCCCAGAGGCCTTTGAGGGGTCCCTCTGCATTCCCCTGGTGTCTAACTTTCACCTGAGCCTCTTCATAAAAACTACTACCGTGTTTCCCTGAAAATAAGACATCCTCCGAAAATAAGACCTACTTCATGGGAGCATAATACGCCCCCTGAAAATAAGACGTAGCGCATCTTTGGGAGCAAAAATTAATATAAGACACTGTCTTATTTTTGGGGAAACAGGGTAGCTATTCTTTTAACCACCCTGAAGCCCTTTCCCATGCATTGGACCAAGACCAAAGCTTTTTGCAGCCCGCCCCCCCCCAAAAAAAGACACAAAAGAAAAGTTATAAATCCAAAAGGAAATAAAAAGTGGGGGAGAACAAAAAGATCACATGTGTAGGAAGCTGGCAACCAATGGCTGAGTGTGACTAACCTAGGGAAAAGCTAAGAGGGACACAAGTGAGACAGAAGCCTATCCCACATCAGAATTCAGGGGGAGAAGGGAGTGGGGTGGTGACTCAGAGATCAAAATAAGCCCCCACCCCAGGCCCTAACCCCCACAACTCTCTGCCTCTGGGCCTGGAAAGGCAGGGGCAGGGGTGGACTGAAAATAGAGTAAAAATGGGAGAAACCTACTGGTCAATGTTAAGGAATACTAAAACCTGTGGAGGATTTTTATGAGCATACTTGAGCCAAACTGATGACATATGCCAGCAAGCACCATCTCAAATGCTCCAGAGAATACATTTTTGCAGCTTCTTTCTTTAATGCAGTTGAAATTAAGGAGGAAATTTAGGGAAATTTACGTGACAGTGGGGAAAGCAGAGTGGGGACTGGATTATAAAATATTTAACAAGATTTTGTGCTCTTTTGTTTTTTTCCTAGACGTGTCAACCTGGATGCACAGAAATAACAGAGATTGCTTAAGGAAAACATAAACCTTTTACTGGTTGGGGCATGACCCCTCTCTGTACATAACCTGCCCAGTTGGGAATTTCTGATCAGATCACCCTGTGAGGTTACTCTCCATAGAACCCCTGCCCCCCTTTTTTCCTACTCATACTACAAGACAGTCTGCAAGGCCTCCCAGCCTTTTTGCCCACGCATTTCCGGGAAAGCTGTCAGACCTGGTTGACCTGCTCCTTCCAAAGCTAGAAAGGATCCTCTGAGTGGATCCTCTGAGTGCTAACAGTGGGCAAGCCCACAAGAAGCCTGCTCACTCCCAGCTTCTTAATCCTCCAGTAAAACTCGCCACTCATTAGAATTCACGCTTTCCACCGAAATCAGATTTCTCAATACTCACTCTTAAACACAGACAGCCAAAGGCAAGCCGATATTTTAGGAAAGACTCCAACATAAGAGATCCAGTCCAAACAAAAAGGAAAAAAGGTAATCTTAGAAGACAAAGAGACAATGCAGACAGACAACAGAAGAAATTTCAAAGAAACTCACTAGTATCCTCTGAACTAGTATTTTCTTCTTCTGAAAAAGAAGAAAAACTAGTGGACACATACCACTACAATAATGTGTTATTAAAACTTTTCTTTTTTTTCCTAAGAAGTAATCAGAAAAAGAAAGGGCTTTTGGAAACTAAAAACTAGTCCTATTTAATAAAAGAGTAATATGCAAATCAACCATCACTCTGCTACACTCACAAGCCGATCAGGAGTGAGTATGCAAATTAACCCAACCAAGATGGCTGGGGCCATGGAGAGCAAGAGGGAAGCTTGGGTTTCCCCAGGAATGGAGGAAGCCAAGCTTTCCACACACCATAGCCAGCCCAGGCCTCCATTCAAGGCTACAAAGTTTCAATTATAGAAGATAAATAAATCCCAGATACCAGGGCCTCCACTTGGGTTGCCAGGGGGCGTGGAAGGCCTGAAAACCACCACAGGCCCCTCGCCCAGGCTGCTCCTTACCCCAAGGGAACCCCCATCCTGGTCCAGGACACCCTTCAGGGCAAACCAGCTGGCCCCCACCCATGCACCAGGCTTCTATCCTATCTAATAAAAGAGTAATATGCAAATTGACCATCACACCAACACATAAGATGGCTGCCACCATGTGGACACAAGATGACCGCCACAAGATGACAAGCAGGGGAGGGTAGTTGGGAAGGACCAGGACTGCAAGGGAGGGCAGTTGGGGGCACTCAAGCCTGCAGGTGAGAACAGTTAGGGGTGATCAGGCTGGCAGATGAGGTAAGTTGGTGTGACCGGGCCTGCAGGAAAGGGCAGTTGGGGGGACCAGGCCTGCAGGGGAGGGCAGTTAGGGGTGACCAAGCCTACAGGGGAGGGTAGTTAGGGGCAAACAGTCTGGCAGGGAAGCAGTTAGCCATCAATCAAGCTGGCAAGGGAGTGGTTAGGGGGTGATTAAGCTGGCAGGCAGAAGTGATTAGGGGCAATCAGGAAGGCAGGAAGGTAGTCAGGCAAGCAGTTGGGAGCCAGTAGTCCTGGATTACGAGAGGGATGTCCGACTGCTCGTTTAGGCCCGATCCTACTGGGATTGGGCCTAAACAGGCAGTCAGACATCCCTTGAGGGGTCCCAGATTGGAGAGGGTGCAGGTTGGGCTGAGGGACACTCCCCCCCCCCAATGCACGAATTTTGTGTACCGGGCCTCTAGTAAGTAGAATAAAAACTATCTCAGTAGAAAGGTTAGAAGATCATTTTTAAGACTTCTCATAAAATAAAAAAGAAGAAAATAAGAAAAAAATTATAGGAATATTAGGAGATAAATCCAGTAATAAATCTATTACTGTACTCCCCAACAGTACAATAATAGACATCTTAGAAAGAGAGATGAGAATAACACAAAGGGAGAAAATACTATCTAATAAAAGAGAAACATGAAAATTGACCATACCTCCACTAAGCCCACCAGCCACGCCCACCAGCCAATCGGGAATGTGTATGCAAATTAACCCAACCAAGATGGCAGTTAGTTTGCATATCCAGGCACAGAGTGAAGACTGAAGGTAGTGTAGAAGGAAGTCAAGTGCTGCATAAGGGATCAAAGCTGTGGAGAAGCCACCAAACGGGGTGGGGAAGAAGGGAGGGAAGCAGGCAGGGCGGCGGAGACCACCGCAGGAAGCCCTATTGCAGGAATCTTCCTGCAAGGGGCCTCTAGTTATTGAATAAATAATAAAAGAACATTCGCCCAAACTGAAAGAAATGAGCTTACAAGGCATATTATTGTACAATTTCAGAATATGAGGGATAAAAGAAATAATCCTAAAAGCCTTGTGGAGGCGGGGGAACACAGTTATACACATAGAACATATGGGAGATCGACATAAGCCACATTGCAAACTAGAAGTCAATAAAACAATGCCTTCAAAATATTAAGGGTAAATTGTTTTTACACCTGGAATTCTAAATCCGGCTTACCTCTCAGTAGAGTTAGAGAGTAGAATAAAGGTCTTTTCAAACATGCAAATTATCAGAAAACGTGCCTTTAATGAACCCTCTTCCACAAGGAGCTAGTGGAGGACGTTTTCTACCAAAACAAGGGATTAAATCAAGACAGAGGGAAGCCTGGGATCCCGGCCACATGGAATCCAGCCTAGGAGAGAGGGAGAGGGAAATCTCAGATGGTGGTGAAGGGAAGTGCAGGGGGAAGCTGTGCAGCTACCCCGGGAGACACAACTTGTTTGGATAGAGACCTTTGAGAGGGCACCTCCCAGAGAAAAATAAAAGTGGAACTGACAGATTTGTTACCAGAGAGCTGCCCAAGTCAGAAGGGGCTCTCCACCTTCTTGGCTCTTATCATCTTATGAGAAAGAATTCAGACAAGTGACAGACCACGGTGTTGAAGCAAAGCAAGGGAGTTCATCAGGGAAGTGAAGCGAGCAGGTTTATTAAGAACACACTTGGCATAAAGCACAAGAGCGCAACTCAGCTAGTCTGAGTGTTCCACCAGTGGGAGTGCAAAAGTTTTATTATCGTTTCCTCCGATAGGTTTCAAAGTCCCCCGTTTACATTGTTTCGGCTTTCCTCGGAATGTATGAGAGGGTCTGGCTATTTTATCTTGGCAAATCCCAAGACTGATGATGACTTCTTCCTTCAGTGAGTGAGATAAACTCCCCCTTTTTTCCCTCCTTCCCCCACTCCTGCCCTAGCAGCTGTTTGTCCTGTCTAGCATTACGCCCTTAAGTGATACCACTTTGGGGGCTCTGTTATTTGTCCTCCAGACTTTATCTGTCCTTGGATGTAGCCGGCATTAATTGGGTCTTTGTTCTCTATCTTCCCAGACCAGAGTGATTTAAGCAATGCCTTCTCTAGCTGTGGAGGAGAGGAATAAACCACTTGCTCTCAGATGTCCTTGGTTGGGGAAGATTAGGGCTTGTGCTTCACAAGCCAGCTGCACACTGCCCAAATTGTTCGGCCTTGTTTAATTTCCTTGTCTCAGTTTCCCCGTTCCACGTGCCCAGTCATTTTCCTAGCTTCTCACTATCCTGCGACAGATTTTCTCATTTATTTGATCTTCTGAGAGGATATTTTACTCTTCTCTTGGAAATTATAGACGTGAGACGGTGTAGTGATCGATGCATGAAAAACGAGCCAAACTTTAAAAACAAGATAATGTGTGATCCTGACTAGATCTTGGATTTTTTTTTTTAATTAAGCCATAAAAACAGTACTGGGACAATTGGGGAAATTTAAATAGGGGCTATATACTAGGAAATATTATTCCAAGACAAAGCATGGCACTTTTCCAGTCATTCAACAAATATTGGCTAAGGGCCCACTATGTGTCCAGCGCAGTCCTAAAGCGGTGTGATTACCAGCAGTAACTGAAGAGACCAGCCTCCCTGCCTTTGAGGGGTACCATTTAACGGTGAGTCTGGAATGAGGGTTAGAATAAAGGGGGCAGATAATAATGGTGGAGAGACCCTTTGGGGTAGAGCGAACTCCTGCAGAAATGTCCTGGTGGAAGTATTCCCAGGTCTGTTGGGAGCACAGCTGGGAAGGAGACAGTAACAGAAGTTTCCAGAGTTCCTGAGAAGTCAGTTCAGGGAAGATTTTAGGACATGGTATGGATTTTTGGCTTTTATTCTGAATTTATCGAGCAAAGGAATGAAATGAGCTGATTTTGGTCTTAAAAGAATCCCTGTGGCTTCTGTGTTGAAAATCGACTCAAGGGAAACATGGGTACAAAATAGGGAAGTCAATTAGAAGGCCACTGTGTCGCAGCTGCTGGTAGGTCAAGAAAGATGAGGTGAGAGAATTAACCAGTCTATGGAGGTCAGCGTGACCTTGACAAGAACAGATTCCATGGCCTGGCAAAAGTGAGATCGGGTTTGAGTGGGTCCATGAAAGAAGAGAAAGTGAATTCGGAGGAGTGTTGGGTTGTTTGCTGTGAAGGAGAGCAGGAAGATGGAGCAGCAGCTAGAGAACATGTGAGAGAAATTTGTTTGTTTAATTCTATTTATTGATTTGAGAGAGAGCAAGAAACATCCATTTGTTGTTCCACTTATTTATATGTTCATTGATTCTTGTATGTGCCCTGACTGGGGATCAAACCCACACGTCAGTGTGTCAGGATACACTCTAACCAACTGAGCTACCCAGTCAGGGTTGTGTGTGTGTGTGTGTGTGTGTGTGTGTTATTTGTTTTTTGTTTGTCTGTTTATAATATATTTTATTGATTTTTTTTTTTTTTTTTTTTTTTTACAGAGAGGAAAGGAGAGGGATAGAGAGCTAGAAACATCGACTAACTGCCTCCTGCACGCCCCCTACAGGGGATGTGCCTGCAACCAATGTAGATGCCCTTGACCAGAATTGAACCTGGGACCTTCCAGTTCTCAGACCTACGCTCTATCCACTGAGCCAAACCGGTTTAGGCTGTTTGACAAAGAACACCGTGTGTATTGATGAAAAATAATTCTATATAATAAAAGGGTACTATGCAAGTAGACTGAATGGCAGAACAACCGAACAACCAATCAAAATATAATATGTTAATGATATGCTAAGGCTGCTCAACCGCTCGCTATGACATGTATTGACCACCAGGGGGCAGATGCTCCAACCGGTAGGTTAACTTGCTGCTGGGGTCCGGCTGATCAGGACTGAGCAAGATGGTCTGGACATGCCCTAGAGCCCTCCTGTGGTCTCTCCCTGGTCCAATTGTGCACTGGTGGGATCCCTTAGCCTGGCCTGCACCCTCTTTCAACTAAGGACCCCTCGGGGGATGTTGGAGAGCCAGTTTCAGCCTGATCCCACAGGCCACTCCCCTTGGGAGGGCACCAGATGCAGGGTTCATGGCTGGTGAGAGCTGCTGTGGCAGCAAGACTCTCTCCCAATCAGGACTGATTGGGCAAGATCCCACAGCAGGCACAGTGGGGCCGGGAAGAGCAGAGCGGCAGGTAGGAGCTGCAGATAGTGTTGGATTGCGGGTTTTGGCCTGATCCCTGCAGGCCACCCAGAGGGACCCCACCCATGCACAAATCCGTGCACCAGGCCTCTAGGTCATCTCTAATAATAAAAGTGTAATATGCTAATTAGACCGGACAACCTTCCAGACCAAGCTGGGGCTGCGAGGGAAGCCTGGATCCCAGGTGCTAGAGAGAAGCTGGTGCCAGCTGCTGGGGTAAAGAAGGTCTAGTCTTGCATGAGTTTTGTGCATTGGGCCTCTCTATTTTATTTTATTTTTTTAATATATTTTATTGATGTTTTACAGAGAGGAAGGGAGAGGGATAGAGAGCTAGAAACGTCGATGAGAGAGAAACATCGATGAGAGAGAAACATCGACCAGCCGCCTCTTGCACACCCCCTACCGGGGATGTGCCCGCAACTAATGTACATGCCCTTGACCGGAATCGAACCCGGGACCCTTCAGTCTGCAGACCGACGCTCTACCACTGAGCCAAACCGGTTTCTGCTGGGCCTCTCTATTTAATTGATAATTGTATTAACAATTGTGTTAAAGAACAAAATTCAAGCAAGTAAATTTGAAGATCTAATTAACCTTGTTAAGCAATTCAGGAACCAGCAGCATCTCACTCAGCAAAGACCTCTTGAGGGTTGAGCGATTGTACAAAATGGAAGGCTTTCATAGGCAGAGAGATGGTGAAACAAGACAGTGAAAAGGGTGATTATTTCAGGCAATGCTATCTTTCCTTAGGGGAAACAAGGGGGTTTATGACGCAGATTACTTCACTAGTGCTGAGCAGGAAATTCTAGACTGATTGGTTTAAAATTCCACTTCTGGGAGACGATGAAACTTTGGTGGCGATTAGCAAAAGTGACTCCATTTTGGGTCTGGTGTTTCTTTTTAACTATTGGTAATTGATCTTGGGCACAGGAAAATGGCCTCTCTTATCCGGGAATGTGGACAGTCCATGCCCGGGAATGGGAGGAGAGGCTCAGTATTTGGCCCAGATGTGGGTGGAATGGGGTCCTGGTGGAGAAAGCATTATAAACCCGGCCGGACCCCACCCATGTGGAATTCATGCACCGGGTGAATTCTAGTAAAATATAAAAGTTAAAAATTCACTACCCTGGAAGGTAGAATTTCTTTGGAGAAAAAAAAATAATAATATAGAGTAATTACTTCTGTAAATTGTAGACTTCAGGGTAGACTAATAACATTATACAAATGGGAATAATTTATCCTAACATTTAAGTATCTGGACTGAAAATCATAGAGTGTATCATTTTTTCTGTTTTTACTATCCAACTATAAAATGTCATTAAAATAAACATTTTTTCTTCCCCTCTCCCAGCTTTTTATTGAGATATAATTGACATATTACATGATGTAACTTTAAAGTGCCCAATGTGATTATTTGGCATGTATATATCATGAAATGTTTACCACAATAAAGGTACTTAACACATTCCTCACATTATTACCATTTTATTGTTGTTGTTATGTTGAGAACATTTAAGATCTCTCTTATTGGGAAAACTGGATAACCACATGCAAAAAAATTAAATCTTTCACCACTCACAAAAAATGACCTGGAAATGGATTAAAGATTTAAACACAACACCTGAAACAGAGATTCCTAGAAACACACACACACACACACACACACACACACACACATATATATATATATATATATATATATATATATATGACAAAAGCTCCTTGATATTGGTCTTGGCAGCAACTTTCTGGATATGACCAAAGCACAGGCAACAAAAGCAAAAATCAATAAATGGAACTTTACATCAAACTTGAAAAGCTTCTGCACAGCAAAGAAACAACAAAATTAAAAGGCAATTTATGGAATAGGGGAAATATTTGCAAATCACATATCTGATAAGGGCTTACCTTTCAGAATTTATAAAGAATTCCTACAACTCGGGGGGGGGGGGGGGGGAAGAAAGTTTAAAAAAAGGAGCAGGGGGACTGAATAGGTATTTTCCCAGACAGGACAAACAAATGGCCAACAGACACATGAAAAGGTGCTTCACGTCACGAATCAGCAGGGAAATGTAAATCAAACCCACAGGAAAGATCACCTCATACCTATTGAGAAATGGTAATAATGTGGCAGGTGGGAGGTGGTCGCTATTGCTATGGTGGTTATATTGCTGCCTTATAATCACCACCATGTACATTTAGATCCCCAGAACTTACTCCTCTTATAACTAAGTTTGCACCATTTGACCAACATCTGCCCCCTAGCCCTTGGTAATCACTATGCTACTGTCTGTTCCTATGAGTTTAGGTTTTTTTTTTTCAGATTCCACATATGTCAGATCATAGAGTAGTTGCCTTTTCCTGACTCAATTTCACTTAGCATAATGCCAAGGTTCCACTTAGCATAATGCCAAGGTTCCAAATATTTTTGAATTATGGCATTCCCCAACTGGAACCCAACCCTGACCTCCTTGGTCAATGCTCAACCACTGCGCAATGTCCCTTTAACAGAAGCCCCAGCTCGGGAGGACGCGAGCTGGGGCGAGGGCTGCCCTCCTTTTCGCCCTTATTAGGAAGCGGGCATAGTTCAAAGCCTTCTCCTGAACTGCTGGGAAATTACAAAAGGCCGGAAAGGGAGGTTTCTCCTCCCTATCCGGCCCGCCCCGCGAGCAGCAGAGCCGGACTCGGTGGGAGGGCCCTGTTGTGACGTCACACAAGAGGCCGGCGCCGCGGGGCAAAGGGCGTGGACTGAGCTACGTCACAGCGGGCTGGGCGCGCCCACGAGTTAGATCCGGCCGCCGGCGGAGGGAGCCGCCGCGCGCACGGGAAGAGCGCACCGCGCGTGCGCAGGCGGCCGGGCCGGCTGCTCTTCCGGCTCGCGAGCGGCTTTCCCGGCAGTCCCTGCGGCCCGCGAGGCTCGCGGCTTCCTGGAAATGACGGGGGGCCGCCCTCCGCCCTCTGGGCGGTTGCGAAATCCTTTCGCCCGAGGCCGAGCGCAGTGGCCCCCGGGAGGCTTAAGGGGGGCGGAGTGGACGGGGGCTGGGGGGCTGCGCCGGGCTCTCGCCGAGATGGTGGAAAGGGGAAAAGGACCCCCAACTGACCAGCCCCCCCGGAGCCCTCGTCCCCACGCGGGGCCCTCCCGGAATCCTGCCTCGGGGTCTCCCCCTGGGCCTGTGGTGACTGATGTGCCGCCAGGGTCCTCCTGTCAATGCTGCAAACATTGTCCTAATGCCCGTGTCAGGAAACCACACGAAGCAGGCCGGGTGTTCGTGGGGTGGCAGTGAGAAGGCACGGAGGCCTTGGCGTGTGGAAGCAGCGCTGGAGGCCAGCGAGTGTGTGGCCTGGAGCGTCTCCAGCTTCTGTTTTCCCCGCAGCCACTTTACTTCTCCCGGAATTTGCCCAGCCCCGGGGAGAAACCAGGCTGGGAGTTCAGTGTCCACAGAGCAAAAGAAACCACGTGATTCACCCCCAAAACAAGGCCTCAAAACAGCTCGCCTCCAGATCCAGCTTTTCAGTTGGAAGTTGTGGTCGTCCCGCTGGGACTCGATGAATGAATGTAAACTAGTGAGTGAATATGTGCAAGAAGATCCTTCCTTTCTATTCTGAAAACTAGGGGTACACAGGTATTTTTTTTTTTCATAACATTTTATTGACTTTTTACAGAGAGGAAGGGAGAGCGAGTTAGAAACATGGATCAGCTGCCTCCTGCATACCCACCCATTACCAGGGATGAGCCCGAAATCAAGGTACATGCCCTTGACCAGAATCACAATCGAACCTGGGACCTTTCAGTCCACAGGCCGATGCTCTCCACTGAGCCAAACCAGTTTCAGCTACTCTAGGTATCGTTAAATCTAAAGACAAAGCAGTAATTCAGTCGACCTCTCACGCCGATCCCTGCTTCTCACCGGAAGGAGTAACTGGGTTGTCTGACACATAGGCAAACACTGCACACCAGAGAGGAATGATGCATCAGCTGCAGATAGCTGCCCTCCGGAGGCAGGAGTTGGATACCTCTGAAGTGTTTCCGTGTTTGTGAATAGAAACATTGCACCGTGATAGGTCTAAGGTGGGGCAGATGAGCAATATCTGGGTGTGTGGTGTGTAGGTGTCATGGTCGCTGGGAGGACACACCTTTTCCTTGACTGGGCCCTTACAGGTTTGGCTCGGTGGATAGAGCTCAGCCTGCAGACTCAGGGTCCCAGGTTCAATTCCGGTCAGTGGCATATACCTTGGTTGCGGGCACATCCCCAGCAGAGGGTGTGCAGGAGGCAGCTGATAGATGTTTCTTACTCATTGATGTTTCTCCCTATCCCTCTTCTTCTCTGTAAAAAAAAAAAAAAAATCAATTAAAAATATATATATATATTAAAAGTAGACTGTGTCTCAGTTTACTGTCCCAATGTACATGATTTTAGTCCACCCAAATAACATTTCCGCTAAAGCACCTTCTGGTGGGGCTGGAGAAAGTGTGTGCTTTCAGTTACACAGTGAGATATGCATCATGGATTGTTTCCACTGATAACATGTTACCCCGTCCTAACAAACGCTGCACCTGTCCTGGGAACAGGTATTGCAGTAGAGCCTTGGTTGCTGTCATGGAAGGGATACTGATTGGGCATCAGAAAACTAGTTCTAGCCCTGGCTGGTCTGGCTCAGTGGATAGAGCTATAACCTGTGCCCGGAGTTCCATTCCAGTCAAGGGTACATGCCTGTGGTCGGCAAACTCATTAGTCAACAGAGCCAAATATCAACAGTACAACGATTGAAATATCTTTTGAGAGCCAAATTTTTTTTCAACTTAAACTTCTAATGCTGCTACTTCAAAATAGACTCTCCCAGGCTGCATGTGGCTCGAGAGCCACAGTTTGCCAACCACGGGCCTAGCCCCAATCAGAGAGAAACCAGAACAAAAATGAATCCACTAGAAAAGCTTGAGGAAGTTAATGTTCTTAATATCAGAGCTTCTTGTTCTTAATACTAGAGCTTCTTGTTGGGGTAATCACTACTTTACACCCTCCAGAGCTCCTAAGAGCCCCCCAGAATTGAGGGCCTGTTTTTCAGCCCTTCATATCTTAGCCCTGCCTGCTTCTGCATCCAGACACACACACACACACATGCACACACATGCACACACACATGCACAATATTCTATCACTCCATAATATTCCTTGTCTAAGTCTTTTAGTTAAGGTGAGTTTAAGAGTGAATGAATAAAAAGGAAGTTATTTGTTTATGAAACTGAAAACCCCAGGGATAGAATATAGGGTATGGCTACACGCCATAAATGACGTCACTGGGTTGGGCTTCTATCTCTGTTCTGCTTTTCTTCTCTGCTGGATTCAGTCTCAAACTGGCCCTCTTCTCCACGCAGTCTGTAACGTTGAGCTTACAGCCTCCTCTCAGCAATCCCAGCAGGAATAAACACTTCTCTCCCAGCCCTGGCCAAAATTCCAGCAGAAGTCCTGGACTTGTTTGCCGTTCTGAGCTAATCACTGAGAGGAAGTGAAGGGGCTGGGCGATGCTGATTAGCTCATGAGCCGGGGAAAGGTCAACCCCACCCAAACCACCTACACTAAGGACAGAGACATTATGGGTCCTCGAGGGAAAACAGAAGGGCGATTGAATACTGGGATAAAACAACAGATACCCCTATATTTCTCAACACCCCTAGCAACCTCATACCTCTCACCCTGGCTCCGGTTTCCCCTCTGCCACACTTATTCTGTCTGGCAAATGCCCATGCGGTCTTTAAAACCCAGATCACATACCACCTCCTTTTTTTGCCACATTGTTTACTTGTTTACAAAATTAACCCATCCGAAGAACCATTTCTGTACCTTGAACCTATTTCTATTATCAGAATGAATTGGGAAAATTAAAAAAAAATTAATTGCAATTATAGTTACACACACACACACACACACACACACACACACATTATTAAAAAAAAAATTCGAAGAGATGCCTGACCAGTGAGGTCAAAGTTTGATTCCCTGTCAAGTCACATGCCTGGGTTTCGGCTCAGCCCCAGTGTGAGGCATGCAGGAGGCAATTAATATTCAATGATTCTGTCTCATCATTGATATTTCCCTGTCCCTGTATTTTCCTCTCTGAAATCAATAAAAAAATTTTTTCTTAAATTCAAAGAGTAATACCACTCAAAGGGTGGCCCACAGACTGGCACCCAACTTTGTTTTGAGTCCTCAGTGAGGTAAGTACAGAGATTGAGAGTAAATATCTAGAAGTTGTTATGACAATCTGACATAGTCACTTTATGGCTGTTGGATCTAAAAATGAGTATTTCAGGCTGTATTTGCAATATATTTAAAATTTTTATTTTAGTGACAATTCATCTTTATTGGATTATATAGAAGTACTATTCCATACTGTGTTGGATATATATAGTGTGCTCCCTTTTATATGAAATTAACAATTTGTATATATTATATAGAGAAATGTATGCATCTGGAAGAAGAGACATCATGCTATTACCTCTGGGGAAGGTACTTAGATCATTTTGGTGAAAGATTGGGGGGTACAAATAGATAGGAATGGGGCCTTTACCTTTTACTTTGTGTAGCTCTCTATTGCAAAGCTTCTCAATTTCCTGGTCCATGTCAGTAGTTGACCAACTTCTGACATTAAATATTATAGGATGAATCCATCCAAGGACTGGCTTGGCTAGATCATATGCCATCAGCAAATATTGTGTATCTACTATTTGCCATCTCCTCTTTGGACTTTAGTGTCCTTGTGTGAAAAAGAAGAGAACAGATATTCACTTTAAGCTCGCTCCCAAAGCAAACCTGGGGTTTTGTTGGTTTTATAATTTAGCTTATTAAATTGGCACTGCCTTAACTCTTAGACACACATGCCTGATTTCTGGAAAAAACCGTCCCAGAGCCTGTGTCCGCATTCAGATACAAAACGACTCCATGGCATTGCTTTTGGGGAACTCCCATTCCCCCGAAACTCTCTCGTTACAGCAACTCCAGCCTCCTGCTCCGCAGCCCATGCCCGTACAGAACAGACGGGGGCTGTTCACCCAGCCCCGTGAGGACAGGGATTTGAGCAGAAGCAGACGTGGCTGCTCTGTTACAAGTACTGCAAAGAGAGCAGGATGCTGGGACCTGCGGTGCTGAGGGAGAGCGGGCTGTGCTGGTGAGGATGAGGGCGAACGGGCCTCTGGACCGAAAGGAAAAGGCAAGACCAGGCTGCCACGCAAGGCGTGAGGAGAAAAACACACAACTCAGTGCAAATATTTTTATTAAATATGTACCATATAGTGTTTACCAGGTTCTGTGGAGAATAAAAAATAAACCCCCAAACGGCACTGTTTTTAAAAAGTCAAGACACACACCAGTGAAGTGGTCAAACAGCAATGCATAATAGTACGGAATCATGCGTCAAAATGCATACTAGAGGTCATAAATACTTTGAGAACATCCAAAGACAGAAAATTAACGGAAGCTAGATTGGGTGGGGAGGGCTTCTGGCGAAAGGTAGAACTTCATCTGGATCTTTACAAAATGGTAGGGTTTGATTGACAGAAGAATGCTGCAGACCTGAGAAATAGAATGAGGGAAAAGTGTGAAATCCGGAAGCAAATGACATGTCCTTGAGGAGAGAGGTCTGGCTGGTGTTGGTTCAGGCAGAGACAGGAAGGGGAGGAGGGAGATAAGGTGAGGTGATAATGCAATGAGGAAAGGAATGACAAGGTAAGTTGAGATTGTAGAAAGCCTCAACTTCCAAAAGGTGTCTGAGTGCTATCTTTTATCTCCAGAGTTTTTAATCTGAGGAAGTGGGGTAAAGAAACTGATATTTTGATAGTTACCAATTGCCCAGGATAAAGGAGGGGGGTGAGAGAGAACAGGGCAGCAAGATCATTTAGAAAACTGTTGTATGCCCTGGCCGGTATGGCTCAGTGGACAGAGAATCAGCCTGCGGACAAAAGGGTCCTGGGTTGGATTCCAGTCAAGGGCACATGCCCAAGTTGAGGGTTCAATTCCCCTTGGGGGGGCATGCAGGAAGCAGCAGATCCATGATTCTCTCTCATCATTGAAGTTTGTATCTCTCTCTCCCTCTCCCTCTCTTTCTGAAATAAAAAATATATATATATTTTTTTTTAAAAGAAAGAAAACTGTTGTAGTGGTGCAGGCATGAAGTAACAGCGAATATGGCAGAACAGACCGAACAGGCAGATTCAAGAACAATCTCCTTAGAGGAAGGAACAACAGGATTAAGTAACCAAAACAGAATGAAGAAGAATTAGGAACCAAAGATGAGTTTAGGGGCAAGATGTCTGGATGACCAGAATGCAAAAGAATTTTAGACCCTCCGGGGCCCAGTGAAACCTCAAGGAGTGAGAACTGGTTGCTGAAAGTCTTACAGCCAGTTCTGGGCAGACCCAGCGGCATGATGCCCAGGCAGGTGCAGCCATGAGGTTTTCTGAGCAGTAATTGCCAAGAGTGAATTACACAGCTGTCATCTTCAGAATGACTATTTCTCACGATGAGAGCAACTAGACCAGAAAGTGAAAAAATTACCGCCCCCGGACTAAATGAAAATTAGTCATGCAACTATACGAATAGTTCACAAAAAAGTCAGATACTCTGATGTCTGCCGTGAACAGAAACTTGATTAGTAATTTCTCAGGTTTATATAAATTCTCCCAGTTGGCATTAACCAGGATGACTTACCCTTTTTCTGCTTTTTGCCCTGATTGGTCACCTTGACGTTTGTCTTTGTGTGGACCATTCTCTTTATTAAGGTGAAGATTTGCCCTTAGCCAAAATTACAGGGTTGTGTTATTAAATTCGGGTGATCTACTGATGAATAACTGATTGTTGAATAAACTAAGAAAATTATGCCAATTGTGAGTTTAGAATTAAAGAACCAGAAAGTTTAGGTAATAGAATACACGCTCCCCGGAGAGGCTAATGGAATGAGAACTGATTTAAGCATCAGGACGTCCTAGCGAGTTTGGCTCAGTGATTAGAACATGGACCCTTGGACTGAAGTCAAGGGCACCTACGTCTGTTGCAGGCTCCATTCCTGGCCCTGGTCTGGGTGTGTGCAGGAGGCAACCAACCAATGTGCCTCTCTCTGTCTCTCCCCTTCCCTTCCATTCTTTCCAAAAATCAATGGAAAAGTATCCTTGGGTGAGAATTAACAGCCACAAGCATTAAGAATATCATTGTTTGTCTCTTTACTCATTATCTGAAGCCTGCAGGTCTTGAAAGAGAAACACAACTTTAGTTATCATCACTGATTTCCTTTTAGGCCTGGGTGAAAGAGGGCCTACTGGTAGGACGTCTGTTGAGAAAGAATGCTAGTACACAAATCATATTACACACTTTCCATTTCATTTTTTTTTATTCAAGTGACAACAAATTCAATCATTTACCTTCCTAATGGAAGAGTTTCACTTGCCTGAATTCATTTCTAGTAATATTTTTAAGATATTTAAAGCATATGCTTAGTTCTCCCCAATTCTGGACCCTTTATAATTCTGAATAGGTCTTAGTATTTCAGTATTTCTCCCCACCCCTCCTTGTTTGTTGTTTAATCCTCACCTGAGAATATTTTTTCCATTGATTTTTAGAGAAAGTGGAAGGGAGGGAGGGAGTGATTGAGGAAGAAAGAGAGAGGGAGGGAGGGAGGGAGGGAGGGAGGGAGGGAGGGAGAGAGAGAGAGAGAGAGAGAGAGAGAGAGAGAGAGAGAAAAGCATCTATGGGAGAGACAATGGTTATTTCCTGCATGTGCCATGACCCTGTGGGGGCTCAAGCCTGCAACCCAGGTACATACCCTTGCTGTGAATCCACCCAAAACCCTTCAGTCCTCAGGCCGACACTCCAGCTAGGGCTCAATCGGCTTCTTTTAAAAACTCCCCAGAAGGTACCACTGTGCTGCCAGGGTTCAGAACTACTGGTCAGTCTTTACTAAGTAGAGTTGACTCAATGATTTTTCAAAAGTGAGTTTTTGAGTATATTTTGCCTTAGTGACATCATTGCCAAAACTGAAATGTATTCAAACTCCCTTTGCCCTACAAACCCAAGAGTCAGGGCTCTTTTCATAATTAAACGAATTAAACCTTAAAACCTAGCTACCCCTGTTTCCCGAAAGTAAGACAAGTGTCTTATATTAATTTTTGCTCTCAAAGATGTGCTAGGTCTTATTTTCAGGGGATGTATTATGTTTCCATGAAGTAGGCCTTATTTTCGGAGAATGTCTTATTTTAGGGGAAACACGGTATGTACCGAAAGGGAAGAGTGAGAATAAAAAGATGAAGTAAACCAAGATCAACTCTAGACGCAGCAGTTTGGCTCAGGATTATTGTTGTGGCTTCAAATTTTAAGAAATTTTTGGGAATTGCTAGCTAATATTAGAGGGAAAAAAAAAAGAGATTAACTTCTCCCACTCTGTCTAATTGTACTAACCACCTAGGAAGACCCAGGCTCTCGGGGCACAATCCTATTACCTCGGGTACAATCCTATTACCTCGGGTACAATCCTATTACCTCAGTAAGATTCTCATCCCCAGGCTATTTTTGGAAAGAAGGGATTTTCCAGATTACCAAGGGCTGGGCGCTGCTGCTGCTGCGCTGTGGGCCTGAGTTTCGCAACCCTGGCCGCGAAAGCCGCTGCCCTCCCACTCCTCAAGCCTTCCCCCTCGCTCCTCCACGACCTTTTTTGGGGGTAGCCGATGCGGTTCAGATTCCTGTCTCCTAAAAAACACTACACAAGCACTCCTCTCCAGATTCCCCGCGGGTCGTTTTAAATGGCAAGCGTGTCTGTCCCTACACCTCTGGGTTAGCCCTCGCCTGGGGCTCCCCTGCCACACTGCACCCCACAAATGGAGAGGGCGAGTGAAGGGAGCCCAGGGACTTAGTAGGATCCACACCCATGACCAAGACCGCACAGAGGTTGTAACGGTTGCCAAGTCTCACTGAAGCTTGTTCAACTCCCGCGTGGTTATTGTGGCTAAAAATTAATTCCAGACGAGGCAGTTTGGACCTATTTGGGCTAAAAAAAAAAAAAAAAGACCTTGGGGCCACCCTGACCAGCAGACAGGCCACCCAGGTCACCCCAGGGTCCCCCACCGCGGCGGCACATCCCGGATCGCGCGGGAGGAGGCGCCACGGGGGTGGGTGGGCGGGGGCGTGGGCGTGGGCGTGGGGGCGGGCCGGCTGGGATCTGGAGGGACTAGTTGGCTGGCGCCGCGGGGCGTGGTGACGTCAGAGCGGAAGCGCACGCAGCGTAAAGCGGCCGCGAGCGCGGCGGGGACGGGCACGTCCGTCGCCGCCGAGGACGCTGGTTAGTTTCGCCCCGGGTTCCGGCTGCGTCGGGCGTGCGTGCGCGCAGCTCGCGGAGACCATGGCGTCCGGGCCTCACCCGACAGCGACCGCCGCCGCCGCCAACGCCGCCGCCGCCACCGCCGCCGCCGCCGCCGCCTCGTCGGCCGCCGCCGCCCCCAGCGCGGGCGGCTCCAGCTCGGGGACCGCGACCACCACCACCACGACGACGACGGCGACCGCGTCGGGAGGGATCCTGATCGGGGACCGCCTCTACTCGGAAGTTTCTCTCACCATCGACCACTCGCTGATCCCGGAGGAGCGGCTGTCGCCCACGCCGTCCATGCAGGACGGGCTCGACCTGTGCAGCGAGACGGACCTGCGCATCCTGGGCTGCGAGCTCATCCAAGCCGCCGGCATCCTGCTCCGGCTGCCGCAGGTCAGTGCTGGGGCCCGGGCCGCCGGGCGCGCCGCTTCCCTAACCCCCCTCCATCGCTACCTAACCCCTCCGTATCCCCCTTCCACCAGATGCCGGCAGCGGGGTGGGGGGCCGGGGAATGGCCCTTTCTCCCCGGCTCCCACCCGGAGCCGGGGCCGGTGGGCGGGGAGGCGAGGCGCCCTCGGTGCTCGCGGCGGCGGCACAAAATGGCGGCGGCGGCGGCGGCGGCGCCTGGTGCGGGCCCGCCCGCCTGACCCTGGCGCTTCCGCTCTTCCCTCTCGTCTGCAGGTGGCCATGGCCACGGGGCAGGTGCTGTTCCACCGATTCTTCTACTCCAAGTCTTTCGTCAAACACAGTTTCGAGGTAAGGACGGCGGGGGCGAGTGGGAAAGGGATTTCTCCGCCCGGAAATGGGGGTGCGGGGGGGGGGGAGGGGGGGACGGGGAGAAAGAAAGGGGGGGTCAGTGTTAGCTTCCCCAGCAAGAAAGGGGCTCCTTTAAACCTTTGTACCTAGTCCTCACTCCCCGGGAAGTAGTAGTAGGGACTCTTGGAATAGGTTCTAGGTCCTAGGCTCCAGGAAGTGGATCTAATCGATGATTAGAGTTTCCAGCCGAATTCGAAAGTGAGACCGGGCTTGACCCTGGGACTCAGAATATAGGAATTAGGCAGTTGAAATAAATCACAGTGTTAAAACGTGATCCGGAAGCTTTGTGGCTTGGGAATGTCATCTTAATTTGATTTCACCACCAAAGGTTGTCCTAATTGTGTCGTAAAAAAAAAAAAACAACAACTCAAGTTTTTTTTCCCCTCAAAATAAGTTTGTTCGATTTTGGGAGGGGCGCTTTTTTCTAACTGCCCGAGGTAGAGCCATAATCCAACCGCGTTTTATTGGATGTTTCTTTCAGATTGTTGCCATGGCCTGTATTAATCTTGCGTCAAAAATCGAAGAAGCACCTAGAAGAATAAGAGATGTGATTAATGTGTTTCACCACCTACGCCAGTTAAGAGGAAAAAGGTAAGATTGGCATTATTGAGCACAACATCTCTTGCTGCTACTGTACTGTGCACACCAATCATCAATTCAAAAACATTCCTTTCCTCTCAAGTTAAAACCCATGCACAGGACAACTTTTTTAGGTGTTGAAATTCACGTAGGAGCACACTCTTAACCAAAAACCCCCCACAATTAACCAGCTATCTAAAGTTTGTAGAGGCAGTTGCATTTATCGACCACCCTAACAGTGCTGTGAAGCAGTCCTGTGGCTTAAGATTAAAACAAGAAAGGGGAATGCGTTTGGCTCGAGTGTGAGTGTACTCTGTAAGTTGTTTCTCCCCACCCCGCTCTGGAAGTTGAAACTGCAGTTCAAGCTAATAACGCGGCACAGTTTTGTGTAGACGGTTTCTCTACTCGGAAGTCCCAGTAAACACTTGATCAATTGAGGTTGGCTTTTGTTAAGAGTCCTTCAACATTGAACTACGATATTCCGGATCTGGAAGGACTGCAGGATGATAAAGTTTGAAGTCAAAGGGATTACACAGGTATTTTGTCTTGGTCAGATAAGTCCCAGTGAGTGGGTTAGAAAAATAATTCTTGATTGATTGGGTTATATTTAGATAAAGCCCATCTAATTTCCCTTGTAAGAAAACAGAGACCAAAAGAGTGCCTTACAGGTGTTGTGGCTACGTCATGACACGTTGTGGACTACATGTTCATGTTGTGGACTACATGTTCACGTTGTGGACAACATGTTCACGTTGTGGACTACATGTTCACGTTGTGGACTACATGTTCACGTTGTGGACTACATGTTCACGTTGTGGACTACATGTTCACGTGAGGCAGTGCCAAAAAACGTTAGTTGCAGCACTTGAGGTGACTTCTCGTACATGCTGCAGAAGGAGATAGCTGGAATAGATGAGGTCTTTTCACTTTTTAAGAAATTGTGACGTTAGATAAACTTGTATGGAGTTTGAAAGGAAGTTATAAAAGGATTTAAGTTGTTCTGGGGATCGGGTGTTGGTTAGTGCCAATTTAGTAGCCTGTCTGAGTGTTTCTTTATCAGCTGAATCTGTAGCTTGGCCTAATAGAATTATTCAGAGACAAGCAAATAGAAAAGTAACCTTAAAACGATTAGTTACAAAGTCAGAAACATTTCTCTTCAGATAGTTTTCACAACATTTTTTTTTCAGTTATCTTACTTTTTTTTTTCCTGCCATCTTTCCTCATTCACCCTAACCATATTCTGGGATAGACTAATTTTTTATTTCATTTTAAAATATCTTTTAGCTTCTTGGTGAGGAATTCCTGGAAATTAGGAAGATTTCAATTTGGTATTTAGTATGGTCTGAGCTAAAAGTTACATTTAGATACCTTGCTGATTCTTCAGGGCGATTATAACACAATAACTCTAGTTAAAAGGCTCTTCAGTGAAAGGATTCTGTGCTGGCTTAAAGGAAATAGCTTTCTATTCTTTGAACCATTGAGCCAACTCTTATCACTTAATAACAATTATCTTTGAAACTTTTCTGTGAGCCTTAGAGCATTCTTCCTCCATCTCAGAGAGTAGTTCTTAACCATACAAATCCTGGAATGTAAAACATTTCACCTGACTTTGGTGTCTATAACTGGTTTTTTGGGGGGGGTCATTGCGGAGAGACTGATTTTTGTCTCAAACTTAGAAGTGACTAAAGCATGAAATTTAAAAGAAGTTAATTGCATGGAAGCCTTTTTTTTTAAAAGCAGGATGTAAAAGTTTCTATGCATATTACAAGTTTACTCAGACATGTAACTTGTATATGTTATTAACTTCAACTCTTTTTTCCCTTGCAACCGACTATACAGCGACCAGCTACATTTACCAAAGCCTGGGTGATGTGGAGTGGTACATAGCGATGAAGCTGTCGTCATGGCAACAGTGAGTGAAGTATGGAAAATCCCCAAGGAGAAGCCAGTGCTCTGAGAATAGGTCACTGGAATCGGGGACTAACAGGTTGGCCACTGCTGAACCATTTAGAAAAACTCCTGTTTCTTGTTATAAGCTTTAATCTTTGCTGTCCAAGTTATTATAACTGTAGCTTACTTAATATTTTCTTTTCATAGATTAATGTCATTGAAAGCATTGTCAGTATTATACTTTAGTTGTTAAAATGTCAGTTTATTTTAATTTATTTTAATGAAGTTTATGAAAACTTTATTGTAGTGTGAACTAGAAAATTACAAAGGAGTCGTTTTTGTAGACTTAGACCATTGTTTCTCAGTCCTGGCTACACATTGGAATTACCAGGTGAACTTTTAGAAAGTACCAAGCCCAAGCCACAATGTGTAGTGGCTTTTCCCCCTTTGACTTTGTTGGTAGTTTGGTGATTGTCTTTTAAACTCAGAATAAATTGCTGGATTTAATAGTTTCCAATTATAATGGAACACATTCACAGCAAATAGGGTTTTCTGTGACCTGAAGGAAAGGCTCAATAAACGGGTAATTTACATCTTACAAAGGTGAGGCTTGTTTGTCTAAACGAGGACACCTTCCGACCAGTGCAGCCACTCATTGGTGCATATGGTGTGGCGGTTTTAACATGTATATAGATGATGGATGAAAGTTGGAAGGGTCCTAAGTCTAGCCTCCATTCACAGTTTTATTTTATGGCTCTTAGGGTGGTCTTCACTTCGTTTTAAAAGGATCTGCTAAAAAAAGAGTGATCCTTTGAAGTAGTATTGCAGATCTCTGTGTATTGAGCAGTAGTCTGCCTCTTGGTAAACTATAGTTCCTTGAAGAACTAGTTTTCATACTACATGAGTGAAACTTAGCCATGTTTGCATCTCCTGATCCTAACGTCTTCAAGGTGTATGCTCACAGAAAAATAGCTGTCCTAAAAGGGCAGAAAATAAACTTCCAATGACGAAAGCCCGAAATTTCCTACTAAGACTAAAATTTGAAAATTGTTCTTTTTATATAAATTAATTTGAAAAGTATGACAAACTTTAAAGCCGGGAAGGTAGAGTCATATTTGGTTGGTTGTTGACAACAATTTTTTTTCCTCTCAATAGGTGATTTCTTTAAGAGATTTTTAAAAATGCCACCTCTTCAATCTTTTCTCAGGAAGGAGATTTAACATAATTGGAGAGGAAGACATTCTAGCAAACTTTAATTCAATTTAATGTGCTTGTGGCTACAAAAAATACTAATTGATACTATGTTAATATAAAGAAACTACTTGCTTAGACAGTTTTCTTGAACCTTTTATTGATCCGAACACATTTTTCTTCTACAAAATATAAGTTGTAAATTACACATTTATTGAGCCTTACTTGATTTGTGAGGTAAAACCAATTCTGCACAAAATTGAAGGTGTGAGATTATACACCCACAAAGTTAACTTTGAAAACTAGGTATTAGTAAGCCTAAGCAAAAAGTTGAGTATTTAGTTGAATTAAATACTGTATAATGGATTTGGTTTCCTTAATCATTTGATGTTATTGGAATGATCCTTTGAAGTACTATTGCAGATTTCTGTGTATTGAGCAGGAAAATAGAGGGAAAGTAACGATTGTGGCAGAGTAGATGGAAAATAACAGGTGGTTTAAGCAGAATTGATAATTAAGCCTGACTTACCACCAGAGAAGAGCCATAATTGGAACAAATGTTTAGCTGGTTAATTATAAGAAAAATGAATTTTAACAGAATTTGAAGGAAACTTTTAAAGCAAGCTTAAGATGTGTAAATGAGTTTACTCAAAAGAAACGGAAATGAGACAAAACTGCTTTTATATAGTTTAATGGTACAGTTTTGTTGTCCCACTTGCAGTGGGTTAAGAGTTAAAAGTTCTGGGTGCCCCTCTAACACTGAAGGTCTCCTTTCTCCTAATGCCTGTTGAGGGAGACATTAGTCTGAGGTGGATTTAACTTATAAATTTCCTGTCATGATGAAACCTGAAAAATAATAAACATTAAGTTCTTTGAGATATGCTTTCATGTATACCTTTATTGCTCTTGAGGTAAATTTGATTTTCCCTTCTCCAAAGAATAGTTAATTTGTAGCCTATTGTCCTAATAAAAATGGATTCATTGACACTGTTAGAAATCAGCCTGCTCTGCAATTGATGGCCTCATTCCTAACACCTTTTATATTTGTAATAGGAATTGAACTGAGTGAAGGCCATTTTCATCATTGTTAAGCTATTTTCCATTTTGTCAGCTTGCCAGCTTTTGTCTTGTTTTATACAATTTGATTTAAAAGAATTGGAATAGCCTAGCAAGCATTCTAGTTTTCATCTTTATAACTGAGAAAATAAGTGATTTCTACTCTGATAACCTCATTACAGAGGTAGTTAATGCAGCTTATTTCACATTGTTATCTGATCTTCAAGTGGATGTATTTAAATTGTTTTTTTGATTTTAAAATGCTAGCTTACATTTTTCTGGATTTGCTGTACGTGGTAAAGGAGTTGTGAGTTGGTATAATATTCAGAATTATTATTATTATCTTTTTAAAGTAGATGTTGTGTTCTGCCCAGGACAGAAACTCTTGAATCTTTTGGCTGATAATTGAGTATGGGGAAAATATTTAAATATCCTACATATATGTATATGTCATATAATCAATATTTTTAATAATATCTTAACAAAACTTTTTTTGTTGGTTCAATCTAAAAAATAAAGGACCCTAGGACATTTTATGGTCTTATAAATGAAAAGTCCAAGTCTTGACAAAAAAAAGAAAATTCTCAATAAGAAGCTAATTTTGAACATAAGATTTAAATAAATAAGAAACCGGTTTTTTATTTCAAGACTTAAATAAGATAGTCTTTTAATTGAATGTGCTGTTTCTAAAGCATCGAGCCCCTGATTGATGGCCTTCTCTGCATCATGACTTTGGAAGCTGTGAAACTTCAATCTGGCACAAGGACCTTGAGTGTTGTCCTCATTACCTCATTACGGTCTTCCCGTCTCTCGCATTGTTAAATGTACTGCCTAATAACCACAACTCAACCAGCGTTAGGCATGGTTTTTATTTATCACTTAGTTTTTAGTCTGATTTAATTGTATAAACTATTTTGGTAATTAAACTAAACCTGTAGTTTCCAGATTATTTTCTTTAACAGAAATAGAGTCTTAGAACAATTTGCTTAAACAAGTTGCCCATTTTTGGGAGAAATCTGGATTAGCTACCCAACATTTTTCCCCTTAATTTTAATTTTGGCCATAAAGTAACCAAGAGTTGATATTTTATAACATGAGTAAATTCACTGTAATCTTACAAGGTCGTATAGTAAATGTTTTCAGGAGCACATTCGTTTGTCATTGCAGTGTCTGGAGACTAATGGCATTTGTGATGAGCTGTCACTGATGTTAAGCAGCATATATACTCAAAGTATCCGTAGGAAAGAACCAGGGATAAATACCGGAGAAGTATTTTCATTGCAGGGTGGAGTTAGTTTCTATAGGAATTTAGTCTAGAAAGTATATATTTAATTAGCATAACTTGGACAGCACAAGATTAATGCCTTAACTTGTTTGCAGGAGTTTAAAAAGCTGGTTTCTGTTGCCAATAGTTGGTTGGAAGGGAAAACGGAGATGCCACAAATAAAATTTTTTGGATGTGCAAAACAGTTTTGATTTTATTTCTTACAAACTATAGGACTCCAAGCCCCCTCATCCTTGATCAGAACTACATTAACACCAAAAATCAAGTTATCAAAGCAGAGAGGAGGGTGCTAAAGGAGTTGGGATTTTGTGTTCATGTCAAGCATCCTCACAAGGTGAGTTACAGAGTACAGAAATTATATTCGTAAGTATTAGGGTTTTCTTAAAACTTTGATTTTACATGAATACATGTTTATATTTGAGAGTTAACCTTGGATTTTAAATGCGACCTTTTGGATTTTGAAGTTTATCGTTAAAATGGGAGTAAAAAAGACAGGTTCAAAACTTTACTATTGTGTAGGCATAGTTAAGTTCTTTTTGCCTCTATGGTTAACCCAGTTTTCCCTACCTAGAAAGGAAGTTTATGAAATAACTCATTCCAAGGGATAAGTGTGGGTGTGTGTATATATATGCACAAAAATGTCTGGCATGCTACCTGTTGCATAGTAAAATGTTCAGGCTGTGTTGGCTGCTTATTGTTACTGTTTCTGAATGTTCAAAGGTTTCTCTAGCAAGTCTTGGCTTGCATATGACTGACATAAGTAACAGCAAAATAGTTACAAGAATGGGTACCCTAAAAGCAGAGCTATCTGCAATAGAAACTTGTCTCTGCCATTAGCTATGTGACCTTGGCAGATATCTCTGTTCTTAGATCTCACATCTCTAAAATTAAAATACAGGTCCTAAAATACCTCATCTGAACTGAGGTAAAGCTATTTTTATATGTAGTGTGATAAGCTTCACTATAGAAATATTCAGTGTTTTATTATTTACTGTAATACCCACTTGGAGTATTACAATGTATCATACCTAATAACTTTTAAAACAGTGTTTAGGGTTTGGGACACGCAGAATTGTGCCTTGGGAAATTAAATGCTATAATCTTGCTTGCAGGACACAGTGCCCGCCACTTAGTGTTCATGAAAAATTAGTAATTGTTTTTTATTGAAATAACTCCCAGTTTTTGTCTCGATACAATCTTGAAACATTTTAAAACAATTTTTATGCAATCTAGTAGTGTAAACAGTCCACATTGATTTTGATACATTTTAGATTGGTCTGTATTATTTAAGTAGTTTATAGAAGAATTAAAACTTGAACCTAACATTTTCAGTTGCTTATATGCATTGAACTCTGTACTCTGAAAGAACCAACAATATGCTAAACTGAGTTTTTTCCCCCTTGTCCTTCAGATCATTTTTATGTATTTACAAGTCTTAGAATGTGAACGTAATCAAACCCTGGTTCAAACTGCCTGGTAAGTTGTTTTGTGTTTTTTTTAACATTTTTTTCCTAGTCAGGAAAACAGAAGCAGAAATAAAGTAAGTTTCATTTTCCCTTTCCAAAATAATGAGATGAGTTTCTTTTAGTGCTTTTTGTTCTTTTTGTTTTTTAATCAAAAGGTAAATAATGCTTATTTCTGCTTCCTGTTTTCTTGGCTTGACTAATTATTTTTAATGGAGAACTCAATTTAACTTTGTTCTTTTTTCTACTCTTTAATTAAAGGGTAGTCCATGATGGTAAGTCATAGAACTCTGCCCTCTGCACTTCAGCCCATGACCTCAGGATGGCCTGATTGGCTGCCCTGCTCTCCAGCCAATCCAGTGCAAGCTCTCATCCGAGATTCACTGAAGTGGTCCATATCCATCTGGCAGCATCTTCTAGTTCTGTCGGGGTGTCAAAAGGATTTGTATATTTGCTTCTAGAAGTAACTATTCAACATGCCTATGTATTGAATGTATACCTGTAACTATCAAAATGAATAGTTCATTTTTGATAGATTGTTATCCAACCATTATGAATTAAGTGATTTTTTTTTTTTTTTTTGGTTAGGAGTTTGACTAGATTTCAATTTTCAGTATGTATAGCATGAATTCTACCAAAGGAAGCTACAACTTATAGCTTAAAGTGGGCACCATTTCTATTCTGAATGAATTTCTAGCTGCTAAGCTGTTGCAGACAATAACAAAATTAAGTACTTGATTTTTCAAAGCACTTTATAACTTGGACTTTTGAGATGCAGATATGTGATTTGGAGTGCTAGCTTATTTAGAGGTAAAGTAAAACAAGGATTTTAAGTCAAGACATAACTATTGTCTCAAAGACAATAATAGGTGTATAGGGCTTAATTTTTATGTTCTGGGCTTATGACTGCCATGCTTCTTTTGGATTTAGTAAATATTAATAATGGAAAAGTCTCACTGCTTTTATAAAATGCATGACATTTTTAATATATGTTTTGTAAAACAGATTTTAGCAGTTACAGTAAGGATTTTAAAGAAACAACTTTGTAGTTGAACCTTTTAAACAATTTGTAAAAATTTTTCAATACTTCAGGAATGTTGTGGGGGAGGGTTCACTAAGAAATCAAGAATTTATTAACTGAAGTAGTTAATTGCTTATAATTGTAATTAGTCTCAAAAAAGGTATATAAACAAGGCTGTTTAATATATTTATTGCTCTTCACTTGCCTGTCTAGATTTTCTGAAGTACTTAGTTTTCTTAATATAACTTGGTGAGTGCTTACCTTTTTACCCCTGTCACAGTACTTTGAATTTTTTTTTAAAGAACTTTGTTGACACTGCTTTTCATTGTGGATAAAGGAGAGATGGTCAATAATTAATGGCTTGAAGTATTGTTGGAGTGGTTTATCATTTCTGAAGCTAATTATTCAGAATAGACTTTTAGTGCATTGGTTTTCATAAAAATACAGTTTTAAAATTTTACATGTATGTTCTATTTGGAATGATAGAATTATTTTAAAGAAATTTAGTCAACACTGAAGAATTGTTCTAGTGTTAAATTCTTATCTGACTTTTGAGTCAAGAATTGTTATTTGCTAGAATATGAAGAATGAGAAGAAAAAAGAATAAAGTAGATTGAGTCTCCAATTTTATGTAAGCTATAGAACTGTTTATGTCCAGAGCTTATGATTAAAATTTTTTTCAGGAATTATATGAATGACAGTCTTCGAACCAATGTATTTGTTCGATTTCAACCAGAAACTATAGCATGTGCTTGCATCTACCTTGCAGCTAGAGCTCTTCAGGTAGGTTTATTTTTATTTTTAAAAATTTTTTAATTAATTTATCTTCAGGTAGGTTTAGATAGCCTGTTTTGTTCTATGAGATAAATTAGTCCTAATAAAAAACAGTAAACATTTTATCTAACCACTCTCTTTTCCTGGTGTAGATTCCATTGCCAACTCGTCCTCATTGGTTTCACCTTTTTGGTACTACTGAAGAGGAGATCCAGGACATCTGTGTTGAAACTCTTAGGCTTTATACCAGGAAAAAGGTAATTCTGATTACTCGTGATTGTGCTAATAACTTTCTCATTGGTAACACTAAACTGCGAAAGAGTGATACTAACTTCATTTTCCTCCAACAGCCAAACTATGAATTGCTGGAAAAAGAAGTAGAGAAAAGAAAAGTGGCCTTACAAGAAGCCAAATTAAAAGCAAAGGGATTGAACCCTGATGGAACTCCAGCCCTTTCAACCATTGGTGGATTTTCTCCAGCCTCTAAACCATGTAAGATTTGTTCAGAATTGAAATGAGGTGGGCACTGAAGGTGTGTAGTTATTACAATGTCCTAGCATTTAACATTTGCAAGGAAAAGATGATATTAAGAAGCCATTACTATTTTCTCTTGACAGTCAACTAAAGACATACTTGAAGGTGTAATATTTAAATTATATGTACATCAACTTGTGACCCTCTGTTAAATCCAGTAGTTAACAGGTCTTTATTACGTTTGTTTAAGCATCACCAAGAGAAGTAAAGGCTGAGGAGAAGTCACCAATCTCTGTGAACGTGAAGATGGTCAAGAAAGAACCTGAAGACAGACAGCAGGCTTCCAAAAGCCCTTATAATGGGTGAGTGTGCTTGAGTTATACTGGCCCCAGGAATCTTATATGTGAGTAACTTCTAACACACTAAGTGTGCAACTAATATACTGATTAGTTTGGGTTTTTGTTTTGTGTTTTTGAAGTGTAAGGAAAGACAGCAAGAGAAGTAGAAATAGCAGAAGTGCAAGTCGATCAAGGTCAAGAACACGATCACATTCTAGATCACATACTCCAAGAAGGCAGTAAGTAAAATAGTCTCTTAGAAAAACAGTCTTATTTGGAGTGTTTAAAAAGTTAATCTTTAAAAAAACTTGAACAAATAGGTGTGAAAAAATTTTCTTTCTGATTTCAGTTAGAAAATGGACTATTTTATTAATCATTTATTAGCCAATGAATCAACCGTAGCCAGAGTCTTCTAATTAGCTTTATAATTAGATTGTGGCTCTTTTTCATGTATGAAAATACTTAATAAAAAGCATAGCTATCTAGAATATCATCTAAAATTTGCTAATAAAAAGCATAGCTATCTAGAATATCATCTAAAACTTGCTAATTACTCTCCTTGGCATATAGACATTATTTACATTTGTTTAAGATTTGTCTAATATAGGCTTGAGGGAAGGTAGTGAGGGGGAAAAATTTAATAAAAGTCTTTGCTCTGGCCTGTTGTCAATACAGGCCTGATAGTTTTGTTTTGAACCTGTTATGAACACCACCAAGATAATCTGTTTCCAGCAGAAATTGAATCTAAATCTCAACTTTTCATTTAAGTTACAATAATAGGCGGAGTCGATCTGGAACATACAGCTCGAGGTCAAGAAGCAGGTCCCGCAGTCACAGTGAAAGCCCAAGAAGACATCATAATCATGGTTCACCACACCTTAAGGCCAAGCATACCAGAGATGATTTAAAAAGTTCAAATAGACATGGTCATAAAAGGAAAAAGTCTCGTTCTCGATCTCAGAGCAAGTCTCGGGATCACTCAGATGCTGCCAAGAAACACAGGCATGAAAGGGGACATCACAGGGACCGGCGGGAAAGATCTCGCTCCTTTGAGAGGTCCCATAAAGGCAAGCATCATGGTGGCAGCCGCTCAGGACATGGCAGGCACAGGCGCTGACTTTCTTCGGTTGAGCCTGCATCAATTCCTGGTTTTGCCTATCTACAGTGTGATGTATGGACTCACAATCAAAACATTAAAAGCAAACTGATTAGGATTTGATTTCTTAAAACCCTCTAGGTCTCTAGAAACACTGAGGACATTTTCTCTGAAAAGAACTATGTTATTTTTTTTAATTTTTTTTTTTTTTTTTTTTTGCACATTAAAATGCTCTAGCAGTATCTAATTGAAAACCATGGTCAGGTTCAATTGTACTTACTATAGTTGTGTATTGTTTATTGCTATAAGAACTGGAGTGTGAATTCTGTAAAAAAGTATCTTATTTTTATACAGATAAAATTGCAGACACTGTTCTATTTAAGTGGTTATTTGTTTAAATGATGGTGAATACTTTCTTAACACTGGTTTGTCTGCATGTGTAAAGATTTTTACAAGGAAATAAAATACAAATCTTGTTTTTCTAAATTGCCTCAAATATTTTATTAAAATATTTAAATGAGCAAAATTTTAATAGTGAAATGGCTGTACTGATTTTCTGGCAAACTTATTAGCTAGTTTGAGATTATACAGGTCTTAGTCTTCTGTATATATGGGGGAAAATGGGAGTGTAACATTAAATGATAAATCAGTTTTAAGGACTGTCTAAAATGAACTGTCCTCATGAGCAAACCCAAACTTTTAACATGACGGTGAATCAGACCCAACTATTGAGCTTCAAAGTTTTTTATTTAAATATTTAGTGATTTTTATCTAGGCTAGGATAATGCAATAATGAGGTGAGGCCCTCAGAACTTGGTTGGCTGATAAAGTAAAATTTGGACACTAAGAAAATGAAGTTTTGAAAATGCCATTGTGTATCCAAATGAACATTTTTCAAATTACATTGAGAGTTATTTTCCCAATACTTTGGAAGCAAATTTAGAGACTTTAAAAGGCTGTAATAAAATATTGCAGTACTTTATAGTTGCACTAGAGTCCCCGTGCATGAGATATTGTGCACTGGGGGTGGGGTTCTCTCAGCCCAGTCTGTGCCCTCTGGGTTTGGGAGCCCTAGGCAGACATCCTTACTTCTGCCATGGAGGTGGGAGAGGCTCCTGCCACCACCCCTGCTCTCCAGCCTTGAGCCAGATTCTGGCTGAGTAGGCTCCCCATGAAGTGTGCTGACCACCAGGGGGCAGCTCCTGTGTTGAGTGTCTGCCCTCTGGTGGTTAGTGCCTGTCATAGCGACCAGTACAGCAGTTTGGTCGATTTGCATGTTCCTCTTATATAGGATTAGGTTTTCCATTACATTTTTTTCACCCACCTTGGTTACTTGTCCACTATATGTGGCTCCAAATGATTTGTTGCTGTTTTGAAAAATCAAATACACCCACAAAGAGATGAAGACTTAATGCCATCAAGGATTTTTTTTTTTTTTTTTAAGTAAATAGAGCTTCTGAAGAAGATTACAAAGGTTTTTAAATTTTTTCACCAGTGGCGGGCAGGAGGGCTGGAAAAAGTAGAAAGCCTCACAAAGCAGCTACATTGAAGGAAACAAGGTTCCTCTGGATATAAAATCTTCGGGTATGCTACTTAAACACATTCTGTTTCAAACTAAAAACTAATTCAGTCTAGCATGAATGAGTAATTTCTGAGAGGGTAAAGAGTGTTTGTTTTACATGCTCTATTAGTATTTCTGTAGAGCTTAAACTGCCTCTAGTGAACAATTTGTTTCTTTTACATAACAGGCATTGAAGGGCAAAGGCAAATGTCAACAAAGGTCCTGTTTAAGAGATTAACCTTTTAAAATAATATATTTATTGATTTCAGAGGAAGGGAGAGAGAAACATCAATGATGAAAGAATCATCGATCAGCTGCCTCCTTCACACCCCCCACCGGGGATTGAGCCTACAACCCTGGCATGTGCCCTTGGCCAGAATCAAACCCTAGGACCCTTCAGTCCACAGGCCAACACTCTATCCACTGAGCCAAATGAGCTAGGGCAAGAGATTAATCTTGAATTCTCAATTGTGACTTTAAAGTTTTTACCTACCTTCTTGTTTGAAATAACTATGGGTGTGTGAAATCCCACTATTAGAAGATGGGAGATGTGGAGGGTACGTACACCTGCATAGTGGTTAAATTTTATATGTCAGAGGTAGCTTTGCCAAGGATATCTTACCCCTGGGCCCTATTTTTTGTCTTGTGCAATTAGTTTTCTAGGTTCTTGTAAAGAGGTTTACAAACAGCACTCTACCTAAATCAAATTATATTTTTTTGGAAAAATAATTTTAAACTTTTATACTGGGAAATATCAAGTAGAATTAGAGTACCCATTTCTCAGCTCCAAAACCAGATCAAATCGTGGTCAGCCAACCTTGATTATACTTCACCAATTATACTCCCCCTTTGCCCTTACTTGGAAGAGAATCTCAGAAAAATGACTTGATCCCCAAATATTCCAATTCAAGAGAATGGTAAGAACTTGAAACTTAACCATAGTACTTTTATTATTATTTAAAAAGTTAACAGTATTCAGTTAGGTTTTCCTTTTTTAAAATATATTTTTATTGAATTCAGGAAGGAAGGGAGAGAGAGAAACATCAATGACTAGAGAATCATTGATCAGCTGCCTTCTGCCTGCCCCCGTACTGGGGATGGAGCCCACAGCCTGGGCATATGCTCTGACCTGGACTCAAACTGTGACCTTCTGACTCATAGGTTCATGCTCAACCACTGAGCCATGTCAGCCAAGCTCTTTATTATCTCTTAATGATTTGTTTTTATAATTGGTTTGTTCAAATAACGTCTATGTTTGTGGCTTTGCTTTTAGTCACAGATTCTCAGTCTTTTTTTTACTGTGTAATTTAAAGAATTGGATCATTTGTCTTGAGGGATTTTCCATATTCTGAGTTTGTTCATGGTAACCCTATAGTGTCACTGAACATACATTTTTTTGTCCCCTGTATTGTAAACATATATCATAAGGCTTTCAAACCAACTTTAGGTTTGAAAACTATTTATTGGCCCACCTTGACAGCCTTGTATATATGTTCCCCAATTATATTTACATGTTCTTACACCTTTGTTTCCTATTATAGCTGTAAACCGAATGCATATAAGCTGTTGTTTAGTATCTGTCTTAATGGTTTCAATTTTTCTTTCCTTTTTTTTTTTTTTATTGATATTAGAGAGGGGAGAGATAAACATCAGTTTGTTGTTCTACCTATTTATGCATTCATTGTTTGGTTGCTTGTCTGTGCTCTGACTGGGGAATCAAACCCACAGCCTTGGCATATTGGGGTGACATTAACCAACTGAGCTACCTGGCCAGGGCATGATTCTAATTCTTAATACAACTCCTTTAATGTTAAAAAAATGTTACCTTTGTCCTTTGCAATTGGTAGCTTTTTTGTTTGTTTGTTAATCCTCACCCAAGGATATTTTTCTTATTGATTTTTAGAGAAAGTGGAAGGAAGTGAGATAGAAACATGGATGTGAGAGAGACACATAGATTGGTTGCTTCCTGCTCATACTCTGATTGGGGCTGAGGATTGAGCCTGCATCTGAGGTACATGCCCTTAACTGGAATGGAACCTATGGCAACTTCAGGCCACAGGCCACAGGCCTGTGCTCTAACCACTGAACATACCAGCTAGTGCTAAAATAGTATCTTTTTTAAAAAAATAAATATATTTTATTGATTTTTTACAGAGAGGAAGAGAGAGGGATAGAGAGTTGGAAACATCGATGAGAGAGAGCTGCCTCTCTCTCACTGGGGATGTGCCCGCAAGCAAGTTACATCCTCTTGACCGGAATCGAACCCAGGACCCTTCAGTCCGCAGGCCAACGCTCTATTCACTGAGCCAAACCGGTTTCGGCTAAAATAGTATCTTAATCCTTCAGGAAGACCAGTGAAATTCCTAAACAGTTTTCCATTTTAAAGCAAAATGATCATAAAAATGAGTACCTCCTTATTGAAATTCTAAGTTTTGCTTTATAGTTGCAAGTAATGTCACTGTTACCATTAGAAATTAACCCCATTATTAATGTGCACAATCTGCATCAAAAGTTTGATTTAAACATTTATAGTTAGCTTTCAGGAAAGTTTCCAAAACAAGCTAATTTTTAAAAAATAGTATTTGTTGTCTTAAGAGCTATTTCTTAATTCACTTTGGGCTGTAAAAAATAATTGTGAAGATTGAGGATGGTTTTTTTTTTTTTGTGTGTGTGTGTGTGTGTTTTAATCTAGATTGTTAAGAATTATGTTAAAAGCACAGGCATATTGAGATCTTAGTTTAGCTGTAGAGACAGAAGGTACATGGGGGTTGAGAAGGAAAACCATCACTTAACCCACTGGGAAAATTGGAAGGGGCGGAGGATTCATTCATTCTGTGGGCCTTGATCCCCTTGTCTCTCATAGAGGAGCTATTTGTGTGGCTGGAAGTCACAGCTTGGCAATATTGGTAAACATTTGAACTGGGTCTGTTTCTGGGATGAAAAAACATGGACTTGCATGTCAGCTCAAGTCATTCCTCTACTAAGGTAACTTGTCACCTAACCTCTTGTCTGCAAACTGGTCCTTACCTCGTAGCATTTTGTATGGTATGTGTATTAGACAAATATAAGGCAGTTCTGTTTTCACCGCTGCCATCCACGCAGTGCCTATTAGGAAACATTCAAGTATTGCCTGTGTGTTCAGTGGTTGAGCACTGACTCGTGAACCCCAGTAGGGGGCGTGCAGGAGGCAGTTGATCAATGACTCTCATCCTGGATGTTTCTATCTTTCCCTCTCCCTTCCTCTCTCTAAAACCAATAAGAACATACATATATAAAAAGAAAACATTTAAGAACATAAGGTTTAAATTGTTTCCTATAGACAGTTCTAAACACAGCTGTTTCAGAATGCTACTTCAGATTGGATCTGACTTCTCAATCTGAAGTATGTGTTTCATCAAGTGTGGCCACACCAGGCACTTCGGCTCCATGCGTCCCCTCGACCTTTCTGCGTTTGTCGCCTCTGCGCAGCGTAATTCTAACCTAGTTCTAAGTACAGAGGAAATTCCTACCCCGCCTGCTTTTATACGTCATCAGATTCCTTCCCCCGGATCGGCTATCACCTCAATAGTACGTGTGGTGGCATGCCTGTCGTCTGCACTTCTCCAGACAGTGGCTCATCTATTTAAAAACAATCACCTGCTGTTCTCATACATGAGCTTGATGGCTTCCCATTTCAGTGCATAAAATACAAACCCCTGACTCTGGCTGTTGGTGAGCCGACCCTTGCCAGCCTCTCCCACCAACTAACCTCTCCCTCAAATTCTCTTCCTAAGCAGTTGCTGTTCTCCCTGGTAGGGATGCTCTTCCCCCAATTCTTACGTGATCGCATCATCATTCTGGTCCCCGCTGTAAAGTCATGTCTCCAAAGAGGTCTTTTACTCCCAGCCGGTATGGCTCAGTGCTTGAGCTTCGACCTATGAACCAGGAGATTGTGGTTCGATTCCCCGCCAGGGCACATGCCCAGGTTGCGGGCTGGATTCCCAATGTAGGGCGTGCAGGAGACAACTAATTGATGATTCTCTTTTATCTTTGATGTTTCTGTCTCTCTCCCTCTCCCTCTCTGAAATCAATAAAAATATAAAACAAAGAGGTATTTTACACTCTTAAATAAGCCCTTTTAGACACCCCATCCCATTCTATGCCTTAGCATTAATTTTTTCATAATTCTTATTATCTGAAATTATTTTAATAATGGACTTTCTTATTCATTAGAATGTAAGCTTTAAGAGAACAGCAGGGAATCAGTTTATTCACTATTGCACGCCCCTCACCTAATCCTACAACAGCGCTTTGCTGGTATTAGGGTATGCAATCACTATTGAGGAAAGAATTTCACATACCACTAATTTCTTGACTCTTTCAAGCCCACCTCACCCTTTCAAGTGTGAACAACTGCTGTTCTAGGTACCTGGAGCTCACAGTCTAAAGGAGGTAGATCAAGCATGTCAAACTCAAGGGCTAACACAGGTCAAATAAACAAGGTTTAAGTTCATGTGGGCTGTAAAAAAACAAACAAACAAAAAACTTCAATTTTCATAGAAATGTAAATTTATTTCGATAGAGACATGCTGAATACAAAGGGCTAAAATAAACGAGTCATCGCTAACACAAAATAATAGAACATTTTAATAAAACGTAATATTTTTTTCTTGAACATTAACTTACCCGACACTGAATAACTGCACAAATTAATAAGCATAATGCAAATAAACCTATTTTTCTTGTTCTCTGAAAGCAAAATACTTCCTGTTTTGCATACCAAAGAAGTCAGTATGAAACTAATGACGTGGCAGTCAGCTGCTAAAATATCCACTGCTAGTATTAGTGGAAATGGTGCACCTGTGCATAAGGGAAATGAATGCAACACTATTATAGGAATCAGTCATTAGCAAATGCTGTAGTTCATTATTAACAAGTAGTGGCCCTGCACACCAATCCGTGCCTGAGTAGCTCGCTGCTGCTTGCCTCAGCTGGCCCCAACACCCACCACTGCTGCTTGTAGCTCTCCGCTGCACATAGCTCGCTGCGCTGCCCTCTTGCTGATAGATCATTACGTGATGGCATCCTGACAAATTTGCATATTACTCTACTAGAGGCCCAGTGCACGGAATTTGTGCATGGGGCTGGAGGTGGCAGTGTCCCTCAGCCCAGCCTGCACCCTCTCCAATCTGGGACCCCATGAGGGATGTGGGACATCCCTCTCACAATCCAGACATCCCTCTCACAATCCCTCCCAACTGCTCGCCTTCCTGCCTTCCTAACTGCCCCTAACCGCTTCTGCCTGCCAGCCTGATTATCCCCTAACCACTCCCATGCCAGCCTGATTGATGTCTAACTGCTCCCTTGCCAGCCTGTTTGCCCCCAACTTCCCTCCTCTGCTGGCCTGGTCACCCCTAACTGCCCTGATTGCCTCTAGTCATCAGGCATGGGGTCAGAGTCCTCGCATCACCTTTCAATGTCTCCTGGAGTCAATGCCAAGAAGAATCGCCGCAGTATTGAAGGCAAAAGGTGGCCCAACGAAGTACTGATGGGGTGGTCACAATAATCCGGCCACTCAGTGTATATGTGTTTGTTTTTTGAACCATTTGAGTTAACGTTACCCCTAAATATTTCAGCATTTGTTTTGTTGCTCAAATGATTCCAGGTGGGGCCAATGGGAAGGAATCCCTTGAAGCTATGTCTTATGTCCTCTGAGATGAACATTTATCCCATGGCCTTTAGATGCCCTTCTTCACCTGTGGTACTTTCCAAAAGAGTCACACCATTTGTGTGTTCTCCAGAAGTGTATAACGAGAAGCCCGTGGGCTTTCTCACCAGGGCTGGCTTTAGAGGGGATGAAATGTATACACTGCTAATGTATAGGGCTTTTCGGGCCTATAGTTTCCTTTTGGTCTAGGACAGCGGTCGGAAAACTCATTAGTCAACAGAGCCAAATATCAACAGTACAACGATTGAAATGTCTTTTGAGAGCCAATTTTTTTTTAAGCTTAAACTTCTCCTAACGCCACTTCTTCAAAATAGACTCGCCCAGGCCGTGGTATTTTGTGGAAGAGCCACACTCAAGGAGCCAAAGAGCTGCATGTGGCTCACGAGCCGCAGTTTGCCGACCACGGGTCTAGGACCATGCATGATGGGTTCCCATACTCCTATAATCTGCTCTCTCCTGACAAGAGCCTTTCAGTCTGCAGTGCAAGATAGTAGTAATAATTACTTGTGCCACTAGAGGTCACTGTTCAGCTACATGTAATAGAAGATCTTTCACTAACTCATCAGCTGATTTGTCTGTTTCCAAAGGACCAAGAGTGTCTTTAGACACACCCACTTAGGTCTCATTTAGGTCTTAACCCAGGCTTGAACCTTTGATAACTCTAAAGGTACATATTTTTGCGGAGTTCTGCTGACAGAAAAATACAGACAGCAACCCCTACTTCATGTAAGATAAGCACTATTTCCAAGTGCCATTCTGTTATATATATATATATATATATATATATATATATATATATATATATATATATAAAACACTTAACATCTTTTTAAAATGCTATGGTAGGGGGAAGTCCATGAGGAGTTGATTTCACCTGCCCAGTAAGTAGATGAGCCAGGATTGAAACCCAGAGCCCATCCACTTACCCACTACATTGTGTATCCACCAGCAGCCGCGCTTTGTAACCAAATCCTTCCATAGCCAAGCCTCTTTAAGAAGCATCCACATAACGAGATCAGAAGTCATCAGAGCTCTTTTCTCCAGGGCAGTGGGTGCTGCTCACCAGGTGTGTGAACCATGGGGAGCTTGTCCAGCAGTCATGCCAGTGCCCCAGCCGGGCTCAGCCCGCCCGCTGTGCTTGCAATCTGTCCACGCACTGGATGGATCCCAGTAACCGCGTGACTCCACCTCCATCCGTCAGGGTTGTGCTCAAACCACCTGAGGCCACCAGCTTTTCCCTGCTGGAGCCCTTGCTTCCTAGAAGCAGCTGTGTCTTGCTTTGGAAGCTGCTTCATATTCAGCCCCATGGTACCTGGTAAAGTCTGGGACCTTTCCTCCTTGGCAGGGGGTGGTGGTGGTGGAAGAAGCTTGGGTCTCGGACTTAGATTGACCTGCTTTAGAAGCCCCGGCTTCCTGCTCGGTGCTGTGTGGCCTTGGGCGGAATTGCTGAACTCCTCTGAGCTTCAGTCCCCTCGTCTGTGGGCAGACACCGATGACACTCCCCTGGCATGAATGTTGTGAGGATTGGTGAGATACATAAAGGACAATGGCACAGGCTAGGAGGTACTGGGTAGATGTCACTAGTATCACTTCCTTAGGCACAGCCCCGTTCCCACCAATCAGAAAAGCTGATCCTGATGCGGTGTCCTCAGTGGATCTGGCCTCTCCCCCAAACAATGGTGCCTCTTCCTGCCTGTGTCATTCCTTGAGCAACAAAAACTCATAGGCTGACAAGTCTCTTAACCCCATCAGAGCTGAGACTGGCCTTTGTATACAACTCTTTATGACCTGTCTTAACCAGGGACCCGGGAGAGCAACTACTCAGCAAATGACTGTTGGTCACAGAGGCTCATTGGAGTCATTTCACGAGTATTCATGGAGAATATTCACCAAGTGTCGGCAATGGGCCAGGCCCTGGGAACAGCGAGGTGATTAAAACCCAGACCCCTGCCAAAACCGGTTTGGCTCCATGAATAGAGCTTCGGCCTGCGGACTGAAAGGTCCCGGGTTCGATTCTAGTCAAGGGCATGTACCTTGGTTGAGGGCACATCCCCAGTAGGGGGTGTGCAAGGGGCAGCTGATCGGCGATTCTCTCTCATCGATGTTTCTAACTCTCTATCCCTCTCTCTTCCTCTCTGTAAAAATCAATAAAATATATTTAAAACAAAACAAAACAAAACAAACAAAAAAACCCAGCCCCCGCTTACAGGAGCTCCTCCTCTGGCTAAAAGTTTCTGCAAAGGCCTGGAGCAGTTCATGTTCCTTTCCAAGCATCGAGCTCCCAGAGGCTGGCTTTCTTTCTTTCTTTCTTTCTTTTTTAATATATTTTATTGATTTTTTTACAGAAAGGGAGAGAGGAGGATAGAGAGTTAGAAACATCGATGAGAGAGAACCATCGATCAGCTGCCTCTTGCACACCACCTACTGGGATGTGCCCACAACCATGGTACATGCTCTTGACCGGAATCGAACCTAGGACCTTTCGTCCGCAGGCTGACGCTCTATCCACTGAGCTAAACCAGTCTTGGCATGGGCTGGCTTTCTTTGTTGAGGCTGTCTGCTTCCCTGGGTCTCCAGGCCAAGGCCAAGACCACAGCCCAGAGCCATGTCACACAACCGGCATCCAGTGCCCAAGGACCAGGAGGCCATCCCGGGGCTCACAAGCTGTTTCCTGGACTCGCTCCTTAAGACCAGCCCGGCAGCCCCTGCTCTCCCAGGGGGAAGAGATGGTGAGGGCAGGAGCTGACCCAGGCTGTCCTCCCCACAAGGGGACAGCACAAGACTGCGGGTAGCAGAGAACTCGGTCAGGGGCAGGCCCCTGCTGACTCACTCCAGTGGCCCCGTATCTGAATGATTTGTTCTTGGGTGGAGTGGATGGAAGGGGGAGAATGGCTCGGAAAAAATGAAACCATCTGTTGAATTCACAAGTTGCCACAAGTCATGAGTTCAACCGATGTTCAAATGACTCAAGTATTTTTAGTACAAAAAAAAAAAAAAGGTAATTTGAGGGTTCCAGAAAGCAAGGACTGTCTGCAAACCCAAATGATAACTGAAGAAATACTCTGCATTAGCAAAAGTTTTACTCTTTCATTTGCAAAAACAGCGTGACATTTTTTTTTTTTCCCGGGAAAAAGGGAAGGCTTTCAGAAGTTAAAAGAAACAGAGTTTACCGACTCAACCCTCTCTGAAACAGAATAAAGAACCTTTCCTCTTATCTGGGTTCAGAACTGGCAAGCAACCTTGGTGGGGGCACTTCATAAATATTCATGGTTGATGCAAATGTGAAGATGCAAAGAAACCATTTTGCCATTTCCAGAATGTGCCAGTGAGTGAAGCAGGATCTCAGCTGTCCTTTGCAGATCTTGCACAAGACAAAGCCCAGTTTGGCTGGTCACATGGAAAGAAACAGAACCAGAGCAGTGGATTAATCTGTCTTGAGCCTTGGGTGGTGACTGTATTTACAGGAAGCAGAGCAAACTGAAGTAGTGGGTAAAATTTTTAAAAATATATATTTTATTGATTTTTTACAGAGAGGAAGAAAGAGGGATAGAGAGTTGGAAACATCGATGAGAGAGAGTCATCGACCAGCTGCCTCCTGCACACCCCCACCGGGGATGTGCCCGAAACCAATGTACATGCCCTTGACCGGAATCGAACCCGGGACCTTTCAGTCCGCAGGCCGACACTCTATCCACTGAGCCAAACCGGTTTCGGCAGTGGGTAGGATTTAAAAAATATATATATTTTTATTGATTTCAGAGAAGAAGGGGAATGGAGAGAGAGAGAAAGAGAGAGAGAGAGAGAGAGAGAGAGAGAGAGAGAGAGAGAGAAACATCAATGATGAGAGAGAATCATTAATTGGCTGCCTCCTGCAGGCCTCACGCTGGGGATCAAGCCTGCAACCCAGGCATGTGCCCTTGACGGGAATTGAACCTGTGACCCTTCAGTCCGCAGGCTGACACTCTCTATCCACCGAGCCACTCCGGCTGGTCGGGCTGGATTTTTGTTTTTATTATTTTCATTTTTGTTTGTTTAACCCCCACCCAAGAATATGATTTTGAAAAAAAGTGATTTTAGAGAAAGGAAGAGAGCGAGAAATATTGATGTGAGAAGGAAACATTGATCGGTTGCCTCCCATATGCATTCTGCCTGGGGATGGAACCCGAAACCTAGGTATGTGCCCTACCCGACAATCGAACCCGCAACCTTTTTGGTGCATGGGGCAACACTCCAATCTGAGTGAACTGAGCCACCTGGCTAGGGTTCTTTTTTTTTGTTTTTCTTCCTCTGTTTTTGTTATTATTCTGGGTAGGATTTTTAATCCACCACTCCCAAAACATCCAAGCAGTTGGGATTCGGTGACTCCGCTTTGTGGAAAGCGCTCTTGCTTCACCTCCCCTTGAGGGGAGGCTGTGCCTATAAACAGAAATAAAGTCAAAGCAGGGAGTGGCCGGCCATCTTAGCCATCGTAATCCATCCCGATCACGGTGTATCAATTGAGCGGAGGGACATCCAGAAAAGAACATGGTGAAACCAATACTTTGGTATGTCGCCCAAGTCAAGGTCTGCTCGTTTGGGCCCGAGTACCCCCGACCTGGACCCTTGTAATAAACAGAAGCGAGCACACCTCGGTAACCACCGCCCAGACAGCCAGCCGGTGTTGCGGCAGCCAGGTTCTGGCCGCGGTGTGCCGGGATGGGCTCGGGGACCAGCAGGGGAGCTGGTCTCTGTCTACACCTCTTTCTGGGTTTCTCAGAAACATCTCCTCTGCCAGTAGGTTGACTCAGGCCAGAGCCTGGGTGCGGTGGCCACTGCTTGGGTACGGGCCTGGGCTATAATAAGCCTGGAACAGAACAGTCCTATTTCCATATAACCGGCCCCGACACTCCACACCCCACCCCACCCCACCCGAGCGGCCTCGGTCCTTTCTCAGCGCTAGAGCGGGGTGTGTGTGTGTGTGTGTGTGTGTGTGTGTGTGTGTGTAGTGGGGGGGGGGGGAAAGGAAGGAGGGGCAGGTGCCTCCTCTCCGGTGGCTTTACAGTCATCCGGGGCTCCCGGCTTTCAGTGAGCTCTGGGGCTAACACTGACATAGGGGCAGCTGGGAGCTGAAGCCCACGTCCTAGAACCAGGTCCCTGTCAGTGAAGGGCTGGCCCCAGGAAACCCGGGCACTTGCCACAGCTTCAGACCTGGGCCTCACATACATGTATCTATTTCCCGTGCTCTTCTTCTTCTTCTTCTTCTTTTTTTTTTTTTTACTTTTCTTCTTTTTTTAATTTATTAAGGTATTATATGTGTACATAGCTTACCATTGCCCCCCCCCACCACATCTCCCATTCATGCCCCCCCCCCCCCCCCCAGAGATCTGTGTTCGTTGGTTGTACTTATATGCATGCACCCTGGTCCTTCGGTTGTTCTCTTATCTCCCCCCAGGTCTCCTTCCCCTCCCCGCTGTCATTTGACAATCTGCTTGTTTTATGGTGACTATCTCAGGACCACACGAATAGAGTCCGCTCCTCCTCTGGTTCACACCGCCCCTCCCCCCGGGTCCCACTGTTCCCCCGGGGCACACGGCTCTCCTGGGGCACATGTCTCCCCTGGGACACACGGCTCACCGGGGGCACACGGCCCCCTGGGACACATGACTTCCCGTGCTCCCCTTCCTCCTGCCGCTCACCTTAGCACCATCGGCCCCCTCATTCATGCCTCAGCTCTGGCTGAGCGACAGACCTTGGCTGAGACAGGTAGGCCGTGGCTCTCTTCTCTCAAATCTAAAAGGCCAGGAAGGAAAAGAGCATTCATTGAGTCCTGGCTTTGTGTCAGGAACTTTGGGTGATCTCTCTCAATCCTGCCCTCACACCTAAGCGGGAGGCCTCCGCATCCCCCCTAAGAGCAAGAACGGGGTGGAGGTCAAGGGACGCTGCCACTGACGGCTGAGTTCAATGTGCAGCTTTGCTCCTCGCACTCTGTGCGACCTTGGGCAGGTGACTGGCCTCACGGGGAAAATGGGAACCAGGCTACTGTGGGCATTTAAATTAGCTAACTTACATTAAAAAACAAAAACAAAAACAAAAACAAAACGGCATAGAGAAACCCTACAGGCCTGTCTGTTGTTCCTATATGTTGTTATCTATTACATGTTAAAGATGAGAAAACAGAGGCCACGAGAACCATGTGCAAAGCCCGATTCTAATGGGCTCCACACATGGTCTTCCCCCCTCCATTCTGCTGCTCTTCAGCAAAGCGCTGTCCCCTCCCAGGGGGCGGCTACGTGTAGCTCATGACCAGAGCCTCCAGGGAACCTTAGACCAGTGTGTGAGAACTGGGGGGACAGGGGCCACCTGGGTCTTGTTTGGGACCACCGACCCCCAACATTGTGTCCCCTGAGCTGAGGGTTGCCAGCGACCAGCAGCGGCCGCTTCTCCTCTCCGGGTGTTCTGGAGAGAGCTGGCGCTGGCATCTGCCCTTTACTCAGAGGCTGGCTGAGGCCACACCATTCTGACGCGGACCTCCTTGTCCCCATCCCCATCCCCATCCTAAAATCTGGGTGGTTTTCCCTGAGACGATGGCAGAGCTGGAGCTGAAACCCACGCCTGCCCAGCCTCACAGCCCATGTTTTCTCCCGTCTTGTCTCAGTCCGTCGCCCCACAGCTGCCCAGACCTCCGTGGCAGACAGACACACGAGGCCGCGGGCCTGGCACAGACACGGCGTGGCCTTCCGGTGCGGCGGAGGAGGGGACAGGACACCGGGACAAAGGCCAGCGGTGAGAGCGGCGCACACAGGCATAGCTGAGCCGTGTGATCACGCCACGTGTGAGTCCGACCGACGGGAAGGTCAGATGCCCCCGCCTCGCGTGCATGCTGAGGGGCTCCCTGCGGGCCCCAAGCAGCTAAGTATCCGGACGTGTCTTGGGTCAGGTAAGCCCTGCCTGCATCAGGGGCTTACATCACACTCTCCTAATTAGCTGTGTGCCCTTGGCCAACCCTCTCGGCCGCTCTTAACCTCAGTTGACGACTATGCAAAGCAGGACAAAGGAGCCAACCTCACAGGGGCTCCTGATGGTGAAGTGAGGTGCCCTACGCAAGCGTGCCTGGGGGGGAAGGGGTACAGGAGATGCTGATGAAATGGGAGTCTTCCTAGTCTGTGAAAGAACCCCAGAGACAGAGATCTGGGGGCGGCCCCACGTGGACAGAGGAGCCAGCCTACGTGTCCCTCCATTGCCCCGTGGGTGCCAGGGCCCCTTCTCGGGAAATCCAGGCCTGGATCCAGCGGTGTCTGTGGTGGGCCGTCAGCTGTCTTTCTGCGTCCCTAGATAGGTCTCCGGGACACAGTGGTCCACAGGCCCCTCCACTTCTGATACACTTTATTGATTTCAGAGAGGAAGGGAGAGGGAAGGAGAGAGAGAAATAGAAACATCAGCGGTAAGAGAGAGCATTGATCAGCTGCCCCCTACTAGGGACCGAGCCCACAACCTGGGCATGTGTCCTGACAGGGAATCTAACCGTGACCTCTTGGTTCATAGGTTGATGCCAAACCACGGAGCCACACTGGCCAGGCTGCCCTCCACTTTTATTTATTTAAGAAATATTTTATTTTATTTAAAAAATATATTTTATTGATATTTTACAGAGAGGAAGGGAGAGAGATAGAGAGCTAGAAATGTCGATGAGAGAGAAACATCAACCAGCTGCCTCTTGCACACTCCCTACTGGGGATGTGCCCACAGCCAAGGTACATGCCCTTGACCGGAATCGAACCCGGGACCCTTCAGTCCGCAGGCCAACGCTCTATCCACTGAGCTAAACTGGTTTCGGCTTAAAAAATATTTTTAAATTGAGTTTTTACAGAGAGGAAGAGAGAGGGATAGAGAGTTAGAAACATCTATGAAAGAGAAACATTGATCAGTTGCCTCTTGCACACCCGCTACTGGGGATGTGCCCGCAACCAAGGTACATGCCCCTGACTGGAATTGAACCCGGGACCTTTCATTCCGCAGGCCGACGCTCTATCGGCTGAGCCAAACCGGTTTCGGCTGCCCCTCCACTCTTAGACCCTCCAAACTTTTCCGAATTGTGCTCACTGGTTTCCTAAAGGCAAGGTGATCCTTGCCACAGGTGGGCCCAGTTTTCCTCAGTTCTGCAGTGAGGGTCTGGATGCCCAGCATCTGCCCGCTTAGGACGGACGGGGAGAGCAAGGGCCCTGAGGCGGAGGGGGGCACGCAGGGGAACCTCCAGCCGACTGGCAACCTTCCATGCCAGTCCCAACGCCAGGAAGCTGAGTCTCAAAGGAAGCTCCCAGGAGGCTGGGTAGGGCCGGGAGGGGGTAAAGGGATATCTGGAACGACAAATGCTTAGCAGGGACGTGTCCGATGAGAAGGGAAACAGAAAGTGGCCGCCCAGACCAAAGAGCAAGTGTTCCAGTGGATTACTCACCGTGCCGAGGCGATGACTGTTGCCTGGATTATTTATTCCCCGGGTCTGAAGGGAAAGGCTTGTTAATTTTTTATTATTTACTTGCAGTGTTTCTCCCCACCCCCAGGCAGCATGTCCTCACTCTGCACTTTCGGGGTCCGGAGTGCTAAGCGTGATCAGCGGCACCTCCTTCTTTCTTCTCAGCCGGCAGGCCCAGCGCCGTCCAACTCCACGCACGCCCGGGCCGACCAGAGTGTCCCGGGCGAAGGGGCGCGGCGTGAAGCCAGGTTAGCCGGGTGCAGGCTGTTCCCCTCTCCCCGGCATGTGACCTTCGGAACGGAAAGCTGCTCAGCTGAAAAGAGGCCTGGTGGCTGTGGAGAGACGGTGAGAGCCTGTGCCCCAGACACAGGACGCCTCTCCTAAAGGGGCAACGGCCCAGCAGTCACTGGTCACCTGTCAGGAACTTAAACACCCAGGGACTCTCATTTCTCTCCAGGCCAACATCTTGGGGGATTAAATATATATATAATTGAATTTTTTACAGAGAGGAAGAGAGAGGGATAGATAATTAGAAACATAGATCAGCTGCCTCTTGCACATCCCTACTGAGGGGTGTGCAGGCAACCAAGGTACATGCCCTTGTCCAGAATCAAACCTGGGACCTTTCAGTCTGCAGGCTGATGCTCTATTCATTGAGCCAAACTTGTCTCAGCTCTTATTTTATTTATTTATTTTTTAATTTATTTTTTAACAGAGAGGAAGAGAGGGATAGAGAGTTAGAAACATCGATGAGAGAGAATCACCGACCAGCTGCCTCCTGCACACCCCCTACCGGGGATGTGCCCACAACCGAGGTACATGCCCTTGACCGGAATCGAACCCGGGACCCTTCAGTCCGCAGGCCGACGCTCTATCCGCTGAGCCAAACCGGTTTCTGCTCTTTGGGGGATTTGTAAAGGTCTTACAGGCTGAAGAGCAGTTAAGTGCCTTCGGTCTCTCACCTGTTCCTCCATCCTGTCCCCTTCCTCTCGGGGGGGAAACACGGGCCCTTTGGGGGAAGCCTCAGCCAGGGGCGCCATCAGGCCTCAGCCAGGCTCCCCGCAGCTCAGAGGAGCCGCTGGGACGCCCTTCCCACCCGGGCCCAGGCTGCGTCATACACTTCTCCTTCTGTGGGCCACTCCCTCTGTTCAATATATACACACACACACACATTTTTAAAGTTATATTTGAAAACAAAATTGCGTTTTATGTCTGCGTGGGTGTACAAGTAGGTACCATCCAGGCCAAGTTCATTATTAACATATCCACTTAATTGTGTTCTGAGGGTGGCTGAGGAAATGCAACGTCAGAGACCACGAAGGACGGGGAGCGGTGTGGCCGCTAGGGGGCAGCACCAGCTCACCAGAAACCTGGGCGGAAAGGCTGAGCCCGGACTCGGACCGACCGACCGCTGACTCACAAAGGCTCGCGCTCCCCCCGCGTCCCCGGGAGGGAGCGGGCCGTGTTTGCGGTGCGGGCAGCGGGCGGGGCGGCGCTGACCGCCCCTCCCGGGCGGGGCGAGGGGAGGCGCAGGCCGGCGGCACCGGCTCCCGTGGGTCTGGGTCACGCAGGCCGAGGCGGGCCGACCGGCACGTCCCGCTCCCCCGGCGGGCGGCGCTCCTCCCTCCGGCCCTCCGCGGGCGGGGTCCTCCCGGCAGACCGGGCCGGAGCGGGGCGGCCGGACCTGCCCTGGGCCCTGCGGGCAAAGCCTGCAGCGCTCCCACATCCTGGCGGAGGGGACCCCGCATTCCAGGCCGGCCCCCCATCCCCTCCCCGCCTCCCTGGGGCCCGGCAGGCATGCCTTTGTTCACTCCGCTCCTGCCTGTGTGCCTGCGTGACCCAGCACAGGCTGAGCCTGCAGGTGGGAGACACGTTCGCCCCCTCCCTCCCTGGAGAACTGAGCCCTGAGCCAGGTCAAAGGCACCCAGGAGGCAGTCCCTGTGCCCTCCTCCCCTCCGGGGGGTGAGGCAGTGAGTAGGCGCCCCGTCTGCCTGCAGGGCCCGGGCAAGGGGTGCAGCGAGGGAGGAAAGACCAGAAACACAATGGTAAGATATGTACACATATAATACCTTAATAATAATAATAATAATAATAATAATAATAATAATAAAAGACCAGAAACAAAACAGCATAGAGCCACAGCATGATCCCTCTCGGAGATGGCTTTTTTATTTATTTATTTATTTATTTAATTTATATTTTTTTAAATATATATTTTATTGATATTTTACAGAGAGGAAGGGAGAGAGATAGAGAGCTAGAAACGTCAATGAGAGAGAAACATCGACCAGCTGCCTCTTGCACACCCCCTACCGGGGATGTGCCCGCAACCAAGGTACATGCCCTTGACCAGAATCGAACCCGGGACCTTTCAGTCCACAGACCCGACGCTCTACCACTGAGCCAAACCGGCTTCGGCAGGAGACGGCTTTTCTGCCTCCCAAGGGGAATACCCAGCCTGCTGCCTGCTGGCCTGCAAGTGCACGCAGGAACCATGGGCCTCTCTCTCTCTCTCTCTCTCTCTCTCTCTCTCTCTCTCTCTCAGCTCACCCAGGCGGGAGGGCGCCTGGGAAGGAGGCTGAGTCTGGCCGGGGGATCAGGGGTAGCTAGTCCACACAGTTTCCTCCCGAAGTGATGAGAAGGGTGCACAAGCCCACGTGGGAGATAAAAGGCAGGAGCCTGTCGCTTGCTGGATGAGCAGGAAAAGATGGGGCTTTTTTTTTTTTTTAAAGGGAACCGTGAGATGCCAGTTGACTCTGGCATGGACGTGGCAGAAAGCAGCCCTGGTGGTGGGTACTCTCTGAGAGCAGCTTTGTGGTGCCAAGGAGCCAGGAGGGTTCTGGGAGCCAGGCCCGAGGAGGCCACGTCATGGCATCACACAGAGGCCTGGAGAAGGGGATGGGTGCGCGGGTGGGTGGGGCCCCTGGGCGTTCCAGATGCTCTGGGGCCAGAGGTGACAGCCACCCACTGAGCCGTGCCCGCCCTCGGGGGTCACCAGCAGGCAGGAATCTCTTCCCACGCACACGGAGTGACCCAGGGCTGGGCTGGTTAGGCAGGCCCGACGGAAGGAGGGATGCTAGGCCCGTCACGTGGAGGAAGAGTTAGAGTCACTGCTCCGTCTCTGCATCGATCTCCGCAGTCCCACCCCTGAACCCCCAGGAGATGGGTGAGTGGAGGTGACAGTGTAGTCTAGGTTGGGAGGAGGGGCTGGGAAGCCCGTTCGGGCAGAGTGCCTGGGCACCTCCGGAGGCTGGGGATCCGGTGCCTCCCTGGGCAGTGAGCGGACACACGGCCGCTGCGACCACAGGTCAAAGCTGATCCAAGGAGGGCTTTCCCCAGGCTGAGCCAGCCCCACGCCCCCGGAGCTCTGGGACAGAGGAAGATGGGCTTCCAGAACCGAGGAGGACTGTTGAGGGCGACCCAAATCCGATCCCCTCGCATTGGCCCCGGAGGGACTTTGGAGGAAATGGAGCCGCATGTTGCCCAACAGGATGGCGTGACTGGCTGGCTGCCCGTGGCCGCTCCGAGGACAGGAACAGGAAGTGCCGGTTCGTGGCCCAGCGCCCTTGCTGGTAGATGACATGACCTGGAGAATGGAAGGGAAAGGTGGCTCCTGAGGAGCCGGGTGTCTCTCCCAGGTCATCGGGCTGAGGTGGACAGTGCACCTGAATTTTGAGGCCAGGCCAGGGAAGGAACGCGGCCACGAAAACAGGGCGATTTGTCAGAACGGCGGGACCCACAAAACACACCAACCAGCTCGAGGTCACCTGCTGGGAAGGACAGCTATGGACATGGTATCCGAGGCTCCTTCCATTTCATGTTCTATGACCTGCTGTGCTAAGACGCTGAGGCTCCAAGGAGATCAGAGGGCGTCTGTGTGCGGACTTGGGGGAGCAGGCAGGCCCAGGAGCGGGCCGGGGGCGGGGTGCAGTTACTCATTCCACCGGGGCTTCCCTGGACCGCTCAGGCAGTGCTGAGTCAGCAGCCGCTCCTGAGATCCGCACCACCGCCCAAAGCTTTCAGTGGCGATTGCCCTGCGTGGAGAGGCCTCCACGGGGAACCACGCACCTGTGCCTTCGGCGGACCTCCCCCTGAGGGCTGGCCCGGTGACCGGAAGCCAGGTTGGTTTCTTGAGTTCAGCTGTCAGATTTCTTCAAATGTTTTTTTATTTTGCCAAAGAGAGAGGGCGCCTTAGGGTTTAGATTTGGAAGACACGTCAGAGAGCAGCCAATCCTGTAATTGCACAGATGAAGAAACAGGTGTGCACCGATGATGTGCTTCCCCCAAGGTGAGATGGCACCTCTTTCTTTGAGGACCCCGTTACACCTGGCTCCCGTCAGCAAGGGGCTTCTCTGAGAGGTGAGCCACAGGCCCAGCCCCTGTGCGTGGGCCTGTCCATGGCAGGCGGAATAATGCCACACACACACACACACACACACACACACACACACACACACCATGCCCACCTCTGATCCCTGGAACCTGTGACTGTATCACTACGCATGGCGCAAAGGACTCTGCAGATAAAGGAAGTGAAGGCGCTTGAGGTTGATGGGATTACTCTGGATTATCTGGGTGAGTCTTATGCAGTCAGTAGGGTTCTTGTGAGTGAAAGATGGGGGGCAGGAGAGGCAGGGAGAGCAAAGGCGCTGAGCTGGAGCAGGGGCCTCGGTTCGAGGCATGCAGGAGGGCTTGAGAAGCTAGGACAGTAAGGAGACAGGCTTCTTCCCAGGACCCCCAGAAGGAAAGACACCTTCGTTTTATCCCCCTGAAATCATGCTGGGCTTCTGAAACCCCAGGCTGTCCTCGGATAAACTTGTGGTAATGTATTATTACCGTAGCACGAGGTAACTCATTCATGCCACCTCACCTCTCCATCCATCCCACCGCTCTTTAGTCTGTGGTCTTCCAGAATGTGCTTGAAAACTAATTTGCCACCCTTGGCTTTCCACTTCATGAGATATACCAATGGATAATTCTGAAAAGTTACAGTACAAATACCAAGTCCCTTTCATTCAGGAACAAAAGCTGTAGATGCTGAACAGTTTTGGCTTCAGCTGGGTATAAAAACGAAATCACTTCATTTTTCTCTCATCACCCACCATTTAAGCCCCCTCTGCTGGATTATGCTTCCACTTTCGGATGTGAAATGCTAGGCTATCCTAGGGCTTTTCTGGCCACGTTAAGGGATTAATAAACATCGCGTGTTTAGGTAGGGAAAGTCCAGTCTAGTCCCACCACAAAGCTTTCGCCTCTCGTAGAATACACAGCTTCTCCCACCCTCCTTTGGGCCCGAATAAGACCCTGCACCGTGCAGAAGAGCAGCGGTGTGCAGGGGGGGGGGGGGAAAGGGTTAATTTGTCCCTTATAACTTTCCCGGCTTTATGGAGGCACGAAACAGGCACCCAGTGAAGTGAAGTAACTTGCCCAAGGTTATGTCCCCAATGACAGGGCTGGGATTTGAACCCGGGCACCCTGGTTTCAGAGTCCCAGAGTGAGGCCTACCCTACAGGGCCCTGTGTGCTCAGTTCCTGGGAGTCTACCCTGTTTCCCCCCAAAATAAGACAGTGTCTTATATTCATTTTTGCTCCCAAAGATGCGCTAGGTCTTATTTTCAGGGGATGCTTTATTTTTCCATGAAGAAGAATACGGTACACATTTATTGTTAAATGAAAATAAAGGAAATTTATTACCTGTATACGGTACGGTAGTATGGTAGTTGTCAACACAAACCAGACAAACTGTGAATCCTACAGTGTCAAGAATTTACTCATGTATTCCATGACAATCGTGTCATCATCTTCTGGAACATCATCATAACAGTCCAACTCCTGAATTCCCTGGTGAATTTCTTGTGACTCCATTTCTTTCAGAATCAGTGGACCAAATCTCTCATGTGTAGCAACAGCACTGTCTTTAAATGAGTACTTCTTGTCAAGGTAGCCTGCTCACAGTGCATATGCAATGCAACTGTCAGTGATTTTCTCCCATGAATTCTTCACCTAAGTCACAATTTCTTGCAGTTTAGGTTTCATGAAGTTTCCATGCTGATTTCTCTCCATTCACACAGCAATGACGTCAGGACTAGATGCCAGTGGGGGCGGTCCTAGCGACCATTTTACGGTAAATTAATTTTCATTCCGAGACAGAGCCTGGGGGCATTATTTTTTTTTGGGGGGGGATGCCTTATATTTCACTCAGAAGGAAACCTGTAAGTAGGTCTTATTTTCGGAGGATGTCTTATTTTCGGGGGAACACGGTATTAACGGCCTTGCTCTCTGTGAGCAGTACTTCGGGCGGACATGGAATGGGTCCCTCCATCTATCACACTGGGTTGGAATCCAGGAGCCACCATCTCATCGTGGTGTAACGTGAGCAAGTCCTCTAGCTCTCCGGAGCCGATATTCTCATCCGGAAGATGGTGTAACGGTGTCCACCTCATCTGCCTGCTGGGAAGGCATACAGCAAATGAGGCAAGTCCTTGGCCCAGTGCCCGACACAAGGCGGAGGTTCAAGAAATGCTCACTGTCTTCCTCTTCTCCGCCAGCCTTTCCTCTCACGGTCCTCAGAGCCCCCGGAGAGTTTTTCCCCCAGTTGCTTCTTGAGTGACTGCAAACGCTATTTTCCCCACTGCCGCCGGCAGACGCGTTTGACTGAACAAATACATTCCGGGGAAATGAGAAAGTCTTCCTGCCGTATGAGGAAGCGCAGATGTCAGGCTTTGCTGAAGGAGGAGTGGGACGCTCCGGACGCTGGGGACGAAGGAAATGCGTGCTGCTCCTGGAGGGAACAGACGGCCTGATTCACCGGCTGTGTGTCCCAGCACCTCCCAGGGCAGCTGCCCTGCACCAAGGGTCCGGGTGCCGGGTGCTGGGTGGGGCACCCACAGCCGCAGGACGTGCTGCGAGTCAGTTGTTACTAATGCAAGCGTCCTGCAGCTCCTGAGTGACTCACTCGCCACAGTCAGACGCTAGACTCAATGCGCTTTCCGGAGGGGAAGGAGAGGCAGGCAGAGCCTCGCTCGCCGTGTGTGCTTGGGCACAGTTCCGGGGAGGCTTTTGGGAGTCTTACCAGCGAAAGTCACCCGAAGCTGAAAATGACTGCACATGCTGCTTAAGACATTTTTAGAGACTAAGTAACGAATTTTTATATCCACTCACTTCTGGGAAGTTTTGAAGGAGATAGAGGTACTTTGAGCAAAGATGGGATAAGTAAATCAGAGAAAGAAAACTCTGCTGGTGGTTGGGGGGGGGGGGGAAACAAGAGATAGAGAATGCGAACTCGTCTAACCCTAGGCCAGGAGGGATCCTAGACACTGGGCAGAAAATAGAGCTCAGAGGCTCCTGGCAGCGGAGCAAAAAGAACCGCACTCGCAGTCTGTGGCTTTCCTGTTCTCATTGATTGAAGAGAAAAAAAGAAGAAAGAAAAGAAAAGGAAAAGAAAAGAAAAGAAAAGAAAACAAAAGAAAAGGAAAGGAAAGAAGAAAAAGCACAGCCAGACTTTATTCTAGCACTGAGGTCCAAGTGGAAATTGTCTGCAAGGTTTTTTTTTTTGGTTGTTGTTTTGTTTTTAATATTAATTAATGTAATGAATGTCTATGACAGTTTTACAAAGAATGTAAAGTTGGTCTTCGCTGCCCTAGTCTGTTTGGCTCAGTGTATAGCGTCAGCCTTCGAACTCCAGGTTCCATTCCTGTCAAGGGCACATGCCCGGGTTGCGGACTCGGTCCCCAGTAGGGGGCGTGCAGGAGGCAGCAAGTCAAAGATTCCCTTTCATCATCGATGTTTCTATCTCTCTCTTCCTCTCCCTTCCTCTCTGAAATCAATAATAATAATAAAAAAAAGTTGTTCTTCGCCTGACCATTTCTTCAAATGACACGGGATACATGTTCTGAGAAAACAGCTCTACTGAGCGCCAGAGTAACCCAGTCCAGAAGAGAATGTTACATCTGAGAAGGAAAGCTTTAGTACCTTGCGCATTACCATTGCTGATTGTTTGGGCAACATCTAACGGTCCTTCCCTTTAAATGCAAAGAGACACATTATTGGAGAGCGCCATTTACTAGCTCTTTAATAGGAGTATGTTTAACGGTAAGCACTTTGCTGTGTAGACCAGACATCTGAAGTGCAGCCTATGGAAGGAAAGGGAATTACAGTTTTGTGCTTCTGTGTGTGAACAATATAGGTGTGGAGGTAAAAGGCGTTTGTGCAAATTCCAAGGAGATTTTCAAATTTGAAAAAACAAACAAACAAACAAACAAACAAAAAGCACCTCAACATTTGATTAACTTATATTTCAAACAAAAGCTGGAATAGCTTGCTTGGGTTTCTGAAAGTTAACAACAACAAAAACGGAGCCTGTTTTGAATTTCCGAGAAGCAGGATGAGACCGGAGTTCACTGAAGAATTGCCACAGTCTTCCTAAACGCATTCTCATCACTAAATGTAGTTAGCTTCTTAAGGGGAAGACAGCTTTCAGATGGTCAAAATTCAGATAGTCACTGAGCTGTGGGCCAGCTCACCCTTCTTTATTTTTTTAAAAAATATATATTTTATTGATTTTTTTACAGAGAGGAAGAGAGAGGGATAGAGAGTTAGAAACATGAGAGAGAATCATCGACCAGCTGCCTCTTGCACACCCCCCACTGGGAATGTGCCTGCAACCAAGGTACATGCCCTTGACCGGAATCGAACCTGGGACCTTTCAGTCCGCAGGCCGATGCTCTATCCACTGAGCCAAACCAGTCTCGGCACACACCCTTCATTATTAAACCTGGCCTAAAGAAGCTTCAGGAACCTTCAGAGTCAAGGGCAGAACCCGGGGTTCAGCCCAAGTCACCAGAGCACCTCTAGAACCTCCTGTCTTCCTGAACGCGTGGCCTCGTACCCACCCCACAGCCTGGAGCCCGCTTGCAATCTTCCCGATGCTGCTCAGATCACTGATCAAACTGCTGTTTGCAAAAGAACAGGTTCAATTTGTAAGAAAGACAGGGAACACCAAACACCCAAGCACAAGAGCACAGGCGTGAGGCAAGACCAAGGCCCTAGAGTGAGCTGCGTGGGATCCGAGGCACTTAAGCTCTCCCTTCCTCTCCAATGCCCAAGGCTGCACCAGGGTGGGGATGCCCTCTGGGATCCAGGGTGCAGGGAGGACCCAGGCCGCAGGCACAGAGCCCTGACCAGCATGCAGCGGACCCTGAACAAGGGCATGTGTCCCTGAGACAACCTGCCAGAGGTGCTGTGGCTTCAGGCTGCTAAACACACACATGAGCTGCTTCCCTGGTTGCATGTTCCTTGAATGTGTGATCTGTCACTTTCATGGACAGTCTGTAACCCTGAACACACCCGGCCAGCAGAGGTACCACCTCATCCAAAGCTGCCACCCTCAGGCATGGCGGGGCAGGGGCAGGAGAGAAGGAGGCTTGGGCCTTGGCCACAGTCATCACATCAAGTGAGACACTCGGCCTTCCAGGCTCATTCCTGTCCTGTGAAATGGGACCAGTACCGACACTAAGCTTCCTATCTACCTCCCAGGGTAGGCTGTGAGGCAACAGATAGGAAAGCACGTTGGAAATGGCGACCTTGCTTGTCATAAATTAACTCACTGTCAATCCCATTTCCTTCTTGATGCCTTCCTAGAGTTGATTTTGGCCTTTGGGTTTTCTTAGTTGGTCTTCCCTTCTAGTGACTCTAATTTTAAATTTATCTTTGCTTCCCCACACCTAAAAGAACCACTTGACCTGCGGTTTCATGTTTCTACTCAGCTGTTTATAACTCCTTGTCTGTGCAGGTTTTGGAGGCCCAGGCCAGATATAAGATTTCTCTGGATGGGGCCTGTTTCGCAACCACTTCTATACTCTGTTCTTCAAACATTTAGAATTGGGTTGATGGTAAAACTAATTTTAGATATTTTAACTTTTGCATAATAGTATTTTTTCCTATGTATTAAAATAAGCACATAGTCAAGATTATTCGACTCTATATAATTTAAGTCATAGACTAACTCTATGTAATTTTGTACTCTATGTTTCTTTCCGGCATTATAACACATGTTACTCTTTTTCCACAGCATTTAAAAGTATATGTAAATATAATTCGTACTAGCCATTTCTCCATTGTGAAGGCTATAACATATTTTACTAAATCATTCCCCTACTGTTGGACATATGAGTGGTTTTTAATTTTCCACTGTAATAAATAATACTGCAACGAACTTCTCTTTTCATAAAGCTTTTTCTGCTCTCTCTTTGCTTCCTTAGAATACATTTCTATAAGGGGAATTCTGGGTCAAAGGTTATAAACATTTCCTAAAGACTTCTTGATGTGATGATGTAGAGCAGTGGTTTCCAACCGGTGGTCCACGGACCACTGTTGGCCCGTGAGGTCCGAAAGGCTGGGGACCACTGATGTAGAGGGTAGCCCTAAAATAGTTTGGAGCAATAGGATTTCACCAAATAGCTACGGTTGATCTGAAAAGATGACAGAAAGAGAAAAGGATGGCATGGGGAATCTTCTAGAGCCTTAAGACATTGCTCTGAACATAAATGTTCATAAATAAATAAAATAATTCTATGCTTTAGAGACTGAGCCTTACCCCTAAACATTACACTTACATAGAAAGTTGGGAGAGCATCTGGCAGTGGGGGTGACAACCGCGTACTCCAGATGAGAGTAGCAATTGGCCCTATGCTACTGTCATCATGGCTCTGGTGACCTTAGAAGTAGAAAGGACCTTAGAGAGGTCAATCCATTCCTCAAGTTGCAGCTGAAGAAACTGAAGCTTAGCTCTCCTAGGACAGTGGCTCTTAAACCTGGTGCGTATGATAATGACTTTGGGAGATTTTTACAAATCCAGGTTCTATTCCCAGATATTCTGAATTCCTTGGTCTGAGGGGGGCCCAGGGATCAGTGTTATGCAAAAGCACCATAAAAAAAAAGCGCCATTGGTAGTACTAACATGACCTAGGTTCAAGAAGTTCCGGTAAAGTATGGGCTTTAGAACCACTAATAATACATCTGGGTCAAATCCCAGCTTTGCCACTTACTGGCTCTGTGATTTTGAGCAAACTAATGACTTCCTCTCAGAGTCCTCATTTGTATATCCTAAGAGTGTCATGAGGATGAAATGAAACTACCTATGCAAAGTGTATTTTGAGGTTCCTGGCACAAGGTTGGCAAATCAAAAGTGTGGGGCCATAGCTAGTTAATAGCCGAATTAGGGGGCCAGCCGGAAGCATGCGATGCACCCAATGAATGCTTGTTGGAGTGCTTTTTATGGGTGGATCTTTGAACATGAATATGCATGAAACTGAGCAGTTCAAACTCCACTTTGAGTTGATGTTAGTCAGAACAATAAGAGAGAGATTTATCTCATTTGCTAGGTATTAATTTGCATCTTACCTTTAGTTCTTCAGCTACAAAGGCACCCATGTTTACTCTGATAAAACAATTCATTATGACTAAACTCCTCCTAGAAAAAAGTTATACTTCTATAATTACACAAATGTATGAGAATGTTTATGTAACTCGTGTAATAAGCTAAGGATATACCAGTTAAAATGTCCTTTTAAAAAATTGCCACGAGCTGAAACCGGTTTGGCTCAGCGGATAGAGCGTCGGCCTGCGGACTGAAGGGTCCCGGGTTCGATTCCGGTCAAGGGCATGTACCTTGGTTGCGGGCACATCCCCAGTGGAGGGGTGTGCAGAAGGCAGCTGATCGATGACTCTCTCTCATCGATGTTTCCAACTCTCTATCCCTCTCTCTTCCTCTCTGTAAAAAATATCAATAAAATATATAAATAAATAAAATTTTAAAAAATTGCCACGAAAATTGTAAGTAAGACCCCTTTAGCAACAGGCTAATACTACTTCACATTTCACGAACTTCAGCCTGTAGGTTGTTAGCATAATATTTTCTGTCTCCATTCTGGATGGCTGGATGGACAGATAGATAGACAGGCCGATAGAGGACAGATAGATAGGTGGGATTTTGTTTTAAAAGACTGAGGCCTGCTAAAACCGGTTTGGCTCAGTGTATAGAGCATCGGTCTGCGGACTGAAGGGTCCCAGGTTTGATTCCGGTCAAGGGCATGTACCTTGGTTGCCGGCACATCCCTGGTGGGATGTGCAGGAGGCAGCTGGTCGATGTTTCTCTCACATCAACATTTCTAGCTCTCTATTCCTCTCCCTTCCTCTCTGTGGAAAATCAATAAAATATATATATTTTTTAAAAAGATTGAGGCCTGGCTCTGTCATTCATGGTGTATAAACCTTGGGAGTCATTTTCTTCTTTGCTCTTTTGCCTTCTCAGGAGCAAAACGAGGGCTTCCATGCCCGGATGGGGCTGTAGCACAAAGTGAGTCTAGAATTGTGATGCTGATCAGCAGGAGACAGTTGTTAAATATTTATTAAGCGCCTGCCGAGTGCCCACCCCTATGGCAGGAAGTCCTGCGGGAGCTGCAAAGCCCTAGGCCTCGATGGGGAGCAGCTTGGAGTCTGGCTAGGAGAGAAAGGCCCCACGTGCGAGGAACCATGAGGGACCAATTTCCACCTGAGAACTGTGATAAGTCCGGCCCGAGTGACTCATGCAAGGAATAAATGGGAACATTTAACAGATGACAATCACCGAGAAATGGAAAAGCGGTTGAAATTCAATTTCCTGCCTCTTAGCGCTTTATTTTTCTTCAGTCTCTGACACAAAGTCCTGCGGAGTAATAACCTGAAACAAAGCTGTTTTAAGCTCGTGGGAGCCAGGCATTTGCTAACAGCACATTCTAACCCTTTGTCCACATTCTACGGCTCCAGCCCCGTTACTTTGCCCGGTTTCCAGCAGCCTTCGCCAGCCCCAGGCCTACCCCCTCGCCCCTTTGCAGACCTGGTGTGCCTCAGACAGCTCTGGACAGAGCCCATCCTGTGCAGAGGACTCACACAAAGCGGGCACAGTGTGCAAATGGGAGTGTAGGAAGTGTGGCAGCAGGAATGTTTGAGCGGTGCCATCTCTCGGATGGCCATGGGGAGGGCAAGTCCCGGGCTGTGAGTCACCACCCTTGGCAGGGCAGCTGATGGGACTGGTGGGCATTTTTGTTTGACCCCATTCTGAGCAACCAAGCTCTTCAGTTACCCATTTGTAACAGCCTCTACCAGCAGCCAGGAAGGCAACAACAGTGGCGGCCTAGACACTGAGTGGCCAGATCATTATGATCTCTGAAGGCATAATAATCTGGCCACTCAGTGTGTGTGTGTGTGTGTGTGAGTGTGAGTGTGTGTGTGTGTGTTAGCGGCCTGGTGTATGAATTCGTGCACGGGTGGGGTCCTGTCAGCCTGGCCAGGGGGAGGGGACATGGGTTGGTTGGCCGGCCTGCCTGCTGGTCGAACTCCTGGCCTAGGGGACAATGTACGTATTAGCCTTTTATTATATAGGATGTACACTGAGTGGCCAGATTATTATGCGTTCAGAGGTCATAATAATCTGGCCACTCAGTGTATAGTGAACCTCAAAAGTAAAGCTGTCTGGATTATGAGGATAGAAGCGGAAGTTGGAGGGACTCGAAGTGGGCGGGTTTCACAAGAGCTGGCTGTGAGCGTGTGGGCTTTGGGAACTCTCGGAGCCTTGGGAATGATTTCATGAACAAGGGAAGGAGAACTGACCAGGAACATGCGTGTTTCATTAAAAAAAAAAAAATATATATATGTATATATATATATATATATATATATATATATATATATGTATATATAAAATTGATTTTTTTTTTTACAGAGAGGAAGAGAGAAGATAGAGAGTTAGAAACATCAATGAGAGAGACTCATCCATCAGCTGCCTCTTGCACACTCCCCACTGGGGATGTGCCCGCAACCAAGGCACATGCCCTTGACCGGAATCGAATCTAGGACCTTTCAGTCCGCAGGCGGAAGCTCTATCCACTGAGCCAAACCGGTTTTGGCGAGTGTTTCATCTTTCACATGAGGGCGGCAGCCTTGCCCGGGGACCGAGGATGCGTGCTGTAGCTCAGGGCTTTGGTCTCAGCGCAGCCACGGACTCCCTGCGTGTTCCCGTGCGAATCAGAATCACCGTCATCTCCCTGGGCCTCGGTGGATCCGTCTGTAGAATGACGGGGTCGATCCGGGTTAAACCGGAAGGCCCTTCCTGACAAGAACATCCTGATTCTCTGCAAACCCCGTGGGGGTTGCGAAATGATTCACTGCTTTGCCCAGAGGAGAGATCTAACTTTGTGCAAGAGGGATGAATAGCGCACATTCACTGACTCTCTGACTAAGTGGGCTGGGGCACCTCCGTGCTGCCGCCGTTGCCGTGCTGTGATGTGCTGTGCACGCCGCCCCTGGGAAGAGAGAGCTATTTTGAGGCAGGGCTGATTAGAGATAAGGTGTCTCCTTTCTTCACAGGGCTCTGGCCCTGACTCACCCGGAGCTCTTGGGTTTAAAGCTTAACCCTTGATGGATGGATGTAAGCTCGCCCCTCTGCGTTGCCTATGCAAACGGCTCCCAGGACACGGCTGCAGAGCCCCCGCTTTATCAGCGTCCCCCAAAGAACATTCTTTGACCTCAACTTGCTTAGAGAGCTTTTCTGAAGTGCAGCCCTTGCTTGTAACCTCGCTCCTTGACATCTCTTGTTTGCTCTTTCCTGTTATTCCCAGAGTCTTCTGGGTTATATAAAGGGAATGTCTCAGTAATCCTCTTAACAGCACAGAAATCCGGCCACCCCCGGTTCGGCAGGGGAGAGAGGGGGGGGATGTACCGGGGAGGGGAGAGTCACAAGATTCTTGAAAGAGGCACTAGACCAGAGTTGCAAAAAGTCTTTTGCATGGAAAAGCTCGGCACACAAAAGACCACTTGAGTTCTGCTGCTTTGCGTGACAAACAGCACGCTTATCCTAACGTTTTCACTTAAAAAAAAGTTTTTTTTTTGTTTTTTTGTTTACATCAGCCTATGTATGTAATGTTACCAATGCTTGAGATATTTTCTCCCCATTTATTTCCACTCCCGGTGTGTTATCTTTAATCGATGTGTTTATTTTCTGGCTGGGGAATGTTGAAAGCACTCTTGTGACACGTGACAGGACAGGACTGTGGGGCCCTGTGGCTGACTCTCTATTCAGTCGCTTGGTCCCTACCAAGCTGGATGCAGATGGAATTGCTAAAAACCGACTCATATTTCAAAGACACTTGAGAGAGTTCACCTCGTCTAAAAAAATGTGCGCCAAAGCCCTTTCTAATGAGAATAATCACTTTCCTGTTTGTTTTTAAAATTAAGCTTTTTGAATTTCATGTTTTCTTGGCACAAGGGAGATAACCCCATGTGGAAAACGCTGTCTGGAGGGAGGGATGGAGTCACCATGACCCAAGGTCATGGGAAAGTTATAGTCACCTCTTTGAAGTTCTTTTCTTTAGCGGTGAAAACAGGATTGTGGGTGCGTGCTGAACTCACAGACACGGAGTGGATGGTGGAATAAAAAGAGGTCAGTCTGGGCTCCAGGCCCCGAGTTCCCTCTCTCTTTTTTTTATTTTTAATATATATTTTATTGATTTTTTACAGTGAGGAAGAGAGAGGGATAGAGAGTTAGAAACATCGACGGGAGAGAATCATTGATCAGCTGCCTCTTGCACATTCCCTACTGGGGATGTGCCCACAACCAAGGTACGTGCCCTTGACCGGAATCGAACCTGGGACCTTTCAGTCCACAGGCCAGACGCTCTATCCACTGAGCCAAACCGGTTTTGGCCCAAGTTCCCTCTTAAGTTCTGTCCTTAACAACGGACAGAAAGGGCAAAGGGACAAGCACCTTGGAAAGGTGGCTTTCTTTTCCCTACCTTGGTTTCCTCATCTGTAACAGGAGAAGTTGGTACAAAACCGAACGGCTGTAAGGAGCTCTCAGTTGCACAGAGGGAGTAGGCACATGAAAACTCATTGTAAGAAACACAAACTATTGCCCTGGCCAGTTTGGCTCAGTGATTAGAGCATTGGCCTGTGGGCTAATGGGTCTCAGGTTTGATTCCTGTCAAGGGCACATACCTTGGTTAGAGCCTCAGTCTGGGCCATGTGGTAGGCAACCAATCAATGTGTCTCTCACATCCATATTTCTCTCTCTCTCTCTCTCTCTCTCTCTCTCTCTCTCTCTTCTTTTCTCCTCCCTTCCTCTCTCTCTCTCTCTTAAAAGAAAACCATAAAGATAGTATCCTTGGGTGAAGTTTAACAATGGCAAAAATACATAAATTATTTATATATTTAATCTATTAACGTCTCAGATTCTTTATTTTTTAAAACATTTTATTGAATTTATTGGGGGTGGCATGAGTTAGTAAAATGAGATAAGTTTTCGGTGTACAATTCTACAATACATCATCTGTATAGGGAGACCACGTCAAGTCTCTTTCCCCCTTTACCTTCTTCTCCCCTCCACCCCCTTTCCTTCAGGCAATCACCATGCTCTTCCCTGTGTCAATGAGTTTTTTTCTCTTTTGTTTCTTTTTTGCTTAATCCCTCTGACCCCCTTACCCAGTCCCCCCCTTAGACAGCTGTCAGCCTGCTCTCTACGTACGAGTCTGCCTTTATTTCGCTTGTTAGTTCATTAGATTCCACACATGAATGAAATCATATGGTACTTGTCTTTCTCTGACTGTCTTACTTCCCTTAGCATAATGCTCTCCAGGTCCATCCATGCTGTCACAAAGGGTAAGATCTCCTTCTTTTTTATGGCCAAGTAATATTTTTGGCCATATTCAATATTGCATAAATGAACCAAGGCTTTAAAAAAATTACTTTCTCATCTGTATTTTTTTCTTTTTAAATTAAATTTAATTTTTCTATCACCTTTATCCCTTCGATGCCCTCTACCACCTCCATCCATTCCCTTCCACCCCCTAAATCACCACATTGTTGTCCATGTCCATGAGTTTTTTTTCTTCTCTCTCTCTAGCTCAACCCCTCTACCTCCCCAGCATGCCACCTGGCCCTCCGGTGTGGTCTACCTGCTCTCTAACTACGAGTCTGTCTCTATTTGGCCTGGGAATTCAGTTTGTTCATTAAATTTCACATACGAGTAGAATCATATGGTACTTCCCTTTCACTTAGCATAATGTTCCACAGGTCCATCCATGTGCTGTCACAAAGGGTAAAATTTTCTTCCTTTTTACAGCCAAGTAGTATCCCATTGTGTAAATACACCACAGCTTTTTATCCACTCATCAGCTGATGGACACTTGGGCTGCTCCCAAATTTTGGCTATTTCTATATAATACTATACAATAAAGACTAATATTCAAATTGACTGTCACCCCAACATATAAGATGGCAGCCCTCATGTGGTCAAAGATGGCCTCCCCCGTGTGGACGCAAGATGACCACCATAAGATGGCCAGCGGTCTCCTTCAACGCTGAATTATTTTGAAGCTAATGTCAGAGCATGTTATCTTAATTTTTAAAATTTGAGTTCTTTCTGGATAGGTAATATTGACACGGCTCAAATTTAAGAAGTACAAAGGGCTACAAAGAGGAAAAAAGTCTCTCCCTCCCGCCTCTGTCCTGCCGTATGGTAGATTAAAACCAATGACCACCACTATGCTTTGTTGTTCCTCCCATTAAACAATGGGGTCCCTTTCTCTACCTTGAATTTGGGCTTGGTCGTGTGAATTGCTTTGGCCAAAGGTGATACCGCTGTAATTAGATAGTTATTAGTAACGGGAAAGGAACAAAGAGAGGGCCAGAGATTTTAGACAAGTCATTTGGGCAGCTTTACCAGGAAGCTGCATTTTCACATTCTCTAGGAGACACTGACCTATTCCCAGCAAGACGTTGGGGGAAGAAACCCAACAAAGGGAAGATAGACACATGTCCAGTAAAATTGGGGTCACTGGAGGAGATGCTTGTCGGTCCAACCGAGGGACAGAGATGGTTGGTCAGAATGGGCGTGGCCACTGCAAGGACCTGAACATGTGGAAATACATAATCCCACAAACAAAAGGCATTCTCTGTGTTGTTTGCTCTTGGCCTGCTTGGCTCATGATTCTTGTGACTCTTGGCTCACTTGTGACCTTGGCCCCTGTGGCCCACGGCCATGCCCACCCCACAGCTATGCACTCACGGACAGCAGTGGGAAACACAAGCTACACTGGCCTGGTGCTGGACTGGCCTCGGCTCCAATACGGAAAGGAAACTCTGGACATTGGCTCTGGGTTCAGCTCTCCTGAAGCCCCGCCTACACTTCTTCAGTGCCCGGGCTATGGGGGAAATGAGACTTTGGAAACCCGGGGGTGCAATTCCACAGAAATAAAGCTTTCTACCATATCCCACCCTCCCGTGGGGGCCTCTGGAAAGACTTATTCCGGCGGTACCCTAAGAACCCTAGGCCCGTGAGCAACTGTGGGGGATGAGACCCTCTCTTATCCTCTAACAAAGGGACTTCAGCAAAGACCATGTAAGTAAAGACTCAAAAGTGTGTATGGCCAAAACCGGTTTGACTCAACTGGATGGAGCGTTGGCCTGCAGACTGAAAGGTCCCAAGTTCGATTCCGGTCAAGGGCATGTACATTGGTTGCGGGCACATCCCCGGTAGGGGGTGTGCAGGAGGCAGCTGGTCGATGTTTCTCTCTCATCGATGTTTCTAGCTCTCCATCCCTCTCTCTTCCTCTCTGTAAAAAATTAATAAAATATATATTTTTTAAAAAGTGTATGTGCTTGTGCACTGGGCTTGCTGTCTTGCTTCTGTGGACTCTGACGTGTCCATGAGAAGAAGCCCTGCCAACCAGCCAACCCACAGAAATGGGAGCTGGATACAAGGATGGTTTTTTCCTGGCTATCCTAAGGTTGGGCTGGGTTGGTATATGGCACAAGTCAACTGTACCCCAGCAGCTCCCACACCCACCAGGTACATTCCCTCCCAGGGGAATACAATATTACCAGTTTGTGAATCTTTCCGAAGACAGTTCTCCCTTCCCTACACCCTTTTCTAAACACACAATAACACACAGTTTGGAACCGAGCTCTATTTGTTTGATGCAACAAGGTATTTTGGAGATCACTCCCTACCAGCACCTGGAGAACATCCTTTATACATCGTATGCACAAACTGTGAGTTACTCACCTGGGCCTTTAAGGATGGCATTTAGACTGTCGCCCGGCTTCTGCTACTCCCAGCATGCTTTAGGGAACAGCCTTGCACTTCTTCACCTGCACACACGTGAGGATTTCTGCAGGGTGGGTCCTAGTTGTGCTCACAGGGTGTGAGTGCAGTGGGCTCACACAAGGACCGTGGCCTGTCGGGAAGGAAATGCTCCCGGGGCCTCCCCCTTTTCTCTGGGCCACACTTGTCCAGCTGCATATTCCCACAGTGGCCCTGCGTGTCTCTCTTGCCGACCAGCGTAAAGCAGCCGGTATGAATGAGCCCTCTCAGGCTTGTCCAGCTCGCCTGGCCCTCCCAGGGCACATCTCGGGATGGGCCCGGAGCTCCAGAGACTCCACGGGGTAGGGTGGTCCGACCCCCTGCCTCCCTTCCAAGCCCTGGAGTGTGAAACCACTGATGTGTGAAGCTTCTAGCAACTGCACATCTGTGATTTGGGGTCGGTTCTAGTGTGTCATCATACGGGCAGACGCTTACAAGGCCAACGAAGGCGAGAGTCGCTGCCGTCCAACCAAAGCTGGGGCAGCAGAAAGGGGCCTGTGTGGAATAAATTCTAGCTGAATACGTACCTCTGTTGTGCCGAGATTCTGTGATCCCCAAGGACCACCAGGGAATCAAATCCAATGCAATTATCAAGAGAGTCTCTTCCATGCCAGCATGGGCTCCATCCCACTCACACGGACAGCATGGCGGACAAGAGCAAGAATGTAACATCTCAATGGCTTTTATACAGGGGGTGATGTGACCCTGATTGGTTGGGTGAGGGCTAGGGTGCGGCCACAAAATGGAGGATAGCTCCGCCCTGCCCCACAAGGAGGCAGGGTCCTAGCCTCGCCCTTTCACCTCCACCCCACCCCTAGCCATTCACCGCAAGGCGTCCTCTAGCTGACAAACCTAAACAAACCCAACAGCAGTTTGACACGCAGCGTCCTGGCCCACTGTGCAGTAAGGGTTGACTGACCAGCTGGCACAGGTGCCAGGGACCCAGGAGCAAAGGCCCATGCCCACCTCCCTGGTCCCCAGCCTGCTCCCTCCTGGCCTGTGTTAGTCACTGTAAGACCCCCCTTTTTCAGAGACCAGCTCCCCAAAGATGGAATCCCCACGGTGACCCGCTGTCCTTGGCTATGCCCCCTGGGAGACCCACGCTGGGGAGCTGCTGTGTTTCTCTGGCAACTTTTTTTGTTTTTTTGAAAGCATTAGCTTCATTTTAACTCCCTCTCTCCCGCCTGGCCCAGCGCAGGCTCTGCTCTGCTCCTGGTGGTTCACACTTACGTAAACCTCTAGCTTCCTCCCCGACCCCAGGCCTCCTGGCTGCGCTCGCAGACCCCTGGGCCTGCGGTCACTCCAGATTTGGCAGGTGACCGCCACGCTCGGTCCCAGAGGTGCCTGGCCCTCCTCCGCCCGCCCGGGGAATGGGAAGCATCCCGGGCTTGGAGCTCGCAGGGCAGGGAGATGGTGCTGTCCACACCTGATAAGGCTGACGCCGAGGTGAGGTCAGAGTCTGGTGAGGAGGCGGCCGGGCCCGCCACAGATAACCAGGGATGCTCTGGGTGCTCGGCGGCTCTCCGGAGGGCAAATACCAGCAGGAGCCCAAAAGCAAACTCCTGGGAAGGGAGAGATGGGGACGGGGCCCGTGAAGGAAGGGACCCGAGATGTGGCCTGGGGGGTCTCGGCCAGGGGGTCTCTGAGGGGCCTCCATCTGCCCACACTCACACTCACGGCCTTTATCTCCCAAGCTGCAGACGCCGCGGAGCATCTTATCTCTCACGCCCCGTATCTCGGACGCTGGCGCTGCTGGAGCGTTGCACGGAGCGGAGGCCTCGACGCCCTGCCCAAGTCCTCATTCCTGGAAGGGGTGGGAAAGGTTTCTCTCCGTCTTCCTGCTTAAAAATAGACCTTTCATGACTGCGTGTGCATTCATAGCTTAACGGGAAACACAACTCCACGTCTCGGGTGGGATTTACTTTGGGCAATAATGAATGGCTACTACTGACAGAACATCATGGTACTCGGTATGCAACCAGACCTTTCTGTGGGGTTGGCATCCCCTCCAGTGAGGGGGCGGGGGGAGAGAACGGAGCCTCAGAGAGGCGTGCCCAAACTCACACAACTGGCAAGGGGCTGGGCAGGAGTCTGAGCCCAGTCTGTAGGCCCCTTTCCCTTAGCACCCACATGCTGCTTTGAGGTTGGGGTGGGGGTGTGTGTGTGTGGGGGGCACAAAGGTTAAAAGCAAAACACTGCTGGGGCCAAAACCAGTTTGGCTCAGTGGATAGAGTGTTGGCCTGCGGACTGAAATGTCCCAGGTTCGATTCCAGTCAAGGGCATGTACCTTGGTTGCAGGCACATCCCCTGTGCAAAAGGCAGCTGAGATGTGCAAGAGGCAGCTCTCTCATCGATGAGAGAGAATCCATGATTCTCTCTCATCGATGTTTCTAACTCTCTATCCCTCTCTCCTCCTCTCTGTAAAAAAAAAAATCAATAAAATATTAAAAAAACAAAAACAAAAACACTGCCGGGGACCAAAAGTTCCTCTCCTCTCTTGGTTGTGGGCCTGTGATGGGCGGCTTCGCATATACCAGCTTCCCCCAGAGCTCACTGGTCGGGGAGTAAATGGGTGCAAACCTTTTGCTACTCTTCAGGCTTAAACAGAAGCACCTAACATGTTCTGGATTTTTAAAAAAAAAATATGTATTTTTATTGATTTCAGAGAGGAAGGGAGAGGGAAAGAGAGATAGAAACATCAATGATGAGAGGGAATCATTGGTCGGCTGCCTCCTGCATGACCCCTACTTGGGATGGAGCTCACATGTGCCCTTGACTGGAACCAAACTCGGGACCCTTCAATCCACAGACCAACGCTCTACCCACTGAGCCAGAGTGGCTAGGCCTGTCCTGATTTTCATGTGATTGGGAATACTTGCGGTCTTTGAGGTAGTCTTTGTAGTTAAGACTGAGGCCAGAACCCTCCCTCCCACTTTTTTTTTTTTTTTTAAAGCATTAGCTTCACTTTAACTCCTGTGAAGGGAGCCCATGACCTGCTCCCACGGGAAGCTGTGGTGTTGGAATTAATAATAAAGATCTGTTAATTCTCTGCCTTTTCCCAGGCTGCCTTCCAAGACGTGACGTGGTGTCCTGACGTTTCTGCTCCGGATAAATCAAAGATAATCTGCAGCCCAGCGAGGGGCAAGGCCCGGGGGCGGACTGGGGTGCCAATGGGCTGCTGAAGTCTGGGTTCTCGGAGCCCATTTCAAGAGGCTTTGAGTTCACCGGATTGCTTGCCGATCCTGAAATACTGCCCACATGTGGTGGTGACCTTGACTTGGCAGTTTCCATGAATTCCCTTTTCCCTTAGGCTGCTGCCGACATTGCCAAGTCACACGGCAGGGATCCGGCTTCAGTCTCTGTCTTTCCACTAATGACCGTTGTTTAGGTCTGGCCCATTCTCTGTGGCCCACTCACTTCCTGAGGGGAGCCGAGAGGACGAGGCAGGGGAGGAGGAGAGAGGCTGTGAGGGCTGATGCTTTCGTATCTCTCCTTGGCTCCTCTGGGGTAAGTGTGGAACAGAAGAACTTTTTCTCCACCTCCGTGTGTTCACCCATTTGTTTATTCGTCCACTTATCGAACATGCAGGAACTGAGACCCTGAGAATGGGAGGCATTGTGTGGCTGAGGGGGTACACAGGGAAGAGGTGAGATTTGGACTTGGCTTTTTTTTTTGGAAAAAAAAAATGTTTTCACTGATTTTTTTTTTTTTTAGAGAGAGAGGAAGGAAGAGAGATAGAAACATCAATGATGAAACACAATCGATCAGCTGCCTCTTGAACCACCCCCTACAGGGGATTGAGCCCAACACGCAGGCATGTGCTCTGATGAACCGGTGACCTCTTGGTTCATGGGTTTACCCTCAACCACTGAGCCATACTGGCTGGGCTGGAAGTGGCTTTTGAAGACCGAATGCAGGCAGAGAAAAGGGGCCCCCAAATGCCAACAGTGACTATCTCCAGGTGACAGAATTGAGTGATTATTTTTTCCTTCTTTGTGGCTGTTTGTTTAGAATTTTTCTTCAATGAGTTTACATGAGCTTTTGTAAAATAAAAATTATTCAAAAGTTGAGTATGTGGGAAACAGGTGCTCAGTGCACAAGGGAGGTGCATATGAAAATACTTGAAGAGGCCCTAGCCAGTCTGGCTCAGAGGACAGAGTGTTGGTCTGTGGACCAAAGGATCCCGGGTTCGATTCTGGTCGAGGGCACATACCTACATTACAGGCTCCTCCCTGAGCTGAGCCCTGGTCAGGGCTCATGCAGGAGGCAACCAATCAATGTACTTCTCTCACACTGGTATTTCTCTCTGCCTTTCCCTCTCCCTTTCACTCTCTAAAAATCAATGGGAAAATATCCTTGAGTGAGGAAAGAAAGAAAGAAAGAAAGAAAGAAAGAAAGAAAGAAAGAAGAAAATACTTGGAGAGTAGAGAGGAGGGAAGTGTTACTTTCTGCCATCACTGGAGAAGGTCATTGTTGAGTTGGATCTTGACGTTGAGGAAGGCCTTGCAATAACGGACATTGTGAGATGGTCTGCCCAGCACTCCTCTCCTCTCCTCTCCCCTGTCTTCAGCCCACAAGGAGCTGCCTGGTTATCAGATGACCCTGCCCTCATTCCCATGGTATCACATTGCTCCTTAAGAAAGGTCGGTGTCTGAGGGCTTGGAAGGGCTCATCTTGGAAGGAAGCAGGAAAGCTAGAGGCACCGTTCAGAGGCAAGGTGAGAGCCCTCCTCCCCCCCATCTTGCCCTCTCATTTTATAGATGCCCCAAGTAATACAAGGAATGGCAGCTGGAACTCACGTCCCCGGAAATTTCAACCTTGTCGCATACGGACAACCTGCACACTCAGGTATTTCCATCCCTCATCCTCTGCCTTCCATTCCACCCCACCTTCAACATCTTGTCTGCCCAGGGAGGGTGTTCGGAGGATATTGACTGCCACAAGGTTCAGACATGTCTCCTGGGGTGGAGGTGGGGAGTGGAAGGAGGGGGGAACACCTTACCCCAAACACACGCTCAGCAGGAATCAATCAGCCTGACTATGGCTCTCAGGGGATTGTCTGGCCACGTGGGTGGAGGCAGATCACATGGGCTATTTCTGTTTTATGCTCATCCAGTTATCTTAGCAACCAAAAACTAGAGGGGATAAAGCACCACCTACCACACCTTGATGCATGGAGAGACATGGAGAGTGGAGGAAGCATTGGCCTGGGTGTCAGGAGGCCAAGATCCTGCCTGGGCTCTGCTGGTCACTGGCCAGCTGCCCCCCAACAAGCCACCTCCTCCTTGGGCCTGCTCCAGGCAGAATGAGGCCTGGGGCTCTCTGGATGGTCCAAGGATGGAGTAGAAGAGCACATTCCTCTGGGGAGAAGACCTACCGGTTCTGCTTGTGGTGGCTTCAGGCACAGGAGCTGTATTGGAGCAACTGCTTGCCAGCCAGTCTCCTGTGACTTAGCTTGGCGTCCACCTCTTGTGACGCAGACATGTTTGTGGACCAAGCAGACGACTGAGCCCAAGGAAGCCGGCACTTGGCAGGTGTGCCCTGATGGATGTTTCTTCAGCTGGAGTAGGAGGTACACCTGGTGCATGAGTGTGCAGAAAAAAGGCTACCGAGAAAGTAAAATATAATTATGAGCTGCTCAACCCTACATGTACTGACAATAATAAAAACAATACATTCAGCATGGCTTTTACAAAATTCAGAGACCTTTCTCATCTGTTCTCTTGTGAGGCAAGCAGAGCGGGCATCATGACCCCTATGTCGCCATGGAGGACACTGCGGTGCAGAGACCCTGGGATCTCTTGGGCTGTGGTCTAGCCTGACCTAGACTTCTGTCCTCTGTCTCCCTTGGACTATTTTGTTGGATGTGACAGATGAGAGAGCTGTTTTTTTTTTCCTTTTTCTTTTTTTCTTTTTCCTAAATATATTTTATTTATATTTTACAGAGAGGAAGGGAGAGAGATAGAGAGCTAGAAATGTCGATGAGAGAGAAACATCGACCAGCTGCCTCCTGCACACCCCCTACCGGGGATGTGCCCGCAACCAATATACATGCCCTTGACCGGAATCGAACCCGGGACCTTTCAGTCCACAGACTGACGCTCTACAACTGAGCCAAACTGGTTTCGGCGATGAGAGAGCTTTTTATGAAGCTGAAGAATTTACCAACCTTGAGTGGGGCCATGATTCTTGTACTGAACACATGTCAGACACTTTTCTGAAGAAGAAAGAAAACCAAGATCCACTCATTCAACAAATAACTTTATTGAGCACCTACGACTTGCCAAGCTTTGAACGAGGCACGGAGGATTCAGAAGTGAGAGATTCGGTCTCTACTCCTGAGCAGCTCCACCCATTAGGCACTCTCGCTTAACTAAATCTCCCATGCTGACTCTGGATAGAATCACCAACCACGAGGTCCCCAAAGTGACCCCTTCCACCCTGCAACCATTTTTTGTATCCCAACAGAATTCCACCAGGCTGTGCCCATGCTGGGAAAAGACACACTTGTTCTAAAAATTTATGGGGGGAGTGGGGGTGGGAGAATAATGAGAAACAGAGAGCAAAGGTGAAAAGCCTTAAGCAAAATGTTAAAGCCTGCTCTGGGGCAGGCCTGGGCTGTGGGGACACGAGAGAGGCCATTGGCTCGAGGAAAACGCACTTCCAGGGAAGCATGGGGACAGCCCCCTGGCCAGCGGGAGCTCACAGGAGCCGAGAGGCAGCCTTGACTGCAGCAGCTGCAAGCAGGTGAGAGGCAACCTGGATTCAGCCCTTTCTTTGAAGACACACACAACCATTACCTTCCTGTTTCCACAGATGGGGTTCGGGGCCACGCCCCACCGACAGCAAACCATTTTCCGAATTCATGTGCAGAGTCAGAAAGCCAGGCGCCTAAATGTCCAGACCAGCTGGACAGTGGAGAATCCGTGACCACAGCCTGAGGAAAAGGGCTTAGCATTTTACCTCGTTCCCTGCACCGGCCCAGCCGCGCCTTGTTCCAGAAACAGCGGAAGGTACCGGCCAGCCTTTCAGATCCTCCTCCAGCAGCTTTCATCTGCTCGGTGAAGTGAAGGGAAGGGAACACATTTCCACTCCAAGTGCCCAAACCTTCCGGGCCTCCATCAGGTGCCAGTAGCACACTCTCTTACTCCCAGAAGACCACCTCTACCTTCCATTTCTGCCTTTCCCTGCAGAATTGGTGGCCCAAACACAAACGGCAGGTGAAACGTGGCAGACCTACCTGAAGACTCAGGTGAGAGGGGCTCAGAAAGACCCACGGCGAGTGAGGTCACAACACAAACAGTAACACCAGAAGGCAAAGGGAGGCCCACGTGGTTTCCATGTTCACATTCAGGGACACGAGCCACAACGCAGGAAAGGAAGCTCCTTGCTTTATTTTGTTGAGCGGAGGCAGACCATTCCTACACGTGCTCGCCTTTAAAACAGTGGAGAAATGCTTGGAGACTAGGCCAGGCATACATGGACAGTGGAGTCGAAGGATCCTCGTGTTCAGCGGAATGTTAGACCTGGAGACTGGGAGAGGCCTTAGAAACCATTGAATCCACCGAGGATATTTTTCCGAGAAGAACCTGAAATCTCCGTTATAAAGATAGTAAGATAACTGCTGTCCCGAGGGTCCCACGTGGAATCTAGGGCGGCAGTAGCAAAGCGCCACCCTTGATGGCTTGAACACAGACCCTTGGTCTCTCAGTTCTGGGGCCAGAAGTTCAAGGCCAAGGTGTTGTCAGGGTTAGTTCCTTCTGAGGGCTGGGCGAGAGGAACTGGTCCATGGCTCTCTCCTAACAGCTGTGCTTTGCGGGCAATCTGGGGGGTTCCTCCTTCACCCTGGTCACTGCCTTCATCTTCACATGGCCCTCTCCCTGGCTACATGTTCGTCTCTGTGTCCAAACTTCTTATTTAAAAAAATATATATTTTATTGATTTTCCACAGAGAGGAAGGAAGAGGGATAGAGAGCTAGAATCATCGATGAGAGAGAAACATCGACCAGCTGCCTCTTGCACAACCCCCCACCAGGGATGTGCCCGCAACCAATGTACATGCCCTTGACCGGAATCGAACCTGGGACCCTTCAGTCCGCAGACCGATGCTCTATCCACTGAGCCAAACTGGTTTCGGCTCTGTGTCTAAACTTCTTTTGAAAATGAAGACAATATTAAGTATTGGATTAGGGCTCATCCTAATGAGCTCATCGTAATTTAACTAATTGTATCTGCAACAACCCTGTTTCAGTATAAAGTTATATTCTGAAGATCTGGGTACTTCCACATATGAATTGGGGGTGGGGGTGGACACAATTCAGCTCATAACACTACGTCAAGAAACAAAGTGAATCACCACTGATACCCATACATTTGCTGGCTTCTTTCTGGCCCAGGTGCCCCTGCAATCGATTCTCCTGGGACCTTCATAAAAATAAGCCTGCCCAATGAGTCAGAATCTGGGGGACTCGGGGGAGACCTCAGGGCCCAGGTATGGAGCTTGCTTGCTTTTGACATCTATTTAAAGGCTTAGTTTAATCAAGGGGGAATCAGGAAAAGACACACAGCGAGGAGACCCCGTGAGCCCTCACCCCCCCACACAGCTCCCCGCGAGCCCCAGGTGAGGGCCGGTGGGAGAGGAGCAGGCGAGGGGGAGGGGCCCGCTGGAAGTCCGAGAGGGAAGCAGAGTTCATGCCTTGGCTCCGGGGGTGGTTCCCTCTGGAGGTGACCATAGAAGGCACGTTCTTGTTCACAGCTGGCATCGTGGTGCTGAGGAGTGCCCCCTTCAGCGCAGATCTGCGGGGCTTGCAGTGTGGATGGCCGCAGAGGAGGCCGCCCGCCTGCCGCCCAGGCGGTGCCAGGCTGTGGAATGCAGACCGGACAATGGGCCCCATCACTTCCGCTGGGCAGCATACCCGCCGCCCTCCCCGGCTCCCGCAGACCTCGAAGGCCCCCCGCCTCTCAGAATGGCATAAGATGACGTCCTGAAACATGCTAAGAGCCTGCTGATGGCGGCATTTTCCAGGGCCAGAGGCTGAGCCGGGAGCGGAGGCTGAGGCGGTTCAGGCCTCACTGGCTCGGCTCCCAAACTTCCATGTGATGCCACGGGAGGCGGGGACTGGCCGGCCACGCTGGCTCCCTGCAAGCTGATCTAGAGGGAACAGGTTTGCCATCCAAATGAGTTATGGCCTTTTAACCGCAACCCAAACAGCCAATGAGAACCCGTGGGCTGGGTGTCTGCGTGTGCCATGCCTGCATGGGGGGCGGGAGGGGGTTAGGGGGAAGAGGGTCCACGGCCTCCCAAGTCAAAAACCCCAGCAAGACAGCTGTGAGCGAGACTCTTACTGAAAACGGTTCTCCCGGCACCGTGGCAGCAAGGCGCCATTGAAGCAAAATGTCGATCATCCACCCATCCCTCACCTTTCTCTGCCTGCTCCGGCTTAGATTTCTCGAGTCTTAAAATACTTGCCTGGCTGCAGGCACGGTGACTCACCTGGCCCGGCGTTGAGCAGAGCAGGCAGGAGGCGCCTTCCTCGGAAGAACTGTCAAGACCCAGCACAGAACCTGTTCCTGTCACACACTGTTCCTGTCAAGACAGGAGACGCACTTCTGGCTCTCTCGTCAAAATTGGGGTTGCCAGAGGAAGTGAAGCAGTCAGGATGTGTCAGACTCAGGGCTTGTATTAAACACGCGGAGGAAACCAGGCAGGTGCGTGAGAATTTCCTCCGCATCAACCTCTTCCCAGGGAAGATGGGCCGCTGTCAAAGGTCAAAGTCCCTCCGTGGAACCACTCAGCTCTTGCCGGTCCGCTGGTGGCATCCGGTTGCAGTGGTTGGGATGCCATGAATACCGACTACTCTCGCAGTGTTTCCCAAAGTGTGGTACGGGTACCCCCAGGGGTATGGGAAGAGTTTGGTGGGGGTACGAGTTGCCCCGGAGTTTGGTGGGGATATGCACTGCACCGTGCTTAGCTGCGCCTAATTCTACGTTCTCATGAGTCAAGTCAAGACAGTCTTGTGAGGCGTGAGACGGTCCGGTGTGCAAATAAATGTTATTTATAATATAACTTTTATTTATATTTTATTATGAATAATTTTGTTTTTCGTTTATTATTATTTTGTGTATGTACCAAAAAAATAAAAAATAAATATATTTTGATTGTTATTAAAATACATCCATTTTTTTTTGACGAGGGGTACTCAGCTTTACGAAAATTATAGAAGGGGTACACATATGTCAAAAGTTTGGGAAACGCTGGACACCTCAGGACTTCTCGGATGCTGGTCATTTGGAGACTGCGTGGTTCCTAAACTTGAATTAATAAAAACTGGGGCCAATAATTTTACGGTCAAATAAACTATGACTATTGGTCCACTCAGTTTCATCCGAGTTCCACTATACCTTGTAGAATATTGAAAACTCTGAAGTCAGACCTGGATTGCCTCCTATTATGTATGCCGTGTGACTTTGGCCAAGCTACTTGACCTCTCTGACTGTCTCTTTCCTCCTCTGCCAACGTGGAAATGATACCCTCTCCCACATTATACAGCAGTGGGTGTTAAAAGAGGTCACGGATGTGCGCTGTGCCAGTGCAGCATCTGGCCCATAAAATCTCATTTCTTTTCCCGTCTCTTTTGCTGTATTTACCCCCTGCAATTTGAAATAAGCAGCATTCTTGGCTAACAAATGATGGCACATTTGTGACTGTGACTACATTCAGGATGTCACAGATAATTCTCCAAGAAGAATCAGAAATGACGGGGTTGCGGACTCGGAGACCGGCAGTCGCCAAAGTTACCAGAGGGGATTGTCATGGCCCAGAAGGCCATAGGAGCAGAGTCTCTGTTGACGTTAGGAGACGTGGGGAAGTGGGTTGCACTTTCCTTTCTTTCTTTTTATTTAAAAAAAAATATATTTTATTGATTTTTCACAGAGAGGAAGAGAGAGGGATAGAGAGTCAGAAACATCGATAAGAGAGAATCATCAATCAGCTGCCTCTTGCACACCCCCCACTGGGAATGTGCCCGCAACCAAGGTACATGCCCTTGACCAGAATCGAACCTGGGATCTGTCAGTCTGCAGACCGACGCTCTCTCCACTGAGCCAAACCAGTTTCAGCTGCATTTTCCTTTCGAAAGGCCCACAAGTATTCTCTGAAACGTGACAGCAGGGGCAGCTCCGGGGGCACAGGCGAGGGCTGTCTCTCTCCTGCCCCACCTCCAGCCTTTGCCCTCTGGTTAGGGGCAGCCCCGGCCCAGCTGGCCGCTTCCCTTGTCCAGCCACAAAAACCTGTCGTCTTCTCTGGCTCTTCCCATCACAGCTTCGTGCGTTAGCCTTTGCTGGGTTTCCCCCTCACCCTGGCACTGGTTTGGTCTCAGCTTCCCATCAAAGAAAGAGAACGGGTGTGAGTCCAGCTTCACCCTCATTGGCTGGGGGATTATGGGTAAATTACTTAACCTCTTTGACACTCAATCTTCCCAGCCACGAATGGGGCTCCCACATTGTTATAGGTTGTTGTGAAAACTCATGTGAATAAAGTGCATATTAAAGTATTTTGTAGCCGAAACCGGTTTGGCTCAATGGATAGAGCGTCGGCCTGGGGACTGAAGGGTCCCGGGTTCGATTCCGGTCAAGGGCATGTACCTTGGTTGCTGGCACATCCCCAGTAGGAGGTGTGCAAGAGGCAGCTGATGGATGATTCTCTCTCATGGATGTTTCTAACTCTCTATCCCTCTAACTCTCAATTCCTCTATGTAAGAAATCAATAAAATATATTTTAAAAAATAAAGTATTTTGTAAACTGTAAAATACTGAGAAAAAAAACAACAATTCAAATCCCTCTTAGCACATATACCTTACTGACATAGTCAGTGTGTGAAGATATCTGTCAGGCTATTTTCTTTTTTTTTTTTTTAAATATATTTTATTGATTTTTCACAGAGAGAAAGGTAGACGGACAGAGAGTTAGAAACATTGATGAGAGAAACATTGACCAGCTGCCTCCTGCACACCCCCCACTGGGGATGTGGCCGCAACCAATGTACATGCCCTTGACCGAAATCGAACCTGGGACCCTTCAGTTCGCAGACCGACGCTCTATCCACTGAGCCAAACCGGTTTTGGCTCAGGCTATTTTCTTTTAAAAAAATTTTTTTATTGATTTTTTACAGAGAGGAAGGTAGAGAGATAGAGAGTCAGAAACATTGATGAGAGAGAATCATCAATCAGCTGCCTCTTGCACGCCCCCACTGGGGATGTGCCCGCAACCAAGGTATGTGCTCTTGACCGGAATCGAACTCGGGACCTTTCAGTCCGCAGGCCGACGCTCTATCCACTGAGCCAAACCGGTTTCGGCTGTCAGGCTATTTTCTGATCTTTCCTGTGACGATGCTGTTCAATCCCCAAACCCGCAAGGGGGTGTCCTGGGCAGTCCTCCAGGGGCACCCGTGGGTCCTCTAGTTGGCTTCCGAGGAGAATTTACATTCACCATGTACTCACTCCGTTTAGGCTCACACCTGGGACCCTCACTTGATCCCCACTGGCCTGGCATTAACCAAAATCCCCTGACTTGTGGGGGGCAAATGAAGCCAGGTCAGAACGATTCATCCAGATGATAGTTTGTAAGCATCATCTCTCAGTAGAACTTCATTCCAACAGAGCATCTCCTCCCTCCCTCCCCCGCCCCCGGCCCTTGCACTTTTGGGGAGCCCCTGGGGTAGGGTGTCTTATGTGTATTCACCCAAACGACTTCCCAGGCGCCAGGCACTGCCCCCCTCCCTGCTCTGCCCTCTCGCTCTGGCAAAGCTGCCCCGTGGGGAAGACGCCTCGCCCCCCTTAGGCTCATGTTCGGTGACGCCGTGACAAAGTGTGGAACAGAGCATCTTGGCAAGCGAGCCTGTTAGCTTTCGGTGACAGCGCCGCCCAGGAGCGGATCCAACGCGAGGGAGGGCCAAGGACAGGCTGGCCACAGCGTGCTGCGACGACTCCCTTCTGGGACACGGACACTCTGCCACTTGGTGAGCTCACTGCGCTTGGCTCCTCCAGACAGGCAAGGCCCGGCCCGGGGGATGGGGGGGTTCCCCCACCCGCTCACCAGACGTGACGGCATCCCAGGGCAGACTCCAGGGTGCACCCTCCCACCCCACAGAGGAAGACACGGGGACTCGGAGGCTCAGGTCACTTCCTAGTACTCAAGGTCACGCCGCCAACAGGTGGCAGAGACCAGAGCCAAGCCCGGAGCGAAGTCCAAAGCCCAAGTTCTTTCCGATCCAGATCCCATGATCAAAGTGGCAACGTGACATGTTGTTCTGACCCTGGCATCCATACAGAAGGGCACGCTGTGCCGGTCACTGTTTACCGTACGCACTTTTCCTCCTCCCCAGCAGCAGCTTAAGTTACCTTCTGACTGGCTTCTATCGGGAATTGCGCTTTGGTCATAAAACGTCGGGATCCCTTGCCACTTCACCTTCCTCCCCATTCCTAGCTGCCCTCCCAATAGACCTACAGCGTATTTCAGCGTTGTTTGGCTCATGGCGAAAAGCCCCCTGGCGCTTACACCAATGACACAGCAAGCGAGTCTTGGCTGCTGCAGAAAGCCAAGGGCCACCTCATCCTGTGTGGGTAGAGCTGAGAAAGACACAGTTCCCTTGACTCGGTTCCCAAAGCCCCTACAACCTGACCACCCTACACCAACCCCCTGCTCCTGCCCCAATGTCCTGACCCCCTGTTCTTTATTCGGCCCCCAGCAGCGGTTTGGGGGTCTGTGCCCCCCATGTCCAATGGCCTGGCGTCTGCCCCCTTCCTGATTGACACCCCAGTTTCCAGGGGGGGCCTGAACCCAGTCCTGCCTCCATCTTCTTGGCCAGGGCCTCCTAGACATTCTACCATGGCCTTGCCAAAGCTCTCCATAGGGAGCTGAATAAATAGCCTTCTCCCCCAGACGCTGCCAGGAGACCTGACTATACCCCAACAAAGCCCTCTCTCCCCTCTGGAATAAATGACCCCATTTCATCCCCAGGCATGAGCTCCAGACTCCGGCTGCACTGGCTCCACTCAGCCGACGAGAAAACCCTCCGGGGAGGGGCAGGCACAGCAAGCAGCCTGGCTTGGCCTGAGCTGACCACGTCCCAGGAACTCCGGGGTCAGTGCCTCGCACTTCCTTTGGCAGGCCCCTCAGACACCCCCAGCTGAGATTCTCGGGGGCTCGGGGAACTGGGGGAAGTGAATCTCAAGCTGGATTTCTCAAAGCCTCTATTTTTTTTTTATTATTTTTATTAAGGTATTATATGTGTACATAGCTTACCATTGCCCCCCTCCACCTCCCATTCGTGCCCTCCCTCCCCAGAGTTCTGTGTTCGTTGGTTGTATTTATATTTATGCATACCAGTCCTTCGGTTGTTCTTTTATCTCCCCCCAGGTCTCCTTCCCCTCCCCACTGTCATTTGACAGTCTGCTTGTTTTTTGGTGACTATCTCAGAATCACATGGATAGAATCCACTCCTCATTGGCAGTCTGCTTGTTTTATGGTGACTATCTCAGAGTCCGCTCCTCCTCTGGTTCTCACCGCCCCTCCCCCCGGTCCCACTGCTTCCCCTGGGCCACACGGCTCGCCCGGGGCACATGGCCCCCTGGGACACATGGCTCTCCGGGGGCACACGGCCCCTTTGGGGGACACGGCTCACTTGGGGCACACCGCCCCCTGGGACACACCGCTCACCTGGGCAAAGCCTCTATTTTTATTAACACTTCTCCCCCCTTCCATTCCCTGTCTTCCCATGTTTGCTTTCTTTTTCTCCACAGCATTTATGGCCACTTGGATACACTGACATGTATCCCGGGAGTTTACTACCAGCCCACTTTGCTTGTTCAGCGCCTGGCCCGTGGCCGGAGCTCAGTCACTATCTGTTCGATGAATGACTGGAAGGCCCAGGGCCGTGGCAGGCGGTGCCAGAGCACACATGCCGAGGCGTGGGGAAAACCAGGAGTTCTCGTCTCTCCGCTGTCACGGAGCCCAGCTGCCTCGGGGCTGCCAAAGAGGATTTCCAAACTTCCTCGTCTCAGCAGGGCAATCAAGTGTCTACAAGTGCTTCCCCAGCACAGCGCTGGGCGCTGCGAGCAATGCCAAGCCTTCGGGCGGCTGGTTATCCCGGCCTGCTCTGAGCCACCCACCCCGCCGGGCCCCCGGCGGCTCCCCACTGCAAGCCCTCCGTGTGCCTGCACCCTGTCTCCTTCCCTCCCAGACGTGAGTCCGCCTTACTCATCCCCACGTCCCTGGTGCCCAGCGCAGCGCAGAGGAGCTGTAGTGTGTGGTGCACAGCTGGTGACTAAAGGAACGCCTGGATCCCCCCCGCAGGGCAAGCCAGCCCTCTCTGAATCCACTGTGTGACTCACGCACACAGGGAAAGATGAGTTCGTGTCTTCTTACTGTGATTAATGACTTCTTTGCCCCAGAGAACCTTCAGTTCGGAGAGACGCGTTTGACATGTTGTCAATTTTAAAAAATATATATATTTTATTGATACTTTGCAGAGAGGAAGGGAGAGAGAGAGAGAGCTAGAAACGTCGATGAGAGAGAAACATGGACCAGCTGCCTCTTGCACACCCCCCACCGGGGATGTGCCCGCAGCCAAGGTACATGCCCTTGACTGGAATCGAACCCGGGACCCCTCAGTCCGCAGACTGACGCTCTACCATTGAGCCAAACCGGTTTCAGCGACATGTTGTCAATTTTAAGGTATCTCTTATGGAAGAATACTATTGACAAAAAAGACACAGCAAAAAAAAAACGCTTAGAGTGAAACTGATTACGTTTCATTTCCCCAGGCCTTAAAATATCTGTTTTTACTTAGGGCTGACTTTTTCATCGTCATCATCATCATCATTATTATTATTATTTGGAGTGCTTTATGATATTGAAAATAAAACTCTGTGGAGAAGAGCTGATGCTGCCTTTATCCTCTCTCCTGGAATAAACTGTGTTTGTTACAAAAAGTTTTTTTTTTTTTTTAAACAGGCAAAAACTACCTATCTGGTTTCTCTTGGATGTAGGAGGGGGGTCTTTATTTAAAAAGAGGAAATAATAGAGAGAAAAAGTAAGACAGTTGCCTTCATATTCGCAGGAGGAGAGACTGAGCATTTTCTAAATAAAACCACTCATGGATTGCACTAAGCTTTAAACCAGACTGGACATTGAGTTGATTATATTCCTCAAATTAAATTATTTTAACCAATTGAATCAGCATGATAAAAAAAAATTAAGAGAGAGGGCCGAAACCGGTTTGGCTCAGCGGATAGAGCGTCGGTCTGCGGACTGAAGGGTCCCAAGTTCGATTTCGGTCAAGGGCATGTATACCTTGCTTGCAGGCACATCCCCAGTGGGGGGTGTGCAAAAGGCAGCTGATCCATGATTCTCTCTCATCGATGTTTCTAACTCTCTATCCCTCTCTCTTCCTCTCTGTAAAAAAATAAATAAAATATATATTTAAAAAAATTAAGAGAAAAACTCTGATTTGACTTATGACTTTAAACATTATGTATCTACACTGATCAACTTATGGGTAAACTAGAGGCCTGGTGCACGAAATTTGTGCATGGGGTGGGGGTGTCCCTCAGTTCAGTCTGAACCCTCTCCAATCTGGGACATCCCTCTCACAATCCAGGACTGCTGGCTCCCAACTGCTCGCCTGCCAGCCGGATCACCCCCTAACCACTCCCATGCCAGCTTGATTGACATCTAACTGCTCCCCTGCCAGCCTGTTTGCCCCAACTTCCCTCCTCTGCCAGCCTGGTCACCCCTAACTGCCCTCCCCTGCAGGGTTAACCACCCCCAACTGCCCTCCCTTGCAGCCTGGTCCTCCCATCTTGTGGTGGCCATCTTGTGTTCACATGGAGGCAGAATCTTTGACCACATGGGGGCAGCCATCTGGTGTGTTGGAGTGATGATCAATCTGCATATTACTCTTTTATTAGATAAGATAGAAGTCTGGTGCATGGGCGGGGGCCAGCTGGTTTGCCCTAAAGGGTGTCACAGCTCAGGGTGGGGGTTCCCTTGGGGCATGGGGTGGCCTTAGTGAGGGGCCTGTGGTGGTTTGCAGGCTGGCATGCCCCCTGGTGACCCAAGCAGAGGCCCTGGTATCTAGAATTTATTTATCTTCTACAATTGAAACTTTGTAGCATGGAGTGGAGTCCTGCTTGCTCTGTGGTGGCAGCCATTTCTGTTGGAATTTATTTACCTTCTATAAATGAAACTTTGTAGCCTTGAGTGGAGGCCTGGGCCCGCCAGGGTATGCGGAAAGCTTGGCTTCCTCCATTGCCAGGGAAACTCAAGCCTTTCTCCTGCTCTCTGTGGCCACAGCCATCTTGGTTGGGGTTAATTTGCATATTTGCTCTGATTGGCTGATGGGCATGGCTTGTGGGTATAGCAGAATGATGGTTAATTTGCATATTACTCTTTTATTAGATAGGATGCTTAGGTGCTAATTCTCTTCAGGCAGATGGGTGCCTCTAGGACAGTGTTTCCTGAACTTTTGACATATGTGTACCCCTTCTATAATTTTCATAATGCTGAGTACCCCTCGTCAAAAAAAAATGGATGTATTTTAATAACAATCAAAATATATTTATTTTTTATTTTTTTGGTACATACACAAAATAATAATTAACAAAAAATAAATTTATTCATAATAAAATATAAATAAAAGTTATATTAAAATAACATTTATTTGCACACTGGACCATCTCACACCTCACAAGACTGTCTTGACTTGACTCATGAGAACATAAAATTAGGCGCAGCTAAGCACGGTGCAGTGCATATCCCCACCAAACTCCGGTGCAACGTGTACCCCCACCAAATTCTTCCCGTACCCCTAGGGGTACGAGTAGCACACTTTGGGAAACACTGCTCTAGGAGACTAACTTCATGTGCTTTGAAAGGCAAATGAGAAAAACACATTGTTATTTTCAAAACATCATCCTTATTATTCCTGACAGCATCTATTAAGCATTTGAAATCTAACCAAGCCTAAAGCCAGTCTACCCTGCTTAGCAAACCAGTGGATTCCATTTTTGGTTTAGCTGGTTAGAGCTGGGTTTTAGTCACTTGCTACGTGGAGTCCTGGCCGACATGATAATGACAGCATCTATTTTACATAATTGGTGTGGCATTGGGCACAGCCCCACGTGCAGATGGGGCCAATCAAACCCATTTGATGGTCAGATTGCTGCCATGGCAAGATCCTGACACTTGTTTTGAAGAGCTCCCCGAAGTCCATTCCTAAGCCTGCCAAGTGCATTGCCTCCTCTCGCAGGATAGAAGGAAAACAACAAAGGAAGAAGGATCCTTCCTCCAGGTTGTCTGGGGTCAGAATGCCCTCTCTTCCCATTCACCCCATGGGAATGTGGTACCGAGACCTCATGAGAGGTGGTACTGACACCCCATCTCAATCCTTCCAAGCTTCTCTGTAAGCGTGTTTCAGTTTCTCACAATAAAAAGACTGACCAAAAACTCAACCATCCTCCCAGCTGTAACTTCCCCTTCCCTGCCCAGCCAACGCTTCTGCAGCACTGGGCTATGCCCCCTACCCCCGCTGCTCCTCTGTCCCGACGCTCACCTCTGACCCAGTGTGACTTGGCTTCTGCTCTCATGTCCCCACCGAAACTGGGTCACAGGAGCCATTAGTGGCTTCTTCATTGTCAAAGCCAGTGGGCGCAGCCCAGTGACATCTTTCCCTGCCGACCAGTTCTATGTAGAAAATGCTCGGTCTCTCCTCTTGCGGATATGAAGACAACCGTCTTACTTTTTCTCTGTATTATTTCCTCTTTTTAAACAAAGCCCCAGAGAATCTCTTCATTTGGACTGCTTCCTGCCGCCTTTTCCCCTGTGTCCTCCCCCCCCCCCCCCGCCCCATTTCGTTGCCTGCCTCTCGAGATCCCTATTTTATCCTTAGAAGCTTGTGTCTGTCGGGGTTAAGTTCTCACCCATCCCACAATCTTCTCATTCTGCCACTCTCTGTGGACCACCCCAGCCCCACCTCTACGTTGAACATTCCCTAACCCAGGTCTCTCTCTCTCACCCTTGGCACCCATGTTCCTAGCGAGTGTGTCTAAACACACAGTCTTCCTCTCAGATGTCTATCTCTCAACTTGCTCTCACGGTAAATGTTGTCATCCTCCGTGAACCTGGCAGTCCTCCTGGGTGCTGACTTCTTTTCCCCACTCCCTGCTCACAGGCGCAGCACCTTGTACCTGGCAGGCCATAATGCATCACGCACAGCGGTGTGTGCGGACAGACGGACGGGTGAACTATGAGGACATGCCACACGGGGGCTTTTACTTGAGTCTGGAACTGGACAACGTTCTACCTTTCACTGTTGGTTTTTTTTTTTCCACGTCTTCATTAACACGAGGGACATCACTGTCCCAGGTGATCCTCAGCTCAGATGAACTGCCATTCCAGACTGCTCCAGCCAGACCCCTTGGGCGTTTAACCATTCCTTCTTATCTACTGAACCCCGTGGCTCCCCTTTTTGTGTGCGTGCCCGCTCTGCCTTGAGGAAAGGAGAGAGGCCCCCGTGATAATGTGGGACGTGACACGTGAATGGCACCACCTTTGCAGAGCATTTTCACCCTGATAAGAGCTCCCCGTGTCTCTCTGCTGCCGCCATGACTCACAGGGAGCATTGGGAGGGGAGGAAGGGGACAGGGAGGGGACAGGGTGGGAGCAGCTGCAGGAAAGATAAACGGAAGCCATTTCCTCCTTTCCCTGTCTTGCCAGGTCATGCAGCCCACGTGAGCCTGCCCAAGGGCTGCACACGGGAAAGTACCTTCCCCCTCCCGAGTGACTGGCGCCTGGTAATGAGGATATCGTGATCGTCTCATAAAGGCCTGTGTGCTTAGCACTTGCTACTTCTCAGGGCATTGCACACATATTTGAATGACTTCCACGTGCAGGCATTGTGCTAAGCAGTGCGCATTTGACCTCACTTAAGCCCGGAGACCCTAGCACAGCTGTGGGCAAACGACAGCCCGCGGGCCGGATCCGGCCCGTTCGGCTGTTCTATCCGGCCCGCGGAGCCAAAAGAGCGGAGGGTTCTCTTGCTCTCCCCTCCGCTCCTTCACCAGCAACCCAAAATGAGAGTGCCAGCATGGTCAGGTTGCTTTTGTTCTGGCACTCGGGTCCAGTTTAAGAACCCATGGTGGCCCTCGAGTCAAAAGTTTGCCCACCCCTGCTCTAGCAGGTAAGGTCCCATTTTTATCTCCCATGTACAGACCAGGAGACCCGGGAATAGAGAGAGAGGTCACTTGCTTCACCGAGGCCACCCAGCTGGTACTGCAGTCCCGCCCATCATCGGATCAAACCCAGGTGCGCTGGGCGGCCATGGTTACGCTACTTCTGAGGTATCATGGTTATCTCACGGGCCATACCACACATGTAGTGTGTGGCACCCAGGGGCCTGATGCAGGTGCCCTGAGGGAGTGGCGAGACCACGCCAATGCGAGCTGGATCTGATCCCAGCTGCCGGAATCCAGACATGCCGCCTTGGGTCTTTCCTCCTGCTTCTCTGGACCTCAGTCTCTTCATCTGTAAAACGGAGGGGTAAAGCAGGTGTCCTCTGAGGAGCCTGCGCCTTTAGCATTCTGTGGCTCCCTTCCAGAAGAGCAGTGTCCCCAAGGAGCTGCTAGGAAACTGGACAGAGAGCAGAATTAAGATAGCTGGGCCAAAACCAGTTTGGCTCAGTGGTAGAGCGTCGGTCTGCGGACTGAAAGGTCCCGGGTTCGATTCTGGTCAAGGGCATGTACCTTGGTTGCGGGCACATCCCCGGTAGGGGGTGTGCGAGAGGCGGCAGGTCGATGTTTCTCTCTCATCGACGTTTCTAGCTCTCTATCTCTCTCCCTTCCTCTCTGTGAAATATCAATAAAATATATTTTTTTAAAAAAGAATTAAGATAGCTGTGTTCTCAGGTTGGGGCCCTCTCCTCCAGCCTGAGACCCAGAGCAGAGGCGGGGGGCAAGGAGGAGGGGGAGGGAAGCTCTCCGGGCATGCACATGCCCTGTCCACCAGGCAGGAGTGGGGTCCCACGCACCTCCTCCCTCTACCCCTCCCCGGGGAAATCAGCACCTGGGCCAGGGATGGGTGATCCTGCCAGGAACCAATTGGCCCCGCAGAGGAAGTGCCTGGGCCTCATTCGGGAAAGCCAGGCCTTGTCCCAAGGCCCCTGGGACGCTGTTGGGTGCAGGAGAGCGCGTCTGGGTGTCTGCGGGGGGACATGCGGGGCAGCGCAGAGTGGCCGGTGGTCCTCTCCCAGCTTAGGGGGCGCTCCTGCGGGGCCTGCGGGGTGCAGGAGGGGAGGCCCCCACACAGGACGCCAACCAGGGGAGGATTTTCCTCTCCAAGCCATACTGCTGATCAAAGTAAAAACCTCTGAGGTCACGGAGGACACTCGTCCCACCGGTGGTGGGGAGGCGAGGTCTGAGGCGTCCCTGATGGTGTGAGCAGCTCAAAGGCATGAACACTGCAGGGAGGCTGCTTTTACACCGAGGAACACGGAGTGTGTGTGTGTGTGTGTGTGTGTGTGTGTGTGAGAGAGAGAGAGAGAGAGAGAGAGAGAGAGACATGGGGAGAGAGCACTGCAGCCTTGCCCTGCTCACCCCAGGATCTTACTCATCTTCCTGCTGCCCAGTTCCTCCCCAGAACTTAAGATTGAATATATATATATATATATATATATATATATATATATATATATATATAATATTATTAAAAATATATATTTAAATAATATATATATTATTAAAAATAATTTATATATATATCAGGGGAGAAAAAGGATGCTAATCAAAAAGTCCCCTACATGGTGCATAGAAACGAGAGGCCGGCATCTGAGTTTGCCACCTGTCGAACACCCAGGCCAGAGGTGACTGACCTGAGCTCTGTGCTCCCCGCTCCGGAAGGGAGCACAGACCTCCCGGAAGTCTGGGTCAGCCCGTTGGGGGAGACAGAGGGAAGGAGAGCCCTCCTACCGACAGCCACTCGGTTCCTGCTTTTGGTCATCGGCCGTCGTCCTGTGAGGACCTCAAGCCCTGTTCTGCAGACAGAGATAGTTTTGGCCCCTGGGGCGGCGAGGAGGCGGAAAGTTGTCCAGAAGGGGTGGTTGCTTAGAGTTCCAGCTGATCTGGGCCAGCTAGGGCCCGGCCTCTGCGTTCCTCCGTCAGAGTAAGCGGTGCGGAGCTCGCCACTCCAGGAGGTGCGATGGGGAGGGGGCTGCTTGGGGAACCACTGCTGACAGCCACTGTCTCCGATCACTCGGGTTACTCTGATTTCACTTCAGTGCGTTTCCTGTTCTCCCCCAGCCCCCAAAGGTCTGGGGAAAAAAACAAAACACACACACACAGCACACACACACACACACACACACACACACCACAAAAACATTAAAAATTAAAGAAGGAATGAAATAGCCCTTCCAATTAAAGTGAGTTTGTAGCTGGGGCTGGTTTGGCTCAGTGGATAGAGCGTCAGTCTGTGGATTGTTATGATGATGATGTTCCAGAAGACCATTGTTTGTCACTGAATAAAGACATGATTGTCACTGAATAAAGGAGTAAATTCTTGATACTGTAGGATTCACAGTTTGGTTTGTGTTGACAACTACCATACTACCATACCGTACGCAGGTAATAAATTTCCTTTATTTTCATTTAACAATAAATGTGTGCCGTATTCTTCTTCATGGAAAAATAAGACATCCCCTGAAAATAAGACCTAGCGCATCTTTGGGAGCAAAAATTAATATAAGACAGTCTTATTTTTCGGGGAAACAGGGTAGTAGATGATGATGTTACAAGTCCTTGTGGGCAAGTGGCCCTTCCACCCCCACCTCCACCACCCTCCCCCTCCCCCCCAGTCACCTTCACCAGCCTGTCACTCTTCAGCCACAGCAACCAGCCCAGGCCTGACCAGCAGAAAGACAGGCTCCTGGAGACATCGGGTCCCACAAGATTGTAACACTACTATCCACAGCCCGCCTTGGTGGAGCCACCGGAGAGCATGCTTACTTGTACAAAAAGAAATCTAAAGGAAGAGAGTCCAAGCCCACTTTCTTTCCTGTACTCCAGCACCGGGAGGAAAGTTTCCGGAAGTGGCAACTTCATTTGTATCTAATTCTGGCAAAATAAATTGCAGCCTGCTTCCAGCTTGAATGAGCAGCGCCGTGTGTGTGGCTCCCAGAAGTTACTTATTTTAGCAGCCTCCCCCAGGATGAGTGCCAGCTGCTCCCAGTCGCGCGTGGGGGAAGCCGGGGAGGGCGCCGCCTCGCCGCGGCAAGCTGGCATCGCGGGCACGAGCTGTCAGCCGTGACACGCAGCTCCGCTCGGCCTCCCTCTGCCGTTGGCGGGTGGCCTTTTCCTTTATTCACACGGGGTCCCGATCACTTCCTCTCTCCGCCTCCCTGCCGTCCTCCCTGCCTCTACCCACCCCAGCGGCTCTCCGGCTGGATCCATCTGATCAGAATAGCACACAGCACGCGGGCCAAGTGGGCTGCACGAAACCAACCCTTGGGGAGAGACGTGAGATGGAGCACGCTGTTCTTTAGGGCTCCGAGGGACCAGCGTGTACCCGTCCACACACACACACACACACACACACACACACACACACACACACGAAACTGCAGTGGAATCACACATCTCTCTCCACACTTTATGCAGAGGGGGCAACACCAAGATCGTGACTTCAAGAGCTCTGGGACAGGGGGCGAGTGACCTACCTTGACAATGACCCCAAGGGTCGCCATCTGCTGATATCACACCCTGTGCAGACCCCTCCCTCCCCCTTCTCCCAAGTGGCAAGGAACTGACATCCGGGCACTGCCAGCAGCCACGTGCGTGAGCCTAGAAGGTGGTCCTCCCTCGGGCAGACCCTGAGACGACCTGGCTGTCCCTGGCCTGCAGCCTGGGAGACCCTGAGCCAGAGGCCCACTGCACTGTGCCGGGATTCCCGGTCACAGAAGCTGTGAGGTAACCCGTCGAGTGTTTTAAAGCACCTAAGTGTTAGGATAATGTCTACACTGCAATAGAAATGCCAATAAATACGAGTGTCCCCTAAAGCAGGAAGTTAAGGACCTCCAGTGAGCCCACCGGAGCTCTGTCTCTAGTCTGACCTCCAGCTACGGCCCAGCCCCATCACCCTGGGGGGCCACTCTCGGACCACACCTGACTCCTGTGCTCCTTGGTGACTTTGTAAGTGCGGTTCCTTCTGCCTGAAACAACCAGGCTCCTCTTCTCCGACTCATTCCTGCTTACTTACCCCTTGACACCTGCCTCGGCGTGCCTCCGGAAAGCCCTCCTGACCAGCCAGGGTGAGTTCTCCCTGCCCTGGGTCCCTGCCGCACGTTGCCTCTGTGAGGGCTGCCACATAGCACCCATCACGCCATGCTGTCCCGCTGGTAGACCTGTGAGGTGCAACTCCTGGAGGGCAGGATACTTTTGTCTTCCAGCCCCTGGTGCCTGCGCAGCACAGCAGGGAAATACCAGTCCTGGGTCGGATCAATGGCTGTTTGCAGAGGTAAGCGCCTCAGGCAGAACACAGCACGTGGCAGCTAGTTTCACTTCCAGTGGATGCCGGGGCATCCTCTCAGCATGCGGTAGGAGTGTGCTTGGAGTAAGGGGGCCGTGCATGAATTCTGAGCACTCGGTCAGCAGATCTGACGCTGCTGTGGCCGCCTTGAGGGTCACGAAGCTCTGGTCCCCACGCCTCAGCCTTTTGGCTAACGTCACCGGAGCTTGGAAGTTGACAGTCTTTTTTTTAAAAAAATTCTTTATTGATTAAGGTATCACATATTTGTCCTCATCCCCCCATTCCCATCCCAAACCCCTCCCCACGCATTGCCCCCCCTCCTGCTGTCCGTGACCACTAGTTTGGCTTATATTCATGCACACAAGTCCTTTGGCTGATCTCTACCCCTTACCCCACCCTCCCCTATCTCCCCTCTGAGGTTTGACAGACTGATCGATGCTTCCCTGTCTCCGGGTCTGTTTTTGTTCATCAGTTTATGTTGCTCACCATTTCCCCTACATGTGTGAGATCATGTGATACTAGAAAGACACTTGTAAGAACCGAGAATGAGACCAGCCACCATGGTTATGCTGAGAGGCAAATGAATCAGTCCATAGTGAGTTTCTTTCTGGGCCAACAGTTCTTCTGAGTCCCAATTTCAATGTCAAACAGTTCCTTATGTGCACATGTCAGCCATGCTGTTTCAGTTTTGGATCATTAGAGCTGTTATCATCCTTACAACCCATGACCTTTGAGAGCCAGGAGTCGCAGACATCCCTTCCTTTTAATTTTAGAGAAAGCTAGAAAGAAGCCATGAAAGAATCCTCAGGGACAGCCCGAACGCAGGGAAAGCCGTGCTTGTGTCTCCGCTGGCCCTTTCGGGAGGAGCTCCTGGCAGGGAGGTTGCTGGAAGATGGTACCGGAATGGAATGCATCAGAAGCCTATGTACTCATCCCCATGTCCTGGTAATTGTACCTCCCGGAGAGAGCCTTCCCATTCCTCTCCTCTGCGCTCTTCTCCTAGTCTTTTTATTTTTAACATTTTAGAGAGAAAGAAAAGGAGAGAGAGAGAGAGGAGAGAGAGAGAGAGAGAGAGAGAGAGAGAGAGAGAGAGAGAGAAACATGAATCAGCTATCCCTGTACATCCCCTACCAGGAATTGATCCTGCAACTTTGACATGTGCCCTGACTGGAAATTAAACCTGAAACCCTTTGGTGCCACATATTGGCCAGGGCACTCTTCTTGTAGTCTTTTTTTTTTTTAAATATATTTTACCGGTAATTGAAAAATTTTTTTTTACAGAGAGAGGGAGAGGGATAGGGAGTCAGAAACATCCATGAGAGAGAAACATTGATCAGCCGCCTCCAGCACACCTCCTACTGGGGATGTGCCCCCAACCAAGGTACATGGCCCTTGACCAGAATCGAACCTGGGACCCTTCAGTCTGCAGGCCGACGCTCTATCCACTGAGCCAAACTGACTAGGGCTTCTCCCAGTCTTGGACTTGCCTGTAACAGCTTCCTAACCCATCTCATGGCATCCACTGTGACCCTTTCCAAGCGTGTGTCCACGGGAGGCTGGAGCAGTCTCTCTGAAAGGCACACTGGATGGCTTCAGCACCCTGGTGTTGTCTGATGGCCAGCCTTGCTGAGCATTCTGGTCTCCCCCCCCACTCCTGAGCGTTGGTTACACTTGCGTCTTCCACAGCCCTGAAGACGCAGATGCTGTGGTGCTGTCCCACCACGTCGATGCAGGGGCTGACCTGACCTACGTAATCCTCCTGGCCCTCCAGATCCCATTCCGCTCCTCATTTCCTCAGAGGTTTCCTTGACATCCATCATCGAATCAAACCCCTTCCTGTGTATTCAGGGCACCGCGCACTGCAACGTTATGTCAATCTGAGTGGGTATTTTATCCGGCTCATCTCCTTCTCTACTGTGCGCTAAGTTCCGCAAGGTCAGAGACCATGCCTGCTTTTGCTGACGCGGTGTTCCCTGCTAAGATATTTGTAGAGGGAATGAGTGAATGATGGTGCCACTGGGGGTACGTGGTAGGAAAACAGAAGTGCAGGAAGGCTGAGAATTGAATGGGACCCAAAGCTGGGCACAGGGACATCATTTGAATGTACTGGCTCCTAAAACAGGGTCTTGGAGTTTCCTTAGACCAGCCGTGGGCAAACTACGGCCCACTGAGCCGAAAGAGCAGAGGGTTCTCTTGCTCTCCCCTCCGCTCCTTCACCAGCAGCCCAAGATGAGAGTGCCAGCATGGTCAGGTTGCTTTTGTTCCAGCCCTCCAGTCCAGTGTAAGAACCCATGGTGGCCCCCGAGTCAAAAAGTTTGCCCACCCTTGCCTTAGACTCATTACAGAATCTGCAGAGTGCACACCATTTATAGAGATGTGTAACTCCCCTTCCCCCCAGGCCACACAGCCCCAGGGAAAGCCAAGCATTTTGTGTCAACTCTCAGGAGCCTTTGTCTCTGCCTTCCCGCCCCCTCCCTCCCACCCCAGCCTTCCTGGGGACTCAGGGCCGCTCCCCTCTGCAGAGGGGGAAGGGGGTCGGTCCAGTTGGGGCAAAGACCTCCTGGGTCCTTCTTAGGGGCTCTGCGTGTCTGCATAGCTGCCACCCACCCCCTCAGGGCCCTGTGGCCTTTATCCAGGCACTTTCTGCTACCCTCCCACAGCCCCCATGTCATCTGCGGGGGGGGGGGGGTGTGATGGCCACGCTGCTGTGGCTGCCCCTGCACCCCCCCCCCCCCATGGATTTAGAGTGATGAACCACTGGCATCTTCTCTCCCTAAGGTGATCCCCCTTCCTTTTTTTTAAAAATTGATTTTTTACAGAGAGGAAGGGAGAGGGATAGAGAGTTAGAAACATCGATGAGAGAGAGAGACATCGATCAGCTGCCTCCTGCACACCCCCTACCGGGGATGTGCCCACAACCAAGGTACATGCCCTTGACCGGAATCGAACCCGGGACCTTTCAGTCCGCAGGCCGACGCTCTATCCACTGAGCCAAACGGGTTTCAGCCCCCTCCCTTCCTTAGCCATCATCTTCTCTCACAACAGTTGTGTAGCCAGCAAACCATTTCCCCTTATTTGTGCCAGCTTCTGAAGTCTAGGGGCCTCGGGCCTGCGGGCTGGTTTCACCCCCCAGTCCCCGTTTCTTCCCCAGCAGAGGGGGCCTGACGGACCCGAGGCGGCGCCATTCGCCCCACAAACATGGCGGCCGCCATTTGCCCCACAAACATGGCGGCCGCCATTCACCCCCACAAACATGGCGGCCGCCATTCACCCCACAAACATGGCGGCCGCCATTCACCCCACAACCATGGCGGCCGCCATTCACCCCCACAAACATGGCGGCCGCCATTCACCCCCACAAACATGGCGGCCGCCATTCACCCCACAAACATGGCGGCCGCCATTCACCCCCACAAACATGGCGGCCGCCATTCGCCCCACAAACATGCCCTGCCTCAGGAGAGCAATGGCAGGGCGGGCCTCCACCCCGGAGCACCGCACCTGCTGGGGCCCCTCGCAGGGACTCTCAGCCCCGGTGAGTCTGTCAGACCAGGACTCAGACTGCGTTTTCCCCTGCAGTGATTTCTTTTTTTTTTTTTGCCAAGAGCCAGGGGTTTAGAAGCACAGGAACCTGGTTTTCCTCCAGCGCTTGCTGCACCGATGACAAGATTATTACCCTCAGCGTTTGACGTGCAAGTCTGTGCACAGAGCACAGAGGCCGGGAGGGCCCCTGAGTCACTGGAGGTAATTCTCCTCCCCGGCCCCCGCCGTTCTGTCTGAGCCGTCCGTCTTTGTGAAGCAGCGATGTGGAGAGAGGGGGGTGGAGGCTTCAGGACATTTAAGGGAGGCTTGACGTGAGCAGAGCAGAGCCGAGAGCTGGCAGGCGCTGGGACATCATGCAGCGCCGCGTCCAGGGGCGGAGGGGACGCCTGCTCCTCGGGGCAGCGTGCACGCCGGTCAGACCGCTGTGCCCTGGGCAGGGATGGGAACACCCCACAGCCAGCAGGGTGATCTGGAGGCGAGCGCTGCCAGGGCGGCCTGTGCCAGCCTCATGCCTCACGTAGGTTCCTGAGTCACAGCCGCTGGGCTCACCGGGTGGTGTCTCAGGAACCCACAGCACATCCAAATACCGCTTCTCCCACGGCCCCCTCTCCCGCAGCACAGCGGGGGCGGATGTCTGGTTAGCACCCCGGACCCCACTCACCACCCCGGCGACTGATGGAGGATCTGTCTGTCCGCTCTGGGCTGTGAGCTCCTCCAGGCAGGAACCGTGGCCCGGTGTCTGCTGCCTCTCCAGGGGGCGGCATCTAGTAGGTTTCTTTCTTTTTTTTAAAAAAATACATTTTTATTGATATTTAACAGAGAGGAAGGGAGAGAGATAGAGAGCTAGAAACGTCCATGAGAGAGAAACATCGACCAGCTGCCTCCTGCACACCCCCTACCGGGGATGTGCCCGCAACCAATGTACATGCCCCTGACCGGAATCGAACCAGGGACCTTTCAGTCCGCAGACCGACGCTCTACCACTGAGCCAAACCGGTTTCGGTGGCATCTAGTAGGTTTCTATGAGTAAGTGAATGTATAGGGATGTATAGGGACATACACTGAGTGGCCAGATTATTATGATCTCTGAATGGATATATACATCCACATTGAGTGGCCAGATTATATATATATATATATATATATATATATATATATATATATATATATATATATATATATTAGAGGCCTGGTGCATGAATTCATGCATGGGTGGGGGTCCGGCCAGCCTGGCCAGGGGGAGGGGGACATGGGCGGTTGGCCAGCCTGCCTGCTGGTCGAACACCTGGTCGAGGGGACAATATGCCTATTAGCCTTTTATCATATAGGATATACACTGAGTGGCCAGATTATTATGTGTTCAGAGGTCGTAATAATTTGGCCACTCGGTGTATAGGAGGCCAAAGAGACTCCCGTATGGAAACGTGCTCAATAGCGCAGCACGTTGGTACTCTACAGTTTGCAGGATCCAAAGCAGGAATAACGTGTCCTTTCCAGAGAAGGCATGTCCCCTGCAGGGACTGCACAAGGGCAGGTGTCTGAAAACTGGGGACCAGGGCCGGCAGTGGTAGAGGAAGGCCCCCCAAAAATGACACAGGAAATGACACCGTCTATCCTAGATAGACTCCAGCGCATCGCAGGCAAAGCCCCGATTCTCCAGGAACCCCACAGACGGTGCCTGGAGCAGGGCCGGGGTAGGCGGGCTCAGGGGGACTGACTGGTATTTCAATCCCTTCAAAGACCTGCAGGTGCACGCCCACGCTTTCCCACAGCTGACCACTAGGGGGCAGGCGGAGGCCGGGGAGGAGGTGAGGCTGGGCTCAGCAGGCCCTGCGAGCACACCCAGGCTTGCAGCCAGCTCACTGGGCTGTTTGTGTGACTCCAACAACGCCCGACCTCTCTTCCTGCCTGCCTTGGCCCCTGTGGTTTTATACGGTGTGGCCTGTGACATCAGATACCACACACCCATGGTAACCAAACTACACAGCTCAGTGTGAATATTCATAAGCAGGGGGTGGGGGGTGGGGGGTGGGGGAAGGATCCTTGTTTTTCTCGTTTAACTCACCATTGGTGTATGTGTTTTTTTAATTTAAATTTTTTAAAAATTGTATTTTTCAACCACCATTTCCATTCACTCTTATTTTTTTAAATGTATTTTTTATTAAGGTATTATCTGTGTACATAGCTTATCATTGCCCCCCCCCCCCCCCATAGATGCCCTCCCTCCCCAGAGTTTTGTGTCCATTGGTTGTTCTTATATGCAAGCATACCAGTCCTTCGGTTGATCTCTTATCTCCCCCAGATCTCCCTACCCCCCCCCCCCCCCCCGCTGTCATTTGGCAGTCTGCCTGTTGTTTTACTGTCACTATATCTATCTTTCTGTTCATTCATTTATAATGTTCTTTAATATCCATAAATGAGTGAGGTCATGTAGTGTTTCTCTTTCATTGACTGGCTTTCACTCTTATTTTGGATTAGTTTCAGGTGTGCAGCGCAGTCTTTACAAAGTGTCTTCTTCCTCTGTCCTCACCCCCCACCCCCATATTTCCAATACCCACTTGGCACCATACCAGTACTGTGGTTTTTCTACTCACACCTCACGTACCTTTATTATCCTGAACGCTCGAGGTGTACCTGAGTGCCACCAGCTTTATTTTTTTTAATGAAGAGATTTATGGGGAACATGTGCATTGGTCTCCTGTCCATCTAGCCTTGACAACAGCAATCCATGTCCTCATGTTTAAATCACCACTTCCTCTTGCTATCCTGCTAATACTTCGGGTGTGTACCTACTAGTACACATCATTTCAAGAGGACATTACTTTCTTGATAATTTCCACACCCCTTGAAAAGTCATTTTCTCCTAAGAAACTGGGACCAGCAGATGGGACCCCCTCAATTGGTTTAAGTTTTTTCTAATCCTCAAGGGTTCACTAAAAATAGCACACTGTCCTCCTATACAAATCACCCCCTCTATACACATCATCAGCCCCAATAGACTGAGGCCCGTAGACCTGGGCCTAAAGTAAATTGGACCGAGCCTAAGGGAATCAACATGGTACCAGGCCAGACCACAGAAATCAAAGTCTCTGTGTAGAAATAAGAGTTGCTTCACACAGAATCAGACAGTTTGAAAGCAGAGTCCTCCTGCCTGCTGCGAATGTCCAATTAGAAAGCCATCAGTGCTTGATAACATTAATAGAAAGCTTTGCCTGAATGAAGTTAAAGACTCTTCAATAAATTGCATCTTTAATTGGAACGAGAACAAACCAACCATATTACGTCAGCCAATGGGGAATGGCAAAACCACCCTAAAAGAAATGGATTTCTAGTGGAATCGGAATACTTAGCCAAACCTTGTCAGGCGGCAGACTGTTTTCGATGCTACCCCTGATTTCATTCCAATCGTAATCATGGCTGAGAAACATCTTTTAAAGCTACAGTGTGATATCAGGTTACTTTAACGGTTCGCAAAATACTCTCAAGAGTTACCTAACAGAATGCATTTTTCTGTGAGGCCCTAGATGTGTTCGTCTGAAATGGCTTGATTTTCAATTAAAAACATAAACAGGCTTGGCTATATTTGGACACAGATGCTGCCGGAGTCTCCGGATTCATTGTTTAAAGGTATGCCATAAATATGGCCCAAAGTGTGTCGAAGGCGTCCATCTGATTGGGCATTCAGGCTTACAAAGAAAGTAATTACAGGGCCGGAGACTGGGAGTCAGCCCTCATTCATCTAAATTCCCTTTCGCGTATCAACATCGCTTGACCTTGATTTTTTTTTTAGATGCAACTAAATGACATTGATGTCATTTGAATAAAGCTGTCTTTCAAGCACACCGAGGAACCTGAAATCAGAGATGACAGATTGACAGAAGTTTGAAGGAATAACCAACTCTTAGGAGTTACAGTGGTTTTACAAACAGTGTTTTCCCTTCTTATTGAGCTCATATTTGTCTTTCTTCTAGGGAACGTTTGCCAGGTCCTTTGGAATATGCCCAGATGCCAGTTTCCCCTCCGCACTTCTGTTTTTTTTCTTCTCATTTTAAAATATATTTTTTGTCGTTGATAGTATTACAGATATCTCTCATTTCCCCCTTCCCCCCTCCTCCCAGCCCCTACACCATCCTCTGCTCCCTCCCCTCCCCCCCCCCCGCCCCTGTCTTCACTACCCTATTGCCGTGTTCATGGGCTATGCATAGAAGTTCTTTGCTTTATCTCTTCTTGTCCCCTCAACCCACATTGAGGCATGTCAGTCTGTTCCATGCCTCCCTGCTTCGGCTCTTGTTTTGTTGGTCAATTCATTTTGTTCATTTAGATTCCACAAATAAGTGAGATCACGTGATATTTGTCTTTCTCAGTTTGGCTTATTTCACTTAGCATAATATTTTCCAGGTCCAATTCTATTGTGTGTGTGTTTAATTTTAATTTAAAAATACCTTTATGTTGAAAGTATTATATATATATATGTTCTCCTTTTTCTCCCTTTTTCTGTTCTGAGTCTCTCCACTGGGCCCCTGTGGTCTGCTAACATGACCTCCAACCTTCCTCGCCTCTCTGAGGGCAGGGGCCTCGCCTCGCCTCCTGTCAAAGCACTTTCAGTCCACTCTTGGGTTTCTTCATGGCTGATTAAACTGTCTGTGTTTATTCAGGACCCTGCTCCGCGTTCTGTGTCCGGCTGCTGACCTCTCCGGGCGTGCATTGTGGAGGAGAAGGCTCCCAGGGCCGGCCGTCTGACTGCTTGCTGGCGGCTCTGGGGAAGGTTGGGTGCTGGGAAGTGTTCGGGCCGGTGAAAATATCGGTCCATCTTTAAAGCCTGTGACGTTTTGCCCAGTTAGTCTTCTGGGTACGGGGACGGAGCGAGGCCAGAGGCACGTGAAAGGCAGCGGCGTGCGGTGGCCTGTGAGTTCTGATCACCAGCATCTCCCTTGGATCCGCCGATGTCCATTGTCTCCCCATTAAGCTCCAGGGCTTCAAAGGGGCTGTGGCTCCTCTTTTCCTTTTTCTTTTGCAATTCCAGTTGACGTCCAGTGTTATCTTACATGAGTTTCAGGTGTACGGCGTAGTGGTTAGACCTCTGTATGACTTATAAAGTGATCTTCCTCCAGTAAGTCTAGTACCCACCCGGCACCAGGCATTTTATTATGATATTATTGGCTCTCTCCCCTCGGCTGCACTTTATATCCTTGCAACTATTTTGTAACCACCATTTTGTAATTCTTTAAAAAATATATATTTTATTGATATTTTACAGAGAGGAAGGGAGAGAGATAGAGAGCTAGAAACGCCGATGGGAGAGAAACGACTAGCTGCCTCTTGCACACCCCCCACCGGGGATGTGCCCGCAACCAATGTACATGCCCTTGACCGGAATCGAACCTGGGACCTTTCAGTCCGCAGACCGACGCTCTACCACTGAGCCAAACCGGTTTCGGCCAATTTGTAATTCTTAATCCCTTCACCTTTCACATCCAGCCTTCCAACCCCGGCTCCCATCTGGCAACCATCAATTTGTTCTCTGTATCTATGGGTCTGTCTCCGTGCTGCTTGTTCATTTATTTTGTTTTTTAGATTCCATACATAAGCGGAATTGTGTGGTCCTCGTATTTCTTTGTCTGACTGATTTCACTTAAGATGGTAGCTTCTCTGTCTATCCATGCTGTCACAAGGGGTAAGATTTCATTCTTTTTTTTTTTTTTTTTAAAAAAATCCATATTTTTATTGATTGCAAAGAGGAAGAAAGAGGGTGAGAGAGACAGAAACATCAGTGATGAGAGAGAATCATTGATTGGCTGCCTCCTGCACACCCCACTCTGGGACTGAGCCCACAACCTGGGTATGTGCCCTGACCAGGAATCGAACCATGACCTCCTGGTTCATAGACTGACACTCAACCTCTGAGCCATACCAGCCAGGCAGATTTCATTCTTTTGTTTTGTTTTGTTATGGCCCAGTAATAACCTGTTGTATATATGTTCCACATCTTTATCCACTTGGCTAGTGATGGGCACTTGGATTGTTTCCGTATCTTGGCTATTGTAAATATTGCTGTAATGAGCATAGGGGTACGCATATCTTTTGGAATTAGTGTTTTTGGATTTCTTCGAACAAATACCCAGACGTGGAGTTGCTGGGTCATAAGGCAGTTCTATTTTTACGTTTTTGAGGAACCGCCAAACTGTTTTCCACAGAGGCTGTGCACAGCCCCTATTCTTAACCAGAGCAGGTCTGGTCTCACTGCTTGGAAAGGGGGGAGATTGAGAGAGAGAGAGAGAGAGAGAGAGAGAGAGAGAGAGAGAGAGAGAGAGAACGAAGCACAGAGAGTTTTACTGAGTGACCGAAAGACAAGCCAGAACAAATGCCTTACGCCAGAACCCCCCTGACAGAGATTCTTGTCTTGTCAGCACGACAGACAACCCTCACCCATAAGCCCCATAAGCCTGGTCTGGGGCTCTCAGGCGAGCTCAGTCTCCCCCCCCCCCTTCCCCAGCACCACCACACTCCAGGGCCCGGGCAAATGCAAGTCCTACCGTGTGCAGGCGACGGTTCCTTTCACTGTAACATGCACTTGCTGTGCCTCCCGGAATCACAGTCTTCCAGTTTGCTTATTTGTGTAGGAATCGTTCTCATCTGACTTGACTGCGAGTGCTGGGACGCGGGGACCGAGCCTCGGATTTGTGCATGCCTGGGAGCACGCGGTGCATATTTCGGTGAGAAGTGGGGATGAAGGAGGTGCAGGTGGGCGCTCTCCCCAGGCCTTCTCTCACATTCCTGTAATGCCACCTGCTCACCTGTGATAACCGGCCCTCCCTCACCGTTCCTCAGAACCCCTGCCGCTCCCACTGGCATGACCGAGTGGCCTTCTGTCCTAGTTTTCTCCTTTGCCCGTCTCACCCTTATATCCCTGCCTCGTCTTTACTAACAACATCCTATTGTAGCCGAAACCGGTTTGGCTCAGTGGATAGAGCGACAGCCTGCAGACAAGGGTCCCAGGTTCGATTCCGGTCAAGGGCATGTACCTTGGTTGCAGGCACATCCCCAGTAGGGGGTGTGCAAGAGGCAGCTGATCCATGTTTCTAACTCTCTATCCCTCTCTCTTCCTCTTTGTAAAAAATCAATAAAATATATTTAAAAACAAACAAACAAACAAACAAAAAACATCCTATTGTAAACCCTCAGGGGGGCTGGGGGCCTTTGAACTTCCTTTGCCTGTCATTTGGCGACAACACAGCCAGTGGCTTGTTGCTCGAGGGACCTCAGAGTATGATGCCGTAACCAGAGAATCGCTGGAGACGATCCCCGGTCCTCTTGCGACCAACGTTTACTGCTCCAGGACTCGGTGTAAGAGCTCCCGCTCTATCATGATGGTCTCCCGCCACGCGTCACACACACACACACACACACACACACACACACACACACACACAGCTGTTTGGCGTAGCTGCGAGTGAGCTGGTGAGAGAGGAGGAGAATCCTGGTCCGAAGGCAGCGCTTTCAGCGGGGGGCACTTGGACATCGTGGGCCGGAGAAGTCTGTGGTGGGGGCCGTCCTGTGTGTCGGAGGGTGGTTAGCAGCATCCCTCACGTCTACCCCACCAGATGCCGGGAGCATCCCCCAGTCCCGGCAACTAGTGAGCATCATAACTAGGTTTCTTCCTCTCTTTGGCAGTGTGTGTGTGTGTGTGTGTGTGTGTGTGTGTGTGTGTGTAAAACCAGCATGGTATTCTGCCCTATTCAGTTTAGGGAGCGTCTCAAGATGCACTTAAATTACATAGCAGTCCACCACTTGACCCCTTTCCACCTTACGGACCATTTCTGCCCCTTCCCCCTCCCCCCCCCCTCCATCACCAACGGACTGGGCTTCTTTCTTTCTTTCTTTCTTTCTTTCTTTCTTTCTTTCTTTCTTCCTTCCTTCCTTCCTTCCTTCCTTCCTTTTAATATATTTTATTAACTTTTAACAGAGAGGAAGAGAGAGGGATAGAGAGTTAGGAACATCGATGAGAGAGAAGTATTGACCAGCTGCCTCTTGCACACCCCCTACTGGGGATGTGCCCGCAACCAAGGTACATGCCCTTGACTGGAATTGAACCTGGGACCCTTCAGCCCGCAGGCCGACGCTCTATCCACTGAGCCAAACCGGTTTCGGCCGGGCTTCGCTTTCTATGGATTGAGTCCACCTTGTTTGAAGAATCCCGCTGGCTTTCAGGGAACTCTGAGGGGCACACGAAGCCCCCATAGGAGAGGCAGCTGGCTGGAGGGGCCCGCAGAGCTGCCTGTTGTCCCCAGGCCTGGACACGGCGCTGCGAGGACACTGTGCTGTGAGGACACTGTGCTGGGGGATTTGATCCTCCGCTTTGCCATCCAGGAACTAGATCTTTCTCTCTTTTCTGGGCACTAATAAGCCACTGTGAGCACTAACTCTCACAAACGGAACTCACCAGAAACTAGGCTACAAAGCAGACTGCGACATGCGACAGTCTGGCTTCACGGTGCACGTCTCCCCCGAGCTCTCGCTGGGCTTTGGAAGGCGGGCGGGCGACAGGAAATGTGGTCCGGAGGACATGGGGGGGAGAGAGGGGGGAGGGAGTGGCCGCGGCTCCAGCCCTGGCTGGGTGTCTGGCTCCTCTGTCTGTCCCAGCTGCCAAGGGAGCTGTTGGGGGAGAGACAGCGGAGGCTGGGATCTGAGAGATGTGCAGAGTCTTCAGAAATCATTCACAGTTCCCGCTTCATTTGAATGTCAGTGTCCTCGCTAGCCGGCAGCAGCTGCGCGTTGCTGCAGGTTGCCCAGGACCAAACCAGAGAGGGTCGGACCTGCATCGCCACCATCTGTTCGTTCATCATCCAGATATCATCGCTGACATGTACACGTAAGGAACTGTTTGACATTGAAACTGGGCCTCAGAACGGTTGGAGATTGAAATTGGGACTCAAAACGTTTTTTGTTGTTGTTGTTATTATATGTTTATCTCTAGTCTGCAGTTGCAAGATTTTTCAAAGAAAAGAAATGGGGAAAAAATTGTGATAGAGATAAAGAACCATTGAACAGACTGTCAAACTACAGCGGGAAGGCAAGGGAGGTTGGGTGAGGTTGGGGGGGGGGTGGCTGTAAGAGATCAACTGAAGGACCTGTATGCATGCAGATAAACATAACCAATGGGTACAAGACATGGGGGAGGAGGTGAAGGCATGTGCGGGGGAGGCTGGGGGGAGGTCAATGAGGGGAAAAAGGAGACATATGTACTACTATTTGTAATGCTTCAAACAATAAAAATACATACATACATGCATACATACATACATAAATAATAAATGAATGTCAGTGTCTGAGGCCGAGCGAACACCGTTCCAGCGTGGGCTCCCATCACCAGGTGCCCGGGAGGCTGCCATGGCTGAGGCAGACGTGGAACCGGGTCACAGGGAGTCGGGGGCCTCACGGGACATCCTCTCCGGGCGGAGGAAGAGCCTGATGAAACAGCCCTGCTTCTGAGGAAAGCTCGTCCCCCGGGGACGGGAGCCGTCCCGCCGCCCTGGGGAGCTGCCCTGCAGGACGCCAAGCACCCCTGGCAGCCGCGGGTCTCCATCTCTGTTTTATTTTATGTTATTTGGTTAATCCTCACCTGAGGATATTTTTTCCATTGATTTTTTAAAAAATAATTTATTGATATTTTACAGAGAGGAAGGGAGAGAGATAGAGAGCCAGAAACGTCAATGAGAGAGAAACATCGACCAGCTGCCTCTTGCACGCCCCCTACCGGGGATGTGCCCGCAACCAATGTACATGCCCTTGGCTGGAATCGAACCCAGGACCTTTCAGTCCGCAGACCTAAGCTCTACCACTGAGCCAAACCGACCTCGGCTTCCATTGATTTTTTAAGAGAGACTGGAGGAGAGGGAAGGAGGAAGGGAGGGAGAGAGGAGAGAGAGAGAGAGAGAGAGAGAGAGAGAGAGAGAGAGAGAGAGAGAGAGAGAGAGAGAGAGAAAGATGGATATGAGACAGACACATCTAGTGGTTGCCTCCTGCATATGCCCTGGAACCTGCAACCCAGGTACTTGCCCTTGACCGGGAACTGAACCTGCGACCCTCAGGTGGGAGGGCCAATGCTCTACCACTGAGCCACACTGGCCAGGGCGGTTCTCCATCTCTTTGCCCTCCTCCTCTGTGAACCCCTCTCCTTTGTCACCACACGCTGTACCCAGGGTCTGGTCACCACGTTGGCTAACACAGAGTCTCGGCATTCTGTGCTCAGCTTCGAGAACCCAGGGGTCGGTAGGGATTTCTCCCGAATGGCAGCCCCCCTAGGCCATAACCCCAGGCCAGGCGTGTTCTCAGGCCTGTCCCTGGCCAGACCCCGTGGGGCACACCCCTTCTTGGGAGATGTCTTCTTGACTGTAGTCTAACTGTGATCGACGTTTCTGCTGAGTGGGCAGTGGATGCCATGGTCCAAGTTCATATTTCTCCTAATAGAGGGGCAGGGGGAAAGGTAGGGACATGGTGGTCTCCATGTTTTCAGCCAATGGAAGCAGAATGCCATCTCTCTGTCCATGCCCTCCAGGTTCCTGGAGCTGTCTTCTGAGCCCCGTTCGCTGAAGGATCTCTGGCTCAGGTCCTGGCTAGGAGTGCAGCTCCGCTGGGCTGGCAGCACGTCCCCCCTGGGTGAGGAATGCAGAGGCCTCTACCTGCTTGCTGGTCACGAATCGTGGGCGCAATCCACTCACCACGCTGAGAAGTCCCTTCTGCCACTTGAGTCATTCTCACTCCCATTGCTGGGCCTTTGTCAGAGAGTCCTTTGTCACCTTGGAGAATGTTATTTCTAGGAAATGAAAGAACCGTAGGGCCGTGGTGAGTGCCGCTGGTGAGTTCTATTACGCGAGGCACACTCACTGTGATAGAAAAGCATGAATCCGATGAGTGTGTTACAAAGCCTATCGCCACCACAACCATCGTCTTTGTTCCCCAACACCATGGTACCTGCGCTTCAAAAGCGTGTTCTTCAAAGGCCATTGTGTGAGGGGAATGGGATGAACAGTGCCTGTATGGTGCTGGTTTCTTTTAAAAAGGAAAGAGAGGAGAATGAAGAAGAAAAAAAAAGTCATGCAGGTCCCACAGGGCTCCCGGCAGGTGGATCCCCGCTGGTCGGGTTTGTTGCCGACTCGGTTAGACGTGGTCTGTGTCTTGCCTATTTCATCTGCGTGGCTTCCTGTTCAGCCATCTCTAAGTCAGTGCTCCTCACACTTGCTGAGGCCACACCTGCCTTTTCCTCTTGCAGGCGTCTCGTCTCAGGGCTCTCACACTCGGTACGAACAGCCCGGAAGCACGTGAAAAGCACTTGGGGTCCAGGATCCTCAGCATCAGCACGGAGCTGCTTTGGGGATCTCTCATTTTGCTCACAGACTCTTGGGAAGTGTTTTTATATTACACTGATGGCACGATGCACGAAATTCATGCACGGAGGGGGGTGTTCCTCAGCCCGGCCTGCACCCTCTCCAATCTAGGACCCCCTCGAAGGATGTCCTACTGCTGGTTTACAGGGATTGGGCCTAAACCAGCAGTCAGACATCCCTCTCACAATCTGGGACTGCTGGTTCCAGCCACTCACCTGCCTGCCTGATTGCCCCTAACCATTCTACCTGCTGGCCTGCTTGCCCTCAAATGCCCCCTTATCAGCCAGATCACCCCCAATTGTCCCACTGTTGGACTGCTCACTCCAAACTGCCCCGATACCGCCCCTCCCTTCCTGATCACCTCCAACTGACCCCCACTGATAGCCTACTCACCACCAACTGCCCGCCCTGCTGGTCTGCTTACCCCCAATGGCCCCTGCCATCCCATCCTGGCCTGATCTCCCCCCAGCCCCTGTGACCCGAGGTCCTAGCCCCTCCTTTTTTTCTTTTTCTTTCTTTTTTTTTCCTTCCTAGTACTTCCTTGAGTGAAGGCCAGGGTCAGCTGGAAGCAAGTATCTAGGATTTATTTATCTTCTATAATTGAAATTTTGTAGCCTTGAGTGGAGGCCAGGGCCAGCCAGGAAACTTGGCTTCCTCCATTGTTGGGGCAACCCAAGCTTTCTGCTTGCTCCAGCTCCATGGCTGGCTGCCATCTTGGTTGAGTTAATTTGCATACCCACTCCTGATTGGCTGGTGGGTGTGGCTTGTGGGTATAGTGGAATGGTGGTAAATTTGCATGTTTCTCCTTTATTAGTATAGAAGATAGGACTTAACAATGGAGTTGAGTGCTTAATTGGCGTGACTTTGAAAGATAATGCACAAGGCTTCAGAACACATTTTATGCTTCTAGCAGGTGCCATAGCCACTCCCTCAGACTCCTTGGCATTATGGGTTAAATTGTGTCCCTGCCAAGACCACTCCTGGAACCTCAGATGTGAACTTATTTGGAAACAGGGTCCTTGCAGATGGAATTAGTTGAGATGAGTTTATGCTGGAGTAAAGTGGGACTTGTAAAAAGAGGAAAATTTGGACATAGACATAGGGGGAAGGCTTTGTGAACACAGAGGCAGAGATGGGAGTGATGTGCCTACAAGCCAAAGAATGCTAAAGTTTGCCAGCAAACCACCAGGAGCCAGGGCAGAGGCCTGGGACAGACCCTTTCTCACAGCCTCCGAAGAACCAACCCTGCTGATACCTTGATCTTCCTGACTTCTGGCCTCCAGAACTGATTGGCAAACCGTTTCTGTTGTGTAAACCGCCCAGTGAGTGGGCTGTGCTAGGGGAGCTCTGAGCAAGCTCATCCAAGGAGCCAGTCTCTTTTTCCTTGCTGGGGTTTTCACTGGCAGAGTTGGAGAACTGTGTGGTGGCAAGAGCTCAGTGTCAGGGTCTGGCAGACCCAGCTGTGGATTGTGGCCTTGCACCCTACAAGTCGTGTAGGATCCAAATGTCCCCACGTGAGGATTGAAGAGAGGGCGGGACCGGGAGCCCGGTGGGTTCTGAATAAGATGTTGTTCTTGTTTTCCCTTTCCCTTCTGACTTCCTGTCCCCAGAGGGCGTTTTCTCTGAGAGATGAGGAACTCAGAGCCTGGAGAGGTACGATGGCTTGTCCTCGATCACTCCACCAGCTGGTGCAAGCCTGGGTAGCAAATCCAGGCCTCCGGCTCCACACCTGTACTGTGGTTCCCCAGGAGGTTGTCTTTCAGGGCTCCCCCCCAATTATAAAAATCCTCCACACACTGTCTCCCCAAACAGTTGTAAAGGCCGGCATAGCTGAGCCTCTAGGCCCCAACCTGGTGAGAAGACCTGCTACGGAAAGGTTCTTGCACGACCCAGAAAGCCCCTTGAACAGAAGAAATGCCTGCTGCTCTACTGTGTACTTTATTCTGCGTAAGACATATTCTTAACATGCAGTTGTTAGCATGACGTAACTATTGCCTCATTTAAAAGGGAGTATTTTATTCACAAGTGTTTTTGCAATGTTCATTACAGGAAATAAAGGCTGGGGCCCTTTAAGAAGGAACTAGTTAGGGTCTGAGGGCCGATCGGGGCTGTCACCACTGGGGAGGCCTGTCCGGCAGGAACACAGTCTGCTCGCTGGTCATAAGGAATTGACAGGCAAGACGATGAGCACATTGGATGGTGATGACTAATTCCTGGCCCAAGATGGCCCAAGTTCTTCCCCACAAAGCAAAGGCGTGGGGGAGAAATGGGCTTGCAGACTGAAGAAGGCTGCCTAAGCTTTTTGAAAAAAAATTTATTTTTATTGGTTGATTGATTGATTGATTATGATATCACATAATTGTCCTCATCCCCCCATTCTTATCCCAAACCCCTCCCACATATGCCCCCACCCCCTGTTGTCCGTGACCACTGGTTAGGCTTATATGCACGCACACAAGTCCTTTGGTTGATCTCTTCCCCTTTCCCCCACCCTCCCCTGCCTTCCCTCTGAGGTTTGAGTCTGATCGATGCTTCCCTGTCTCCGGGTCTGTTTTTGTTCATCAGTTTATGTTGCTCACCATTTCCCCTAGATGTGTGAGATCGTGTGCTACAAGAAACACACTTGTAAGAACCGAAAATGAGACCAGCCACCATGGGTAAGCTGAGAGGCAAATGAATCAGTCTGTAGTGAGTTTCTTTCTGGGCCAACAGTTTTTTTGAGTCCTGGTTTCAGTGTCAAACAGTTCCTTATGTGTACATGTCAGCCATGATAGTTCAGTTCAGTAGCTGGGTGTCGCTGAAGGATGCCCAGGACCAAACCAGAGACGGTGGGACCTGCATCACCACCATTTGTCCACCATCTAGGGCTGTCTAAGCTTTGACTTAGTGCTAGTGAGGATCTCGGACCCCACCCTCCCACAGGAATTCAGGCACCCTCCGGAGAAAGCCACCGGCCGCCTTCCCATAACGTGCCCACCTGTGCGTCTCTGCTCACAGCGTTGCCAACAAGCACAAGGGTTTCCCTTCTTCCTTTCACTCTGAGATCCCCAACCCCAGGTTAAGAGCCACTCCCTTCTACCGTAGGGGGCCCTTGAACAAGCTAAGGGACACTCATAGCTTCTTTTCTATTTAACGACTAGAGGTCGCTTGAAAAAAGCTGTCCAGCCTGGAGTCCAGACTAGTTATTGGTGTACTGCTATGGGTGGGAGAGACTAAAAACTCAGAGTTTACTGAATGAAAGGGACAGTCAGAGTCAGGAAACCTGGTCTGGCCAATGCAGAGTCACCTGGCTCTGAGTCAGTCGCCAAGCATCGCTCAGGCTCAGCGTCCCTGTGAGCAGCCGGGGAGAGGACAGTGCCCCCCTCACAGCTCCCTTGGGAGCAGCCAACAGGATAATACCCTGGATCGCAAATCCCTATGTACACTGTCTATGAATAGAAGGTGGTATTAATATTAAAAAATAGATCTAGTGACAAAAATACCTAAGCAATAGTACTTCTAGAACTTCATTCTGAATTTGGGGAATTTTAACACAGTCTAATAGAAAGTATATTTCACTCGGGGGAGAGGGAAGGTGAGGCTGGGGCAGGGGAGGGGGGTTCTGTTCTATCCTGTGTTTGGATTTTTATATCTAGTGCAAAGCCTAACCTAGAAGTTGCCAGCCAGCCCACAAACATGTGTTATTTTGTCTGCCGGGTGTTAAACAAGTTTTGTTTGGTTTCTTTTTAAAAAATCAATTACCAGCATTTAAAACGAGATTTCCCATAAACAACAAAAACCTCGATTTCAGCTACCCTGGGGAAAGGAGACACAGAGCTGCTTCTGCTGGCAAGAGCTGGCTGGGTTTTCCCCACTGCTTCCCACTCCTGGGCAGATTGCTCCCCCACAACGGCCACACCCATGGCACCCCAAGGTGTCCTTTTCCCACTGGGAGGCCTAGAGTTTCAAACAGCAACTTCCTTGATGGGTGTTCAACCCGGGGTGTCTGGTCTCCTACCTGTAGCTGAGTCTTCCTGGCCCAGGGGTGATGAACTTGGCATTTCTTTCTTGTAAAACGAGCGCAGGATCCTTGTGTGGATTCCATGAGAGGACACAAGTAAACACCTCGCAAGAATCAACCCCTGGTTGTCAGCACACGTCAGCTCTGAGCAGGAGCATTCCAGACCACTTAGGGCATCCCAGGGATTCTGATGAATAATCCACGGCTCAGATTCCGGGAGTGATAGTCACAGTCAGGCATGAGGTCCCTGTAGCAGCTGAGCTCCTTAGAGGGTCAGGCTGAGGAAGAAGAAGGCTCTTCCTGTCATAATTAGATGGTTAATTTTTAACAATAGGAAAAGAGCGAAGGGGAGGCCAGACATTACAAGCACAGTCATCTGGGCAGCGTCACCAGGAAGCTACAGTTTCATGCCCCCCCCTCCCAAACCCACCCCCGGAGAACCACTGATCCATTCCCTGCAGATCAGTGGGGGAAGGGAACCAACAAAAGGGGAGAAGTTGGGGCGATGTAGGGAAGATGCTTATCTGTAGGTCTAGCCTAGGAAAAAGATCATTGGCAAGGAGGGTGGTGTCCCTGAAAGAGGGCAAAATCTTAGAAAGCTAAAATCCTCAAGGCGTTCCCTCTCTCGTGCTTGGGCACTCACTTGCTCTTTCTTGCTCCATAACCCACATTTGCCCGTGCACTTGCCTCCCACAGCCATGTGGCCTTCAGCAGCCTCATGGCTCATGGCCATGTAGCCTCCACATGCAGGATGCTGGACTGGACTGGACTGGCCTGGACTTTAACATGGAGCAGAAATTCTGGGAAGTGGTCTTATTCTGGGCCTGCTGGAGATAAGATTGGATTTTTCCCCAAGGTGGGATGGATGGAGATGGGACCTGGGAGGGGGATCCCCTCAATTGTACGTCATCAATAAAGCTCTCCATGAAACTCCACCCTCCCATGGGGGCTTCAGGAAATTCCTCGAGGAACCCCAAGAACTCCACTTCCACTGATAACACGGAGACAATGGCTTCTGATAACAAGTTTGTAGCACCCCCCTCACCCCCTCCAGACTCCCATAAGAAGACCTGGGACCCAAGGTGGAACAGGCCCTTAGCATAACACAGCTGCCCTGTGCCTTCACGGGAATCACGTCAGTGAATCACTGGGAGTGCTAGAAAAGTTGGCAACGTGTCACAGGCCAAGAGATGTCTCTTTGTTTTAACAAGGTCACATGGAGCAGATTTGATAAGTCCCTGCATCTGCTCCAATGAAACATTAACCAGCGGCAGCTTGGTGCATTTGTTCTGAGCACTCACTTCCTGTGCAAATACACAACTGACTTCCTGCAGAGAGAGCCGGTGGCCAAGAGCCTTGTAGGGTGGCCTTGGCTTCTGTGGGGGGTGAGAGGGAGGCAGCTGCCGGGCATTGCTCTCACCCTGATTGGCGTTATCTCTGAGGATATCACCAGTCCCTAGAAGCCAAGCCCAGAAAGGTCACCACTTTCTTCTCCCTGCCAAGCTTCCACCCTGGCCCGTTCTGTAGGAAATTGCCTCCTTTCTTCTGAGCAGAAGGGGACCCATCCCTGGGTCCAGCAAAAGATAAGTAAATGATTACTGGCGGCCATAAAAGGGTCTCATAAAACATTTATGTGGTACCACAAAAAGCATCTGTCTTTTACGCATCTGTCTTTAGTTCATTGGCTGCATGTAGAAGGTTGACTTTGGGGTGAGGCTTGCTGTGTAGTAACTGGGCTAGCTAAGGATTTGGAATTTCCTCATAATTTCTTCCTTCATCTCCTGACCTGACAAAAGAAACTCTCTGAGTCACACATCAAGGGGACTTGTATTGGGGAAATAATCCAGTTGCTATGATAAATTAGGAAGGTCCTTTAGAAAGAAAACCAGGGCTCTCTCTGGGGAGGGCCCTGCCTCAGAGAAGGGCAAAGGATGGAGTGCCGACCCCCCACATCAAATATGTTGAAATGAAAAGAGGTGCATTCTTGCCAAGGAAACTCAAGGTCATCTCCATCCAAACTGTAGCCAAAAGCAGAGGTTATTCTGAATTGGGTGGGAGGGCCCCCAGGGAGCCTGGAGTTAGAGAAGTCTGGGTTGCAGCACTTGGAAGACTTGGTGGCCACGGGCAGTGAGGGTCCCTGGGGGGAGGGGATCCCCACCACTCCCACCAAAGGGAAGCTGTCTGCTCTGCCAAAAAGGCCCGAACTTCCTAAAAGGGCTCCAGTCTCTAAAGAGTCCCTGGGCAGACACCCTATCCAGATGGACTTTGGCTTATGACTATTAGCCATCTTGACTCTTGTCCACATCTGCTTCTAGGAAATCTCACTGGCGTGGATCCCTCAATTGGTACATAAATGAGGACACCTCGCCCCCATAAATCCTAAGCTTGAATGGCTTCCTATTGCCTTTTAGGCTTGCACACACTCTCTCTCTCTCTCTCTCTCTCTCTCTCTCTCTCTCTCTCTCTCTCTCTCACACACACACACACACACACACACACACACACACACACTGCTAAGATTACCCCCTTGTTCTCTGGACAGTCATCTCTGGGAAGAATCGTTTGGACAATGGTTACTGGCCCACCCCCAAATCTGGAGAACTGTACCCCTTAACCAATGCACTGGTAAAAAAAAAAAACAAAAAAACATCCTGCCATTTAATATAGGATTCTTCTCCATCTGAAATGTGCAGATATGTGTGTGTCTTATGTGCAACATGGTGGTAACCAGAGCTTATCTGGCCAGACTGGACAAAACCAAACCTTGGCATTTCTTGAGGTCTCTCCCATCCCTAGAATCTACGATTCTGAGGTCCTTCCAAATATGCGAAGTGTGGCTCACATGAAATTACTAGTGACTGAACCTAGTGCAGGATCTTATTTAGTTCTGGCCCGAGGAGGAACTTTATAACTTACTTTTTGGGTGAAACCTCTTTTCCTCTTTAAACACTGCATCGAAATGGCAAGATTCTCTACTGAAGGTTAGTGCTACCACAGCCAAGGGAGGGGGGAGGCTATGAAAATCTGAAATGGAAATATGTGGTGTGTTATTTAAAGAAAGTCAGTGCCACAAAAAGAAGAAGTCGGCCTCATCCTCCATCCTGATGCACCATGCAGCCCAGGGTTGGCCACCAGCACAGCCCCTCTGGTCCTCTCGCACCCTGCAGCCTCGGTGTGTCTTTGCTCAGTCTCCCCAAGCCTTCAGTTCCACCCTTCCCTTTCCCCCCACCTTTGTCAGCTGAGGTTGCCTTGTCCATAAAGTCCCTACAGTGCAAATCCTCCTTTGGAAAAACTCTTTGCGGCTGGGAAACTCATTCATCTCTTCCTCCCAGGTCCTCAGCCCTTCTTAGCTGAGACAGCTCTCTGGCCTGTGTTCATTACATCATGTAGTTTGTTCATGCGTCTGTCTCCACGGCTGGACTGAAGCTTCTGGAAGGCAGAGATGCTATCCTAGCTGTCATTGTTACACCATGGGCACTTGCATGGGTTAGCCAGGGGTGGGCAAACTTTTTGACTCGAGGGCCACAATGGGTTCTTACACTGGACCGGAGGGCCAGAACAAAAGCAACCTGACCATGCTGGCACTCTCATCTTGGGCTGCTGGTGAAGGAGCGGAGGGGAGAGCAAGAGAACCCTCTGCTCTTTCGGCTCCGAGGGCCGGATAGAACAGCCGAATGGGCCAGATCCGGCCTGAGGGCCATAGTTTGCCCACGGCTGGGTTAGACACATTCCATACATTTTTGCAAAGTTTAGGTGAAGGAGGGTGACAATTCTCCCAGTCCAGATGTGTTTGTGTGTATATCATAGATCACTTGGAATGTCCTGTGATACTGGGAGTGCTTTATGTGATGTCATCAGGGTTTCTCAACCTTGGCACTGTTGACATTAGGGCTGGACCATTACGGGTCCGTCCTGCGTATCAGAGGATGTCTCATAGCATCCTACGGCAGATGCCGGTAGCACTCTCCCACCTCCCTAGTTGTGATGACCTAAAATGTCACTTGACATTGCCCATGTCTCCCTAGGGCAGGCAGAACTGGCCCCACCTTGTGACGGTGACTCCCGAAGGAGGCTGAGAGGAAGTATCAGCCACCTTGCCCAATGAGGACCCTACACACACACACGTGCTTCTTACTCCAGTAATTATCATGCAAATGCATCAGCATAAAGCAGCTACTTATACCATCTGGCCAGATAGTTTGCCCCGACAGCTTGTTATAGTGCTCGTCAAACACTGGGATTTCCTTAAATGGGGTGGCAAGAGAGAACTGGGTAAGGCTCATCCCCTGGGAAACACAAATATCTCTTTTTGGGGAGGTCGTAGTCTTGGAGACAGCACAACGGGCCTGAGGTCACAGCAGGAAGACCACAAAGGCAGAAAATAACAACAGAAGCTAACATAAAAAGCCGTATTTTTTTCTTAGCAGGCCCCGGGGGATGATCCCTGCTTAATAAACGAACACACACAAACCCAAGGAAGGTGCACACCGAGTTTGGCACAAGCCCTGGCGCTGTGGGAGTCGATGGTTTGAGCATTTTGGTGTGCACGGAGGTAACCCCCACGTATCGTCACCGGTCTCCTGGGGCTGGGGCCCTCCATCGGCCACAGAGCGTCCCACAGGCAGGCGGAGCTGTGAAGAAGGTCATTTGCTTCAATATGGCAAGTGGTGTTTGAGCAAACCACCCCCTCTGCTCCTCTGTGAAGCTATTACACTCTATCACGTCTGTGAGCCGAGTCGGAGTGATGCCCAAGTGGCCAAAATAGACTCCTGGTCCAGGGCCTGGGGGAGCGGTGGGATTGCTTCCTCCCTCGTCGAGGCGGTAAAGATTGATTTTTCGGGCAGTGGCTGAGGCATTACGCATTAATGACTACGCGGGGACTTTCATTTCACACATTGCACTCTGACAGTGGAAACTGGGTCTGTTATGTAAGGCGTTGGCTCGATGCCCTTCCATGCACGACTCCTTCCTCCTCTCATCATTGACCTGCCCGGGGCGCGGCCTGCAGGCTCCTGGGAATGGTTGAGGGAGGGCCCTCGGTTTGGTGCAGACCATCTCAGGCTGAGGTAGGAAGAGGACTGAGGCAGCTGCTGGGGTGAGGAGGTTTGCCTGCCATGGCAATAGCTGCCTGACTGCTCTCACCTTTAACTTGGCTGGCGTTGGCTGCTTTGGGGAACCAAATGGAGACCTCTGATGAGAAAAACACCAAAGATGCGAAGCAATCAGCAGGTGGTGGATATCCCATTCTCCTCAATGACACCGGGAGAGGAGCTCTCATAAATCCCCGCAAGGGATCAGTTGAGCTTTGCAAAGCACTGTTTCACCAGAAGCCAAAGGTTGAAGCTAGGGCAGGAATGGCAAGAATGTCAGAGTCTGCTCTGACGCCCGGGTGTTGACAGAGGAGGCATGTCCCACATGGAGCTTGTACTTCTAAGGACAAATCTGCAACACGCGTATCAAAGGAGACATGCAACCTGCACAAGACGTCGCTGCAATTTGCTGCTCAGAGCAGCCTGGAGGAGTCTCTCCTAGCCGAGGTCGCATCCCCGTGGCTTCGGCAGCTGCCCGGCCACGTGGTGGAAGAGCCGGTTTAACAGGGGCTCTTTGCCTGGAGTCCATGCGAGGCCCTGGCATGTGCGTGAGCGTGAGCTGGTCCGTGAACTTTTATGCGCATCTTTCCCGGGAGAGGGTCAGCACTCGCACTCTGTTCGCCAAGCGTACAGTGACTCTTAACAGACTAAGAACCTTCGCTTTAGAGCAGGGGTGGGGAACCTTTTTTTCTGCCACGGGCCACTAGGACGTTTATAACATCATTCTCGGGCCACACAAAATTATCATCTTAAAAATTAGCCTGGTCTATGTGGTCAAACGTTTAATTAATGCACCCTTAATGCCCTGGCAAGGCCACACCAAATGATTTTCCCCACCCCTGCTGTAGATAACGTGTGAACCTGATATGGTTCTGAAATCAATAAAAATATCTTTTAAAAAAATACTACCAGTACTTCCAGTCCACTTGCTCCCTGGTTGTTGTTAACGAGTCAAAGCCCAGAGTTCAAGGTGGAAAAGAAGGGGAGAGGTGAAGAGCCAAAGACTCAGTGCAAGTTACAGCAGGATTATCTATGTTAATGAGTTATTCACACCTACTTCCAGCGTAGCACCTTACACATTGTGGCTCATGTTTTAGTTTCTCATTCACTTCTCGTCAAAGCCTAACAGTCCCTGGTTCTCTGTTCATTCCCACAGCACCCTACTTAGGTGGGGTGGGGAGGCAGGGATTCAGTAAGGTAAATGGATGCAGTTACAATGCCTGCCTGTCCCTGGCCTAAGACAGGGAGGTATGAGAAACTTTTAAGGTCCATCAGATCCACTTTCCCTGTCATCTGAAATTTGAGCAAAATCATCACAAGCAACCTATGGAGCTCATTCATTATTCACCGCGCTGTCTCCAGGTGACCCTGGGGGGAGTTCTGTGTCTCAGACCCTTCACTCTGTGCTGCTTCCTGCCCACGGAGTCCCAGTTCCTGCCCATTCTGTCCTGGTTGCTGAGCCTTGTTCCCACACCACTGAGAAATCAGCGCATTTCCCTTTGGTCTACATTAGCCAGGGTTGGTTCCTAGTGCTGATCATCCAAGGAGCCCTAACTCACACCACACTGCACCCGTGCTTCTGAGTGTCCCTGAAGCCACGCTTTGTTTCAGAATGTTGCCCCAAAGCTGTGCTAGAAGCCACCGAAGTCTTCCATTTACCCTGACTCTGCAGTAATTATTTCCTAGAATCAGCCTCTTTTGGTTGCCAAGCCGATGTGGTCATTAGTTGATTGTGGTTTATAACATGGATTTTGGCCTTTTTTTTTTTTTCCTTCAGGAATTTTTAGTTCAATTCAGACTGGGCCAGTTCTCTCACCCTGGACCGGGGAACAGCCTGGCTTCCCGTGGGCTCCGCTGCTCGATGCTACACACACACACACACACACACACACACACACACACACGCTGTGGAAATGCAAACGGGGGCAGCAGTTTTGCAAACCAAATTGGAAAACTATAATCAAGGGCTTTTAACATTTTTTCCCCCTGAATTGGTAATTCAGCTAATTCAGGAATTTATCCTAAAGAGTTAGACAAGTGTAAAAATGTGTAAGCATATTTATTACAGTATTACTTTTGTAGTAATAAAAAATGTCTAGCAACAGGGAAACAGTTAAATAAACAATGGTCCATTCATGTGATCCATTAAAAACACACACACACACACACACACCCCAGTTGTGCAGAATATTTAATACTGTGAAGAAAATTCTCACACTCTCTTGTGTACCTGGGGGAAATCACAATGCACACAATGCACAGGCTAATCTCCATTTGTTTTAGTCAAACTGGGCAGAGTTGCACCAAAATGACAGTGCTACCTCTTGATGGGGTGCAATGGGTAGTTTAGTAGGTTGTAAACAACTTGAGGGTGGGAACTATGTCTTAAGATGATAGCTTTAATTCCTAGCTCAGATCCAAACACATAGCTTTCTCCTAAAACTAGAGGCCTGGTGCATGAAATTCATGCACAGGGGTGTGTGACCCTCAGCCCAGCCTGCACCCTCTCCAATCTGGGACATCCCTCTCACAATCCAGGACTGCTGGCTCCCAACTGCTCGCTTGCCTACCTTCTTGATTGTCCCTAACCACTTCTGCTTGCCAGCCTGATCACCCCCTAACCACACCCCTGCCAGCCTGATTGATGCCTAACTGCTCCCTTGCCAGCCTGTTTGTCCCTAACTGCCCTCCCCTGCATGCCTGGTCACCCCTAACTGCCCTCCCCTGCAGACCTGGTTCCTCCCAACTGCCCTACTATTCTGGCTTTCTTGTGGTGTCCATCTTGCATCCACATGGGGGCAGCTATCTTTGACCACATGGGGACAGCCATCTTGTGTGTTGGAGTGATGGTCAATTTGCATATTAATATTTTATTAGATAGGATAATGAATGAGTTTCTTTGTGTTTTCTCATAGAATTGTTTTAAATAATGTACATTCCATGTGAAATCAGAAGAAAAACCCACTTTAGGTAATAAAGCTTTAGTACATGAAGTTTGTTGAAATCCTATTCATGCTTCAAGGTCCTGTAACAATTTTGTTGTTGTTGTTGTTGTGTGTATCCTCACCTGAGGATATTTTACCCTTGAGTTTTAGGGGAGTAGAAGAGGGGAAGACAGAGAAATTTCGATGTGAGAGAAACACATTGATTGGTTGCCCCCTGCATGAGCCCTGACAAGGGCCAGGCCAGGAGGAGCCTGCAACAGAGGTACATGCCCTTGACTAGAATCGAAACTGGGACCATTTTCGTCAGGCTAATGCTCTATCCACTGAGCAAAACCAGCTAGGATGTTTGGTAGTTTTATAAGGTTGCAACAAGCCAAAACCGGTTTGGCTCAGTGGTAGAGCATCAGTCTGTGGACTGAAGGGTCCTGGGTTTGATTCCGGTCAAGGGCATGTACATTGGTTGCGGGCACATCCCCTGCAAGAGGCAGCTGGTTGATGTTTCTCTCTCATCGACGTTTCTGGCTCTCTATCTCTCTCCCTTCCTCTCTGTAAAATATAAATAAAATATATTTTTAAAAATAAAATAAAAGGTGACAACAAATATTTGATCACTCCTTTCAAAGAGAGGTGAGGCCTGTGTCCCTTCCCTTTATCTGGAACTGCTTCCAGCAATAGAGCATGGTGGATATGGTACTCTGTGACTTCTGAGGCTAGGTCAAATAAATCTATGCAGTTTTCACCACCTTTGCTAAGAGCATGTATGTATGTGAAAGCCCTGACCTCCCAGTAAGAGGCTGACCACCTGAGACTGCTGTACTGGAAAGGCCATCTGGGGGCGCTCTGGTCCACATTCCAGTTGAGTATGTCCTTCATCCCTGGCCCATGAATGAAGAAGTCATCTGGGCCCAGGCATGGCAGCCCAGTGGTTGAGCGTCAGCCTATGAACTAGGAGGTCACAGTTTGCTTCATGGTCGGGGCACATGCCCAGGTGGCAGGCTCGATCCCCAGTAGGGGGCGTGCAGAAGGCAGCTGTTCAATGATTCTTTCTCATCATTGATGTTTCTATCTCTTTCTCCCTCTCCCTTCCTCTCTGAAATCAATAAAAATACATGTTAAAACATTTTTTTTAAAAAGAAGCCATTCAGGAAGTGGATGCCTTTAGCCCCCTGCCCTTCGTGTCATTTCCAGGCAACTGGAGTTCAGATAGCATGGAGCGGAGGCAAGCTGTTCACATTGTGTCCGCCCAAATTCCTGAAGCACAGACAACCTGAGCATTATGATACGGGGTGGTTTCACACCACTCAGATGGGAGTGGTTTGTTAGACAGCGGTAGATACCAAAACAGTCTTACTCAAATGTCTCCCTCTCTGAAACCGGCCCTGATCCTTCCTGTCTTCCCACAATCCTAAGCCCAGAATTAAAATTAGTCATACTTGTCTGCAAAAGCCATTTTTTTTTAACACCGATGTCAGTGTCCTGACTCATCTTGTCTTTCCCTAGACGATGCGTTCCTTAAAGGAAGCTACTCTCCTTGAGTCATTTTTATGTCCTTGGGGCACCCAGCCCCGTACCCAGCACAGTGAATCTGACTGAGGGCCCTTATTCTATTCTTTTTATGCTGCTAGCATAACGCCCAAGAGAGATGGACATTGGCAGAGACGCCGAATTGGTGTGTACATCAGGCCTTCATGGAATTCTGGCTGTCTCCATGTTTCTGGGCTGCAACTGGACACCACAGGGGGGATGGCACGATGCCTGCAAACCATCCCAGTGCCTTAGTCCATCTGGGCTGCCAGAACAAAACACCACAGGCTGAGTGGCTTAAACATCACAAGTTTGTTTTCTCACCGTCTGGAGGCTTCAAGCCCAAGATCAAGGTGTTGGCAGGGTTGATTTCTTCTGAGTCCTCTTTCCGTGGCTTGTGGTTGGCAAGTCTCCTCACTGTGTCCTGACAGGGTCTATCCCAGCCGGGGGCAAACTACGGCTGTTCTATCCGGCCCGCGGAGCCGAAAGAGTGGAGGGTTCTCTTGCTCTCCCCTCCGTTCCTTCACCAGCAGCCCAAGATGAGAGGGCCGGCATGGTCAGCTTGCTTTTGTTCCGGCCCTCTGGTCCAGTTTAAGAACCCATTGTGGCCCTCGAGTCAAAAAGTTTGCCCACCCCTGCACATGCACATCCTTGTGCCTCTGCCTCTTCTTTGGAGAGCAGTAATCTTACTGTACTAGGTCTTACTCGGATGACCTTATTTATTTATTTTTAAAAATATATTTTATTGATTTTTTTTCACAGAGAGGAAGAGAGAGGGATAGAGAGTTAGAAACATCAATGAGAGAGAATCATCGATCAGCTGCCTCTTGCACACCCCTCACTGGGGATGTGCCCGCAACCAAGGTACATGCCCTTGACCGGAATCAAACCTGGGACCTTTCAGTCCGCAGGCCGACGCTCTATCCACTGAGCCAAGCTGGTCCCAGCTCGGATGACCTTATTTAAATGTTCCCCTTCAAAGGCCAGATCTTCAAATGCCTTCACATTAGGGATTAGGGCTTCAACATCTGAATTTGGGGGGAGTGGGGGCGGGGCACAGTCAGTCCATAACACCAAGGGACACAGACAGTGGATTCTTGGTGGTGTTTACTGTCCCTGTCGTTGTAGATGTCAGTGGAAGAAATTAATGAACACAGTGATCCAATCTCTATCCACAAACACGTTCCTGGATGCAAATTCCAGGCTTAAGCTACGCTTGCTCCCGGGCCCCTTTAAGTGACTGCCAGCTTAGGTAACGGGAGCCCGTGACAGCCCGCCCTTCCCGACAGCCAGCGGCAAGAGCTCATTCCAGGTGGCTGTTGTTTGCCTGCTTGCTTTTTGTTCGCTGTGCGAGGAAACCTCCAACAAATCTTCTTCAGTGTCATCGTCGGCCACCACACGGCGATGATGGCCAAGTGACGCAGGACACGTCGCTGTGGGCAGGAGGCGTGCATCCATCACAGCTCTGCCGGCTTCCTGGAGCTGAATGAAGCGCGCCGGGAAAGGAGCTTGGGGGAGAAACTGCTGTGAGCCGTGGGAGGATGATTTAAGGACACGCAGGGGTGCCAGGAGCTAGGGTGACTAGTAGCGGCTCTTTATAATTTTCTTATCGAATTAATTCCTCGCAACTTCCTCTTTCGTCAGTGTCTATTTTTACCATTTTATATCATATTCTGAAAACGAGAGAGGACAGAGAGAGAGAGAGAGAGAGAGAGAGAGAGAGAGAAAGAAACACAATCTCCTGCTGAGTCTAATTGGATTGGGGACTATTTTATGCCCATATCTGTGAGCGACACGTGCTGAATAAAGCATGGAGCAAATATTCAAGGTCACACATTTACCCTTTGCAATTCAAATGCAAGTGCACCTATCTTGCACTTTTTTTGCCCCTCGTTTTCAGCTGGTCTTATTGTCAAACCAGCCCTCCCCCTGCCTTATTTGACTACTTAAGGAATGAGAAAACATTCCTTGTTCGGATTCATGAGATCACTAGTGCGCACGGCTCCACGGGAATCCATCAGCTCTCATTCTCCCAGAATGTAGCACATTGCCACAGTTACCACCGGCCGGCGTGGAGTGTTTTTGAGCATCAGAAAGTTCTCTAGGTGAACGTCAGTTCTGAAACACCTTTTATCTGCCAGTTGAAACTGGAAAGACTTCTGTTCCAATCTGTGAGAAGTCTCTATCCCTGCTCAACACGCTAAAGCCCTTACGAGATTTTTATCTTTCTTGCGTCGTCTAAAGGTAGGTAGAGGTCCAATGTGCTAAGTCCTTGTCTTTGGCACAAAGACAAATACCCCCTCCCGCGCTGTACTTCACCAAGCGATGATTCATGCTAAAGAAACCTGTCAGGATCATGAATTCTCCAGATCAAGTGAACTTTCTCCCTTCATTTCAGCGTGTTCTCTCTGTCTCTCTCTCTCTGCTGCTGCTGCACTTCCAAAAAGAGGTATAATTACTATCTTTATGAGTCAGGCTCACAGCCCTGCACCTGTTAGGAAATTAAAAAATACTTCCCCCACATCACATTACGAAGCGAGGCCCTTTGTCTTCTGGCAGTGGCAGGTGCTGTCGCCTCTGACAGAAAGGCTACCGTGGGGGCTTCAAAAGCCAGAGTGACAATGAAAAGACAACGATCGAGACATTTCCAAATGCCTACACATGAAGATAGTAACTTGAACTTGGTAAACTCTGGTTTTTATCTTTATTTTTTAATTGTTCCTAGATTAATAAAAGAGGGTCTGTTGCCGAAACCGGTTTGGCTCAGCGGTAGAGCGTCGGTCTGTGGACTGAAAGGTCCCGGGTTCGATTCCGGTCAAGGGCATGTACATTGGTTGCGGGCACATCCCCGGTGGGGGGTGTGCGGGAGGCAGCTGGTCGATGTTTCTCTCTCATCGATGTTTCTAACTCTCTATCTCTCTCCCTTCCTCTCTGTAAAATATCAATAAAATATATTTAAAAAAAAGAGGGTCTGTTTCTTCCAAGCATGACAAAGCAGAAGATGTAGGTCGTTCAGAACCGTTCTCTTGGAACAGACCTCAGGGGGTTCCTGAGGCGTTAGGTATGGGATTCAGTCCATGCTAACGAAGGAAGGAGGTCCAGTGTGTTTGAATCTGCTATTGACATAACGATTAAAGGATAATTGTAAGTAAAACCGACATCATGACTTAAAAACTATCCAGCTCAGGAAGGGGCAGGGTGTGATAAAAAAATAAAAAATGTACCCAGTGATTTCTTGTCTAAATGCTGTATAAAGGGATAAAGGTCAAAATACTATTGTCCTGCCGATGACAGAGGTAGTGTTTGATCCTGATTCCAAACAAAAGACAGCTGTGCAGCGTCAACTCCCTCAGGCCAGCCACACTTTCCCCAGGACTTCAGAGGCTGTTTCTGCAGGAGACTAACGGGAGAGGCAGAGGCAGTTTGGATTGGAAATACGTGCTGCGCAGTCACAGGTTGCTGGGTGCTACGGGAGAGCTCTGTTCGCACTCACCCCCCAGTCCAGCTCGCAGGTAACCTCTCCAGGCCCTCCATGCACACCCACAGGGAGAAGCAAACAGCAGAGAGGTGGTACTCGCCCTTGGCCAATGGTGGCAGTATAAGTGAAACAGAGTTGGAAATGCCTAGTGATACAAGCTTTGTCCTTTTAATTTGGGCTTTTTTGAGTGAAGTTTTTTCCTAATGTTTTTCAATCTTTTTGAAAAAATTGATTTTCGGAGAGGGAGAGAAGGAAGGAGGGAGGGAGGGAAGAAAAGGAGGAGGAAGGGAGGGAGGGAGAAAGGGAGAGAAAGAGAGAGAGAGAGAGAGAGAGAGAGAGAGAGAGAGAGAGAGAGAGATTGAACCTGCAACTTGGGTACGTGCCCTGATCAGGAATTGAACCCCCACCTTTCAGTGCATGGAATTTTATACTTACATCTTTATATGAACTCTTTGAGACCTGGGCTGAGACTGCATTCTTTCAGAAATGATTGGCATTTGCTTCTCCCAGCTGATCATACAAACATTCTGGGAGCATAAAAACACACATAGGCACACTCTGCTCCTCCCTTACCCCCAACACACACACACACACACACACACACACACACACACACGAAAATAAAGCACTGTGAGCGCTGGCAGAAACAGTAGGCAGCAAAATCAGATCTGTAAAGATTATCAGACACAGAATACAAAATAAGCATGTTTGATAGGGTAAAGAAATAAAAATTTGAGAATAAGGAATAAAAGAGACATTTTAAAAAAATCAAGCAGGTTGATCACAAGTTGAATAACATTTTCAGAAATGAAAAATGCAGAAAGATTATGAGGCCCGGTGGAGGAAGATCTGAGATGCAAGAAGAAATGGTGAGCAAAGAAATTGATAAATACGTTGGGTAAATCTAAAGAAGTGTTTACTACATAGAGCAATAATAATAACAATGTCTAATTTGTGAGGTTACACAAGCAAGATGCAATTCAAATACTGGTCAATGGGGAGGACAAATTTGTAATACCTTAATCAATAAAATAATTTAAAAAATAAATAAATACACCTCCGCAATAAAAAAAGAAACAAAATTGTTAGTACTCAGTTAAATATATATAATAAAAAACAAAAAAACAAAAAAATACTGGTCAAATACAACAGAAATTGGAACGGGATGAAAACTGTCTTTGAAAATGTTCTAAGCTTCTTGCATTGTTTGGATGGAGCACTGGAAGTGAAGTCAGCACATGAAAATGTCTAGGGTAACTCCTAAAAATAGATATAGAGATCATTGTTTCCAAAGGAGCAGAAATAGGGGAGAGAGAAGGAATAATAAGCAAAAGAAAAAATAACATCCATTCACAAGATGGCAAGAACGTGTGGGGGGAGGGTAGAGACAATGAGAGCGCATAACATGACGGAAGAGCAAAGATGGTATTAAGATCCTCTTCTCTCAAACAAAACAATGGGGGTTTGTACTCTCGAAAATGATGGGTGTTAATTTCATCCCGATATTCACAATGAAAAATGACCTTTGAGAATAAAAGGTTTTCGTCCACAAAGCAACTGTATGTTTTGAAGACCCGTGTCTCAAAAAAGGACTTTTAAAAAGGCCATTTCTTGGAGCACTCTTATGATTAATAAATTTAGAACATATTTTTATTCTTGCAGATGTTGGCCTTTGGCTTTACCTGGAGAGGTTTTCCTTGTGAACTGCTGCATCATTTGTTCTTTCTCTCTCCTTTTGTACCAGGCTTAATGCTTTTCCTCCTTTGTATTTAGAAGGACCTGCTTTTTAAAGGCTGCAGCTAGGACACCAGATTCTAGAAATAAACCAGAAAGCACAGAACCTAAAGACTTAATACAGAAAATGACACGTTTGAGAAAAGGGTTACACCATTCCGCTTCTGCAGGATGCTACCTAGCTTCCCAAAGCATCCTTTTCAGATTCTGCATCCATCCTTCACGCAGGTCTGTTTCGTTTTCCCACATGCTACTTCCTTTCCTTTGTTCTACGCTGTGTAATGCTTTATCCCATAGGGTCTCAGCCTGGGTTTCCCCCTCTTTATTTCCCCTTGATTGCTCATCTTTAAATGAGGCCAGATCTTAAGGTCAGCAGGGTGCAGGGACCTCTCTCAAGTCTGCTGTGGGTGGAGGGTCACATCCCTTCTCAGAGAGACAGTCCAGTTCACAGCTAGTGGTGTCTATTCGCCAGTGGAGGCTTTGCCACTTCTGAGCTCTCTCAGTTTTCTCGCCTGAAAATAAAAGTAATAAATACACCAACCTCACAGGGTCATGGGAGGACTAAATGGAATTATTTTAAAGCCCTTGGCACTGTGCACTGCCCATCAGACAAAATAAATATCAACTATTATCACTGTTGCGACTGCTACATTATTGCTGTTGCTGCCGCTGTTGCTGCTACCAGTACTGCAGGGAAAGGTACCCTTCTCCCAGGCCACACTCTGCCAGTGCTGCTGGGCACTGATCCACTGAGCCACTGCTGTCCATGAGAGAATTCCTTGAGAGAATATACCCCCCACCGCCCTCTCTCTTCCTCCCACCACTCACTCACACAAGCTGTAGGGAGCAGTTGTAGGGTTAAGCCTCGGATTGACCTGCTGGCAAAGCCTCAAACAAGTCCCAGCTTAGAGGGCACAGCCCTCTTAGCATAATTAAGCTTGATCTTGTGGCTGCTCCCTAGATCTTTCCTGGGTAGCTAATGGGCTGTGGGAGGTGCAGCAAGGGCTGCCAAAGCAAGTGAAACTTAGAAGAACATTGTAATTTACCTTGTTTTCCTCTGACTATAAATAAAGCATCAGCTTTGCAGTCTGGATCTGCTCTGCGGCCTCAGCCGGGCACAGAAGATCCACCTGGACCCAGCTGATTCTCTTTGTCTGTCTTTTCTTCATCCTTCGCCGGCCCTCCCTCAGGCTCGCCGAACCCTTGGCTGTGCTGGTGTGGCATGCAAGCTCCTTTTTTAGCCTTGTTTTAGGATTTGTCATTTCAGAACGTTCCCAGCAAATTGGCCATGAGGGGTAGCATCCATGCTACACAGCAACGGGGGTCTGGGTTACTGTTGTGACTTTGTTCCCCATGAGCTATCTATGTGTGACTTTTCCTTCACAGTTTTTTTTTTTTTTTTTTTTAAGGGATTTTGAAAGGGCCTGCACCGAGGCCTGTTAGTGAGATGCCACACAATTTTGCACCAGAAATCTAGTTCCTGCTTTTAAACTAGGAACACGAAGTGAGGGCATAAGCCTGATGCCTGTGAAGATGCATCAGGCAAAAAGGGCTCCACACCTTTCTATGCATGCCCCTTGGTGATCATGGAAACTCCCTCAGTCTGACCGGCAGTGAGACCCTGAGCCTAACCTGAGTGGGCGAAGGGAGTATAGAGCCCCATTTTTACCATATTTAGATAAGTTGGAAGTTCTGAGGTGAAATTACCCCCTCAGGAGGGCTGAGATCAACCCAAGAATGGCCAAGAAAAATGCTGAGACAATATCCTTATCATGTTTCCAGGAAAATTCAGAACCTTTATGAGAAGAGCTGTATACAGAAACCCATGGAATTACATTTGGACTAAGGTTTGTATTAATCTTCTAATAACCAAGTTTCAATAGCATATGGATACATGGTTTCTCCATTAACATCTTTTACACTAAGGAAGGCCAACAGAGGCATCTATACTAATAAAAGGGCATTATGCTAATTAGACCAGAAGTCTTTCAGATATCCTTTCTGAAAAGCTGGGGGCTTGCCCAGCCTGAAAATTGCCCCCCAGCCCCTTGCCCAGGTCATCCCACCCCCAAGTGGGGACCCCCACCCTGATTGGGGATGAGGCCAGCCTGCAAACTCCACGGCCCCTGCCCCAGTGGCCCCTCTCCCGAGTGGGCTCTCCCCACCCTGATTTAGGACCCCCTTCAGGGCAGGCCATCTGGCCCCCATCCATGGGCCAGGCCTCTATCCTATATAATAAAAGGGTAATATACATATTGACCCTAACAGCAGAAGGACCAGAACAACCGCTGTACCAGTCACTATGAGGCTCACTGACCACCGGTTGGTCCCTTTCCCCAGCCGGTAAGCTCCGATCATCTAATGGCCACCCACTGTGGGGGTGGGGACAGCTGACCTCTCGGTCCCTTCCCCTGATCACCTGATGGCGAATGGGGAACCGGGGGTGGGAGGTGGTGGGGAGCAAGGCCGGCCATGGGCAGCTGGGGAAGATGGCTCTGATTGCAGGCCAGGCCTAGGTACCTGTACACAAACTTTTGTGCACCGGGCCTCTAGTACATAATAAAAATAAATGAATGAATATTTCATAAGGACTTTGTGGGTGAGATATAGTCAGGATCATACAATCAGGTCACGTGCCTTCAGCCCCATTTGGATACATACCCTTCCCTGCACCTCTCCAACAGCGGTCCCGTGTTCCTCTAGGCTTGGGGATGGTTGCAGGAGCTATGGGTATCTCTCTCTCTCTCTCTCTCTCTCTCTCTCTCTCTCTATATATATATATATATATATATATATATATATATATATACCTATTGCATGAAAATTCATGCACTGGAGGGGGTTCCTTCAGCCCAGCCTGCCCCTCTCACAGCCCAAGAGCCCTCAGGCGCGGGAGGTGACCTGGTGATCAGGAGAAGGCGAAGCTCTCATCACACCTCTGCTGCTGCCACTTTACAACCTTGGAATCTATTCACTTAAAGAAGTGATTTTCAACCTTTTTAATGCTGCGACCCTCTAATACAGTTCCTCATGTTGTAGTGACCCCAAACCATAGAATTATTTTTGTTGCTACTTCATAACTGTAATTTTGCTACTGTTACTAATTGTAATGTAAATATCTGTGTTTTCCGATGGTCTTAGGCTCTACAGCAGCGGTTCTCAACTGCTAGCAGGGTGGCCTAAGACCATCAGAAAACACAGATATTGTTTTCTGACTATATCTGAGTCATGAAAAATAACAGTAAGTCAAACTAATTGGGAGAAAGGTGGGTGTACTGGACAAAGGTACACAAAACCAGATGTTCGTATTTTTCAGAAAACATATATTCCCAGTGTTAAATCTTGTAAAATTATCTATTTAAGAATATTTCAATATTCTAAGTTATATGTCTCTTTAATTCTTAGGTTTGGATTATTATTTATGAGAATAATTAATAATAGAATAATCATACAAGCTAAATATCAGCATTACATATGGTAATAAAAGGTATTAAAAAAAACTTTTTAGCCCAGACAGCAGGACTCAGTAGAATATCCTAGAGGAACCATACATGACCTTTGAACCTAGAGGTCATGTATGGTTCAATTCCCAGTCAGGACACATGCCTGGGTTCCAAGTTTGATCCCCAGTGTGGAAATGTGCAGGAGGCAGCCTATCAATGTTTCTCTCACATTGATGTTTCTATCTCTCTCTTTCTCTCTGAAATCAATAAAATATATTTACACATATATGTTAGAAAACTTTCAATGGCAAATGAATCAATCCCTTTTATAATTTTCTGAATTCAAAAATTTTAAAGATTGTGGCTGGCCTTTGGTATGAGATGAACTGACGTAATCAAGAAGAGTGAGCATAATGTCTTATTGTGTTAAATACAGACTTTGAAATATCTGAAATAAATTCTCATTAAAAATAAATCTCCAATTCTTTGCAGGCTCAGAACCTTGGGTGATGATATAAGATATGATGAATATTGATGGAATGTAGATTTCCTTGAATTCACTAGTTCCCTAGAGAGCTGCAGATTCACAGTCAATAGGTGAAGAGACAGAATTTGAGTGCTTGGGGGGGGGGGTGGCTGAGGCGTTGAACGCGCCTACATGTGTGGGTGGGGTAGGGTCTCAGAGCAGCACTGTTTCAGTTAGGCATCAAGCAAGTCTACCTCTGTTCAACACTAATGCATAGCTCTTATCGGGCCGATGGTAGGGCCAGTGGCACCACTGTGAGCAGTGATTCTCATACTTTAATGCATACACAAATCCCCTGAGGATCTCATTAAAGTCAGACTTCCTCCAGTAGGTTTGGGCATGAGCTGCTCTGCGTTTCTAACAAGCTCACAGGAGATGCTAGCACTGCTGGACCACCAGGAGTAGCAGAAACTTAGAGCACTGATACTGTTCTCCCAGTCTGGCAACGCGGTGTGTGACCAAGAGTTGGGGGCCCAGGCTCTCTCATTTGTCTGCTATTAAGCCGTGTAAGAATGGGAAATTATTTGACCTCTACGAGACCTATGATCTCCTGTAAAATTACAAGTCTGCATCAGGTGGTGTGTCCCTTCAGAACTATACAGGATCCCTTATTTTTGTCTTAGCTGTTATCTTCTATATGTCCCCTCATACGCGGTGAACAAACATCAGAACATTTTATTGCATTGTATTAGTCCCCAAAGTCCTAGTAATGCTTTGTGTTTTGTTTTGTTTTTGACACAAGATGGTAACTGGGGTTTTTATGTCACTTTCCACATTCTTTCCCCAAAATTTTTAGACTATTCAGATTTGCATTTTCATTTAGCTTTAAGGAGGCTTTTCATGAATACCGAGTCCGTGAGGTTAGTTCTCTGTTGCCCAAATGAGCATGTAGTTCTTGTCATTTCACATTTTTCAGAGAGGCTATAATACTCTGAAATAGAGGGTGATCCTTAATTCGAGCCAATCTCCTACATTGAACCCCTGCTAAGGGCAATGGCTGGTAATGGCTTCAAAGCATTTAGCAGGGAACATATTCTTCCCTTTCTCTGAATAGAATCTGAGGCAGCTGCTTCCTGTGCATTCCCATTATGAACACTTTTTTTCAGAACTTGATTAATTCTTGTCTGGGCTACCGCACTAATCTACCAACTGGTGTTCCACTTCCAGCCGTTCAACTCTATAATTATTTCAATACATCCCTGCCAGACTGATGTTTCCAAATGTCCACAGAGTGCATGCCACTTCCGGTCAAAATCCTCTGCGGGGCCCTTACTCAACACCTTTATGCCAATGGGGCCAACCTACCATTTCAGGTTCCCACTGCTTCCCGTAGCCAAGCATTGTCTACGTTTCCCACATCCGTGGCTGTTTATACATCTCCTCTACCTGGTATACCTTCCTCTGTGGTGCCCCACTCCACCCTTCAAGAGCTCTTACAAATTCCAGTTCTTGCTTAAAGTGTTCCCTGACTCTTCCAGTAAGAAGATAACCTCGTAAACACCTTGCCTTTGATTCTCTTCTCTACTCAACACCTGCTGCCCTATGTTGTAATTTCTTCGTATCCTTCCTCGCTGCCACCCACTGCACAATTCTTAGGCATCTGTAGGCTGTTTTAATTATGTCTGTAGGCCGCACAGTGCTTTTTAAATTTTTTATGTCTGCTGAAGAAATGAATGAATGTATAATGAGCTTCAGTATTATTAATCTACACATCAAATGTTCAGGAACTGCAGAAGTTTAAAAATTATTCACCAGTCTTATCTAGAATTTATTTTGGGCACATTTATTTCTGTGGCCCAGTATTCTCTCTATATATATATTTGGGGGGGATATCTAGTAATGCTTTCCCCCCCCCTCAATGAATAAAGCAGTATGCTATATAAATGCTGGAGAAGGGAGAAATCTTTTGACTTTCTGGACCATAGTATATGTGTATTTCAGATTCAACTACTGCGTTGTTTAGAAAAATTTTACATGTAAATTCAGAATCTACAAACATTATATACTCATTTAAGATTCTGAAGATTTAACACAATTACACTGGCTTTACAATTTATTACTACACAGTGTTAATATTGCAAAAGGAACAGTAGAATGTCTTCCTCAAGGTAACATGGGCACTGCCTTGGGGATTATCCCATTATTGTCTATCACGGTTCGGGGCCCACTAAAGGTGTACATTAATTATTTTCTTAAAACACAAAAGTAAAAAAAGTTTTAAAAATCCACAATTATTATAGAATTTGTGAATCTTGGGCGTATACCAAATTGATTTCCAAATGCCCCATAAGATACAACATGATGACTGGGAATGTTCAGCTGCAGCGTATTAACCCTTTAGGATACGAGGCTGTTCGACCAGTGCGATGCTGCCATAATCATAAAAACTGTAAAACTAAAGCTTGATAAAACATGTTCCACAATCAAATAAGGTAGCTATAATTTATCTGTTATGTTACAAAAACTTTTTAGACTAATAGAACATTAAAAACCTTAGCTTGTGATGGGTGAAAAAGGGGGAGGGATTAAAGAAGTACAAGCTGAAAAAAAATTTGTAGTTACAAAAGAATCATGGGTATGTAAATGTACAGCATAGGCAGAATAGTCAATACTACTGTAATAACTATGTATGGTGCCTGGTGGGTACCAGAAATTTCGGGGGGGACCACTTAGTAAAGTATGTGACTGTCTAACCACTACGCTGTACACCTGAAACTAATACAAAATAACATTGAATGTCAACCATAATCTATACTAATATAGAGAAATATGCAAATTATCTGTTACAGCATCACGCCATGACCAGATCAGCAGGCTGTGTCCCTGCCCTCTGCTCAGGCAGCTGCAAGGCCCGGTGTAGGATAGGATATGATAGGAGGGGATAAGGAAGGAGAAGGAGAGGAAGGCAGGCCTGCATACAGACAGGCAGAGAGGAGAAACAGAAATACAGAAAGCAAATAAAGAAAAAGATGCAGGAATGGAAAAGGGAAGGAAATGTGGGGTGGCATGCTGGAGGGTGTGGCGACTGCGGGGGGTGGGGGTGTTGGTGAGCAGGTGCACCTGTCAGGATGTTAGCAGGGAGGCGCCTACAGGTCTGGGACAGAGTGGTGGGTGGTCCGAGGCCTTCTGGGCGGAGGAGCTCCTGCTTCACAGCAGCAGCATTTCCTGGGCCATGTGGGCTTGGCCACCCTCACTGGGCTGGGTGTTCTGGGCAGGGAATGGGAGCAAGATGGTAGCGGGGAGGCTGGGAAAGAGGGGGAGAGGGGAGACAAACACATGGCCAGGGCTGAGCCCTGGGATGGGGCTTAATGCCCCCCCCCCCAAACGGAAGCTTTAAAAAGGAAGGGAGAGAGGGAAGAACTTTATAAAGGATTCAGTAGAGAGCAGAGTTAAAGAAGGAAAGATGTATGAGTGAACTGTAGGAGCTATAATGAAAATCAAGTAGTTGTGTACTGGGGACAGATTTTAAAAGTAGGAGTCAGAAAAGAAAAAAATATAAATAATTAGGGGAGCTCCAATATAAATATAAATGATAGTGAATAATTAGGGTAGATGGATATTAAAACAGTAGAAGTTAAGTAGAGAAGAATGTATGGGAAACGTAGGATGAGAGAGAAAGAGGGAGGGAAGAAGTTTTAAAGGGGAGTCGGTAGAGCTAAAAAGAATGGGAAGAAGGAAGAAATGGGGGAGGGAGCAAAGCAAGTCCGAGGGAGGAAGTGAAGAAAAAATCTAAGGTGGGAAGGAAGGAAAGGAGAGGGAGGGCAGGAGTGAAGATAAAGAAAAGAAAGAATGTGGGGAGTGCGGGTGGGTAGGAGAAAAAGAAAGATGATGGAACAGAAGTAGGAAATAAGGAGGAAAGAAAAGTTTATAAGTGATGAGTCAGTAGGAAAAAGTGTTGTATAAAGGAGAGAGAAAAATTGTGTGAGAGGGAGCAGCCAATAAGGAAGTAAAATACAATTGTGTGTGAAGGGAATAAGATTTTTTAAAAAAAGTTAATAGGGTGACCAGACCGGCAGGGGAGGGCAGTTAGGGGATTAAGCAGGCAGGCAGAGTGGTTAGGGAAGGCAGGCAGGTGAGTAGTTAGGAGCCAGAGGTCCTGATTGCAGTTGGACATCCCCTGAGAGCTCCCCTATTGGAGAGGGTGCAGGTTGGGTTGAGGGCCCTCCTAAACCCCCATGCACGAATTTCATGCACCGGGCCTCTAGTTGAAAAATAAAATTTAAGTAATCCAAAGCTACTTACAAAGTGAAAAAAACAACAACAACAGAGTAGATAATGGTGGGTGTGGAAACCTATGAATCTGAACATTGTTTCACATCTGAGCAACAAGCTAATCATTTACCAGCTTTGCTCCCAAAGATGTAAAATACAGTATTTTCTCTTCATTCTTGGGGTATAGTTTTATTTGCTGCTAAAAGACTTTTTATTTCTTCCACTGACTTCTTGTTAGAGTGGCACTAGTCCTCAGTAATGACTGAAAATAGAATTGCAGAAAATATGTAATTCACAAGTCTGTCTTACTAAACTAATTTAAGCTGTGTAAAAAAAAAGGAATTAATAAAAAGGACATTTGAAATCATTGAAAAATACTAAAAAATCTTAGTCTAACAAAATTTTTAATATTAATGTGTCTTCTAGTCAATTCCATTGCCTGAAAATATAATTTTAAAGCAGTTCTGACTAACTATAAATATAGTAATTTAATTCAAGACTTTTAAAAATTGCTTGAAAGCTGAGACTGGTTTGGCTCAGTGGATAGAGTGTCGGCCTGTGGACTGAAGGTTCAATTCCGGTCAAGGGCATGTGCCTTGGTTGCAGGCACATCCCCAGTGGGGGGTGTGCAAGAGGAAACTGATTGATGATTCTCTCTCATCGATGTTTCTGACTCTCTGTCCCTCTCTCTTCCTCTCTGTGAAAAATCAATAAAATATATATTTTTTAAATTGCTTGAAAAATTTGTCAACTATAGAGCTCTCCCATCTTTGCCCAACAATATTAGGGTTACACTTCTCTAATAAATATTTTCTATAGTATTCATTTTTTGACACCTATAAATCCTTCCATTGAGGTCATGGAAAATGCATGTCTCTAGAGAAATTAAAACGTTTAGACTTACTATCCATTAAATGCATTTGAGAGCCTTATTTTGCCATAATCACTACTTTCTTAGCATTGATGATACCATTTCATGATTTGATTTTGTTCATCATGATGAGAAAATTAAGGAAAATTTGAGTGTGTTCCTAACCCCCAGTTTACATACTCTAATGTTTCTTTAAGTGTCTTTCTTTAAAAGGTATAAACACAGTTTAGACTGTACCATTCAAATCGTCTAGGCTGAAATAAATGTAAATCTTGTCTCTTTACTTATCATGGAATTACCTCTCTGATGCACTTGTGGAATATAACACAGCCTTACTTACTGCAGATCATGACGATTCTCAACCGTTATTTACAGAATTACTCATTGTAAAAGCAAGCGTGTACAATAACAACAAACCAAGAAGCCAGGTTTCACACTGATAGTCTTTACATCGCTTTAGAAGAGCTTATGTGTGTCTTTATTTACAAATTTAAATATAATCATAATTTAGGAAAGTGTATCTATATCCCTATGGTTCCTGAAGAGAGAGCTACAGTCGCACAGTTGGAAGAGCACATCTACTTGAATAACAAAGATCGTTGCCCCACATATTCTCTTACGCTTTGGCTAAAGCTTTCACCAGCTCTTGCCATTTCCCTTAATGATGAGCATTTTCAATATCAACAGACAGACACCAGATCGGAAACACTGAGGTTTAGCGCAGTAGTCTCCAGTACTGGCATGACTACTGCTGACATTATACAAGGCGATTTTAAAGGTATACCAATGAATATTTAGTATTTTAATAGACACACGTTTATTTTAAGCATATTAGGAAAAAAAAACCACTTAACTAGCAAGTCAACCTCATCACTTTAAAGTTATTCTTCCTCGGGCCATGTTTCTTTGTTATATACATTTAAAGTTTAAAATGTGAATGCATTTAAAGAAAACATCAGGTAAATTTAGTGTAGGTGTTTCTGACAAAAGTCATGATGGAGTCCAGGGAATCTCTGGAGAGTGGAAAAGCGAGGTGGGAAGGTTGGGGTCAGGTAACAGTGGTTCTGTAACTAACTAGCTGACAAGTCAGACCTCTCTGGGCATCCGCTGTTCTATGACACTACCTTCTCTTGTCAAATGCCATCATAGGGAACACCAATCTCTGTACAACAAAAATAAGCATTCTAAGCTTTAACACAAAATGTGCTCATTTAAACGGGGCAGGGAAATTAGAGGACCTAATGTGGAGTTTTCTTTGAGGTTAAAACAAACAAAAATCTACTACTGGTAAATTAGACCAATCTTTGAAAGGTTGGAGGTAAACTTGATTTTGCTTAGTAACTTTTGCTTTTTTAGCCCAGGGAAGGGATTTCAAGTACCCCTATCAACATGAAATCCTATCAACATGATAGCCAAATACCAGAGGGTTTTGCCTGCCATATTCACATGTCATATACCACTCTAACCTGGGAGTAAGAAGTCTGAATATCCATGATGCAGTCTGACGGAGGATGTAAGTAAAACAAGTCTCCATCTCACTTGTATTAGATGGAGAAAAAGATAGATGAACACTGGCTTAAAATAAAGAGTTGTGTTTTTACAAACAGGTAGAGCCTGAAGGTTTAGGATAACGTAAAATAGCTTTTCTTGTTTCTGGTTTAAATTTTCACTCTGGAAATAGAAAACGTATTAACCAATTACCCATTTTCAGGGGTAATAAAATTGGAACCTCTATTAAACTTTCTTGAATTAGCTCTCTTCTCAATGCCTGAGACTACAAGTTCAAATCAAAGCCTAATTCTGATGCCAAAAAGCATGCAATGTAGAAAATCTCTATGGAGCAATTGTTTCATGACCAGGATTTCTATGTTCTAAACTAATCTCTATAGCTTGAAAAGTAAACTAGTTTTTCCTTGGAGTTGCTTGCTCCCCCCCCCCCCCCCCTTTATTTTAAGATCCCCAGATTCACAGGGAAGAATATTACCTGTCATTTCTTAAAAGAAATTAGATTACAATTAGACTGGAAAGATGATGATGATGATGATGATGGTGATGATGGTGATGATGGTGATGATGAAGAACTCTGTGAATATTTAAACTAAGCATTTTGGAATGTATCCAATTAAGGACAAACGTACTTTTATTTTCTATTTGGAATACTAATGACATCTATTCAACCTATTCAACTTAGCAGACAAATGAAAGAACAGCAACGAAACTACTAAAACCTATTTTTTTTTCCCTCTTGCCTTGTAATGGTGCAAAATAAGAAAAAAAGAAAAAAATGTTCTGGGTGAAGATTTTACCTATGATGTCTGCGAGGGCGTTAATTGGAGAGCACATCTGAACATACTTTCCATAAATATGGAAACCGGCCTCTGGAATCACAACCATTTCATTATTTGCTGCGATTTCAAAGGCCTCTTGGGAAAACGTGGCTTCCCAGCTCCCAGGGTTTTGTTGTTTGTTTGTTTGTTTGTTTGTTTCAATTGTCTTGTTAAGAATGTCTATAGACAACGCATTCTTGATCTGGGATAGCCACGAGATCTTTGCCGTCCTCAGCTCCATGCACGCTGTGTGGATCCGTCTGCTCCTGGCTCCGGGTGGGTCACCGCTCATTCAGTCTCCTCCGCAGAAGGATGGCCAGTCTCCGTCTGGTGTCATTTACTGAGGACGCCTGGCCCCCGGGGGGAGGATGCGGTTGGAGGAGGCTGGGCAGACCCGAGCTGTTGGCCTGCTTGGCCTGGGCTGGGGTGGGAGAAGGGGTGGGTTTGGACACCATGTGCAGGCCTGGGATTCTGGTGCCCTTTGCAGAGCTGGGTTTGGCAAGGCTCCTCTCGCCCTGATGACCGGCTGTGGGGGCGGCGAGGCCGCGGGGGCTGAGGAACCGCGGGGTCACCGGTAAACTCCCACTGAGCCTCTTGAGCTCCAGGAGCTGTTCTCGGGCCTGGCTCAAAGCCTCCGTCAGCTCAAAGCGTTCTTCACACTCTCTCCGCACGGTTTCCTGAAGAAGAATGTTCTGAAATGAGAAAAAAAAGGAGGGGGGAAGCATCCCTGGCTTTATACAGTGTACCTATGGGTAGTTCTTGGCAACCAATATAAACAGAACGGAACAGGAAATCAGGGGTCTGGGTTCTTTGACTGTCTTTGTGGATACTCTGTCATATGGGACAGAAAAGCAAAAAAATGCAAATCATTTGTGAAGCTGGAAGAGAACGTTCATTCAACCCTTGCAGTTTGCAGACGAGGAACAAAGAACCAGGGTCACAGACGATAGAGGTGGGGCTGGGGCTGGAACCCAGAACCCCAAATGCCTACTCCGGTGGGGGTTTCAACTTCTCTGTGCCTTGTGTCTCAGACATTCTGTCCTACCTATGTGATGTCTCACAGTCAATATCTGTAGTGCCATTACACTAGTGATTGAGCATTGACCTGTGAACCAGGAGGTCACGGTTCAATTCCTGGTCAGGGCACATGCCCGCATTACGGGCTCAATCCCCAGTGTGGGGCATGCAGGAGGCAGCCGATCAACGATTCTTTCTCATCACTGATGTTTCTATCTCTCTCTCCCTCTCCCTTACTCTCTGAAATCAATAAATATATACATTTTTAAAGTTTGAAGCCTCATAAGTCAGAGTTGCTTTTTATATCCTTAAGAGACTCTGGAGCCAAGGGTGGAAGCCATGGGATTTACATCAAGCAAGAATTTGAACAGCTAGAACTCCGCAGAGGATACGCTGAAGTAAGCATGTCAAACTCGCGGCCCATGGACCCCATACCTCATGCGTTTGGCTCATGTTAGCTTTTGAGTTTGACATGCTTACTCTGAAGGGTCGAACCTCACCTGCCTGGGATATGTCAGAGCAAATTTAAGCTTCACATGTGTGACTGGACTAGAGATCATGAAGGCCCTTACAAATTCTGAGGCTCTACATTTCTAGCTGAGGAGTTGCCCACCTTTCATCTGAGGAATTCACCACAATTACTTCAAGGCCCATGGTAAGAATTAGGTCATGGATCTGCCTCAGGCCCTGAATATTTATGTCTGCAGAGTGTCAAAAAAAAAAAGAGTCTAAAAAGGAACAATTCAAAGTGGTATCTGAAGAAGTAAACATAATTAAAATGATTGTGGCATGAGATTCTTCGGCTGAAAATGAACTTCCGTCAGGTTAGCTTGTTTGTAAAACCAGCCGAGACGTTCCCGAGTCTGACGTTCAGTGGAAAGCATCCTCCCAGGGGTTGCATGACTAATTTGCTGTCCGTGGAACTAAATAGCAGGCCATTGGGAGAGGGCACCTTCCTGTATTTGAGTTTCTTGTGATAATGGTTAGAACTCCATTCCAATTCCAAATTTGGTAATCAATAGTGAGGAATGTGGGAGCAATTCCAGATTAACAGTTGCCCTGCCATCTTCTATGAAATCAGCGTGGGTCACACAAAGCCTCACATATATATATATACTAGTATATTATTATTAACACACGTACAGGATTCATATATGCACATATTTTTTTTAAAAACCATGAGGGTTCATCACTTACTTCTAGTTCATTTCTTTCTATTCTATTTTTTTTCTTTGAAAGACAGGAGACTAAGGACTGTGTTTGTGGCATTATCGTCTGGGTCTCATGAACTCTACCTGAAATACTTGTTGAAAAAGCAAGGTAAGGAGGGCTGGAGAAGATCAAGACGGTCCTACGTCAGGTGTCACCTCATTTCCTGCTCCCAAGGACTATGTTTGACACTGAACCTCACACTGGTTATGTAAGTTGCTGAGTGTAACCCAGCTCCCAGCGGCCTATGCCTGAGTTAATTGTCAAATTAATTATATCAACCATACAGGGGCCATTTTGTTCCAGGACACTGAAAGCAATAAAAAAAAACAGTAAGACATTTAATTTCGTTTTGCCCAAGTTTTCTAAACTTCGTGTAAAATGATTAGATTTAAAAGTCATTCAATAAATTCGTATAAAAGTGATGAGCCGAACTGATTTGGCTCAGTGGATAGAGCGTCGGCCTGCAGACTGAAGGGTCCCAGGTTTGATTCTGGTCAAGGGCATGTACATTGGTTGTGGGCACATCCCCGGTAGGGGGTGTGCGGGAGGCAGCTGGTCAGTGTTTCTCTCTCATCGACGTTTCTAGCTCTCTATCCCTCTCCCTTCCTCTCTGTGGAAAATCAATAAAATATATTTTTAATAAAAAAAAGAAAGTGATGAGAGTTAATTTTATTTGACAGTAAAATGATAAAAAATGGATAGCAGTTAACAATAAGGCCAATAAATTGGTGAGATGAATAGCAGGCACACTAATCTGGACTAAGTGATGGGTGATGTGATGACAAGAGTTCTCATTTAAAAGTAACATAAAATTCGATCCAGTTACTAAAATTAAATTCAGAACTCAAAGGAAAGGCATAGTGCTCTACAGAAAACACCCATAAAGTAAATCACTTAAAAGCTGTCCCAGGCAAGTGACACTCTGCTAGAGGAGGAAGTAGAAAGGCAAAATGAACCCAAAGATGTCCCCATAGCAAGTATAATGGAAGCAAAGTGCCCGTCAACTTCATCTGAACTTGGAAGGGCTGCTGGCCATCCCAGTTGGGGGCCCACTGCTGTGACACTCATCCTTCTTCAAGGCTATCAGCTTCCAGAAACAAAGGATGAATTCTCGTTCTTATTGCCCAAACTGGGAGGACCTCTGAATGGAAAACAGGATCCAAAGTTAGGACTTTTATTTTTGACTGTTCTGCAAACACTATGCAATATCAGGTGAATCCCACAATAGCTGCGTATCCTCTGCCACCATTACCTCCTCCTTTAAAACTGAGATTATAATTCTGTGTTGTGCAACAAGCAGCTCACATATTATCATTTACTCACCTAGGGAGTAAAAAAAAAAATGGAAACAGAGCTCATCAAAGTTAGGGGATTGTTATTTCAGGGGTGGAGTGTGTGTGACAGGGCATGACCAGAGCACACGTGGATATGGCCAGAATCAGTAAGACACATTAATGGAAAATTCCATCATATGTGGAAAAGAATCATTCACTCGTGGTTAGATGGTTTTCAGCAATCGAGGAAAAATGTTTGTCTCTTTTTCAGTTGTCTTTTGGGAAGGATGCATTGTAGCAGAATTTTAACATGTGCTTTTATTGAACAACATGGGAAAATGTGTGAGATGGAATACCTTCAATAAGCTTGAAAATCATGTGCAAGCATGAGAATAATCAAGTGAAGCGATAGCATTCTCAGTGTTTCAGGCAGAATTGTCATTGGCCATATTTTAGCGTGATAAAATAGCATAACTGGATTGCAACTAAATGGAGTGAAGATGAAAAGGGAGGCATGAGGGAGGTGAAGAAGGGACGGTGGGGTTTTTGAGACCGAGTGATCGTGAGTACAAACACCTGGCAGTGGGAGTGGGGGAGGCATGCTTTGGGATGACACATGGCTTAGAATGACTCACCTGCAGAGTGTGCAGGGGAGGCGAGACCAGGACTGAGGCAGGGGGGAGTGAGCAGGTCAGATCAAACACAATTTTAGTAGCGTGCTCATACTAGAATTTTGTTTCACATAGGATCACCTAGTAGTTTCTACAAATACCTATATCCAATGCCAATTAAGTAAGGATCTCTGGGGTAGGACTCAGTCATCAGTACTTTTTCTTAATTCCCTAGATCAGTAGTCAGCAAACTGTGGCTCGCGAGCCACGGTTTGCTGCTCTGTTGACTAATGGGTTTGCTGACCACTGGACTAGACTAAATGTTACCGTGTAGTTGGAAGCTGTGAGGATTAGGCAATTGTGGCATACTGTATGCAAAGAGGTAAGGGGTAGTATATATAGTGGTCTGCAAACGTGTGAGTCAACAGAGCCTCAGTTTGCCGACCACTGCCCTAGATGATTCCAATATACTGATACTTCAAAATTTTTAAAATTGATTTTAGAGAGAGTGGAAGGGAGAGGGAAGAAAACATCTTGATGTGAGAACGATACAGGGATCAGCTGCCTCCCGCACACCCCCTACTTGGAATGGATCTGGAAACCTGGACATCTCCTTTGTCCAGAATAAACCTGTGACCTTTTGGTGCATGGGAGGATGCCCAACCAACTGAGCCACACCGTTCAGGGCTTATACTAGAGTTTTACCTTAATCCTGGGGACCATTTGGAGTGACTGAAAGGTTGATTTTAAGCAAGGAGTTGGCATGATCAAATTTAGATTAAAGGAAGATTCCTTTGCCAGCTCTGTGGAAAATGGCCTCGAGTGAGGCATGATGGAAGGAAAGGGGGGACAGCAGGAGGCCAAAGTTTTCAGGGAAAAGATTCCTACCCTGAGTGGCTCTTGGTTAGGGGAGGGAGAACTAGCATTCCTGGGTCATTAAGCTGTGTCGATTGGTGGAAAGCATTATCTATACGTATGTGTCCAACAGTTTCAGATAAAGGCCACTTTGAACGAGCTTAAAAATATGGCTCAATTGTACTCCTGCTGGGCAAGTAAATGTCAAAATAAAAATATAAATTGGCTCGCCATCTGTTGGAAATTTTTAATATGGCCAATTTTCTCCACTCTTTGCAATGTAAGGGTGGTTTATTTTTATGTTTGTTTTCATTTTTATCCATAGAGACAGCTGGATTGCTTTCAACAGTGGAAGAAGCAAGAGAAGGCTTTGCTGGGTAACTTCATCATTCTGAAGGTGAGAATCCTGTTTGTGGTGAAAATCGGCTACATATGGAATAACTTGGGGAACTATGCTAGGAAAGCAATTCCTCAGTGAAGGAAAGCACAGATCGGCATCTTTGTTTATGCTTTACTAGAGGCCCGGTGCACAAAATTCGTGCACTAGGTAAGGTTCCTAGGCCTGGGGGGCGATCAGGGCCAATTGGGGCCTTCTGGCTAATGGCCAGGGCCTTCCTTTGTCCCGTGCCTCTCCCTGGTGGTCAGCACACATCATAGTGAGTGATTGAACTTCTGATCTGCCAGTTGAACTACTGAGGGGACACTTTGCATATTAACTATATATATATATATATATATATATATATATATATATATATACCCAGTGAGGTGTGAACCAATCAGATTAAAGTTTCCACCAACCTGAAATAGATATATCTCAGGGCTAGTGAATGGCCATCCAGCTGTGGGGAGCTGAGGTGAAAGGAAGCTCTGTGAAGAAGGCGTGGACATCAGAAAGATGAGTAGGAGTTAGCAAAGAATGTGCCCAAATTTCCATTTAAGGCTTCTGTTCAACTAATCTGATCAGCCCACAATACTGTAGAAAAACAGTGGAAACTGCCCTTTGGTGAGGCGGGAATGAGAGTCTGAATAGATTTCCAGGAGAGGAGGATGATGGATGTCAGGAAAGTTATTCTTAAAATTGTATTTGTGTGCTTGCAAACATAATGAACACTGTGAAATAACTACGGCAGGCTACCAGAAATAGCAATAATCCTTGATCTGTTTAGTTTTCTAGGTGTTGATTACTAACTTTTTACCTCTCAACTTGTCTCAGCACTCCATCTAATCTATCAGTTTTTCTTTGGTCTTAGAGACATACTTATAAAAACCCTGCATTCTTTTGCTGAACCCATCCTGGTCTCTTAAGTCAGTCACGCTGCTGTAATCCTTGGACTTCCTACAGTGGGTCTGCGGATTCCCTCCACCTCTTCCCTGTGCTGGATGGAACTCATTTTCTGATTCCTATCTCTTCTTCTTTCTTTGTTTACTCCCTCATTGCAGTGTCATAGATCCTTTAAACGGCTTCCCAAGTAAAACTGCAAGGGAAGTATCATTTCTGAGGAATCTATGTCTGCAAATATCCTTACCTGACCCTTGTACTTGATTGACCCTTTGGCAGGATGTAGAATTCTAGGTTGCAGATAATTTTCCTTCAGAATTTGGAAGCCATTGTCTGCTAGCTCCTATTATTGCTGTTAATAATTCTGATGCCATTTTTTATTATTGATCCTTTCTAAGTGACCATTTTTGTTTCTGGAAGCTTTTAAGTAATTACGTCTATCCTGAAGGTACTGACATTTCATGATGAAGTGCTTTGGTGTGTTTGCTTTGCCATCCGTTATGCTGGGTGGGCCCTTTCAGTATAGAGTTACATGTCCCTTCTGTACTTGGAAATAGTCTTGAATTAGTTCCTTGATAGTTTCCTCCTTTCCCTTTTCTCTTCCTGGAACTCCTATTAGTGGGGTATTAGATATCCTCACTTGATCCTCTAATTTTCTTTTCTTCTCTTTATTTCTTTGCTCTTTCTTATACTTTCCTGGAGATTGCTTCATTTTTATCACCTAACCCAAATGTTGAATTTGCTGCTTCAGCTCAGTAATCATGCTTGCTCTTTTTCATAACCTCCTGTTCTTGCTTCATGTAGGCAATATCTTCTCTTTTCTCTCTAAGGATATTAATTATGCTCTTTTTTGAAGTTCAGTTTTGCTTCTCGTGCTGTTTTGTATGTGCTTCACCTAAGTTCTTTTTTACTTACTTGTTTGATCCCAGCTTCTGTCTTTCATATTAGAGGTGTTACTCAAGTCTTTGGAGATTCTTGCCTTTTTTGAGTCTCCAAAATGTTACTGGAAGTTCTGTGTACATAAGGAAGGTCTTATTGACTAGTATACTTCTCGGTGAGTAGAGTAGGCTGAGATATAGCCATTTTACTGGGAGACCCCACTTGTTAGTATCTATAATTCTTTTCTTTTGATACAGATCATTTCTCCAGATAGGGCTCTTCCATTTTCCTGGCCATTGATATATCAACCTGGTTGTCTGTATTCTGGGAAGTGAGGGGGCAAAGTAGACTAGAAGGTCTCACCCTTTAACGTACATACTTTCACTTTAGCCTTATCCCATACTCTGCTGTTGTCTATCCTTAGATCTAAAGTCCCTCACATTATTTTTCTAGAGTGTAAGCCTTTGATACCCATCAGGACAGTGGGTAGGGACAACTAGGGTTTAGGGAGAGCATCTGAGCATTTATCTGCTCCTTTAATAATCATTCAATCCTATTTTCAAATCCACTCTTTTCTCCCTCTTTCAGAGGTATCTGGTGTCTCTAATCCCAGGGCCATTCCACTGCCATGGCACGTACTTGGGTTTGCTCCTTTTAGGATTTCACCCCATTCCCACAATCTGCAGAGGCATTGGGTTTCATTGTCCTGTAGTCTGCTAATTTCCTTCCACCCGTGCTTTGCTTTCTATTTCCCAAAATGTAGTTGACATCTAGAGTCAACTCCTCTCTTGTTTTCCTTTCCTTATGAATTTATTCACTTTTTGTTAATTTACTGTCATTTTGGTGGTATGTTGGGATGCAGTAGAGATAAACATATGTATTCAGTTCTCCATGTTTAACAAAAGTATTCCTTTCTATTTTTTTAATATCTCTCATCGTCATTAGATAGCACAGGAACTGGTAGAGTTTAAAACGACTGCCCCTTCGTTTTCTTTATCTATAGCCTTATTACAACAAAAATATTGAATTCTCTGTACTGTGTTTCCTTTGGTTGTTATACGTGAACTGGGTTTTTTTGTTTTTCTTTTTAAAATTTACTACATTCTTTTTTCCTGGATCACAACAAGGCCCTTAACAGTGGGGCCACACTGTCCTGACAGGACTCACATGGAGCGGGTAGGAAGGAAAACTGGCAGGGAAAAGCATGTGCTCTATTTTAACCTGCTTTTAAATGGTGATGTCCTATTCTCTAGCCCTTTATGTGTTGTTGTTTTCTTTAACTTCCCTTTCTTTTTAACATTTTTTGTACTGTGAGCCCGCACCCTCTGAGGAATTTTCGGGGCCCCTTTCACATTTACATCTCCCTTACAGTTTTATTTTCCATTTTCTCTCTTCTTATTGACCTGTAGCCTTGTGGCTTCACCTTCCTGACCCTTGTTATGGGGGTTGTTCTCCCATAATCCCTGCTCCACACAGGAATGCCCATTTTGCCCTTTAGAAGCGAGGGCTTTCCTCCTATCCTTGAGAACTTTCTCCACACAATGAAAAGCAAAGTCCACCCATTCTCTGGCCTCTCGAGCGAGAGCGGGGACGTTCCTCTCCTTAATTAGCTTTCTTATTAGAGCGCTAATTTATCTTCATTCTAAAGGGAATTTGTTCTGCACTTAAATGTGGCTTTTCTTCTCTAGGACCTAAGAAATTTCAAGTGTCTGGAATGCATGGCCAAAATAGTGGTGCTTTTCACTCTGTCTGCTGCAACCTCCATTCTTTCTGGCCAGTAACGCCAATCACTTTTATTGGCTAATTTCCCATTTTCATAAGAAAATCTGGGTGTTGGCATGCTTAGTCAGAGAAGCAGCCTTAATTATTTACTCTTACTGTTTGGTTATAATTATTTAACTTCTACTGGAAAATCTAGCCTCCCCTCCCCTATCCTTACCCCCAGCAAAAGGAAATTTGGCCCCCTGGCATGTCCTTACTTGTAGATAACTTTCCCTGTGGGATGACCCTTCTCTACTCCCCAGTAATGATCTATAATCATTTGTAAACCATCTAGGCCTCCTGATCTTTCAAAAGACTGATAAATACATATTTTTAAAATCTTTATAATTGAAAGTATTACATATGCTCCATTTCCCGCCTTGACCCCATTCTAGCCCGCCCCACCCTCGGCATGAGCGGCTTCCTTTTACAATGAATGATGGGGAAGAGCTCCAAATGTAGCTCCTTTTGTCTGAAAACAACATGCGCTGTCCACTTTTAGTCATTTCTTTTGCCAAAATTACCTCCAGGGACCCTGAGATTAGGAGCCCCAAAATGGCCCCCTATGCCTGCCCTCCTGCTGTTCTCACTCATGTGCAATCTCTTTTGCTCTGACTGTGGGCTGGGCTTACTGACTCCTTTGTGATGAGTAGGATACGGCAGAAGCCATGGGATGTCATTGCTAAGATTAAATTACCAGAAGACTGTGGCTTCTCTCTTGGGCACCCTCTTTTGCACTCTCTCATTCTTGCTCACTTGGTTGTTCTGAGGGAAGCCAGCTGCCCCGTGGTGAGGCTGCTCTGAGGAGAGGTCTATGCTGTAAGGAACCGAGGGAGGCCTCTGACCTCCGGCAAGGTGCTGAGGCTCTGAGCCCAAGAGCCCACGAGGAAACAAATCCTTCTCAGAACCACAAAGTGAGCCTGGAAGCCAGTCCTCCCCCAGTTGAGCCTTTGCATGAAACTGCAGCCCTTGACAACCTGATACCAACCTCATGAGAGGCCTTGAGCCAGGGGCACCCACCTAAGCCACATTCAGATCCTTGTCCTACAGAAATTGTGAGATAGTGTTTGCTGTTTGAAACCACTGAATTTAAGGCTGGTTATTGTGCAACAATGGAAAACTAATATAGGCCCTTAAGGACAACTTTTTTAAAACTTTAATCTATGCTTTTTATATACGTTTCTGTTTAGGCCATTCTTGCCTCTTGATGTAAATTTAATTACTCAAATACAACTTTCTTCAAAGTGCTCTTTGAGAGCAGAGAATGGCTCTCTGTGTCAGTCTTGCTCACAATGGGAGATCTAGTTCCCAGCACAGGGTCTGGCACCTGGATAAGATGCTCAATATATTTTTGTGAATTTGACCTGTCTGTCTTTTTCTACTTGTCCTAGTTTATAAATTGCTCCTCACTTTCCACTTTGTCATTTCTTCGGGGACTCTTACAATTCTAGAGCCGGGGAAATTAGAAAACCTGCCGGTCTAGTTGCCTTGATCTTTCTCTCCTTCAACATGGTAAGTGACCAGCCTGTTTTGTCTTCGGATGGAAAGAATAGTGTCAGTCACTGGGGGCTGACTGGGTGCTTAACGTTCTTTTTTTTCTTAAAAAATATATATATATATATTTTATTGATATTTTACAGAGAGGAAGGGAGAGAGATAGAGAGCTAGAAACGTCGACGAGAGAGAAACATCGACCAGCTGCCTCTTGCACACCCCCTACTGGGGATGTTCCCGCAACCAATGTACATGCCCTTGACCGGAATCGAACCCAGGACCTTTCAGTCCACAGACCTACTACGCTCTACCACTGAGCCAAACCAGTTTCGGCTGGGTGCTTAACGTTTTAACCAGCTGTCGCTCCTTTAGAACTTCAACACTGCGTCACCTCTCTGCTTCTCAGGGTTTCTCCTGCGGAGCTGGGTCCTGTCTGCCTCCCCTCACCCCTGCCTGCACTGGTGAGGTGGCTCCTTTACTAGAAACATTGTCCTGCCCTCTTCCTACAGGAGACACTCAATCATCTGACCTGCTAAGCATCTGGCGGAATAAGTTGTGTGTTTACCATAATTTTAAAAGTTAAAAAAGAAAGAAAGAAAGAAAGAAAGAAAGAAAGAAAGAAAGAAAGAAAGAAAGAAAGAAATGAGACTTGGAGATGAGTGCTGAGACCTGGGGTCACTAAACTACTTAGAAGTGGAATCGCTATAACTCAGGCTTCTGAAAGAGGAAACACTGTTATCCTGAAAGAGGAAACACTATTGTCAGTGAATGCTGGCTCCGCCATGCTGTGTGACCTTCTAGAAGGGATTCAGCCTTCTTGGGTTAGTTCTTCATTTATAACACGGAAATAATTTCTACTCCTTAGGGCTCTTTAGGCACTGCTCTTAACCCAGCATTCTGTCCATTCCCACTTTAACTTATTTTAATAACTCCTTTGCAAAAGATTCACTTCACAAGTCTAATGATGGCATATAGGTTTTTACTTTGTTTGATACATTAAATACAGCAAGAGCATGGTCTATTTAGTTGTTAATAATCAATGTCATTACTAGCACTTTCTTTTTATCCCTTTATTAAGATGCCCATAAAACCAACAAAAGTATTACTTGTCATTAACATTCCTCCATTTGCCTTTATCTGCTATACTGTCATACATGGGATCACATATTCTGATGTGACATAACTTTGGTGATTAGAGAGAAGATTAATTGCTCAACTGTCTTAGTCAGTTCAGGTTGCTATAACAAAGTACCATAGACTGGGTGGCTCACACAACAAATAGAATTTATTTCTCAGAGCTCCAGAGGCTGGGAAATTCATGATGAAGTCACAAGCAGATTTGGTGTCAGTTGAGAATTTGCTTCCTGGCTCATAGGTGTTTTCTCCCATGTCCTCACATGGTGCGAGGAATAAGGGAGCTCTCTGGTTCTCTTTGTATAAGGTAACTAATTCATTCATGAGGGCTCAAATACCTCCCAAAGTCCCCGCCTCTAAATAATCATTACATTGGGGCTTAGGTTTCATGACTTTTTAAAACAATATATATATTTTATTGATATTTTACAGAGAGAAAGGAAGAGAGATAGAGAGCTAGAAACGTTGATGAGAGAGAAACATCGACCAGCTGCCTCTTGCTCACCCCCTACTGGGGATGTGCCCACAGCCAATGTACATGCCCTTGACCGGAATCGAACCCGGGACCTTTCAGTCCACAGGCCAATGCTCTACCACTGAGCCAAACCGGTTTCGGCAGGTTTCATGACTTTTTAAGGGACATAAGCATTCAAACTATGTTTGTTTCTGCCTAGCAGTTCAGAAATCAGACTTTTTTGTTAGAAAAAAAATAATTTAATCAAAATATGTCTACTCCAGTTTAAATCAAAACATTGCTAAAATAATTATGCCTACATAAGAAAGAAGACCAGCACATGTAAATTACCTTATAAATTTAGATCGACAGAAAGATAAATCCCTAAAGAAAAATCACATGTAAGATATATTGTCCAAACATTATCTGAACTAAAGCAGCAAGTACTCTAAAAGGTTTTTTTTTGTTTTGTTTTGTTTTTGGCAAAGATTGAATGTCAAAACCAGCAAGACATATAAAGATGACTAGTCTCAGATATTTTAAAAGGTCGTTTGCAACTCAGTAGAACTGGGTGGTGAGCAAAACCTTAGAGATTATGTAGCTCGATATATTCATTTTACAGAAAAGGAAGCCAGGTCCAGAAAGGTTAAGTGACAAAACCAGGATGTGACCCCAGATCCCTGACTAACAGTCCAGAACTTTTTTTGCATGACACCAAGCTGCCTATTATGTGTTTGTTTGTTTGTTTGTTTGTTTGTTTGGTTTGGTTGGTTGGTTGGTTTTTGAAGGAACATGTGCTCTTTCTCTAACTGCAGTGGTGCCAACGTCTGTCCTACCTCTTGCTGGGACTGCTGAAACTGCTGTGTCAGCTGCGTCTGTTCCAGCAACACTCTCTCCAGTTCATCGGACTTCTGTTTCATTTCCTTCCTCAAGTCCTCTGAAGCCAAGTCACTCTGGTCCATTTCCTTCTTCAAGCGAGTCTCAGATTCTGCAACCAGATTTTTAAGGTTTTCAATTTCCTTCTCCTTTGACTCAGATTCCTCAGTGTACTGGGCACGAGATTCATGGAGCTTTTTTTCGAGAATGGCCACTTCCAGCCTTAGATCTTTAGTAGCGCCTGCGATTAAGTCTGATATCTGTAAGATAAATCTTGTATTAGTTTTTAGGCAGTATCTCTGGGTAGACACAGAGCTCTTTTGGTTTTAAGAGGCTTAGTCTAAATAATCAGTGTACTCCGCTGATCAGAGGAAAACAAATCCTATGACGTATGTAGGCCTCGGAGATTTTCTTTTTAAACGTTAAAGACTAACGCTTTTATTTTTACCACCTTGAGTGGATTGAATTAATCATTCGGGCATTCTTGGAAATATATGAATGTCTGTAACTGAATTAAGCTACCAAGCATAGCTTAAGTTTTTATCTGGATTCTCTATAGGGTGACTTTGTCATTAAAAACACCCAATGCTTGTGGATGCACAATGGAGAATACAACCATTGTATTTTATTCATTATCAGACCAATACGGTTTCCTTTGAGATTGTTTTCCTTCTTATCTCTAATGACTGGATGTAGCTCAGAAACTACACCTTCTAGAGCAGCAGTCGCCAACCTTTCGGACCTCATGGACTCACCAGTGGTCCACGGACCACGGGTCAGTGACCGCTGTTGTAGAGCATTACTGCCCACCAGAACGCTCTGTGATGACGGAACTATTCTGGGATGTCCAATAGGGTACCCACTGGCCGCAGGTGGCTATTGACAGCGGTGTGCTGGTAACTGTGTAACAACTGACTCACAAGCACACACAAGCCAGGTCTTATCTAATCTGCACAGCGTGAATACCCTCCCCATGACCAGTTCCAAGCTACCAAGGGGTACCACTGATCACTGAGCAGGGAAGAGAAGCACACAGTAGGCTCTCATTTGCCAGGACCACCCAAGGAGAATTGGAAATGTGGCCCACGGGACCGAGGGACTGAATTTTTCATGTGGCTTCACTTTAATTCATTGAAATATAAGTGGTCACATGTGGCTACCATAGTGTACAGTGCAGTTCCAGAGGACACCAGAATACTATAAAATAGACTGCCTCTAGATAAAGAGAAGAGAGAATAACTTGGGGAAACATTTCCTCATAGTCACGACGGTCTAGAAGGGAAAAGGCTGTTTTCTCTCGCCTCGAAAAACAAAACAAAGAACAGAAAACAAAGCAGGAAGAGCAAATCTGCTTCTGCTGAAACAGATCCTTATTATTTATGCCCACGGATATTGTCAAGCAATACATATTAGGACAACAAGGAACCAATCCATGGAGAATCTGGAAAACATTTGGAGACCAAAGCTCCAAGGACTTTGTGAACTCTTACTTAAGAATTAAGTCTCCACAATTTGTTGCAAATGTTAAATTGACATTAATAACTTCTTCAAGAACTCTATTTACCACACTTAGTAATTTTATGAATTAAATTCATATGCCAATTAATCCCGGAAGGAAGAGGGTCACTGCTAGTCCAGGACAGTAGTTTCCATCACCCCGAGGAGACATGGCACCGAGACAGAGCAGGCCGTCCCTGGCAGGAGGCTCACATGGCCACAAGGGTGTTCTGGTTTTTTAAAAAAGGGAGTCAACATTTAAAATCCAAAGCGTTCCCTTTAAAAATCTGGACTTAGGACTTCTCTTGAAAAATGGAAACCCCTGGCAAGTTGGGGCCTGCCTGTTGACATTCCCCTGCAGATGGGACCCTGAGACAGCAGTCCTGAGGTGAAGGGGACACACACACACACACACACACACACACACACACACACACACACACGCCAAGGGGAGCCAGCGGTGACCTAGGTGCAGGGGACAGGGGGGCTGGGAAGCAAGAGGCCTGCCTGGGGGAGAACCCGCCTTGGGGAGGCAGAACCTGGGGTGAGCCAAGGCTCCAAGTTCCCCACATGTGCCCCATTGTTCCGATAGGACTTCACTTACATGATAAAAAACAAATTGAAAGCCGAAACCGGTTTGGCTCAATGGATAGAGCCTCGGCCTGGGGACCGAAAGGTCCCAGGTTCGATTCCGGTCAAGGGCATGTACATTGGTTGCGGGCACATCCCCAGTAGGAGGTGTGCAAGAGGCAGCTGATGGATGATTCTCTCTCATCGATGTTTCTAACTCTCTATCCCTCTCGCTTCCTCTCTGTAAGAAATCAATAAAATATATTTAAACAAACAAACAAACAAAAAAAAAACAAATTGAAAGATAAAATTGAGGAGTATTATGCTAAGAGAAAGAAGCCAGTCAGAAAAAAGACAAGTATCAGGTGATCTCACTCATATGGGGAATCTAGTGAACTAAATAAACTGACGAACAAAATAGATCCAGAGACACCGAAGCCTGCAACAGGCTGATGGATTTCAGCGGAAGGAAGGAAGGATGGGGGCAGGAAAAGATTAACCAAATAACTTATTTGCATTTGAAAATCGTGCACTGCGGGGGGGGGGGGGGCTCAGCCTGCCTGCACCCTCTTGCGTCCAGGAGCCCTTGGGGGATGTCCACCTGACAGCTTAGAGCAGGCCTAGAGTGGACCTACGCCAGCAGGTGGACATCCTTAGCGCTGCCGCGGAGGCTGGAGAGGCTCCTGCCACCGCTGCTGCGCTCGCCAGCCTTGAGCCCGGCTTCTGGCTGTGCGGCAGGCGCTCCCACCGTGGGAGCTCACTGGCCACCGGGGGCAGCTCCTGCATCGACCATCTGCACGCCATACAGACCAGTCCTTCCTTCCGCTGTTTGGCTGATTTGCATATTAGCATTTTATTATATAGGCTATGCATAATCCCTGGACAGACAATAGTGCAGTGAAGGCGTAGGGAGGGGTGGGAACCAGGTGGAGGGGGACAGTTTGGGGAAAAGGGATATCTGTAACACTTTCAGATAAAAAAGGAAACATTAAGAGTTTCAAAACAGCATCTGCAGAGCATGACACCCAAAGCATGAGGCCTTTCTGAGTATGGCGCCCTGTGATACTGCACTTATCATACGATCTTGTAGCCGGGCCTGCCTTTGCGAAGGTTGTACCATATCCCCTGTACACCGAGCAGAGGCCATCCAATCCCATTTGGTGCTTACTTACACCGACTGTTAATGATTTTATTCAAAATATCACTTTTCCCACTGCATCTTGGTTAATACACACCCACACAAACACACGAGCACATGCATACTACTACACTCAGGCCTTATAAATACAGGGTAACCTTAACAAAACTTTAAATTATATGTAGGATACATTCTTTCAGAAATTATGGGGGCAGTTATATTTTTAAAATATTTCCCTTCATTCAAAAATATCTAGAATTGAAAATATCTACAATGAAAGAAGATAGGCTTTAGTTGTTAGAAAATTTTTAATTATGTAAAACATCTCATTATCTTTTGATGTTTGATATTTGATGTGTTGGAATAGCTAACGATGCTAATTATTGGTTACATAATTTATGCTGTTTTTAAAAAAATAGGTTTATTTTTATATTTTAAAAAAATATATTTTGCTGAAACTGGTTTGGCTCAGTGGTGGGCCTGCGGACCGAAAGGTCCCGGGTTCGATTCCAATCAAGGGCATGTACCTTGGTTGCTGGCACATCCCCAGTAGAGGGTGTGCAGGAGGCAGCTGATGGATGTTTTTCTCTCATTGATATTCCTAACTCTCTTTCCCCCTCTCCCTTCCTCTCTGTAAAAAAAATCAATTAAAAGTATATAAAAAGACAAGTATCACATGATCTCACTTAGAAACATCGATGAGAGAGAAACATCGATCAGCTGCCTCCTGCACACCCGCTACTGGGGATGTGCCTGCAACCAAGGTACATTCCCCTGACCGGAATCGAACCAGGGACCCCTGAGTCCACAGGCCAACGCTCTATCCACTGAGCCAAACCGGTTAGGGCATAAGTTTATTTTTATAAAAAGTTCCATACATAGTTGGACTGCATGCTTATATAATTGATATCAGCTATTCATTTTGGAGACTATCCAAACCATTCTACTTATGTGGCTAAAACAAGGCACAGCGACTATGATGAAAACAGCTGGAGTTGTAAGTTCTCAGGAGGAAATAACCAACATCCATAGTGTTAAACCCATTAATGGTGACCATCAGAATGACAGACCTTCGTTTGCAGCTCCTCTTGTTCTTTCTTATACTTTTGGATTATTTCTTGGTGTTTTTCCCTTTCAATATCAAGTTCCAGTTTAGTTTCTTCCTTAAAGAGAAGAGCTTGCTCTTCAAATTCAACTGAATGTTGGGCTCTTTCCTTGGCGAGTTCAGCTTCAATCTAAAAAAGAGCATTTAACACTCATATAAAACCGTTTTACCTTAAAATAAGTAAATTAATCTTATTTTCAGACTCCAATTTTTTTAATCCTCACTTGATGATATATTTTTTATTGCTTTTTAGAAGGAGTGGAAGAGAGGGAAAGACAGAGAGAAATATTGATGTGAGAGAAACACATCAATTGGTTGTCTCCTGCATGAGCCCTGACCACACACCCTGGTCCAGAGAGGAGCCTGCAACCAGGCATGTGCCCTTGATCGGAATCGAATCCAGGACCCTTGGGTCTCCAGGCCAATGCTCTATCCAGTGAGTCACCTGGGCTGAGTCAGACTCTAATATTTTTTTTTTAATTCTAATTTTAATTCAAAAAGTTAATCTAATTTTTAAATTCTAGTGTTTTTTAAAAAGTTGACTCGGAACTTAGGCCAGAAAAATTGACCTTGGGTCAAATATTTCAAGATCTAAAAGCTGAAAATAAGTAGAAAAGTTAAAACAATATATGATTACAGTTTTGAGAAATACTAATACATTTATACTGTAAACACACGGTCCTTGCCAACAATCCTATTTTTTAAAAAAAATTTGAGGTCCTTAGACTAAGTTCTGTTGAAAGCTCAGAAGGGATATAGAGTACAAATGCTGAGTTTTTAATGGTCCTTTCTTGATGGAGACCATAGATGATCATTTTAAGGTGATTGTGGCCAGAAGGCTGTTTAAGGAAAACATGGGTCAGTAATGTCTGTATCCATATTTTGACTCAGATAGAATCTCAATGCTAAGATAGAATCTTAGAAATCCCTTAGCTCAATTTCACAAGCTTCTATGAAAAGTGGAAAGAATAAAAAAGGATTTCGGATTTAAATAAAGTTGAGTTTTAATCCTGGTTCTGACACTTCCTACTTGTATGTTATTGTGACTACTAGTAGTAGCCCGGTGCATAAAATTCATGTACGGAGGGTGTGGGGAGGGGGGTCCCTCAGCCTGACCTGGATCCTCTCCAATCTGGGACCCTTTGAGATGTCCCATTGCTGGTTTAGGCTCAATCCCATGGACATCCCTCTCGAAATCCAGGACTGCTGGCTCCTAACTCTCACTTGCCTGCCTGCCTGATTGCCCCTAACCACTCTGCCTGCTGGCCTGCTTGCCCCCACCTTCCCTCCCCACTGGCCTGCTTACCCCCAACTGATTGCCCCCACTTGACACCCACTGATGGCCTGCTCATCCCCAACTGCCATCCCATCCTGGCTTGATCACCCACAACTGCCCTCCCCTCTTGGCCCCTAATTGCCTCTACCTCGGTCCCACCACGATGGCTTTGTCCAGAAGAATGTCTGGAAGGTCTCCCAGTCTAATTAGCATATTACCCTTTTCTTAGTATAGATAGAGGCCTGGTGCATGGGTGGGGACTGGCTGGTTTGTCCTGAAGGGTGTCCCAGATCAGAGTGGGGGTTCCTTTGGGGGACAAGGGTGCCTGGGCAAGGGACCTGTGGTGGGTTGCAGGCTGGCTATGCCCCCATTGGGGTGGGGGTCCCCAGTGGGGACAGTGCTGGGCTGGGTGAGGGGCTGGGGCAGTTTTCAGGCCAGCCATGCCCCCATGGGGTGAGGGTCCCTGTTGGGGCGGGGGGGGGGGGTCTGGCCAGCCTGGGTGAGGGGCTGATGGCTGTCTGCAGGCTGGCCACAACCCCCAGTGGGAACCCTCACCCCGTGGGGCTGAGGCCATTTGCAGGCCCTCCGTCAGTAGCTTGCCTGGGAGATGGCCACCCAAGCCTCCCACATGCCCGGGTTGACTCCATGTCCTCTGCTCACAGGCCCCTCCTGGGCAGGCAGGAAGCTTGGCTTCCTCCATTGCCAGTGGTGACCCAAGCCTCCTGCTCCCTCTGGCAGGCTCTGTGGCTTTCGCCATCTTTGTCCTGCTAATTTCCATACTGACTTCATGATTGGCTGGTGGGTGTCGTGGAATGATGGCCAAATTATATATTTCTCTTTTATTAGTGTAGACAATTTCTCCTGGTGGGGTTATGACTAAAGTTCCCTTGGGGGTCCTTATGAGGATGAAATGGGAACATCTAAGTGAAGCTGTAGCATGAGCAGGGTTAGAATAGTCAATGGAGATTACTTCTGTGCCTCGACCCCGCAGTCTCTACCATGGAACCCACACCAAATGATTGTCTGCTTTGTGCCTCTACACCACCAGACACTGCAACTCACTCCTTTTCCAGTAGGCGTTTCCATTTCCAGACAGCACTAAGCATTAGGCACTGCTTCCTTTAGCTGAGTCAACATCTCTCTCCCTGTGGTTTTTAACCCTGGGTTTTGGCTCTGCTGCTGGAGCAAGAGAGTGAGTCCTGGATTCCTTCAGGCCTGGGAGCTCATCTGGTGAGATTAGAGAAGAGATCCCAGCGACAGGCTGGCTCTGGATTTACACTGTGCCATGATTGTAAATCCTCAGGGGGAGTTAATGCCAGATAACTTGGGAGGAAAACTGTCAAACCTGACTTAGTGAGACTCTGTGGCTGAGGTCACCGTAAGAAGAGGAGAGATGTCAATCTGCATTTCTCAAGGGAACACTGAAACCAGATTACCGGGAAACAGAGAGATTGCTATGAAGGTTTGTGGGAAGCCCTTTAAATGAAATAAAGTACAAACAGAAGCCTCGCTCCTCGTTGGGTTTATTGTACTGGGTACCGGCCTGAGCATTTGCCCCAAGGCTAAACAATTATATTTATATTCACTGCAATAAATTCCTTTGGCTCTCTCAAAATAAATTTCTGGATTAAGGGAAAGGATGCTGATGATCATTTAGAAACATAGAGGGTTGTTCAGATGTGTGGCTCTTGGACTACTAAAGACAAGGAACACCTCAGGGGCACTCAGAGGAAAGAACAGATGTTCTTGTGAATTCCAGATACTTACATCCACCTGCCTCCTGGTAGCCATTTAGGAACTTCACAGGTGTCTCCAATAAAGTGTCTGAACCAGAAACCCTGATGCAAAAACCTGTCTCTGCCTGTTCTGCCTCTAGCCCTCCCCATCTCAGGACTCAGAACCACCATCCATCTAGTTATTCAAATCATTCCCCCTCTTCCTCACCCTCCACACGTAGCCCAGCATTAAATCCTGTTCATTTTGCCTTTACAAAATAAAAATTGGGTCATGTTGTTCCCTCTTAGTGATTTCTCGGTGCATTAGTGTAAAATCAAAAGGCCTCTACGTGATTTTCTATGGGGCCACACCACCAGCCTGTAGGACACCTTCGTGTGAATCAACAGAGCACCCACCCCTTCCTGAGGTGAATTCAGCCTCGTGCCAGGCACAGGGCGTGGTGAGCAGAGCACAGGCTGGACTGCAGGCCCCTTCCCTCCCTCAGCCTGTGCTGTTGTGCGGGGCAAACCCAAACGCTGTCTCTGACAGCCCCGGACTTCTCCAGCCTAACTTTCACCACTTGATCACTGTGCTCCAGCCACACTGGGATAGGTAAGAACACATGAAAAAAGGAAATCAAATGCAAAACATTTGGAAAGATCAGAGGGTGTGACTTTAAGAGTTAATGGCCACAAGATACCTTGACAATATATCTATATCTATATCTATATCTATATCTATATCTATATCTATATCTATATCTATATCTATATCTATCTATATATAATATTCTATTGATTTTTTACAGAGAGGAAGGTAGAGGGACAGAGAATTAGAAACATCGATGAGAGAGAGACATCAATCAGCTGCCTCTTGCACACCCCCTACAGGATGTGCCCGCAACCAAGGTACATGCCCTTGACCGGAATCGAACCCGGGACCTTTCAGTCTGCAGACCGACGCTCTATCCACTGAGCCAAACCGGTTTCAGCTTGACAATATATATATATATTTTTTAAAAAACCAACTAAGTAACATTTTTTAGAAGCTCAAGAAAAACTTTTAATTATTTGTTTTTAAAAGATCTCTGTACTATTTAAAACTAAGTCAAATTAGTATTCCAGCTATGGGAGATTCCTTAATTGCAGAATTTTCACTGAATAGTAACACATTTGTGCATTTGGGACCAATTTTAAATGTTCAGCATGCACATTAATTTCCATTCTTCACATCAAAGCAATACTTCGAGTAAAAAAAAATCCATGACAATTAGTAAACATATAGTTATTTTCAAATGTGCCATTCTTGTTGCATAGCAACAGCTGATTTTGTTATGTGTTTTTTATGTACTCTAAAGTAATTAAGCACAGGCACAAATGGCTGGCTACATTTTTTAATGACAAAAAGCACTTAAGTTGTGTTTATTCTAATATGTGTATTATATATTTATAAAGGGAACACTACATTCCTACGCAAAGGCACAGTGACCCAAGAAAGAGATGACAATGTCATATTAGTGATTCTTTTTTCTCATGAGAGGACTTTCGGGGAACTTTTTATTCACAACTTCAATCACTAACACGACCAAGACATAATTATCATATCTTGGCTTTACTGATCTGGATCTGGATTTACTGCTAAGCTAACTGATAAGGCTTATTGATAAGAAGTCATGCCCTCTCAACAAAATAAAATGTTTTAGAAAATTATACCTGCCAAAATATACCTTCTGATGTAATTAATTTATTGGAAAGATAACATGGTCTTAGCAAGAACTTACAGAATCCTATGCAGGTTTATTTTCACCATCAAATTCACAGCATAAAGCAAGAACATGATACTCTTCTGTGGTCAGATGCTAACGCTACCTTGGTCTCCTGGCTGGGTCAGCACCTCAGGGGCAGAGCACAGTGTTCAGTAATACTAGAGTGGATCACGAAAGCAAAGGGTTCACAGGAGATTGTATCTGGAAGTCCTTCCTAGAGTGTGGCTGAGGAGATGAGAAACATGCACAAGCAAAGGCAGGGAAGTTCACTCTATCAGTCTAAGAGGAGCTAAGGGAAGGGAAGTACCTGTAAGTCTCTCTATTACTTTCATCAGTGAAAGTTCTGAGTCAGCCGAAACCGGTTTGGCTCAGCGGTAGAGCGTCGGTCTGCGGACTGAAAGGTCCCGGGTTCGGTTCCGGTCAAGGGCATGTACATTGGTTGCGGGCATGTCCCCGGTGGGGGGTGTGCAGGAGGCAGCTGGTCGATGTTTCTCTCTCATCGATGTTTCTAGCCCTCTATCTCTCTCCCTTCATCTCTGTGAAATATCAATAAAATATATTAAAAAAAAGAAAGTTCTGAGTCAGATATGGCACATTTATAATATGTCTTCAAACATACTGCCAAACTGCTGTCCGAAACACTGCTGTAATTTCCAGTCCCATAAAGAATAGGAAACGCTATCTCACCGGTAGGTCCTTCAGTGCAGTGCAAAAACCACTCTATCAAGTGGATGTGTGGGGAAAATCTCTCATTGTTTTAATATGCTTCTTTTTATTGTTAGTTAAGTTGATCACCTTTTTGGTTTTTAAAACATGGATCGGTAAAGATGGGGGAATGTGAATAAGAATAGATTCGCCAACTGAAGACACTGAGACTAGTAAAAATTAGAAATAATTAAAGAAGTATGAACTTTAGAGAAGAAAAGAAAAAGACCTTGCTACAAAATGGAACAAAATAAGAATGAGACATTAGAGCAACTTCAGTTCATATTCTCAAATTCAGTAGTTGGCCATATGAATCAATTTAAGTCATAACCAGGAAACCAAGGCAGCGGTTAGTGCTGGGGATAGGTACCAGCTGGGGAAGAAAAGGAGGTGGGAAGGCTTCAGTGCCCTGTGCATTGTGCATTGGCCTAGGAAGTTCCAGAAGGAACCAAATGTGTGCATAGAAGCAAAGAAATCTAGTTGGAATAGTCTTCTGGCAAATAAACAGAACTTTAAAGAAGCAAGTAAGACACATGCTGATGAAAGCTACATTATCGTTACCTTTTCCCTCCAGTTAGCATCATCCAGCTGCTTCTGTCGAAGGGCCTCCTGCAGCTGCTCGATGCTCTTCTGATGCGAAATCAGCATCAGTTCCCTGAAAACCATAAACCTGACAAATGAGTCAAGTCTCATCAGAGAATATAATTTCACAATTTAGTCTGTTTATTCTCTTTAGTAATAGATAGATAGATCCTACTAGATATGATTTTTACTGCTAGCAATAATTCACAAACATTGCATAATAAGGATTTTTCTCAGGCTTAATTTCTGTGTAGCAAGGAATGCTATTTTTGCATGAAATATAGATAGATTCAAAACCTATATGAATTAAACATATACAGATTCAAATATATAATAAAATGTTTTTCATTGTGGTTCTAAAATTTATGACTAAATTCTAACACTAGACAATATTTTGCTTTGCTTTGTTTTTTAAAGGAAAATACATTGGGATGTGCCATAAAATCGGCATATTTGTGGTTTCTGCTAGATTTATTTTTCTTCTACTTATCTCAAATGTTGACTGGAACAAACCAAATGAAGTGGAGGGTAAAGTCTGAGGTGTGATATGGTATAGTGCAAAACATTAGAAAACTGAAAACACAAAGAACTTTTAATATATTAATCCACAAAAATGGATACCAAAACTTAGTTTATGATCCTCAGGGCGGAGGTAACGTGGGTGATTCATGAGAACCTTTCCCAGGGGCACCAAAATTAGCATCTGACTATCACAAGTAGTGGCAAAAGCATGCTCAGGGCTCCTTCCTGCTTTTACAATCATGACTCTTCTTACTTTCTACGTAGGAGATTCTTCTCTGTTCCTTATTCCTCTTCCTAAGCCCTTTGTTTTCCATCACCAACCTCTTCCTTTTACTCTGATCCCTTTTCTCAAACTTGTGACTTTCATTTTATAACTGCTGTTGGACATCTGTATCCTAGTGATGCATCAACACCAAAGATTTCACCATCAAAACACAAGTTCACTGTCATATCCTGCAATCTTGCCTTTCCTTTTGGCTTCTGAAAACCTTTCTTTAACAATCCAAATCTTTGTTTGGAATTTCTGGGTCATCTCCAACTCTACCTTCTCCTTGTTCTACCGCATCCATTCAATAACAACTTCTATGTATTATTCCACTTCCTTCTTGTCAAACTACTTGTTCCCTTCCTTTCCCACTACCAACAACCTCATTAAGCTTCTTTTCCTTCCACCTAGAGTATCATAATAGACTCTCAGTCTATCTCTTAATCTCTATTCTAGTTTCACTCACTGTATTATTAAAAATTTTTTTTTACTGTAATGAAAATAGTGTCTACATTTCTAGTCTAGAAAATTTTAAGGACACGAACCTAAGAAGACACATTTAACTTGGGAACCAGAAGTATAAATATCACTTGAGGGAAAGTGGTTGAGAAAACAAAACTTTCCAGGCTTCTCTTTCCAGAAAATGTGTTGGATAAGATACCTTGACACTTTTCTACTAAAAATAAGTAAAATTATTTTATTTATTATAGAAAATACAAGAATTTGTCAATTAACTGGACAAAAAAGTGAGAAAGATAATGAGGACAAAACTCAAGTGAGTGTGCCCCGGGGGGTAGGGGGGACTCATGTGTCCCAGGAGAGCCGTGTGCCCCAGAGGGGCCATGTGACCCGGGTGAGCCGTATGCCCCAAGGGGGCCGTGTGCTCTGGGTGAGCCATGTGCCCAGGGAGAGAGCCATGTGCTCCAGGGGAGCAGTGTGCCCCAGGGGGGCGGTAGGACCTGGGTAGGGGGGGGGGCGGTGTGAACCGGAGGAGGAGCGGATTCTATTCGTGTGGTCCTGAGACATTTGGACAGTCTGCAGCCATTAGCTACAGAACACTCTGTTGTATTTCCCTACAAAAACAAATGAGAGAGAGTGTCCCACTTGAAATTCATATACGGGGAAAAAAAGGAAAAGAGAAGGAAAAAAAATCTGAGGAACAGAATAAAGTGGTGAATATAGTAGAATCAGGGGCAAAGAAGGGGAGTGGACTGATAATTATCAGGAGGATAAGGGGGTGGGGAAGCAGTGAGAGACTGGATTGAAATTGTATAACCAATGGATGAAGACAATTGGGGAGAGAGGGGGTAAGGGCAGAGGGTGGGAAGGGAACTGGGCGGTAGGGAGCTTTGGGGGAGAAAAAGGAGAAACAATTGTAATAATCTGAGTAATAAAGATTTATTAAAAAAAAAAACCTCAAGTGAAAGAACAGACAAAATATCAGTGGAAAACTACTGAAATCTAAATAAAGTCTTTTGGTTAATTACATTATACCAATGGTAATTTCTTAGTTTTGTACAGAAAAGTGGTTATACCATGATTAAGAAAGATAGGCTAAATTAGAAACATCAACTCTCTTTGTGACTTTGTGACTTTGATATAAATATAAAATTATTCCGAATGAAAGGTTAAAAACAATGAAATTAATTGGAAGAACCCCAGCAATAAGTAGAGCACTGAAGCTAAATATCATCTTGAAAGTACTTTCCAAATACGATAAACTTGAGCTTTAAAATTTATAGCCATGAAGGGCACAGGAATCAGGAGACAAAAGAAGTCTCAGAGGACACGCAACTGAATGAAGTTGCATCACAAAGAGCTACTTATAGTATATGTGTAAAATTCACACTCAGTATGTGTAAAATAAAAATAATATCTCCTCTCAAGGTACAAAAAGGAAACAACTGGCTTTGAATTTTTGTGCTAAGTAGAGGGGAAAATACAAATATCTCATAAGAAGCCAACCAGCCCTAATGCAAATTTGTATCCTGAATTCATATTACCTGAGTGGTCCCACACACTTCATGTTGAAACGATAACTTAAAGTGGTGCTAGGTTATCCTTGTCTCCAGATTCCTGGTAGGAAAAACACCAATATTTGGGGGAGAAAACTATCTTAAAACTGGGGCTCAAAGAATTCCTACTGATAAAGATATAAGACCTATGAGAACATAGTGTTAAAAAATCACAAAACTATTTTTTAAAAGCCAATAAGAGGAAGAATGAACAAACACAAAGACAGCATAATCAAACTCACAAATTCTAAAGTATTACATTTTCATATACCGAATATAAAATAAGGATGTTCAAATACAGTAGAAAAAAGAAATAAGAGTGATTTAAATGACTAAGTTTGAAAAAAAAGAACCAAATTGAACTTGTAGAAATGAATAATATGGTAGCTGAAATTGAAAACTCTGCGAATGGCCATGTAGCAGATTATTCATAGCTGAAAAAAATGAGGTGATAAACTGAAAGGGATTTTCAAAGAAAGTACATAGAGTGTGGTACAGGGAGTCAAAAATATAACAAGAGAAGTGGCTATCTGGAAGACATATTGAAAAGATCATATACTTATTCACTATTTCAGAAGCAAAGGAGAGAGAAAGGGAAAGGAAGAAATATCTGAGGAGAATATCCTATATTGATGAAAACAACAACCCATAAATCTAGAAGCTGAATGGATTCTAAGTAAGATAAATAAAAATAAATCTTACATCTGAGCACCTGGTAGTAGAAAATTACGAACATCTAAGTTAAAGAGATCTTAAAAGCCAAAGAGAAAAAAACTACATTATTTTCCAAGGAACCCAAATAAAATGAAAACTTATTTTCCAACAGAACCAAAAGAAGCCAAGGGCAGTAAAATAATATGTTCAAAATCCTATGAGAAAATAACCAGCAACCTAAAGTTGGGTACCCAGCGAAACTATCTTTAAGAATGAGACTGAAATAAAATATGCTCAGGTAAATAAAACCTGGGTGTTTGGCACTAACTAAAGGACCTTTACTAACAGAGCATGAAATAATATGCTTTGCAAAAAGGAATACATTCAGAAGCAAGGTCAGACATGCCAAAAGAAATAGTGAGCAAAGTAACTTACAAGCACACAGGTGTTAACTGTAGATGCTTTTTTATTCCTAGTTTGCTGAGAGCCACAAAATGCAGGCTGGCGGTTTCCTCTGTGGGAGGGTGCAATGCAGTGGAATTGGGGAGAAGCACGGGGGACTTCAAAGCTAATGGCAAGGTTCCTTTTCCTAAACAGAGTGATTGATACATAGATGTTCGTTGTGTTGTACTTCTTCATACTTTACACCTACATAAACCTTTATGTATCTACTCAAATTTATAAAAATGAATGATAAAACCTGAGTGTGGAGTAGAATGTGTATGTGGAGGAAAACTAATTAAAGGGAGACCAAGGTGAGAGAAAGGCAGGTTTGTAGTGCGGTGGGGTTTACTGACCCCTCTGCACACTATGAGCAAGGCGGCATCATTAGGCCTTGGAGGGACAGATGTGACTTGGGAAGGTAGGATCCCTGTCCAAATGGTGCTCAAAATCCAGCCATGCAAAAGGGAGCTTTATCTTTGAAAGTGTGAAGCAGACCACCAGGTCCCGATGCTTGCTCAGCAGTGTGCAGGCTGGAGAACAGCAAGTGACACAGACGGAACAAAGGAGGAGGAGTCGGGCCATTCCTGTCTCCTCTGCAGACTTGTCTTCCTCTACTTGTCAATTAATATTTGTGGTCTCAGCATTTTGTTCTGGCCCTTTTTACGTTCTTTCTTCTCTTTCTCTAGGTGATCTCATCTACTCTTATAATTAAAATGCAATATAGATGCTGACAGCTCCCAAATTTTATCTCTAGCTCATATCTGTTCCGATGCATCTGACTCATGTATCCAGCTCTTCACCTGACTGCTCTAATTTTGTATTTCAGAGATTTCCAAAACTTAACTAGTTGTTAATCTCAGAGGCTTACAGGACTAGTTTACTTTTTGCTTGTTAGGTGGCATCTGCTGCTCTACTCCTTTTTTTGTTCCATGATGCAGGCCAAGGAGTAACTCTTACCTGGGAATGTTGATTTTGTGGTTTATAGAAAAGAAAACTTACCCAAACATAGTACCTGTTAAATTCTGCTTAGAATTGATATATATCATCTCTCTTATATTTCAGTGTTAAGACCAAGTCAAATAGCCCTGTGTGGTGTCAAACAAATGTGGATAGCATAGTCCTCTCACTGGGAAGTGCACAGTAAGTCACCTGGCACTAGGTGGAGTCCATCGCTGAAATCCTACTGAAAGCTACTATGAGGATTCCTACCCTGGAGGTGGGAAACATTCTTTGCTTAGTCTATGGTTCTTTCATGTGGAAGTGATTTCTCAGTCCAGTTTTCTCCATGGCTCCTGGCTTTCCTCTCTGATATGCACTGGTCTATGTTGACTGCATTGGAAGAAGACATTAGAGATTCTGCCCTATTGGGAAACAGCTTTCTCAACTTTTATCCCTACCATAGACTATTTACCTTATATGGCAAAAGGGACTTTGCATAAGTGATTAAGGATTTGGGGATGCAGAGATTATCCTAGATTATCTGGATGAGTCCTAAGTGTAATCATCACAGTTTTTTATATGACAGAAGAAAGTTCATGTGGGGGAAGGTGATGATGTGAAGACAGAAGCAGAGATTGGATTCATGGGTCCAGGACCCAAGGAATGCCAGCAGCTTCTAATCTAGAAAAGGCAAGGAATGGGTTCCACCCTGGAAACTCCAGAGAGAATGTTTTTCTGACATCTGGATGTTAGTCCCTTAACACTAATTTGGTTTTGCAACCTCCAGAACTATAAGATAACAAACTAGTGTTGTTTTAAGCCACTAAATCTGTGTTAACTTGTTATAGCAGCAATAGGAAACTAATACAATGGTCTGCCTTCAAGTGATATTACTAAACTTCAGTTATAGGATTAGTATCTATAACAGTAAAATTGTTAAAAAAAAAAAAAAAGAAAGAAAAAGAAAAGAAAGGAAAAAAGTGGTCAATGGAAATAAAGCAGCACTTCACCTGGTTTCATAGAATGTCAGTGTCATAGAATGGATGTGGCTGGCCATATGCTTGTTAGGAGTAGCCAGACAGCAGAGTTCTGGACATTTCATTCACTTTTATTTTCTAAGCCAGGTTTCCTATTCAAAAAGAGGTCTTACTGATTAGAAAATTCCAAGAAGCATTTTCAGATGGGTGTCTGTGAGTACATTATAGGTTATCTTCACTATTAAAATGGATAATACTAAATATAAAGATGCTTGAATTTCAGTCTTCCTAGAGATAGTTACAGTTTTTTGGTTGTTGTTGTTAATCCTCACCCAAGGTTATTTTTTTCCCATTGATTTTCAGAGATAGTGGAAAGAGAGGGTTGAGACAGAGAGAGAAACATTAATATGAGAGAAGCATATCAATTGGTTACCTCCTACACCCACCCTGACCTGGGTATGTTCCCTTGATTGAAATCGAACCTTCCACCCTTCAGTTCACAGGTCCATGTTATCCACTGAGCCAAACTGAGATAGGTTTGATAGCTGTAGATAGATAGCTATAGATAAAATTTTGATACCACCAAAAAGTAGAATCTACTTCATGTACTTTACTCTGATAAACCCAGTACAAAACACCCCACTGTTAAGTATCCTTTTGGAACAAAACTGGGAAAGTCTAGTATAGTAGGGAAGCTAAAATACATTAGGCCAAGGTTGAAATGATGTTAATGAAGTATAACTATTCACTGAAGTTTCAAAGAATTATTAAGTTCCTTATGAATTTGTGCAAAGGTGTTTTGAGTGAACTGTTATAAAAATTATAAGCTTTCATCTTTGATGGTAAGTTTGCTTGATATGACTACAGAAATAAAGATGACCATATGTTTTTGATTCCTTATAACTTCAAAATCTCTTCAGTGTGAGCCTTTCATGGGACAAGGCAAAAAGAATAATTCTACGTGATATTACAAACACTTAACTGTCCTTGATTAGCATGCATATATGCATATAAATTTCCTTATTAACCTCTCTCTACCCACCTCCCCATCCCCTGGACAAGGTGCGAGATCTTTCATAGTGTATTGTGTAAGTGTGGTTTTTATTCTTGGAATCAGAGTACCTTTTTCATGAATATAATCATCTCTGTATATACTAGTCAATGCCTATTCCATGCTAATCAGGGTGGGTGTGAATGGAGAGGAGTCAATGAGGAAAAATCCAAAGGGGGCATCTACAACACTTTCAACAATAAAGATTTATTTTTAAAAAAAAGAAAGACACTGATAAAGAAAAACAATATTGTGCTGAAAGAACCTATAAAGAATCAACTTGGACTCTAGTGAGCCTTTCTGCTAGATGTGTAGAGGAATGAATGATAACAAATGAAACACAATTGTTAGAGACATATTCCATCTCTTTTCCATGTTATAAAAAACTGAAAATGTGCAGCTATTTTCGGATGTCAGACAGCTATCCAATTTCCTCTTTAGAACCACTTCTACAGATATTGCTGCTTTACGTTTACAGGAAACAACACAAAATCAGGTCCTAAATTTGGATTGACTAAGAATCCAATCAAGAAGATTTCCACTAGAATACAGAATTGAACTCCCAGCCCTGATTTTTAGCAAGTCAGAAACTCTCGGAGCCTGAATCACTGGGAAGGGCTTCCGAGTTTTAAACTCTGTGGACAGTAGTTTGATTGGGATTAAATTCATTCCCAGCCATACATGCAGTATTAATTGAGTGTCTATCAGGTATCAGGCAGTTTTAGTTTCTAGGGATACAGTAGTTTTTTTTTTCTTGCCAGTCTTTGGAAATAATTAATGCAATTCCCAATTTTTAGAAGAAATGAAGACCCTGAGTGGTCGTTATTCACAGGAGGCAGAGCTGGCTCCAGCTCGTACCAGCCTAGGACTGTCTACAGTATGTAATGCTGCCTTCACTTTTCATATTTGGGAGAAGGGCTGGCCATCTGTAGCATTCTACCCTGCAATGTCACCAGACATATTTTAAAAATTATGTTTTAGGAGTTGGCACAATGGGCAAACTAGTATCTACTCACAATTAAGAGGATTTATTTTTAAAACTTCAACTTTTAAATTCTTAGATCGAAAAGAAAATGATAATCTAATTTCTCGCATACACGTCAACATCGAGATTCCCTTAATTGTAGTTAAAAACGTTAACTGCAAACAAATGTCAAACCATAATGCCAAATGACAGCTTTCAGTTCTGTTTCACAAGTTGTTCTAAAGGAGATGTCTTCACATTTTCCATCAAAGAGATAATTTTGATTTTGTCATAACTCCTGCCTTGGATAAAAGCAGTAAGTCTGTGATATAAGAAGTCAGCCTCTTCCTCAGAAAGCTGTTGATGGAGAGGAATTCAGAGAAAGAAGCAAGTCTTGAGGGGAAACTCCGATAAGGTTTGCTATTTTGGAATGACATTCCTGAGGACACTTCATTTCATAATCCTTTATACTAAAAGGATGGCTTCCAAATGGAATCACTCCATAGACTAATAATCTCTGGAACTCTAAGAGTAAGGCATATAATCATGAATTCAACAGACACTTACTGAATATCTACATCACCAGTGCAGGGTATAAAAATTAATAAGATATGGTCTTTGAGGGGTTAGCAATATGAGAAACAATGATGAGGAGGAAACTATTACATTTCGAGCACCGACAATCTACCAGGCACAATACTAGATACGTTAATCTTCACAAGAAGACAGCGGTTACTAATATGCCCATTTTACAGATAAGGAAAATGAACCTTTAATGGTTATGTTGTCTAAACTTGAGACTGGCCAAGGTGAAATATACACCCATGTTTGCTTAACTCTAAAGTCCGTTTTTAAAAATACTAAGCCACACTACCAAAATCTCACAAACCTTAAAACATTGCTTCCAGCTCCCTTTCTATATTCTCTGCTTCTTATTGCTTCTAGCCTCCATGAAAATAGGACAAGCCTCAATGCACACAAATCTTCTCTTCCTCTAGAATGTGCTATGAAATGTGTGTATCATATTTTCATTCTGAAGAGAGAGCTCTACTTCTGATTTTGCCTGAGAGGAGAAGACAAAACTCACCACGCTGTATTTATTTATAGCGAGTGGGAGAATCCTGAAAGAGGGCAAGGGTGGGGGAAGAAAGAGAGGGGTGAGGGGAGAGGGGACACTATTTTTTTCTGCTTTCTGCAGGGCTGGGAGGCCCCTGAAGACCATGTTACAACATGGTTGAGAAACAGCGCTCACATGGACAGAAGCTGACAAAATCGGGCCTTTTAAGGGAGACGCTGGGGGAGTTGTGCAAACTGTAGGAGAGGCAACATGGGTTATAAAGGTTAGACACACAGACCCCGAGCAAGAAATTTACCTCGCTTAACCTATTTCCTTATGTGGAAAATGTGCAAACTCACACCTGCTTCCCAGGTGAGGGCCACGGCTCTGGGAGGCAGTGCAAATTTAAAACTGACCTCCCCTCTGGGTTGGTGAATTAGGAAGTGTTCCTTTTCAGTTTGATGTAGTCCCAATTGTTTCTTTTTTTCTTGTGTTTCCCTTGCTCAAGGCAATGTATCAGAAAAAAAAAATATTGCTATGAGAAATGTCCTAAGATTTACTGTTATGTTTTCTTCTAGTATTTTCATGGTTTTTAGTCTAACATTTAATTAAGCACTGTTTTGTCTTCTGGACGGAAAGTATAGTGTCAGTCACCGGTGACTGACTGGATGCTTAAAGTGTTAATCCATTTTGAGTTTAACTCTTATGTACTGTGTAAGATGGTATAAGATCTCCTCCCTCCCTCCCTCCCTCCCTCCCTTTCTCCCTCCCTCCCTCCCTCCTCCCTCCCTTCGCACGTATCTGACCAATTTCCCCAACATTGTTTATTGAACAGACTATCTTTACTCCATTTTATGTTCTTGCCTCCTTTGCTAAATACTAATTGACCATAAAGGTGTGGGCTTATTTCTGAGCTCTATGTTCTATTGGCAAAAATATCTAGGAAGGTTGGGTGAATATGTTTCTTAGCATCCTTGATGCTACCTCAATACCAGAGGTAATTGTGCTTATGGCAAGTCCTCAATAAGAGGTGTTGACAAATAACAAAGAGAAGAGAAATAGAAAGCAGTAAAAGAAAAAGTGGTCTAAAAGGAGTTTTCTCTCCTGGAAAATGCCAGACTCCACCAGTGATTGGTCCAAGTAAAATTCAATAAAGTATCACATGTGGTCTTTTTTAAAAAAAAATATTTTCAATAAAAATCTAACACCAATATGGGTTCCAACTTTACTTTCAATAACTAACTGTATGACTGTAAGCAAGAAATTTAACCAATTCAAGCTGTAGTTCGATCCCTATAAAGTGAGGTCATGGGATGTAATAACCTTTCAGGTGAAACATATCTTTAATCCTGGGATTTTGGAACCTTGATGTTTCAAATATATATGGAATACTGACACAGACATTAACTATTTTTGGAAGAAATTATTCTTGACTGCACCTTTCATTTTTCAGTGTTGTGAGCTCTTCCTTTGTCTGACTCAGAAGAGTTTTGGTTGTCTCCAGTTCATTTTCTGCAAGGTTAATACTCCTTTTTATATCTTCTTCTTGCTTTCTTTTTGCAGTCAGTTCTTCCTGTAAAGTTTTATGTAATTGTTGACAAGCTATTAAAGAGTCTTCTTTATCTTTAAGCAATCTAGTATGCCTAAAAAGAAATAGAAAAAAATTCCATTAATGTGCATTAGATACTATATTTTCATGTTTATCAAAGGTATGGAAGTTTTCATTTGAAATTATAGACTTTAACTTATAAAAATTAAGAGTGCTAAGGAAATAGATAGTTCTGTCATTAAAATTTTCCCATCTACATAAAAGCAAAAGTCAATAAACAGCTTCAAGATATTATATACTTGAATTAGGTTATAATATATATATATATATATATATATATATATATATATATATGTATATATACACACAATACAATAAGAAAGCCAAAGTGCATATTAAATAAAATGTTATTTAAAATGTGGTTTCAAACTTAATTACTAAAAAATATTAATTAAAATATTTGCAATGTATACCTTGATTCAGAAATAACAGATTCAAACTTCAGTTTTCTAAGTTCTCTTTGACAGTCATCAGCTTCATTAGATTTTTTCCTAAAAATAATACAAAAGTAGTACAAATATTTTATTTCAAAATAGTAAAAGTATAACTGTTTTCCCTTTTAAAAAAATCCTTACCCAAGGACATGCTTAGAGAGAGAAAGGGGAGAGAGAGAGAGAGAGAGAGAGAGAGAGAGAGAGAGAGAGAGAGAGGGAGAGAGAGAAAGGAAAGAAGGAAGGAAGGAAGGAAGGAAGGAAGGAAGGAAGGAAGGAAGGAAGGAAGGAAGGAAGGAAGGAAAGAAGGAAGGAAGGAAGAGAAGGGAGAGAAGAATCCATGTGAGTGAGAAACATGGATTGGTTGCCTTCCCTCTGCTTCCTGACTGGGGATCAAACCCACAACCCAGGTAGGTGCATTGACTTGGAATTCAACTGGTAACCCTTTGGTACATGGAACAATGTTCAACCAATTAAGCCACTCCAATCAGGCTGTTTTCCTTTTTTAAACATATTTTTCATTTATTACTTTTCTTATATTCATATTCTACTTGTGGTTATATATGCAGATTTCCTTGAAATTAGAAAATATAGTCTAAGCATCTTTCTTTGCCAAAATAAATCTAATCTGTTAGTCTGACTATAGGTTTTTTTTAAATCATTATTTTACTTAGAAAAACATTCTTACTATCTTCATATTATTTCTACTTTGACGACCAAGTAAACTCCTATCAGACTGATCTCCATTTAAATAAAAATCTAAGCTTTGGATAACATTTTTGAAAAAATGAAAAACCCCTATGTGAAGGTATTGGAAAGTAACCCAGCAGGCAGATTCTGAAGGGATGTTAGCACTCGGAGTGAGGTGACAGCATGGTATAAGGTTTTACTTGTTTGCTTAATGATTCTACTCTTGAGAGCAGGCCCCAGTCTACACTCACCAGATGGGGAAAACTAAAATTCTGATAGAAAACTGGTGGCAAACTCACAGTCATTCTGGCCTGAAGAACTAGAGCACAGTGTTTGGGGAAACCACAGCTACTGTGAAGGATTAAACCCTGAACAGGAGAGAGCCAGAGAGAAGGATCCCCAATGCTGCATAGAAACTCTGCCCACATGTCTGGCTGAGCTCAGGACTCCATGTGCACAGGGCATCTTCCAACCTGACTGAAGACTAAAAAAATGGAACTATGAGGCCAAAGTAACTGTCTGATAAAGCAACAGCATCCTGCCATTCTTTGGAGAGATATAACAGAATCTAGAATCTGCACAACATAACATTCACAATGTCCAGAATAAAAATGACTCATATAGGAGAAACAGAAACGCATAGCCTATTCTCAACAGAAAAGATAGTTAATAGGGACTGACTCTGAATTGAACCAAATATTGAAATTCACAGAGATTGTTAAAGGAGCAATTATAATTCTGCTCACCGAATCGACTCTAATTAATGAAAAGATAAGAAAAATCTTAGCAGAGAAATAGAAACTATTGAAAAGAACCAAATGGAAATTCTAAAACTGAAATAAACATTTGTCTTGATCTTATATAATTGGTTTTGTAACAATACTAAAAGTTAATATATGAAGAATGATTAATATTCCAATTTAAGTTTATATAAACTGTTCATCAAGTCTTAAAATAGCTTCTACTGAACAATGGAATGTTACTTAGATTATCAATGGGTTTGCCCTACTTGCAGAATGACTTAGTTTCCAAAAAATAATTTTAAAACATCATGTACATGAATAACATTCATTTATTTTTAAACCTTTGTATAGTAAAATATTATAAAATTGTAAGATATAGGAAATTACATTTAAAATACATAATATAACAAATTATTATCAAGAGAACAATCTTGTAACTACCATCCAGGCCAAAAATTAAAACTTTACCAGCTGGGGATCAAACCCTAGAAGCTTCATATTCCTGTTCCCAGCAAAGTCCCTTCACCCTAAAAAAATATCCTTGTGAGTTTTATGGTTATCACATTGATTTTTCTTGAGGTTTTATTACCCAAATTTTATTCCTGAACACTAATATGCAAATTGTCCCCTCAGGAGTTCAACTGGGAGAGCGGGAGTTCAATTGCTCTCTATGAGGGGCAACCAGCAATAGTGGCAGGGCACTGAGGGAAAAAGGAGGCGGGGAGGCAGGGAGGCCTAGGGACCCTACCATGCACAGATTTCATGCACCAGGCCTCTAGTTTTCAAATAAAATGTTAGGAAAGAAGGAATCAGGAAAAAGATTAACATGCCATTTGTAAAGTGGGAAAAGGCTCTGCTCAGGTAAGTCACAAAGGAAAGAATACCAAAGGCATATATGCAAGGATGCAATTTTTTTTTTAATCAGTTAAACTAGTAGCATTTTTTTTTTAGTTACCCAGTGTTGGTTGGGAGAGATGGGTATTTACAAATACTGCTGAATTTGAAAATCTGTATCATCTTTTTGGAGAGCAATAAATCATTATGCATTAAAAACCATAAAAATATGACATTTGGTTCTATCAAAAAATCCTAAGGAAGTAATTGTGAGTAGAAAGATTTATCTATATGAATTTCCTTAAAACATGTACTTATAAAAGTGAAAACTTTGGAAATTCTAAAAAACAAAGGATTAGTAAACAAGTTATGGTTCATATGTAGATTGAGATACTATACAGCCATTTAATAATAATCAATAAGTGTATCATGTAATGATGTGGGAAAGATCATAGATCACTAAGGAAAAATATGTTTAAAATTATATTATTTAGAAAAATGAACTATAAGGCTATATCATAATATAACTGCAATGTTTTTTTATATATATCCCTATATTTTCCAAGATTTACACATTTGATTTGAAATCAAAGAAAACTGTTACTTCAAAAAATGCCTTGAGACTCATCAGCCCCACCATGATTTTCATTCTGGGTTCAAACTCTTGTATACACTTTTCCAAATCCAGAGGCCGGGACAGTGCAATTCCTTTAGTGGTTACTTTATTAACTATGTGGACAATTGATATTGGCTGCATTTTTTTTTCAATGCCTGCTCTTTAGAAAGCCTATCATCCCAATAACTCCCCTCACCATGGTCTGCTCCCACTGCCACTCCAGTTAAGCCATTCTTTCTATGGTCTACCCTTCACTACCCAATTGTTATCTTCACCTTCATTAGGATGGGAGAAATTGGAAGGACTAGAAAGAATGCCTGCATCTCTTTAAACACTGCATTCCTTCTTTTACTCTCAGCAAATAGTGTTAATCCTTTCTCTTCAAGTGCTCTGAATGAGCCTTCAGAAAGGCCCCTGGTGCTCCTGCCAATCAAAGCAAAGGGAATCAGATGAAATAATTGGATATTTTCCCCTAATCTGAGAGGCAAAGGTCAATACCACTCCATTCCTTTATATGAAATAGCCCTTCTCAAACTGCTTCCTTGATATTTCTACTTTGCCACCCAAAGACATCTCAAACTTAACAAATCAAAAAGCATTGTTGTTGTTGTTTTTTTAATTTCCTTAACTCCCATATCCATATCTCTTAGAGATTTTCTCACTTCAATAAGTGGCACCAACACAATAATGATACTGAAAGGTAACACCTTATATGTCTAAGGTAACCCTCAAAGCAGCCAATTTGCCCTTCGTAGAGTTGAGAAAACTGAGACCAGAGAGATGGGTATCATACCCAGCTAGCAGTGCTGGGATTTGAATCCTAGCAGTCTGGCCTGGAGTCTAGGCTCTCAATCACTATCCCCTGCTGCCTCTCAGCTATCTGCCCTGATGCTGAAAAACTCCAAACACCATCTTTATTTCCACCTTTCCATTCTAGCCCCCTTCTTCCACAGCCACATCTACTCCATCAGTAAATCCCGTCAGACTGACCTCCAACATAAATTCCTCTTTGTCTCCACACTACAGCTTTACACTAACTACGCCAGTCACTTCTCACTTGTATGAACGCACAGCTTCCCACCTAGTCTCCCTCACTGCTCTTGTATTCCCACTCCAGCAGCCATGCTGACTGCTTAGAACAAATCAGATCAATTCACTCTCTCGTCCAAAATTCTCCAATACTTTTCCATTGTCCTCTGAATAAGTCCAAACTCCTCATTAGGCACTGTAGATCCTGCTGTATTAATTTCTTACTGCTGCTGTAACAAATTGCCACAACCTTAGTGATTTAAAACCACACAAGTGTATTTGTCTTACAGTTCAGAGGTTAGAAGTCCTCAAATCAAGATGTCACTAGGCTGTGTTCTTTCTGGTGGTTCCAAGGGGGAGAATCCGTGTTCTTCCCTTTCCAGGTTCTGGAGACCACCTGCATTCCTTAGCTTGTTGCTCCATCAATTACATCACTCCAACCTCTGCTTGCATCCTCACATCTACATTTGTGACTTTGAGCCTCTTGCTTTCCTCTTAGAAGGATCTTTTCTATTATACTGGGCCAGCCCAAATAATCCAGGATAATCTCCCAATATCAAACTCCATAATTTAATTAGACGTACAAAGTCCTCTTTGACATGTAAGGCAACATACTCAGAGATTCCAGGGATTAGGACATTAGTGTGTCCTTGGAAACCACAGTGAGTCTACTACAACTGGCCTCCTTCATGTTTCTTGAATTTGTAAACTCACTCCAAGAATTGAGGGCTTTCGATTTCTCTTTTTCAAGATGTTAGCATTTTAGGATGTTAGCCAGCTCCTTCCTGTTAGTCAGATCTTAACCCCCAGGCCATCTGCTCAGGGGTGCCACTCCATCAAAAGTACACCACCATCCCCATTACTCACATTCTAGTACGCTTGTTCTATATTTTGTAGTCCTTACCATTACCTGAAACTACCTAAATAGCTCCACTGGAGCTTGTCCATCTTGTTACTCCAATATCTCGTGCCTGCATGCAATGGTCATGCCACATAATCACCACTCAGTAGCATCTTGCATTGAATGAATGATGAATAATGAATGAATGAATGAATGAATGAAAGTTAGCCTGTTCAATTTAAGATCATGGGAAAAGCAAATCTATATTTTGACAGACACTGGATGCCACCAGGCCATCTATTTGGGAAGCAAAAAGTTTTCAGGAATGACCAGAGAGGTAAAAGGAAAATCTAGGAAATTTTTTTCTCCCTTCTAAGGAGACACCAGCAAAACAGGCCTGTCCTGCCTCTGGGGTGGTTACATATGGATGAGGTACCTGAAACTGCAGATACTTTGTGGTCACAAGGGACCCAGCCTTGGGGTGAAGCCAGGGATGAGGGCTGGATAAAGATGGAAGGAACAGCAAGATCTTAGAGATATTGCTGAGCTGCTGGGCCAACCAAACTTGAAACTACTACCTCTGTCCCTTGCCCTTGTAACCTAAAGCATCCTTACCGATAACATTTGTTTTCCAATACATAACAAGTTCTTATAAATCTTGGAAAATAACTTCTTATAAACCTTAGGTAAAAGAGAACCGCAAGTTCATCCACTTAAAAACTGCCTCTCTCCCTTAAGTAAAAATACACAAAACATATAAAAAACATTTTTAAAATATTTAAATGATAAAAGAATCACCTTAAGTTGGATAGGTGAAACCCATTCCTACCCATATCCCTCACAAAAGGTGAGGACTGAAATTTTAAATGAACCTGATTTCACAGCGCCTTCCTTAAGCATCCAATTCGTTTACAAATTATATGTCAAAAATTTTCAGTGAATTATTTAAACTTCGAATTAATTTATTATAAAACTATGGCCAAGTCACAAATCTGGTTTTAAGCTGCAAATAAAATAGTACTTATATGTGCCTGGGGATCTCCTGAGCTCTGAGCACCCTGAGCAGTCCCAGGCTCTGATCAGAAATGCCCACCCTACTGCACTTCGTCCTGGGTCCCAGGGGTGAAGGGAGGTAGATGGAGATGTTGGGAACAGCCAGCATGAAGAGAGGTCTCCAAACGTTGGGACCACTTAAGTGGCTCTATCTTTGATAACTCAAATTTTCTAAAAATGGATACTCTTCCAATTTTAAGAAGTTCTTATGTAGGCAGGAAGCACCCATTTTATAAATTGAGACAACAGCCTCAGCATCTGTGCAATTGTAGAGTGATTTTCTCCAGGTAATTCATTGGATGGACTTTAGTGAGGTTACTATATATTTCTCCCTCCAGCTCTAATCTCCTTTGACTCTCACTACTTCTCAGCACTCACATTATAAATGATGTTAGAAACACAAAGAACAAAAAATACCACCACAGCATGTGTTCATAGTAAGTGGGTAGGCTCCTTGAATAAATATATACGGTAGATAATTCTGTGCACACTTATTGGGTCAAAATCAATGCATGTCACAACCAATTAGCTTTATTCCTTTTCCTCGGTGTATTTATTTCTGTGTTTATCTTCTCCACTAACTTCCCAGGACTCCACTCTGTCTGCTGAATTTGGTTTGTTCATAAATTCCATTTTAACTGGTAGGTGCCAGCTCTATCTCTCTGCTCCTGGTCTGTTCTCTCTTCACTTCATGAATTCCAAAAAAACCCTTCTTTCCACAGGAGGCATTCATATAGCCAAAGCCCTCCCTGATGTTACTAGAGGGTGGGGAACAATTTTTCTTTTTCTTTCTGGCAATCACTACCTTGTGTCTCATTTTGTGTGTTTCTTCTCACCTAGAAAGTTACTTCCTGGATCTAGGGAGCCAAGGACCCCCCTGTCCTCCACTCATTCCTTCAATCTTAGCCTCCATACACAGAAATAAAACTCTCTCGTACTTACTGTGCTATTAATCACAATGTTATAAAGCTAATGTTTGTTTTTTCTTATTTTACAGTAATAAATTATTTTGCTACAAAGAATCCAAATATATAATAATTTGCATTTTTAAAATTTGTTTTTAGAATTTTATTAATGGGGATTGGATTAAATCTGTATATTGCTTTGGATAATGTGGACATTTTAACTATGCTGATTCTTCCAATCCATGAATATGGAATGTTTTTCTATTTCATTGTGTCTTTTTCAATCTCTCTTAATAATGCTTTATAATTTCCAAAATATAGGTCTATACATCCTTTAACTTTATTCCATTCTTTTTGTTGTTGTTGTTACAATTGCAACATAAATTGATTTTTTTCATTTCTTTTTCTGAAATTTAATTCTTAGTATATAAAATACAGTGAATTGTTATGCATTGATTTTTATGTCCTGTAACTTTATTTTTTATTTTAAGTATATGTCCTGTACTATATTTTTTATTGTTTCTAATAGTGGACTTTTTGTTTTGTTTTGTTTTTGTCATTAGGGTTTTCTATATAAAGAATCATGTCATATGGAAAAAGTGACACTTTTTACTTCTTCATTCCCAATTTAGATACTTTTTATTTCTTTCTCTTGTCTGATTGTTAGGAATTCTAGTTCTATGTTGAATAGGGATGTCTTGTTCCTGATCTTAGAGGAAAAGCATTGTTTTTTACCACTGAGTATATTAGCTGTGGATTTGTAAAAATTGCCTTTATTGTGTTGAGGTATTTTCATTCTATACTCATTTTATTGAGTGTTTTAACATATTGTCCTTAGGAGTAGACCATGGCCAATACAAAGCATTTGGTTGCTAAGCATTCTAAATATTTATATTTCTGATGAGGTTCATCCTTCTAAAACATCGGAACTGAAAACCAGAGCTATCAGATTATATACCACAAACTAAAATATTTACTTACTCTAAAAGATGACATGAATTCTATTTTAGTGTTATAATTATAGATGTGCTATATTTACACTGTAAAGTAATTTTTGAAATTTCTAAAATTTATTTTTAAAATCTCTTTTATCTATTGAATTTATTGGGATGACATTGGTTAATAAAATTATACAGGTTTTCCCCCAAATATTTTTATTGACTTCAGAGAAGAATGGAAAAGAGATAGAAACATCAATGATGAAAGAGAATAATTGATCAGCTGCCTCCCACATGTCTGATACTAGGGACTGAGCCCGCAACCTGGATATGTGCCCCAACCAGGAATCGAACCATGACCTTCTGGCTCATAGCTTGACACTCAACCACTGAGCAATACCTGCCGGGCAAGATTACATAGGTTTCAGGTATACAATTCTACAACACATCATCTGTATGCTGTATTGTGTGTTCGCCACCCCAAGCCAAGTCTCCTTCCATCACCATTTACTCCCCCCTTTACTTTTCTCTACCTCCCTCCACCCCCTTTCCCTTTGGTAATCACCATACTGCTGTCTGTGTCTGCGAGTTTGTTTTCCCCCTAAAATTGGTAATTTTTAGAATTTTTATTGTATTTCAGAGAGGAAGGGAGAGGGAGAGAGATTTAGAAACATCAATGGTGAGAGAGAATCATTGATTGGCTGCCTCCTGCACACCACCTCCTGGAGAACTAGCTCACAACCCGGGCATGTGCCCTTGACTGGAATCGAACCTGGGACCCTTCAGTCCACAGGCTGACGCTCTATTCACTGAGCCAAACCAGTTAGGGCTAAAATTGGTAATTTTAAGAAACAACTTCAATATTGTTTCTTCTGTGAAGATAATATAGAGACAACAATAAGAGAAAAACTTTGGAGACTATTTCACATTAAGTTACTAATTTGAGCAACCAGGGAATGCTTTAATACATGGATGGAGAGGTACATTTCTTACGGAGGGAAAGAAACATTTCATGTACTTAAAATTATTCACAGGTCCTTCGATAGAGCTGAGAAGAGCAGCAGGTGACCATATCCACACAGCCAGATCTCTGCAGAGGAGTCACAGGTGGGGGGGGGGGGCGTTCTAAATTCGTACAGGTGGTTTAAAGTTCAGCATCTTACATGAGCTTTTCTTTATAGCCGTCCAGCTCGGTCACTGCCTTCTGAAGCTTTAGCCCGAGTCCCTCTACTTGACCTTGCAAATCTGAAATGACACAATATATTCATCTGATTAGGACATTTTAAGTGTCCAGATAGTCTCATAGAGTAAACCACATTCCTTTGGAGTTGCCACTCGGCAGCTCCCTAAGAATCGGGCAGTTCACTGTGGATTCCACTTTGCCTGGATGACCGCATGCAGCTTGTCCCTACTCTAAAACCCCAATGGAGTTCATGGGTTTTGACACATTCCATTTATTGGCCTCTGTTTGCTACATCATCATGCTTATTTCCGAACAGCTAGTAGTAGGATGAATTTTATTAAAGTGTCCCAAGGAAATTTATGTAGCCAACACACATATGAATTCCTGATCACATGACTCACTTGTGAAACACCTGACTGTCTTAACCTCCTCTGGTGGCCTGGAACTGAAGATATTGCTGAGGCCTCCTGGTAGGACTAGACAAACCATGTGCAAGGGGCCAGGCAAAGAAAGCGTTTGTTAGCTCAGGGTAGCATCTAATAGGGATTTTAATGACTTTCAAAGCCAAGGAAATGCAAGCCAGAAATTGGCTTCCACAGCCTTGAAAAGCAGAATTCAAACAGAGTTTAAGGAAAATTATTCCAACAGCTGTGTCTAACATGTCTGTGGATGCAGAACTGAAACTAAAGCATAGGAACCAATACTTGAATCCTCTTGAGTCCTGCCATTAGGCTGTGTAAGGGAACTGAGATCTGAATCCCAGCCTCAGTGACAGCCCTGTGGGCACTCTTTTTTAAAAAAATCCTCACCCGAGGGTATTTGCAAACAGTGTGGGAAGGAGGGAGGAAGGAGGTCAGGGGGCGGGGAGTAGAGAGAGTGAAACATCAACACGAGAGAGACTTATTAATGCGTTACCTCCCACGGCACCCCAACTAGGGGCTAGGATTGAACCCACAATAGAGGTAATATGCCCTTGACCAGGAATCGAACCCTCAACCCTTCAGTCTACGGGCTGATGCTCTATCCACTGAACCAAACCAGCCAGGGCTTGTCAGCACTCTTTCTGGGAATAAGGTGAAAAACAACATGGAGCAACTGGTTTCAATGGAAAACAAGATCTAAAACACTGGAATGATAAAATTCCTATGTTATATCTTCTTGGGTATTTTAATAACACTTTTTAAATAATAAACTTTGAAGTCTTTATGCATGCATACAAATACATGATACTGTCTAATAAAGAGGGAATATGCTAATTGACCCTCACACCATTGCAAAGATGGCAGCACCCACAGCCAATAAGGAGGGAATATGCTAATTGACCACCACACCCTCAAATATGGCAGTGCCCACAGCCACAAGATGGAGGTTCCCAGTCCCTTTAGCCCTGCCGAGGCAGTAGGCATGTGGCAAGGCCAGGCCCGCCTCCAGGTGGACACAGCTGTTCCACACACCTGCCTTAGGAGTCCTCCAGACCCTCAGCCCTCCAGCCACTCAGGGATAGCCTGAGGCACAGGCAAACCTCAGATGGCAGCTGCCCAGGCGCCCAGGGCTGCTGAGGCTCAGGTAACCAGGGCCAGTGAGGCTTGCACTGCCAGCAGTGGCAGCAGCAGAGGTGTGATGGGGCATTGCCTTCCCCTGATCAGAGTCACTCCTGCCCCTGAGGACTCCTGGCCTGTGAGAAGGGGCAGGCTGGACTGAGGGACCCCTACCCCCCAGTGCATGAATTTTCATGCACCAGGCCTCAAGTGTATATGTGTGTGTGGATGTGTGTGTGCGTGTCTTCATTCTGCCTTAACTTTGTTTTAGAAAGGAGAGCCATTTTCTTAAATCAGAAAGTGAATTCACTCCAAACAAATGTTTTAATTAAAATTTATCAGATATTGGCAAAAATTTTGTGTACCCAGTACTTTCTCAGACAGTGTTTAATTTTATCCCTGAAACTGTCTTCAAGTTGCTAATAGCCCCATTTTCTCATCAGGAAGACATGAAACCCTCTCTGATTCTCTTGCCTGGTATCTTACAATGAGTAACTGCATTAGCCTACAGAGAAACTCAGTAAAGATTTTAATTGAGGCATTAATTTGAGAGGAAGTGAGATTCAACAGGACTTATTTTTGGTAGGTAGTATTTGTGGGGTACAACTTTCCATTTATCAATGGATAACATTATATGAGAGAAAAGACAGAATAAATGGAGAATTTATTTTTTAGTATATCCCCAAGTTGGAAACATAGCAATCTCATCAAAGTTGTGTAATGTGTTTCCTTCTTATTAAGCTCATGGGTGCTTGCAGAGGAGTTCTAGTCACATGGGCACAGCAAAGAGATTTGGACCTATCCTCTGAGGAATACGCAGAGAGGAAGTTGGTGACTGTTGGAGGTCTTCCATGCCCCTGCACAGTGCAGAGAGCTTTCTCCTGTATCATTTCATTCACAGTTGCAACTACCATGACAGACAGCTACACGTTTTATTTTTACCAGTGAATACTCTGAGGATTAGAGTAATTAACTAGCTTATCAGAGGTCAGACAGCTGGTTAGAAGTGATCTTGTGATTCAGACTCAGGTTGGCCTCGTTCCACAGCCCTTATTTTTCCAACTCTCACACACTGACTCAAAATACGAAAGCTAGAAGGAAATATAGTATTTGTCCATGAAAGGGTGGGCAGAGTAGTTATAACTACTTGCTTAGCATATCCCAGAATCTCTAAAGAGATACATTTTAAGGCAAATGAAAAGTATTATTTTATATAAAATATGTAGTAAATCAGTGAAATTTCTAACTCCAGCAAGTGGTTTATATTTTAATTCTTGAATTTTTTTAAAATTAATATAGTATTATAATTAAGGAAGATATTAAGACAAAGTGGTGTCATTATTACCAACTTTATGAGACTAACGTTTATGACTTCCTGTTAAATGTCCCTTAGTGGTTTTGGCAGGATATAATCTTAAATTAGATGAAGCACGGGTCTGAGGCCATGTGATAAATTTTGTTATTACTTCTAAATGCTATTGTTAAGGGGGAGAATTGATCACCTTAAAAATCCCAAAGAATTGATACTTGAGATTTGACTTTTACACAATTAATTCTCAATTACCTGATAGTCAGAATGGACAGTAAAATTGGCAGATAATTCAAAACCATTACCATAACATTCGAAGTATCCTTAGACTCACATTTGAATATACTTGGTCATCACAGTTCCAGAATTTACTGGCTTTAATGGAAAAGAAACTACACAATTATACTCAACTCTAGAGAAAAAAAAACAACCAAAAAACCCTATTATACTCTCTGGTATTAATCTCTTTATATACCCGCCTAAATTTCCCTTTCTCCTTACTTCAAGATTAACACAGATCACTTAGTCTTTAATTCACAATACCCAGTGATTGGAGAAGCCGCTTCCTGCAGCTTACTCACTATGTTTTTATAGCATCTCTGAGTAAAAATAAGGAAAGCAAATAAACATTTTACTTAAAAACACAGAAACCTCTGAAGAGACTGCCATGTGAAGTAGATAGAAACAGGAAATACAAGTAATATCAACAAATGAATCATAAAGTAGAGAAGATATCACAGATAATTGAAAAAAATTATTCATTATGTGGATGAATATATTTTCATAGCTCTTTTTTTTCCTTTTTTTCTTTTTTCTTTTTTTACTTTTGGTTACATTTTCTCCAGTAAAGGAGGGCTAAGAATTGTTTCAAAAATACATAGGCCATATGTTTACTGTTCTGAAAGAGGCGGTAAGCATCCTATTGGTTTATAATTGGTTCTGGTAGACTAGTAGGGTCCTTTTGTTTTTGGAAGCGGAGTGCCCAGTTCCTGTCCTTAATAAATAAAGGAACACAGTTAGGATAAGCAGCAGAGAGATTAAGCCACCTGCACTAGACAGCTCCTTCAGTTCCCGAGGCAAGGAGTTCTTAAATAAGTGTATTGTTCTGTGCAGTCCTCCTCTGTGGTTAAATAAATTCAACTTCAATTTTCTGTCATTCACCATGACATTGGATTATGAGGCAAAAGGCCCTGAATGCCTATGAGAAGAAAAGAAGCATCGGCTTTAACCACCATGCAGATGTAAGGCGGAACCCATGGAAACAATCCAAAATTCACAACATCAAACTCCACTAAGATGGGACGGCGCTCTTTGCCGATATTAAATAAAAAGCAAATGATTTTCAATGAACAAGACAAAAAAGAGCTCTTAGCCTCTCTTCATACAAAGCCAGCTGCTTGCTGGGTAGCATTACGCAGGCCTCAGATTTGGGGTAATTAGTTACTTAAGAGAATCCTGTTATTCTGAAAGGTTTCTAGAACCTACAAAAAAAATACAAAAGGTATTCTTAGTTCTTTTACAGAATATAAAACTTTACAGTCATTTGGAGGGTATAGTAAGTTAGTATAATGTTTGTTTTTTTTTTTAAAAAAAAACACAATAAAGAAAATCTTTACACTGGAAACATATTTTGAACTTAAAACTTTCTGGATATTAAAAATGTAAAGCCTGATTCAAAGAGCTATGGAGGAAATGGATTTCAGGTTCAAGTAGCAGAATGGAAGAGCAAGCAGGCAGAGGACTGGTACCCGGAGATCCAGGGGAATGTTTTTCAATGAGTAGTTGAAGGCGCCATGATAATATAAATATTAAATGATGGAAATAACTGAAGAAAAGGAAAAACAAAAGCGCATTCTTCTTTTAATACACTCCTACGACCAGATAACATCAAGCTGTTGTGCATAAATCTTAAAGCCACAATGCTTTATTTCAAATTCTGGCTCTGCTTCCTACTGGCGATGTGAATTTAGGCACTTGAGTTTCCTGCCTACACAACTGTTATTATAGCAAAGGATTATTCTGAGAATTGAGTGACCTGATATGTGTAGAGAGGAGAGCAGTAGCAGGCACACAATGAGAACAAATCACTGTGAGCTCCTATGACTGGTGGTGGCAGTCACCACCTACCCCTGACTTCTACTCTGAATTTCATCACTTGTCACCTTGAGGAACTTGTTGGGGGCCAGTGTCACCAATGGTCACCTTTGTATGGGTAAGAGGAAAAATGAAGGTTTTAACGGTGCATTTCTCTGTAACAATCTACAGAGCAGTTACGGCAAAATGTTAAAACTAGTTAAATGTAGATGATATCACACACATTTATTATTGTATTCTCTGTATTTTTCTGTGTTTGACATATTGTACAGAATCATTATTGAGAGTGGGGTCTTGCTTGCGCTGGTCAAGGATGACAGCATGTTCTGCACCAAGTCTAATAAACTCAGTTCTGTGTGTCCAAGATACAAAAGAAATCAAGGGGCAGAACTTGGGTGTTGGGGGCGGGGATGAGGAGTGAGCTTGCGTGAACTATAATGAAAGACAGCTCATTCGATTCTGTGAATAGGGTGCAGAGACAATCAATTGTAGCAAGAGGGATATAGCAAAAAAAAAGGGGGGGTTTGTTTCTGTTTTAAAATATTGGGACATGTTCATTTGCATTTGGGAATAATCCATTCTAGAGGACACCCACCTTTATGGATTTCAGTATGCCTTCTAAGATGCTTCTTTTGTGTGAACAAATAGTACTTCTTACAGAAGTTAAAAAAAAAAACCTGCACAAATCTCATTTTAATTCTTACTTTTTCCACTACACGTCATGTTTTTTGAGACTCATCCATATAGCTATACATTAGATATGATTCATTCCTTTCTGACATTTAATCCTGTGCATCTACATTTAATTATGTGCATATACCACATTTTACTGATCTACACCTCCAGTCAGGAACCTAGGTTGCTTGCAACTCTGTGTCACCACAAATGATCCTGCTGGAAAGCCTTTTACTCATCTTCTTGTGTACTTAGAGGGGAGTTTTTCTGCAGTCTGACCTCACAGCAAACTCCTGAGGTCACATGCACACACATAATTAAATAACACTAAATGATAGAGACAACCCTATGCCTCCACCTCAATGGGTGGAGGTTCCTGCTTCCCTAACACTTGCTAGAAAGAACTATTTAAGTATTTTTTTCTTTTTACCAACCCATAGGGTACAAAATAGTGTCTCATTGTTGGCTTAATTGCATTTTCCTGCTTACTATTGAAGCTGATCATCTCACTTTATATTTCTTAGTAATTCATGTTTCCCCTTTTTATATTTGCCTTTTCCACGGTCTCTTTTCTATCCACTCCAATGGAGCTTTCTTCTTCACTCCTCCACAGAAATCAGTCTTCTTAAGGTTACGAATGAGCTTCTTTCTCTTTTGGCAATTCCAACATTTAATTTGGCACACAGTATACTTCCTCTTTGATACATTACACTACACACTCTTGTTCCCTCCTTGGCTATTGCTTCTCAGTCTAAATGGATGATTCTCATTCTAAATGTTGGGAAGCATCAGCAAGCAGTTCAGCCCTAAGCACCTTTCCTACTTGCATTTTCTCCTTAGCTGATATCTAGTCTCATAGCTTTGAATAGCATTATACACAGGTGTCTCCCATCATCATCATCATCATCATCATCTTAGCTTATAAGTGTTAAGTACTTACTATGTGCTAGATACTATAATCTAGTGCATTATACTCATTTAATATTCACAGTGTAAACTAACTAGAATGTAAATTCCATTAGAGCAGGACCTTTTCATCGTGTTTGAGACATGGAAGGTGCCAAAAAAATAATGGTTGAAAGAATGAATGCAATTTTTAGATATTAAGTGAAAAATTCTAGCAAATAAATGTTTAAAATTATGGTTAAACATTTAACCTAGGATTAAATTGCATGGAACATAAAGAGTTGTGCAGTTTTCATTGATAATACCAATATGATATATTTTGGCAATACACTTCAAATATATTATAAATATGTTATTTTATTCCAGTAAGACAGTTATGGAGTACCTACCTATTCTGTTATAGGTAGGGTCCATGCTAATTAGATTCAGTGTATAAATATCAATAAGATAGATTCCTTTGTCCTTAGGGAAATTATAATCAAATACCTCATTTTGCCTTCATCAATGATGAATTATGTGTTAGATAACAAACCAATACCTATTTTAAACTTAAACCTGTTTTATTTTCCATTTTTTTAAATGATTTTATTTAGTCAGTTGGTTAGTTAATTATGTGGTTGAAATAGTTAACTGTGTGGCTGAAATTTCTGATTAAATATAATCGATATAAGTGAACATAATATGCTGCATTTAGATTATATATATATATATATATATATATATATATATATATATATATATAAATTGTGCCACAAATTGAAGAGGTTCGCCCTTTACAAAAGTTACATTTTAAAAGGAGCAGAGGAAAACTTTGCAGATGTAAGAATATATGCCAATAATACAAGAAAGTTCTTTAATGAGTATTCAACTATATCAATTGCAAATTAACACATTGCAATTTCAGCCAACATTTTACAAAGCTCAGATGGTGATATAGCCATTTGGAAAATGCATTTCATTTTAGAGTTTATATTTCAGAGGTTTAATTCACATCTATTTTGAAACAAGTGTACTTGAAATACATTAACTTTTTCTGCATAATGCCAGAAGACACTGAAATATCATTTGGTGATTTTTATAAATCAGATACTAGAACAGGTGTGAATATATGTGCAGCTACAAAGTTGCAATTCAGTCCAGATGTAGTTATATGAAAACCATAAAATTACTAGCTTGGTTTGTGTGAAAAGAAGAGAGTGGGGAAGTGAATTAAATCAAGCTAAGGAGATAATCAGGTTCTTAAAATTTGGAAATAAATTATACTCTAATATTAAGGTTCAAGAATTTACTTCACATAAAAAAAAGGCTTCTAAACCTCCACATTTTTTTATTATGAACATTAAACCAACCTACTATAACATGAATATAACTGTAATTTGTATGGGTTTATAAAATATTGCAAATTATGAATAAGATAGGAATCTTAATCTATTTTTCACACTTGTTACATCATTTAACTACTCTTCTCAAGTGACAATATTAACATAATACTTTTTCTATCTCACAGAAGCAATCCTTGTTGATTTAGAAATTTCTGAATATTTTAGAATAGTACTTAGTTTTCTGACAAGTTTGTACAAATAAATTCACCTTTATATATATTTCATAATAGATCTCATGATAGAGAAAATGGGGGTAGAGATTATAAAACTCTATTATCCAAGACTAGAAAATACTAGTAATGGATATGGAGAACCTAAAGTTATTAAGTCGGAAGAGACAGTGATTTATAATGAACTTAATATTAGCTGAAAATATTTACGTAATAAAAAAAATGACAGGATTTTTAAGAAAGTAAATAAATAAATAGAAGATAGAGAAGTTTAGATCTATGGGAGTGGAGGGGGCAATGGTAAGATAAGTACCTAAATAATACCTTGATAAAAAATAAAAAAAATAAAAGTATTCATGTTTTCAAATAGTCACATCTTATACAATAAAAGGGTGATACGCAAATCAACCAAACGGCAGAACAACTGGTTGCTATGACATGCACTGACCACTAGGGTGCAGACACTCAATGCAGGAGCTGCCCCCTGGTGGTCAGTGTGCTCCCACTGGGGGAGCGCAGCTCAGCCAGAAGCCAGGCTCACAGCTGGCAAGTGCAGCTGTGATGCCGGGAACCTCTCTTACCTCCACAGCAGTCATAAGGATATCCAACTGATGGCTTAGGCCTAGGCCTCAGCCATCAGTCGGACATCCCCCAAGGGGTCCTGGACTGTGAGAGGGTGCAGGCCTGATTGAGGGACTCCCCGCCCCCGAGTGCAGAATGCTGTGCACTGGACCTCAAATAGCTATATAAACATCAATAGTCTTTAATGAATTGGTGTGTTTTACCATCAGAATGCTTACAGAGATCCCTGTCTGAGGACTAATTTTATGCAAAACTGTGAAGGAAATGGAGTGGATCTTCAGCCACACAGAGTACTATTCTTTTCTCTATACCTTTCTCCTTGTGCTGGGTGGCAGTAAAATAAAGGGCAAGAATTACTTCAAAAGAGTGCTTTCATGCTACAAAACTCATTTGTACTAATTGCATTTAAAAAAACAAACAAACAAAACAAAAACTCTACCACACAACTCCATAGTTTAAAAGTGTTGAGTAAAAAAAAGCAAAAACAATCGGAGGACTGAGAAGGTGGGGCAGTCCTGTACCGTGCTGCCTTCCACTGGTTAAGACCTCCAAGAGCAAAGGCCTACCAAGGTGAGGATGCCCGTACTGTCACCTGTAGAGGGGCAGCACTGAGCTGGCCAATATTTGTGGTGGTACTGCTTGTCCTGGCTCAGGGGAAGCGTTCCACTAAGTCTGAAAGACTAAGACATCGCGGGGACTCTCCGTCACCGCCCGCGGCCTGCTCTGCCAGGCCTTCGCGCGCGCTGTGCTGGCGCTGCGCCGGCGCTGCGCCTTCCATTGGCAGACCCGGAGAATCCTCTCTCCGCTGCCACATGGCCAGGCCAAAGCATCAGACACTACCACCATGCGGATTTTAAAACTACAGGGGAAATTGAGCCACAGGAGCTACCATCGCTGCCGCACCCACTGCCGCCCCCAAGAATGGAACCCACCGAAATCAGAGCTCACTACGCACCGGGCTCATAGAGAGTGTGGCTTCAGAAAGTAGCCTCTGCATCCACAGCAGCTCCACATCCGCAACAAAGAGGACACCATTGAGGGCGGACTCTCCCCATGCAGCCATCACAGCCCGCCCACAATCTTCCCAGCACACACACCATGCTGGGAGGGAGATGGAGCGAGCTGGTGAGGAAATGGCACGGTGCCTTCCATTACCCACCCAGGTGAGCCCATCCTCCGATGCCACGTGGCCAAGCCGAAGCTCTCACCACCACCGCCATGTGAACTTTAAAACTACAGTGGTAATTGAACCACAGGAGCGACTGTCAATATTGCACCTGGCACCGCCACCCGCCACTGCCGCCGAGAATAAAGGAAATCCACCAAGAACAGAGCTCACCACGCCTTGGGCTCAGGGAGTGGGCGACCTCAGAACTTAGCCTCCATGTCTGCAGCTGCTCCGCTCCCACACCGAACGAGACACCTTTGAAGGTGGTCCCCCCGCCTGCAACCATCTCAGCCCAACTGCAGCTGTCCCAGCCTGCCCGCCATGCTAGCAAGGAGCTAGCGCGGCGCCTCCAACATGCGACCCCAACACCCTAGAGGGGCCGTGTGCCCCTGGTGAGCCGAGTGTCCCAGGGGGCCGAGTGCCCCGGGTGAGCCGAGTGTCCCAGGGGGCCGAGTGCCCCGGGTGAGCCGAGTGTCCCAGGGGGCCGAGTGCCCCGGGTGAGCCGAGTGTCCCAGGGGGCCGAGTGCCCCGGGTGAGCCGAGTGTCCCAGGGGGCCGAGTGACCCGGGTGAGCCGAGTGTCCCACGGGTCCGAGTGCCCCGGGTGAGCCGAGTGTCCCATGGGGCCGAGTGCCCCGGGTGAGCCGAGTGTCCCAGGGGGCCGAGTGCCCCGGGTGAGCCGAGTGTCCCAGGGGGCCGAGTGCCCCGGGTGAGCCGAATGTCCCAGGGGTCCGAGTGCCCCGGGTGAGCCGAGTGTCCCACGGGGCCGAGTGCCCCGGGTGAGCCGAGCGTCCCACGGGTCCGAGTTCCCCGGGTGAGCCGAGTGTCCCAGGGGGCCGAGTGCCCCGGGTGAGCCGAGTGTCCCAGGGGGCCGAGTGCCCCAGGTGAGCCGAGTGTCCCAGGGGGCCGAGTGCCCCAGGTGAGCCGAGTGTCCCAGGGGGCCGAGTGCCCCGGGTGAGCCGAGTGTCCCAGGGGGCCGAGTGCCCTGGGTGAGCCGAGTGTCCCAGGTGGCCGAGTGCCCCGGGTGAGCCGAGTGTCCCAGGGGGCCGAGTGCCCCGGGTGAGCCGAGTGTCCCAGGGGGCCGAGTGCCCCGGGTGAGCCGAGTGTCCCACGGGTCCGAGTGCCCCGGGTGAGCCGAGTGCCCCATGGGGCCGAGTGCCCCGGGTGAGCCGAGTGTCCCAGGGGGCCATGTGCCCCGGGTAAGCCGTACCCCCCAAAGGGGAAGGGTGTCCCGGGTGAGCCGTGTGTCCCAGGGGGCCAAGCGCCCCGGGTGAGCCGAGTGTCCCAGGGGGCCAAGTGCCCCAGGTGAGCCGAGTGTCCCAGGGGGCCGAGTGCCCCTGGTGAGCCGAGTGTCCCAGGGGGCCGAGTGCCCCGGGTGAGCCGAGTGTCCCAGGGGGCCGAGTGCCCCGGGTGAGCCGAGTGTCCCAGGTGGCCGAGTGCCCCGGGTGAGCCGAGTGTCCCAGGGGGCCGAGTGCCCCGGGTGAGCCGAGTGTCCCATGGGTCCGAGTGCCCCGGGTGAGCCGAGTGCCCCATGGGGCCGAGTGCCCCGGGTGAGCCGAGTGTCCCACGGGTCCGAGTGCCCCGGGTGAGCCGAGTGTCCCAGGGGGTCGAGTGCCCCAGGTGAGCCGAGTGTCCCAGGGGGCCGAGTGCCCCGGGTGAGCCGTGTGTCCCAGGAGAAGCAGTGGGACCCAGGGGAAGGGGCGGTGAAAACCAGAGGAGGAGCGGACTCTATTCATATGGTCCTGAGATAGTCACCATAAAACAAGCAGACTGTCAAATGACAGCGGGGAGGGGAAGGAGACCTGGGGGGAGGTAGGAGAACAACCGAGGGACTGGTATGCATGAATATAAGTACAACCAAAGAACACAGAACTCTGGGGAGGGAGGGCATAAATGGGAGGTGGGGGGGGGGGCAATGGTAAACTATGTACACAGAAAATACCTTAATAAAATAAAATTTAAAAAAAAATAATAAAATAAAATTACTGAAAAAAAAAAGCAAAAACATTTTATAATTTTAAGACTAAAAAGCTCTGAAAGCAACATGGAAATGGGAAAAGTTTAAGCTGTGATGATGTTTATTACAATATAATTTTAATAGAAAAGTGAAAACAACTGTCCAAAAATTGGGTACAATTAAATATATTATGATTAATCCAAAACCAGAACACTAGAAATGTTTTGACATAGAAAGGTTTCATAATAGAGGAAATGGATGGGGGGGGGGTAGAGATTCTAAAACTCTAGTATTCCATTTCTATAAAACTATATATTCAAGCCCTGAGCCTGATGTGGCTCAGCTGGTTGGAGTGTCAGCCCACAGCCTGAAAGGCTGCAGTTTCCATTCCCAGTCAGGGCACATACCTAGGCTGCAGGTTTGAGCCCCAGTTAGAGGCAGAAGAGAGGCAACAGGATCGATATTTCTTTCTCTTTCTCCTCCCTCCCTTCTTCCCTCCTTCCTTCCCTCTCTCTCTTCTTCCTTCCCTCCCTTCCTCTAAAATCAATAGAAAACATATCCTTGAATGAGGAATTAAACATATATACAGCTATATATATTCAAAACTGAAAGTCCTGGAGGATACACATCAAGTGTCTGTAACTATGTGAACGCTGGAATTTCCTAACCAATAGTAAGCATGGCTTTTTATTTTTATTTTTTGTAATAGAAAACAAAAGAATCATATAAAGTAGCTTAACACTGAACCATGTTACCATACCTATTCCCATCTTATAACCCATTCATAACTTACTGATGGCTTGTTCCTGCTCAAACTTATACTTCATCATGTGGTAGGTGCCTAATTAACATTGCTGAATGAACAAAATTGATGACTGGTGATTAAATGGGCAGAAGAAAACTTATGTGAGGGGGGTGGGGAAGGGGAGTGAGGTTATATTACGCCACATGTACAGAATGGGAGCAAGAATGAAAGGGCAAATAAATCCATAGGGTTTTTTAAGAAAAAGAAAAGAAAAGGTGAAGTCTAACACTTACCCCAAGATCTTGAAGGGGATGGTGCAGCCAAAGAACTGGCAGAGAGAGTGGCAAGGCTTCGATCCAGTCGTGAAAGAGGAAAACTGTGCTGGAGGGGAAAAATGAGGGGAAGAGCGGTGGCAATGGCATGGGTGAAGTGAGTACAGAATACACCTCAGCCGAAACCGGTTTGGCTCAGTGGATAGAGCGTCGGCCTGCGGACTGGAGGGTCCCAGGTTCGATTCCGGTGGGGAGCATGTACCTTGGTTGCGGGCACATCCCCAGTAGGGGGTGTGCAGGAGGCAGCTGATGGATGAACCTTTGGGTAAACAGGAATTAAAATGTATGGGCTTTGCCTGGCTGGCATAGCTCCATGGTTAAGCGTAGACCTATGAACCAGAAGGCCGCAATTACATTCTCGGTCAGAGCACATGCCCAGGTTGTGGGCTCCATCCCCAGTGTGAGACATGCAGGAGGCAACCAATCAATGATTCTCTCTCATCATTGATGTTTCTCTCTCTCTCTCTCTCTCTCTCTCTCTCTCTCTCTCTCTCTCTCTCTCTCTCTCTCTCTCCCCTTCTCCCTTCCTCTCTGAAATCAGTAAAATTAAAATAATAAAATGTATGATTTTCCTTTGTTATTACAGGAGCATTTAAGGAAATTCTGACACTTTGATCCTAATTATAATAATTTGGTTTGCTATTACACCGGTAATATGCAGTATAATATTTCAATACTTATTTAGGGGTTCCTATACATTACCTTGTTAATTTTCCTATTGCTCTAAGGTAGGTAGGGAAAGCTATCATGTTTCCATTTACCAATAATGTAACTGAGTCAAAGAAATTAGCAACTTGTCCAAAGGGGTTGTAAAAGGCATAAACAGGGCCAGAAAGCAGAAGTCTTTGTCTCCTCGATCAGTATTTTTTCCTACTGAACATTACTCATTCTGATTTTTTTCACTTTAATAAAGAAGTTATTAACTAAGGAGTATAGTACTCATACATGCAAAACATGGATAAATCTCAGAAACTTTATACTAAGTCAAAGAAACCAGGCACGGAAGAACACATAGTGTATGGTTCTTATTATAGGAAATGTCCAGAATAGGAAATTCTATAGAGATAGAAAGTAGATTAATGATTGGGTGGCAGGGGGAAGACAGGCAACAGAGCAACTGTTAATGACAGTGAGTTTTGTTTTTAGGTGAGAGAAATGCTCTAAAATTACATCATGGTGATGGTTATATAACTGTAAATAAACTAAAATCATTGAATTATATACTTAAAACGGGTGAATTTTATGATATTTAAATTATTTCTCACTAAAGCTATTTTTAAAAATTCAATAAAGATGAAAAAATATTATAGGCAAAATAATGTCATTAAAACATCTGCATATTACTTATTATGCCAAAGAGCATACTGGTAGGAAAAACATTGACTTTTTTTGTTTTACTTGGAATAAATTTAAAAGTTGGTCAAATAAGTTTTTGGACAAAAATTAATGCTGAAGTAATTTATCTGAATTCTGTCTTCCAATATTTGTGACTACTGACAAAAGTAAAAGACACTTTATTCTATGAGGTAGAAAGAAACCATTTAAGTGGGCTGATTTGTGGGTCACAATGACCTCTGAGCGGAATATTGTCAAATGAGATAAATTGTGCATTTTGGAGGTTATATTAGTGTGACCTAAACATAAAATTACAAAGCTTATGTAAATAAACTGTTAAAAGTAAGTTTAGTCTTTAAAATTTTATTTCATGTCTATTTTCCTATGAAAAAAGATTGAATTTTGGCATTAAGAGTTAGAATGCTATCGACAGTCTATTATTTACTCCTAAACTAGTATTAAATCATATGCACCAGAGTTATCACTTGTATTTAAATTTTTGAGTGTCTATATTTCAAAGAATAAATAAAGAGAAAGTGTGGGGAAAACCAAATTAAAAGTTTTTTATGTAGAAAATTAATAATCATAAAGACTATATACCTGAATCAAAGTTGAAATTGTTCAAGGTTGATTTAAAATGAAAAAAAAGAACATTTATTTAACTTTGGAAATGAAGCAATTGTATCAGAATTACAGTGTATTAAAGTCTAAAGGAGTCTCCAAGGACTATAAATACAGTGCATTACAACAAATCGGTTGCCTAGGTGTGAACCCATTACTTATCAGGGATGAGTGGCATACCAGAATTATCTGGCTAATGTATGTAGGGTCATGACCTTTTAATTCTTGGCCTCGAAAGCTTTCAATTATTACCACATTATTGGGGGTAGAGGCTAGAAGACATAAAAGAGGTATACTTATATAGCTTAAAATAGAGAAAGATACTTACTTTAAAAGTGAAGTCTAAAAGTAACATGTTATGAAAATAAAATATAAATGTAAAATAGTACTTAAACTATTAGAACAACTTTAAAATTGTGTTTATAAGAAAACACATAATAATATAGTATTCAGCATGAGTTTAAAGTTTTAGGGTATAAAGATTATATTTCTCCTTTACTAGGCTACCATTACCCTGATACCAACCAGATAAGGATACTACAAGGAAAGAATAAGCCAGTATCACTCAGTTAAAATATCTTCAATAAAATACTAGCAAACAGGGATTTGTTCCAGAATGCAAGGATGGTTCAACATCTCTAAATCAACCAAATGTGTTCTACCACATTAATAAAATGAAAATAAAAATTATATGACCGTCTCAATAAGTGCAAAAAAGCACATGACACAATACAAATCCATTTATGACTTAAAAAAATTCCCATTAAAGTTATTGTAGAGAGAATGCACCTCAACATAACAAGGGCCAAGGAGATGAGCATAAGTGTTGGTTTCACTCCCTGCCATTTACCAGCCAGGGGTGGACAGGCATATTATCTTTCTGGCCCTTGATTCTCTCTTCTGTAAGACATGGTACTTATACTTGCTTTCCATGGTCACTGTGAGAATTGACACAATTATCTTGTATTCAGTGCTAGCATGGTGACTAATACACATTAGGTCCTTAAAAATGTTCTTATGGTTAGTCTAGGGGCTGGGTTAGCAATAAAGACGTTTTCTAATTATCTGGCTCCAATCACTTGATATTTGGAACACCTCCAGTCATTGCTAATAGCTTAGTTTTGCTAAAACACTGCTCTTATTATATCATTCTCATAATTATCAATTCTCAGTGATTCCACAGTGCCTTCAGGAAAAGATGCAGACTCCACAGCCTTATTGCCAAGATATCCATTCCTCTGAGGTAGAGGGAAACAAGGTACCCAAAACACAATTTTAATCTTTCCGTTTAGGAAAATGGAGTGCCTGAAAACTTGCATTCACTTTGTAAAAAGCATATGTTGTATTTTCCTTCAGTGCACTAAACACACTAAAGTAAATTTGCTTTGTTTTTCTGAAGTCTTAAGACATCTTTAATATCTCCACTTGCCTTGCCACTCTATATAGACTAGGAAGGAATGACAATGAACATTGATCACAGACAGCCACTGGCATAGTTACTAATAATTAGGCATATTTGCAACACAAGGTAATTAAAAATGATTTTATTGTGATTTTAAGAGAAATAAAAATTTAGACATTTATTATGGACAGTTGCTACCAACCACATACACAAAAAATCTTTTACCTAGGACATCTTTTTGTAAGTCACGGCATCTGGTCTGCAGGTTCACTTCCTGTTGTTTAGCGGTGTCAATCTCCTGAGACCTCAGAATGGCTGCCTCAGACAACAACTTGAGGCTTTTCATTTCCTCTTCTAGGGATATCTTATTTCTGTGGGACACTGCCAGATTTTTATTCAGTATCTCTATTTCTGTAAAGAAAATTCAGAGTTTACAAACAGACAACACTGCATTATAATGTTCAAAAAAGTGACTATTTTCTTTTAGAAAATTAATATTTGAAAGCCAAGATGACTTTCCTGAGAGCATAATGACACTGAACCCAAAGTTTTCATGGTTATTCTGAAAAAGAAGAAGAACTGTGTTGCTAAACTATGCATTATACCTTTTAGGTTGTTCAGGATTTTTTTTTGTTTGTAAGTCGTACTAAATGGCAATTTGGCCTGCTTTTTAAATACTCACATGAATGAGTAACATATCTGTGTAATGTTCTGGTTTTACTGAAATTAAATTGTTTTCTTGGCAACATGATTCAGAAAGGTAAATTTAAATGTGCTAGCATGAGCTGGCTGGATGGCTTTTCTGGGAGAGTAACTAGGATACCTCTATACAAATTGCATAAACTGATGAACAGGGAGGATCCAGACACATGGAAGCATGCAACCGGGTACAGAATCTCAGAGGGAAGGTCAGGGAGGGTGGCTGGGTCGAGAGGTAATCAACCAAAGACCTTGTACGTATATATGCATAACCCATGGACACGAACAATTAGGTGGTGAAAGTCTGGGGTGAGGGGTAGGGGCAGGCTGGAGGGGATTAGTGGGGGGGTGGGCGGGGAGTAAAGAGACATATGTAATACTTTCAATAATAAAGAATTTTTTTTAAAGTAAATTTTGGAGAAAAGTAGTAAGGGTGGAAAGGAATAAAAGGATGCAATGTCCAAAACTAATGAATTTATGGACGTAAAGTATTAGTTAATATATTGTAAAGATTTTAACAATGGTCTATACCCTCAAAATGAGACCAGAATTTCATCATGGCAATCATTTGTCATTCTCCTATCTACTTAGAGCAATAAAAATTGGCCTTCACAGTATTATGTAGACTTCAATGTACTAACCTATAGTAATAAAGGGGTAATATGCTAAGTAGACCGAACGTCCTTCCAGGCGTCATTCCAGACGTCCATCTGGATAAAGCCAGGGCCAGAGCAAGGAGCATGTTATCCTTCAGAGTGATAATTTATTATCAAGCTATCCTTTCATCAGTCCTTTTAGCAATGCTGCCTTAAGTCACACTAAGAAGATATACAAACACACACAATAGTGATAAAATCCTACAAAATTTGTGCAACCACAATTAATTGAAATGATGAATATATGAAACTCTGGACAGCCTGCTTTCCAGAGAGTCCATTTGGCATTCCTCTCCTTGCGTAGGTAGGTCATTCTGGGCCACATGATGGGTGTAACATGTGATTTAGATGTCAAAGGAGGTTGGCTTGGTTTATTGGTTGTGGAGCCAATACAGCAAAAATAGCAGCCCCATGGGCCAGTGAGGACCAGAAAGTAGAGATCAATGGGACAGACGCGGCAGCAGCTAATATGGCCAGGAAACGCTTGTAGGAGAGGTAAAGCAGTGTGCTGGGACAAGGCACAGAGACCAGGGCCCATCTTAAAGGAAGTGGTGAGCACAGTCAGGAACATGGTCCAAGGAGAGAGAAGCAAAATGTCTTTGTGTGGAAAACGTTTGTCCGGAAGACAACGTGGCACGTAAGACAGACCTAGGTCTGGCACCTTCTGTACTGTTAATTCTTGCTTATAATGGAAAACTGGGGAAATAAATTGGCAGGAGCCATTGGCGTGTACCACATTCCAGTAACTGCATAAAAACATTTTTCTTACGAACAGTTATACGCTTCTAAAAACTTACAGATGGGCACACATTTATGTGAGAAAAACTAACACACTGGTACACAGAGATTTAGAGAGAATGTTGTAAATTTTTTTTTCAGATCTGAAAAGTCTTCCTGTGTATTTTTATAGCCGTGAAGGTGCTGTCTTGTGACTAACTTGCATGTACTGTACTCTAGCCATCTATGCTCGAGTCAGCATGACAGTGCAGAGGGGCACACGCTGCCAGAGTGCCGCCGCCTAGGCTAGCAGGCTGACTGGTAGTGGGCACAACCGTCTGTCTCTAGACTAACTACTCGTGTCAACATGACTTTCAGTCTGACATTAAAAGAATTAGAATCAGCAATGCAGATTCATTTGTCAAATATATTCCAGCACATGGAAAAGTACAGCAAGGTCTCAAAACTAACAAGAGCTTCAATGTTTCTTACATGGAATTAAGAGAGTAAACTCAAGGGAGGTGAATTAACTCACCCACACATCCCTGTGGCAATCCTATTTTCACCATTAGAGCAATTTCATGCTTGTCAGTCATGTGTCCCAATTTGGGGTTCGGAACTTATGATCTCCACCAGACCAACCTATTCCGGTCATTGTGCCCACTTTGTGCTTTATTTATTAAATTAATTATTAAATTAATTATTTAATTATTAAAATTAATTTTAAAATTTAAAAAGATATTGATCGTATACAAACTCATTTCGTGAAGCCATATAACATATAACAAAATGAGGAAACTAAACTTGTGTGGTTAAAAATTTTTTTCTAACATCAAACAATATAAAATTTTTAAGACATGCAGAAAAGTGGGAAGAATTATTCGTGAACAAAAATATACACATCATGTAGATTCTTCCATTAACATTTTACTATATTTTCTTTCTCACATAGCTACCCATCAACCCATCTATCATATTTTATGTATTTCAATATAAATTGAGACATTAGTATACTTCACTCCTAAATACTTCATTCAACATGCATAGCAATAACTATCACTCAATATACAAATTCCTTATTTTTTAGTATAATTTACCTACAAAAAAATACACAAATCTCAAATGTAAAGTTTTTAACAAATGCACCCACTGTGTAACCCAAATCCCTGCCAAATAGCAATATCATCATTGCAGAAAGTGCCCCAGTGCTCCTTTTCCAATCAACCTTCCACTCTGAGATAATTAATGTTCTGATTTATCTTCCTCTGTAAAATAGTTTTGCCTATTCTAAAGCAGCCTACAAATGGAATCATACAATATGTGCTATTGTGTAAGGCTAATTTTCAGGAAGTACAATATTTTTTAGATTGACCAAAGCTAACTGTATTATCAGCAATTCATTCTACAGCTTATTTTTTAATTTTCTTTATTAAGATATTAAATATGTGTTCTTATCTCCACTTGCCCCTCGCCCACCCCCAGCTCATGCCCTCAGCCCCCTGGTGTGTCGATTGGTTAGGCTTATATGCATGCATACAAATCCTTTAGTCGATCTCCTCCTTACCCCCACCCTCTCCTACGTTCCTCTGAGGTTTGATGCTCTGATCAATATTTCTCTGTCTCTGGATCTGTTTTTGTTCATCAGTTTATGTTGTTCATTATATTCTGCAAATGAGTGAGATCACGTGATATTTATCTTTCTCTGAATGACTTATTTCACTTAGCATAATCCTCTCTAGTTCCATCATGCTGTTACAAATGGTAAAAGTTCCTTCCTTTTTACAGCAGTGTAGTATTCCATTATGTAGATGTACCACAGTTTTTTAATCCTTTCATCTGCTGATGGGCACTCAGGCTGTTTCCAAACCTTAGCTAAATTGTGCTGCTATGAACATAGGAGTGTATATATCCTTTATAATTGGTGTTTCTAGTTTCTTGGGATATATTCCTAGGAGTGGGATTACTGGGTCAAATGAGGGTTCCATTTTTAGTTTTTTTGAGGAAACTCCATACTGTTCTCCACAGTGGCTGCACCACTCTGTATTCCCACCAGCAGTGCACAAGGGTTTCTTTTTCTCCGCATTCTTACCAGCACTTGTCATTTGTTGATTTGTTGACATATATATAACACCCTCAAATCAATAAATGTGATACATCACAAAACAAATTGAGAGATAAAAATCACATAGTCATATCAATTGATGCAGAAAAGGCATTTGACAAAATCCAACACCCTTTCTTGATAAAAACTCTAAGCAACGTGAAATAGAGGGATCATACTTCAACATAATAAAGCCTTATATGACACACCTATAGCCAACATCATACTCAATGGGCAAAAACTAAAACCATTTCACCTAAGAACAGGAACAAGACAGGGATGTCCACTTTCACCACTCCTGTTCGTCATAGTACTGCAAGTGCTATTAGACAAGAAGAAGAAGAAAAGATATCCAGGTTGGAAAAGAAGATGTAAAACTGTCATTATTCAGAGATGACATGATACTGTACATAGAAAACCTTAAAGACTCCATCAAAAAACTACTAGACCTAATAAATGAATTTGGCAATGTAGCAGGATACAAAATTAACACCAAGAAATCTATGGCATTTTTATATACCAATAGTGAACTTACAGAAAGAGATTAATAAAACAATCCCACAACCAAAGGACTTGTACGCATGCATATAAGCATAACCAATGGATACAAGACACTGGGGGGGGCACAGGTGAGGGCATGTACTGGGGGTTAGGGGAGGCTGGGGGGAGGTCAATGTGGGGGGGAGAAGAAGAAAAATAAAATAAAATTTCCATGGAACAATAAACACACACACACACACACACACACACAAAAAAAAAAAAAACTTAAATAGATGGAAGAACATACGATGTTCATGGATTGGTAGAATCAACATCATTAAAATGTCCACACTACACAAAGCAATCTATAGATTCAACGCACTCCCCATTAAAATACCAACAGCATATCTCACAGACCTAGAAAGAACTCTCCAAAAATTCATCTGGAACAATAAAAGACCCCGAATAGCCACAACAATCCTGAGAAAGAAGAGTAAAATAGGAGGTATCTCAATACCAGACATCAAGGTGTATTACAAAGCCACTGTTCTCAAAACTGCCTGGTACTGGCACAAGAACAGACATAGACCAATGGAATAGAATAGAGAACCCAGAAATCGACCCAAATCACTATGCCCAATTAATATTTGACAAAGGAGGCAAGAGCACACAATGTAGTCAAAACAGTCTCTTCAATAAATGGTGTTGGGAAAATTGGATACATGCAAAAAAATGAAACTAGACCACCAACTTACAACATACACAAAAATTAACTCAAAATGGATACAAGACTTAAACATAAGACGGGACACCATAAAAATATTAGATGAATTCACAGGCAGCACAATCTTAGACATATGCCAAAGCAATATCTTCACCGATACAGTTCCTCAGGCAATGGAAACTAAAGAGAAAATAAACAAATGGGACTACATCAAAATAAAAAACTTCTGTACAGCAAAATAAACTATCAACAAAACAACAAGAAAGCCCACTGCATGGGAGAACATACTTACCAATGTTATCTCCGATAAGGGTTTAATCTTCAACATTTACAGGGAACTCATACAACTTAACAATAGGAAGATAAACAACCCAATCAAAAAATGGGCAACGGACCTAAATAGATATTTTTGGAAAGAAGACATAAAGAAGGCCAAGAGGCATATGAAAACATGCTCAAAGTCACTAATCATCCCAGAGATGCAAATAAAAACAACAATGAAGTACCATCTATAGTTCATTTTTTAACTCAGGTTTTTTTTTTTTTTTTGATAATTTATTCTAATTTAATTCTGGGTTTATCCAGTTTAAGGCTATTTTAAATAAAGCCTAAATCAAGGTGATGAATATTTTTATATTCACTATTTTTTTGTGGACATATGCCTTCATTTTCTGGAGGGTATAACTGCCAAAATGAAGAATTTCAAAGTTATCAGATAGAAGTCTAGTCTTAGAAAGCACATCATACATTTTTTCAAAGTGGTTATATCATTTTATACTCTCATCAATTTGTAAGAGTTCCATTGTTTTCCTTCCTCACCAATATTTATTGCCAATCTTTTTCTTTTTACTTAGTTTGATGGGTATGTACTGATGACTTCTGCATTTCCCTTATGAATGATAATTTTGAGTCCATTTTAATGTTCTTATTGACCATTTGTATATCTTCCCTTATGTCTGGTAAAATCTTTTGGCCATTTTTTTAATTGGATTTTTTGTCCTTTTATTGTTGACTTATAGATGTGGGGTTTTTTTGCTTTTTGTGTGTGTGTGTGTGTGTGTGTGTGTGTGTGTGTTTATGTTGTTAATCCTAATCTGAAAATATTTCTTTCATTGATTTTTAGAGAGAAGAGCAGGGAAGGAGGGGAGGGGGAGAGAGACAAACATCTATGTGAGAGAGACACATCATCTGTTGCCTCCCAAATTTGCCCTTACTGAGTCCTGGATGAGCCCTTGACTGGGAATCAAAACCACAAGCCTTCAATACTTGGGCCTGCTCTAACCACTGAGTAATACCAGCAAGGGCTGACTTGTTTTAATATAACCTGTACAGCAGTTCATTGTCACTTTTTTGAATAATTTTTAAAATTTATTGATTAAGGTATTAAATATGTGTTCTTATTCCTCCATTGTACATCCCCCCAACTCATGCCCTCAACCCCACTGGTGTCTGTGTCCATTGGTTAGGCTTATATGCATGCACACAAGTCTTTTGGTTGATCTCTCCCCCTTACTTTACCTCCCCTACCTTCCCTCTGAGGTTTGATGGTCTGTTCCATGCTTCTCTGTCTCTGGATCTATTTTTGTTCATCAGTTTATGTTGTTCATTATATTCCACAAATGAGTGAGATAATGTGATATTTATCTTTCTCTGACTGGCTTATTTTGCTTTGCATATGCTCTCCAGTATTGTTGTTGTTTTTTAAATATTTTCTCTGTGACTTATCCATTCATTTTCTTAATGGCATCTTTGATGAGCAGAAGTTTTAAATTTTGATGAAGCTTAACTTATCAATTGTTGTTCTTCTGTAGCTCTTAATTCTATGCCCTATCCAAATAACTTTTATTTACTATCAATTCATGAAGATATTTTCCTGTTTCTTATTTTACAATTTTAGCTTTTATACTTAATTATGTGATTTATACTGAATTAATTATCTACTAGGTGATATAGGAATTAAGGTATATTTTCCTATCTGGGTATTCAGTTGTTACAGCACAATTTAGTGATAGACTTTCTTTTCCCATTGGATTATTTGGTGCCTTTGTTAAAAGTGACATAATCATATAAATAGAGGCTATAATCTACATCAGCATCCTATACCAGAATGGTAAATTTCTCATAACCAATGAATCTGCATTGACACATTATTATCATCCAAAATCCACAGTTTACATCAATATTCACTCTTGCTGTTATACATTCTATGGGTTTTGACAAATGTATAATGACATGTATCTACCATTATAGTATCATACAAAATATTCACTGCCCTAAAAATTCTTTGTGATTCAATGCCCTAAAAACCCTTTTTAGGTCTGAGGCAAAATTACAGCGTTCTTTCTTTCTAAAGTTTTATGTACATCATCACAATCTATCTATTCATCCTTCCCTCTAACCCTGGCAATTACTGATTCCTTTTCCATTTCCATAGTTTTGCCTTTTCCAGAATGTCATTTAGCTGGAATCTTACGGTACAGGCTTTCAGATCGACTTCTTTCACTTAGGAATATGCCTTCTCTCAATTTTTGACATTTTCACCATATGTGCCTGGTTTGGGTCACTCTACAGTATTTTGGGATAGTTATTTTGTCCCAAATTTATCAATGTTATCTGTGGGAAGGCTGATCTAATATGAGTTACTCAGCTATTAATAGAAGAAAAAGTCTTAAAATGCAAATCGGTACATTTAACAGAAATAACCAGACTTCTGACCACAGCTCAAAAATAGATGTATCACAGCTTATCTTAGACCAGCCTATATTTACTGAATTTCAGGGTTTCAATAGATCATAATGACCATCTAGCCTGTCAGCCACTAACAAGTTTAAAAGTTCATCATAAGTCTCATCACATAAAATAAAGTATCAGTATTGCATTACTCATGATGTACTACTTACAAAAAAAAAAGACACTTATACTCTATATGTATGTAACAAACCTGTCAAGGCTGTGTCACTTATGTATTTAATTTGAAGAAAAACTTCTCCTTTCAGTGAAGTCCAGTTTTGAAAATGGTCATATACTTCATTTTTAATGCTGGTTATTTCCCTTTTAGTAAAAGTAAGTAATGAAAGAGTCTTATTCCACAAATATTTGTATTCCGAGAATCTTTGACTGTAAGGTAGTAAAAACAAAGGATTTTTAAAATTGTAAGTATAGTAACAAATATTTCTTTGAAAAAGATAGTTTTCTTTGGAAAAATGGGTTTAGAGTGACTATAATCTACTGTCTAAATGGGGACAATTTTGAAAGTGATGTGCTGTTTGTATTTTGCTGAGATGACAGATATAAACTGGAAACATCCCAGAAAGCCTAAGGTATATGGTTTTCCTAACTCATTTCCACTTTGTTATCATTTTAACTATAAAGACAGCCATTTTTATATGCAACTAGAATTCCTGCACGGGTGGGGTCCACCGGCCCACTCCAATCAGGGCTGACTGGGCCAGGCTCGGGGGAAGAGATGTGGGAGATTGGCCAGACTCTGGCTGAACTTGAACTCCTAGTTGAACTGGTTGAGGGGAACAATTTGCATATTAGCCTTTTATTATATAGGATTATTCTACTAATCTTTTAAAATTAACAGCAAACATTAAGTGAAGAAAATTAGGTCAAAAGTGACTTAGTCACAGAGCCTAAATAGAATGTTGGATTCTTAGGTAGCATTCTTCCAGCATACCATGGTTCCACAGCCAGTTTAAAATCTGGGGTAAAAATAACAAAACCTTTAAAAATGACCAATCCAGTGCTGCTTCACAAAATGCCATAGCTCAATATAATTGCAGTGGTGTTGTTGGGGTTTTTTGTTTTGTTTTGTTTGTTTGTTTGTTTGTTTTTTAACTTCAGATGTCCTGGCTATAATTTACCTAAAATCAAGGAAAATGCAGATACAGACCTGGGAGTTATCACCAAAAAGATGATGAGTGAAGCCACGGAGCTGTAATTATTTGGTTAATATTTATTTCCCTGAGAAGACTAAGATCTATGATGCAAACACTATATATGTCTGTCTTGTTCATCACAATCTCCCTAGCACCTAGCACAGTACATGCTCAACAAATATTGACAAATAAATAAATGAATGAAAAAATAGATGACTCAGTTGGAAGAATGAAGAAGTGAGAAGTGATGAGGATAAAACACTGGACAACATTAACATTTGTGGGACTTGAACAAAAAACAGTTCCTCAAAGGAGACTCGGGAGGCACAACCAGTGAGTTAAAAGAAAACCAAAATAATACTGTCAAGAAAGCCAGGGGTCAGATAGTTTAAAGGAGAAAGAAGTTTCCACTGTTTGAGGCCCCAGACAAAGGCGAACAGAGTTCATTGTATATGGTATTAAGGGGGCATTAGGTGATCTCAGAGAGAGGCATTAGGCAGGAAAGAACTGAACAGTAAAGCATAAGTGAGTAAACAGAGGACTATGCAGTAGCTATAACTAAGAACACTGACTAAGGCAGCAAGAGAGAAAGAGGATACTATAGAGCAGAAAGGTTTGTTAGGATGGGAGACACCTGAACATGTCCACAGCTAGACACGGTATGAGTGCAGTCACATAGGCTAAACACAGCCAGGAGATGCACTCAGCTCTTTTTGCAAAGTCCTAGAAAGGACAGATGTAAGTAAAGCAGAGACTAAAACATTAGCTTTTGCCAGGAAGAACAGGAGTAGTGTGATTCTGGGTGGTAATTAAGGCCCACCGAGTGATCAGAAGCCACAGGGGATGTCTCAATCAGCAGGCAGAGCTGGGAGCTGAGAGAGATGTTGATTTAAAAAAAGTACAGGAACATAGATCACTTACTGAAGAAAGCCAAAAGTGAGGACAGGAAACCTGAATGTGGAGGCAGAGGCAGACAGGAGCTATGAACCAAGTCAAGGTTAAGGGGCTAATGGGCCTGGTGTAAGGCAGCTGCTGGAAGCAAGCCATGTGCTGGCAGGCTCTCGAGTGATACCGAACAGACTGAATGGGGATGCAGGTGCCTCTGTAGGGGGAAAGGCAGGAAACAGAAAATTCAAACTTGTTCGTTAAGAGCAGTTAAGAGCAAGATTTAAAAAAAAATATATATTTTATTGATATTTTACAGAGAGGAAGGGAGAGAGATAGAGAACTAGAAATGTCGATGAGAGAGAAACATCGACCAGCTGCCTCTTGCACACCCCCTACTGGGGGATGTGCCTGCAACCAGTGTACATGCCCTTGACCGGAATCAAACCTGGGACCTTTCAGTCCGCAGACCGAAGCTCAGTACTGAGCCAAACCGGTTTCGGCAAGAGCAAGATTTTGTGAGGCCTAAATCTTGTATGATTGGTGGGTGGTGGAGGGAGAGCTTTCTCAAAAAAGAATATAAAAACAATGACACAGAAAATTAGGTTTAAAAGTGTGCAATTAGTTATAGAATGAGAAAAATCATTATATTTAAAAATAAGAGTTTTAAAAGTTGATAAATTCCATCAATATCACAAAATAAATGAAAACAATTTAATTTTTTAATAAGTAACAGTTCCACAATACTTTTTCCTATAATTATTGGCTACATAATCTATAAGCACCTCTTTATATGAGAACCATTTTATAATAATATTTTATTTGGAGAAAATGTAAAGATTATTCAGCCTTTCATCTAGCATGGCCATTAACTTTTTATTATTGGTAGTTTAAAAAAAATTCTTTCAGCTTCATAGCTCACTACTGATAATGTCATTTAAATACTAACTGCTGTCATATTTGGAAAAATCCTTCTCAAATTTTTTTCATAGATGATTATAAGATTTTTAGCATTTCAAGTTTTTTTGGAAAATAACTAGTCTTAAATTATTTTTGCAAGGATGAAATGCTCCCTAGCCAGTTTGGCTCAGTGGATAGAGAGTCGGCCTGTGGATTAAAGGTCCTGAGTTTGATTCCAATCAAGGGCACATGCCCAGGTTGTGGGCTCAATCCCCAGTAGCGAGCATGCAGAAGGCAGCCAATCAATGATTCTCTCTCATCATTGATGTTTCTATCACTCCCTCCCTTTCTCTTTCTCTCTGAAATCAATAAAAATATATATATATATTTTTAAAAGATGGGCTTAAAAATAAAATGAAAATCATGAACCAGTTTATTTTAAATGTCCTTGAAGTGGTATAATATGACTTTTATGTTATAGTCAGTGATACTAGTTTTTGTCAAATTAGCAAGAAACTTAAATGTTTCTCCAAAATATTTAAATAATTAACTCTTCTTCATTAAATGGATTATGAAATACTCTAAGATCTCTTATTGAAAGAAATATTTCTCTTAATTCATTTGCTTGTGATGTAACACGAACAAGCATCATTACAATTTGTTTATGCCAGAATAATTTCTATTGCTGAAATTGCTTATTTTTATTGCTTTTATTCTATTACTTTTAAAAAATTCATGAACATCCAAAACTTTAGTCTGTAATTCCTTAATTGTGCTATTGAATCATTCTAAAATGTCTTTCTAAAATGGCAGTTATAACGGAGTATTCCCAATTCATCTTTCCCTTTTAGCCCCCAAATGCTTATGACTATTCCAATGGCATATTGACATCAGAAGTATAGAAGAGGAGAAATCAGAGTAGAATAAAGCAAAATTTTTAACCAATTACTATAAACTATCTTACTTTGCTAGGAGCCCTCTAAGAACCTTGAAAGGGGTTCTGAAACTTAAACATTATTTTATTCACAGTAAATCTGTCCATTATGATATCCTTAATGTTCTCTGTGAATTATGAGGATGGGTAGCACAGGAGCTGTGAGAGATGGGTAGCACAGGAAAGTCTAAACAGAACAGTGAGGATTTAGAATAGTGTTGGAAGGCCTGGTATTTAACAATCTGTGCATTAGAATGAAGACTGAGGGCTTTAAGGATAATTAAATGAGCAGAGGTAAAAGGAATTGAAGTATAGTAAACTCCTCTAGGCAGAAACATCATCTACGTAGAAACATTCTCTATGTAGAAATATCTTCTATATCCTACACACACACACACACACACACACACTAAAAACTAGTAAGTAGGTTCATCAAAGTCACATGCATACATGATCCACATGCAAAAATCAATTTTATGGCTGCGTAACAGAAATGGCCAATTCCAAAAACAAATTTAAGCAAACAATACCTTTCATAACCAGATGAAAGAGAATAAAACACTTAGAAATAAGTTTAGTAAAAGGAGTGCAGACTTGTATATTAAAATTAAAACATTTCTCCGAGAATTAAAGATCCCAATAGAAAGACATACCATGTTCATGAATTAAGATTCAATATTTTTAAGATGAAAATTAAATTTATCATCAGAATCAATGCTATACCTATCAAAATGCTAGCATGCTATTTTGCAAGAATTAACAAGCTGATTCTAAAATGTATATGGAAGTGCAAGGGACCCATAACAGCCAAAAACAATCTTAAAAACAAAGAAATTTGAAGGACTTATACTTCTTGATTTCAAAATTTACTAAAAACTACAGTATTCAAGAGAGTGTGGTACTGACCTAAGAACAGACATATAGATTAATGGAAGAGAATAAAGACCAGAAATAATTCCCCACATTTATAATGAATTTATTTTAGGTAAAGCCACCAAGACAATTCAATAGGGAAAGAATTATCTTTTAAACAAATGATGCTGGGACAATTAAACATCCACAAGAAAAAAAGATGAATTTAGATCCTTGCCATACATCAGTCATAAAATGTAAGAGCTAAACTAGAGAAGTGCCAGAAAAAACTACAGGAGAAAAATCTTTGTGACATTTGGTTAGTCAGCGTTCTTAGATACATTATCAAAAGCACAACCCATTAAAGAAAACATTGATACATTTATTTTATTAAAAATGACAACTTTTGCTCATCAAAAGAGACTGTTCCAAAAATGAAAACATGAACAACAGGCTAGGAGAAAATATTTGCAAATCATACGTCAAATAAAGGGTTTCACCCAAAACATATAAAGAACTCTTACAATCCTATAATAAGAAAACAGACCATTGGCAAACAAGACAAAATATTTTAATGGATATTTCACCAAATAAATGTGCAAATGGCCGATACGCACATGAAAAGGTGCTCACCATCATTGGTCATTTGGAAAGTACAAACCAAAGCCACAATGAAATATCATGTCACACCCACTAAGATGGCTATAATAAAAATGACAGACAATAAGACGTGTTGGCAAGAATTCAGAGAAACTATAATACTCATTCCTTATGGGACTATAAGTTGGTTCAGCTACATGGAAAATAATTTGGCAGTTTCTTAGAAAGTTAAATTTAAATTTACCGTATGATTCAGTAATGCCACACTTGGGGATTTAGCCAAAAGAAATAAAACATACATCCATACAAAGACTTGTACAGTAGCATTATTCATAAGTGTCAAGTGGAAAGAATCGAAAAGTCCACCAACTGGTAAATGGATGAGTAAAATGTGGTATATCCACACAATGGAAACTATTAAAGCAATAAAAGCAGAAACAAAGTGCTGATGCATGATGCAGCATGAATAAACCCCAAAAAACATAGCGATAGAGGCCTGATGTAAAAGACCACATATGATTCCACATATCTGACATATCCAGAAAAGTGCAAATTTACAGAGAAACAGGAAGAAGGTTGCCACATACTGGTGGTGGTAAGAGCAGAGATTAAATGCAAATGGCATGAAGATGTTTGTGGGTTGCACAATTCAGCAAGTTTATTAAAAATCATTGCATTGCCACTTAAAATGTGTGGGTTTGATAGTATGCAATTACCCTGTTTCCCCGAAAATAAGACAGTGTCTTAAATTAATTTTTGCTCCCAAAGATGCGCTAGGTCTTATTTTCAGGGGATGTATTATGTTTCCATGAAGTAGGTCTTATTTTCGGGGAAACACGGGTAGACCTCAATAAAGCTGCTTTTTAAAAAAATCAGTTGGTTTAACTATGGGATCAAGACTAAGATACAAAAGCCAAAAAATGGTTGGAAAAATCAGATAAAAATGCTGGAAACCTTAATGAGGCTGAAGAGTTGACTTGAAAGTAAGGGAGCTATGAAGAGAGATTTTTGGGAATTGGCATGAAAATTTTCAAAGATGATGGAGTCTAAATAGATTTACAAATAAGAAAAAGGACAAGTAGTTCATATTTCAATAAAAATTTTGTGTCTGTTCCAGGAAATAAAATACACCAAGAAATACTGGTCAAAGGGAAAATGTATTAGTTACTGTATTTTCAATCTGAATGTCACTGCAAAATAAGAACAACGTGCTTGCCTGACTTAAATTTTATTGGTAAAACCATTCAGTTGTGGTAATGGTAAAAAAACAATAACAAAAAAACAAGTGAAGTTATTTCAATTTTATTCAACCACAGTGAATACAGAAACTATACTACTACATTGTGTTTGAATGTTTATAAAGCTAGTATTAAATATATCTTTTCAACCTTTATAATTTTCAATTAAGTAAAGATAATCTTACCTTAAGACCTGTGATCGTCTCTGTTTAATTTCTAACTCATGTTGTAAATGATTCAATTCTTTCTGTAATCTCTGGATTTCATTTTGCTGATTTTTTAACTGTATGCTTCCAGCTTGGATTCTAAAATATAAACAAACAACAACATCTATTACAAGCCTAAGTATTTCCTCATGAATACTTTCTTAAATTAATATTTAAATACACTTTTAATAAGAATAAATAAAAGAAGAAAACTGCATCTCTCTATATACTTAATGAGTGTATAGAAAAGGTCTGGAGACACATATCAAACAGCCATTACCCCTGGGAGGACAGTAAAACTGAGGGGCAGTGACAGGCAAGAACATTGAAGGAAAGTATAACTTTTACTCTCTATCTTTTGTACTGTTTAAATCTTTACAATGGACATGTATTTTTTACTCGAAATATTAAGTTAAATGTAATTAAGAAATATAAACTTTTTATTCAAGTAAGACCTACATACCTTAAAATGTCAATAGATTAAAAGTTGTAAGAAAACAGTGATCCTTGACCTTTACCCCAATTCCCACTGCCCAAACCAACTCCTTTCAAGTTTCTTCCTGTTTATATTGACTTCTATAATTAAATACTATGCTGTACTATTATTTATTAATATTTCATTTTAGGTATTATCTAGTGAATTACAATTCAACTAAGGTATGGTTCTGCTACATATAACCGAGACCTGAATATGATGGTTTAAGATACAAGTGTATTATCTTGCATAAAACCAATGTACTGGTAGCCAGTCTAATGTTGATATGGTAGCTTTTATAGTGTCATCAAGGCCTCAGGATCCTTCCAACTCTCTGTTCTACATATTTGGTGCGTGTCTTTTATTTTCATAGACCATGATAATGGCAGAAATCCCATCAATTACTTTTCCATTCCAAATTAGTGGCAGGAAGAGAATAAGGAGATTTCCAGAAGTACCATTGAATATTTCTGCTAAACTTAGACACATGGCAATACCTAGCTGCAAGTGAGACTGGGAAATGTAGTTTTAACTGGAAAGAGTAGTCCCCAAATATATATCCACAGTTCTATTACTAAGGAGCAAGGGAGAATGAATGTTAAGGTAGGCAGCCAGCAGTCTCTACCACAATCCTAATGAAAATTGACCTTCCTACTCGTATCTACTAGTACACATCTACACTCCTGTACATACACACACAGGATTGCTCTCTTCATCCTCCCAATACAGATCAATCTTTTATTTATTAATTACATTATTCTTCACTAATGAGCCACATGTTATGCCATGATCACATTTCTTTTCTTGCACAACATTTTTTGTTGCCTCTGGAATAAAAACCACCTCCTTTTCTTCTTTCTCAGTTCTCTGTGTACCTACCACTGGCTTGATTCTTTTCTCTCAGTACCTTGAGATACAGTAGATAATCCTTCCCTATCATTTCTTTTCCAGGAGACAGCCTTCCCAGAGCTCCCCATTCCCCTGCACTAGTCCGGGTTATGCTCTGGTTTGACTATGCGACTGTCACCAGGAGATTCCTCTCCCTTATCATGTCAGGGACTCTTTCATGTGAGACCTGCATTCTGGTTCTAAAGTCTTCCTTCTTGGTTTACTCTTTTGAAGTGGAATAAGCCCTCCAGGATCTTTTTGTGCATTGGGAGATACGTGTGAGACCTTGAATAACTGAAATTGTCTTTCTTTTGTCTTAGACTGGACACTTTGGCTAGATTTAGAATTACAAATGAGAAAAGTATTCTTCAATATAAAATTAGGGCACTGTTCTACTGTCTCCTAACTTCCACTGCTGTTCTGAAAAGTCCAATGACATTTTAATTCTTGCTTCTCTGTATGACAGTACATGGAAGGCCCTCCCTGGTCCACATCTACCTCGATTCTGAAGCTTTGAGATCTTCCTCATTTACTTTGTATCGTAAATTTGATCATAAAATATCCTTATGTTAGTCTTTTGTCATCCTCTCTCTGTGCTGGGCACATGGTATTTGTTTTGAAAACAGAAACTAGAAACACCAATTAGAAAGGATATTTGCACCCCTATGTTCGTAGCAGCACAATTTACAATAACTAAGATTTGGAAACAGCCTAAGTGCCCATCCACAGATGAGTGGGTTAGAAAACTGTGGTACATCTATACAATGGAATACTACACTGCCATAAAAAAGGAGTTCTTATCATTTACAACAGCATGGATGGAACTGGAGAGCATTATGCTAAGTGAAATAAACCAGTCAGAGAAAGATAAATATCACATGATATTACTCATTTGTGGAATACAATGAACAACATAAACTGATGAACAAAAATAGATCCAGACACAGAGAAATATTGATCAGACCATTAAACCTCAGAGGGAAGGTAGGTGAGGATGAGGATAAGGGGAAGAGATAAACCAAAGGACTTGTATGAATGCATATAAGCCTAACCAAGAGACACAGACAACAGGGGTTGAGGGCATGAAGGGGGATGGGAAGGATAATGGAAGAATAAGACCACATATGTAACACATCAATAAAGAAATTTAAAAAAAAAAAAAGTAAAAAAAAAGGCAGAAAAAATAAAATAAAACTTAGTCATCTGACAGAAAAAATAAATAAAAGTAATGTATGACTCCAGGTTGAATCTCAGACTATAAAAAGAAATATTAATGGCAAAACTGATAAAATCAAAGGAAGTATGTAGCTTAGTTGATAGTATTCTACTAGTGTTAATGTTTTAGTATTTATAATTATACCATAATTATGTAAGGTATTAACATTAGGGGAAGCTGAGACTATGGAAACTCTGTATTATTTTTGTAACTTTCTATATGTCTAAAATTATTTTAAAATAAAAAGTAAAAAAAAAACACTTGTACATATTCAATGAATGATATGTACATGTAAAATGTATCTGAGGTATAAATCGTGGTATAAAAAGGTTGGTGCATTTTTAAATTTGGAAGCTATGCAATATTTTAATAGAAAAAATAAAAGGAAAAAGCCTTCATTAATACAGCAGTGACACTTAAAAATTCCCAAAGAACCTTTTTGACAAGATATCACCTGCTCTTCATTTCATCATTCAAAGAAAATAAGGAAAAGTAATGCACCCGTATTTATTCAAAATTCAACCTATTTCCTGCCATGCTCCAAGAAAAATATCAAATATTTTTCAACTACCAATTATTAAATCATATAAAAATATAATCATCAAAATATTCTTACAGTTAAGAACCTTATATTACTTTTGGCCAGTTTTTCTGCTATTAGTATTTTCTAACTAAAACCCTACACTGCCGTTAGGAAATGCAATGTTAATATTTTTTTTGTTAAAGATCAGCAAGACCAAACCAAAAGATCCACGAAGGGAGCTGCTAAACAGTGTTCTCTCAGAGCAACAACTGGCACATTGTCAAATCCAGTCTGATGTATCTCATCTTCAATTGTCTATTAAGTTACCCCATCATGGCCTTCAAGAGCCATGGACAAAAATGACAGCTCAGAAAGGTCTTCCTAATGCCATTCCTCCACCAGGGTCTGGAAGACAGAAACTACATTATCGCTTTCAGATTTCCCCCCTCTCCAAAATATAGAACCTGAAACCTCCCCTGACGGCAAAGGCATAACTGGGAACCCAGAGCCCCTAAAGACAGAGATTCCCCTATATATTCGGACCTTACAAGGCTCCAGTTTCCCACAAAGGGCTCTATTGAGAAACAGAAGTCAGCTAAGGAAGATGTCTTCCACTGCGAACGGGAAACAATCATTAGTAGGCCGGAGGCACTTCCAACAAGCTGACCGTCAAACCAGGCTACATCTTAGCAATAATTCTCTCCACTCAGAGCCTCATCTGAGTCATGTATTTATTCATTCATCGGAGATCTTCAGTTAATACCAAAAGCTGGTTGGTGGGTCAGCCAGCATTAAAGGTAAGTACTGCAGGCATGCACAGAGGTCTCAGTCAAGGAAGGTGAGTGGCAAAGGATGAGTTAGGGTCAGCGGGAAACAGGAGGGTGTAACTAAGGGATTCTAGGAGAGTATTAACCAAAGCACAGAAGCTTGAGAGAAGGTAGCATTTTTCTGTTTAATTCTTTTTTTAAAAATTTTTCCCCCACCATTTTTTTATTAAGGTATTATATGTGTACATAGCTTACCATTACCCCCCTCCCCCCACCTCCCATACTCTGTTTAATTCTTAATGGTTCATGCAAAATGACAAGAACTGAAGGCAAATGAGATTGTGTGGAGCCATGTTATGTATTTGCACTTTTCCCTCAGTGCTATGGAGCCTTGGAGGATTTGAAGTAGGAATCAGATTTGCATTGTAGGGTGGCTCGCTGGCACGGCCATGGCATACTCAGCCCCAAGGCACCTTATGTGTCGCACCAGCACAGCCAAGGGTGAGCCTGAGAGGGGGCGGCTGAAAGGCTTAGAAAAGACAGACAGGAGAATGAAAGCTGGGTCTCGGTGGGACGCTGCTCCCTGAGAGACAGCACCGACGCCCATAAGCCATGTCTTTATTTTATAGCCGATGCCACGAGGCAAAATAAGGGCATGGTCAAGATGTTTACAACATTCTCCTGGGTTTCCATCCTACTCAATTACATGCACCGATCAAGCTTTGTTTACTTGCAGCCTGTATCACGTAGGCATGTGGGGCCACGTGTTCGGACCACAGGTTCAAGCTCACAACTACAGCTGTTGGCTATAATTGTGCTGGGAGGGCTCTGCCCTCCAAGCTGGGACTTGCATGTGGTGGCCACGAGAGGACTGTGCCCTCTCATCAGTCCGAGGCTTGAATCCATCCAAACACGGTAGCCGCGCACCTCCACCAGAAATTACCTAAGGTATTTCCACTAAGACTTAGGCCCAGGAACATTTGTGTCCCTGAGACCTCCCTCTCCCATCAGTCTGTTCTCCCATTGAGTGCCCTTCTTCAGAGTGCTCGATTTATGGATGCTCTCACTGATTGAGAGTATCAATCACCTCCACTCCGGATTGCAGTGCTTATTCTATCTCACGGCTATGGCCATGATTTCCCTACTTGGTGACTCAACCTCTTGCCTTTGTCCTTCTCTCTTCCCCCGTGCTTGTTAGGACCAATTCCGACTTCGGACCTAAGTTCCATTTGCCCCTGTCCAATTCTCTGCACCAATTCATTCTTGTTGATTTTTTACCCTCCTTTAACAAATAGGCTTATGTCTTTTTTCCCCTTCTTAATCTTGTATTCTATTGGTAACCCTACCTGAGATTAGATCCTTAATATTCTCTTTCTAGGCTAGAATCACAGCCTTGCAATTCAGCTTCTCTGTCACTGAGTGATTAGATTTTCGTATTCTCCAACGTGAGCTCTGCTATCCATTGAGGTAAATGATTAGTGCTTTGCCTTAACTTCTCTTAACGACTTTCCCAGACATATCAAACCTCTTGAAATTTCAAAAGGTGTGTGTATGGGTAGAGGTGGTAGTAAAAGACTATACTTATACAGAACATAAGGCTGAGGCTGTCTTCTTTAGCACCTGTCCTAGCCAATAGATAGGTATAATTCTAGGTTCCAGCGCCTTCCAGTAAGCTATGTACTTGTCATAAGAAATCAAGCCATATTCAGTGGTGTTCAAGGAGGTGGTAAATTTATTCTAACAATTCTCTGATGATAACCTGGTTCCTCAAATTGATCGTCACTGACATCTAATCTTACGTCCAATGCCATAAAGCAATCACATTGTTTCTCTCTTAATTAACCTTTAAGACATTCCTTCCTTTATCCAGATTTAAAAGATTTATAAATCTTTCAACTTTTCTATTTTTAGAAACTAAACAGTTTTGGGCCTGTCTTATAGTATTTATAATTTATTAAGTATAGAATTGTGTAACCTTCACAGATAAATGTATGTACTTTTTGCTTATCCTTAAGTAATCTTGGGTTGTATTCCCAAAATGATAATCTTCCTGGAGTGTAGGAGTGTAAGCAAACACCAAGTTGCTTATCTAGCTTCCCATAAACACTTCAGTTCTCTTTGTTAAAAAGAAGCATGGCTTTTAGAAAATAGCAGCCCATACCTAAGGTTGCTGCCTCTTTTCTAACCACCCGTCTGTCAAAGTCATGCTGATCGTGCTGAACTCAATTAACAGCAGAGAAGCCTCAGAGTGGCCTGGGAAAAGGAAGGCTATATTACAGTCTGATTGATTCCAAATACACTAACAGAGAATTTCTGATAGAATTAAAGGTTGAGCTAAATTTTGTCTACATTATGTGTGATGAAAATGTTTAATACCTGTTTACAAGCATCAGGAAAAATACTTACGTGTGGATTATTTGTATTTAAAAATAATTAAAAATTATAATATGCGCTTTAGGGGTTTATTAAAGCAAACTCATTAAGTATTAAACCACACAGTGCTCTGTTGTCCTTGTTTTATTAATTACATGTAGTTAAATGAATTAAAACAGCATTTATAAAATATTCTATCACTTAGATATTTATTCATTTAGATTGCTCTTGGTAAATAATGCTGAATTGTGAGGCGTACGGCATAGACTGGGTGAATTATCTGCAGTTTTTAACATTTCAGATTTCTCTTTATTTTGGCATTTAAATAAATATATTAGGTCAGCATTCGATTTTATATGTTCGCATTTCATTGATATTACAATGTTATTTTTTTTTCAAGATCACATTTTCCCACAGTTAACTTTTATAATAATGATAATGAAAACAACAAAAATAATAATGAACCCTGCCGAGCACTTACCAAGTGACAGACACTGTGCTTAATAATTTAGATGAGCTGTCATACTTAAACATCACCAAATCCCCATGATGTAGATCGGTTGTCAGCCCCGTTTGACAGAGGAGGGGATGGAGAAGCAGAGAGCTAAGCAAGCTGATTGAGGCCATGCAAACAGCAAGTGACAGAGCTGGGATTTGAACCCAGGCAGCCTGACTATTGTCCTGCTCCTGATGGGCACTTGCCTGTACTTTGCTCTGCCTTTGTTCTTTGAATTCTTTCTCTGCACATAATTTTAGAAGATGAATTTTTATTTGCATTTTGTACTTTGAATTCTGCCTTGATTAAATGGGTACTTAATAGGGATTGACAGGAACTGAGGAGTGTGGAATGGTGCTACGAAGAAAGGGAATTGAGCAGCAGTGAAAAACCACAAATATTATGCGCTGAAGAAAAGGTAAGCAGAAGATTAACTTTATGCCTATTTCCAAATATTTGTGTGTGCCTTTTAACATCCCCTCGCAAAACTCAGAGGCTCACAGAGGGAAAGAGTTCAGTGGTAATTCTCATGGACCTTTGTTTTCATGGGCTTAAAATGTTTTCACAATCAACCCCCGTTAGTCTCTGTCTTTCAGCATGGTAAGAATTTGGCATGCTGCTCCTTTCCTCCTGAGAGAGAAACCCGAATGCCTGCCAGAGCACTTAATATTCTAGCTTCCACAGCAAATCGCTACCATCTCCTCCTCACTGCCTCCAAACTGACTTCAGACTCAGGCAAAACAGAGAGAGGCACTGACGAACAGAAGCACAGGGGTGAATGTCATTGCTATTTTTTTTCCCCCACTGAGATAAACAAAACATGCTGATAATTATGTGACACATAATTTTTTTTATAGTATAATTCTTGCTGTCGACCCTACCCTCGAAAGCTCTCTAGCTGTCTTCTCTTCCACATAGCATTGAATACCAGGCCGGTATTATGGTGTAAATGAGGTCCTAAATAATTGGCTTTAACTCATGGACAATTTTGAGTTTTATTTCAATAGCCAACTTTTTTTTTTCCTTTCAAAGAAGATAGAAAATGGAGAAAATTATAATTTAATCTTCTAGATATAAAGATATGAGTAAATAAAATTATCTGGCCAAAGAAAATATTAATAAAGAAGTCTATGACTTTGCATTTACAAGAAAATAAACTTTCTTTTTCAGAAAATAAGAGCTATAAGACAGGTTTTGCAGACAATTTTTCAAAGGCATAAATGTAATATGATATGTATTTCAACTCATATTCTAATTACTTTTTGTTAAATTAAAAAAAAAAAAGAAAGAAAAGAAAAACAGGCTTGTGTTTGGAATGTGATGATGTGACACTGGTGAGAAAGACCTAGAACACTGGATAAAATGTGACACAGAAAAACAATGGTGACACATATTCCCAGAAAAAGTTGCTTTTAACAGACAAAATAAAGACATGCTAAAAGCAAAAGGTTGGAAGAGAAATAAATGTAAGCAAAAGAAAAGGAGCAGCAGACATAGTGTGCTTAATTAGTTATCTCTCCCCAGATTAGCAGCCCCCAAATATGCTAGACATTCTTTAGTAAGCATTTCAATCCTTTTATTTTTGTTTCTTTCTTCTCCGAAATCTTCTGACTTAATACCAGAGAAAGCCACTAGCTTAATTTTGCAAAACTGTTTATTTTGCAAAATTGAAATTACTAACAAAAGGATAAGTCTCCAACCTATGTATGGCCCCGTAAGAGAGTACTGTGGATTGGCATTGGTTCTGCTTCCAGGGTAGGCTTGAGTCTTAAATATTTTCTGCTATTAGAACTGGTCATAAACACTATCATCTCTCCCAACTGTGTGTTAGCATTTTAACAGAAGTGTTGATCAACTGTTTTGTTTTACTTTTTTTCCTCTTCCTTATCTCAATCCTCTTTCCATTCCTAACTCTCCTAACTTCTTTGACCATCTCTTATGCAATCACATTCAACTGGATAGTTTCACCAGACACAGTGAAAAGCTATGTGAACTGAGACCATATGTGAGACAAAATTACATGTTGAAAACATAAACATTCATTCCCTCCCCTGATTATATCATTATGTTCACTGTTATCATTATTGTATTTGCATGTTTAATGACAAAACATGGACTGAAGAACTCTCCTGAGTTTGTTAAAATAGTAACATGATATAAATATATATTTTTTCAAATATCTTTCTCAAGATATACAAAGTTAAGAAACAATATCATTCATAAATAAATGAATGAATGAATGAGTTAACTTAAATCTTTACAGAATTTTTTGAAATGATGGGGAGGGAGTAGGATGGGGGGAGGATCATACAAAATTATGCTCCGTTTTTTATTTTAAATCTTTCTTATAGATACAAATGACTCTAAATTAGATCAAAAATAGGATTAAAACTCGAGTTACTGTTCATTTTCCCCTGAGCAATTACCAGGGGACACTCATCAAAATACCACTAACATAAAATGTATAAATTAATCATTCAAATATTTAAAAAAGATAATTCATAATTCATAATTCACAACTACCATCCTGATGCCCACACAAAATATCTAAAAAACAATCCACAATATTAATGAATAGATGTTATTAAATATGAATTCTTGCTCCCTGTTTTAAAAAAAAATCAACTCGTTGTTTAATAATATAAAATTTGTGAAAAAACTGTTCTCTGTTCAGTATGAGTCTTTTGAACATAAAGGGTCCTGAAGGTAAAATAAGCTTTTAAAAAAAGTTTGTAAAACCCATCTACAAAATCACTGACACAACAAAAATGTATAATTATTACAATGTGAAATTTTTTCCCTCCTCCTCCGAGCCTTGATAATCTAAAAGCTAATACCGCATTTAATATGCATCTCCCTTCTTCCCAGCTTCATTGCTACACTGCCCCTCCAACTGGGGCAAGGAACAGGTCATACACCATTTTCCATTTCCCCTCTCTCTGTTTCTTTGCTTCCCTCAGGCACAGGGTCCCCAGGCACGGTGTCTGCTGGCTGGCAGCAGGTGAGACACATCCCTCCCCTTTGGAGAGCAGATTTTTACAAAGCCCAGGAGTAATCATACAGAGTGACAAAATCCAATATAAAAACTCATGTCCATTAATAGAAAAAATGGAATATAAACTCCAGGAAATTATTATGATTCAGTATTTTAAATTATATTTGAATGATACACTTTCCAATGTGTCTTTGAAAAATTCATCTACAATCACACAGAAGCAAAGCCAGGATATCTTTCACAGCTCTCTAAGCACTTATCTGCATACAAATATTAAGAGGATTTAGCATGAGGGAGGAGGTTGCCTGCTGAGAGCAGAAACTGAAATGCCAGGAGGCATATTAAAAACCAGTGTAAATGATGCAATTCATGGCAGTCAGCCATCTCCAGGCCCACATGCATTTATTGTTAACAGGAAACAGAGGTGGCAGCGAGGGAGACACCATCCCACTTCTCCATTCTTGACATACGTATCATTTATAATACAGAAAGAAACAGAAGCGTGACACCTTCCAGGAGGTGTGTAAACATTCTTATGTTAACACAGTGGTACATCAAAATGAAATGTCATATGAAAACCTTGACTTCAAGATTCATTTCATATGTTTCAATCACTCAGTCTATTAGTAAACTCCTACCATGCACCCATCATGGTGTGAGGTCCTATGAGTAATACAAGGGAAGATAAAAGCAGCTATTGTTCTCAAGGATTTTGATGCATTAAAAAAAAAAAAAAAAAAAAAAAGCCGAAACCGGTTTGGCTCAGTGGTAGAGCGTCGGTCTGCGGACTGAAAGATCCTGGGTTCGATTCCAGCCAAGGGCATGTACATTGGTTGCGGGCACGTCCCCGGTAGGGGGTGTGCAAGAGGCAGCTGGTCGATGTTTCTCTCTCATTGACATTTCTAGCTCTCTATCTCTCTCCCTTCCTCTCTGTAAAATATCAATAAAATATATATTTTTAAAAACAAAACAGAAAACAAGACTTGCCCTGGCCAGTATTTTCAGTGGTTAGAGCATCGGCCCACACACTGAAGGGTCATGAGTTTGATTCCTGGTCTAGGACACATACCCCTGGTCGCGTGCAGGACACAACCAGTTGATGTTTCTTTCTCTCTTTCTCTTTCCCTTCTTCCCCTCCTACTCTCTTCCCTCCTTCTCCTTCCCTCCTTTCTTCCTTCCCTCCTTGCTTTCCACTCTTGCTGAAAGCAATGGAAAAAATATCCTCAGGTGAGAATTAATAACAACAACAAAAAAGGTAAGACTTAAGAACAAACACCACCAACAAAAAAACACAAAATAAGACAGTACATACTTAACTACTAAATTATTTATTGAAAAATATAAGTGCTATATGATATCAAAAAGATCATTATGGATTAGAGTAACTAGAGATAAAATCATAAAAAAAGGAACTTAAAGAATCAAAATAATCAAAATAATCTAACCTCAAAAGAAGAAACAGAATGGGATAATGGAGGGGAAAACCACATATAAACACAGTGAAATGAGAATGGCCCCAGACATTTTTATACTACTAACTCAAATCTATATAAAAATTACATGGAGTGGTGAACACACAAGCAATATACAGATAATGCATTACAGAAGTATATACCTAAAACCTATATAATTTTATTAAACTATGTCATTCCATAAAAAGTAAAATTAAATAAATAAAAATGAAGTCAAAGAAAAAAATGTTGCTGGGAGGAATAACTAAAATAATATAAAAAGGAAGTTCACACAACTATAGCAACAGGAAAAAAATTAGATATGACCAACATATTGTTTAACCATTAAAAATTTTTATAACTTATTGCTAAACAGAAAGACTACAATAATTTGAAGAAAAATTGTAAATGTAATTTGTCTCTTTTGGCATGGAATAGAGAAAGAATACTCTCAGGCCTGGGTACAACTCCGGCTGTGGCTCTGACAGCCAGAGTGAACTTGCTTCCAAGTTTTGGCAAACATTAAACAAATAATCCTAAGTATAAAGAACACTAAGAAATGGACAACAGTGTCATGGGACCCCTACAGGGTCAGAAAATACCTTTCAGGGGATATAACATGTAAGCTAAGACCTGAAAAGGGCAGGAGGGAAAAGATGGTGGGAGGGTGAAGAGTCCCCAGTGGAAGATACAATCGTGCCTTTTAGGAACTGAAAAAAAAGTCTAAGGTGACTAGAACAAAAAGACTGAGGATAATAACCAAGGGCCAGAGATCATACAGAATCTCAAACCATAAAGAGGGCTTGGGACTTTATTTTTCTAAGAACAATGCAAACTGTTACAGGTAAAGTGGTGGAGTGTAATGATCAGATATGTATTTTGACACAATCCCCTGAGTTGTGGAATAAAAAATAGATTAGAAATGGGCAACAGGTCATGTAGGGTAGGTAGATGTTCAAGCAGAGAATGAACCAGGATGATGTCTGTATGGATTGAGAAACATATGGATAGACTCAAAAGATATCCAAGAAGAAGGTGATAAAAATAGGAGAAATCAAGCATGGTGCCCAGGATTGAAGATGTCATCATAATTATACTTTGTTAAATAAGGAATTAATATATTGTATTAAATTTACACTTATATATATGTATTATAGGCCCGATGCATGAAATTCATGTAAGGGGCGCAGCCCCTGCTGCCACAGTTTCGTCCATAAAGATGTCTGGTCTAATCAGCATATTATGCTTTTAATTATGCTTTTATTATTATAGAAGATATACTAGAGGCCCGGTGCACAAAATTCATGCATGGGGGGAGGTGTCCCTCAGCCTGGCCTGCACCCTCTCCAGTCTGGGACCCCTCAAGGATGTCCTACTGCTGGTTTACAGGGATTGGGCCTAAACTGGCAGTTGGACATCCCTCTCCCAATCTGGTATTGCTGGCTTCTAACTGCTCACCTGCCTGCCTGCCTGATTGCCCCTAACCACTCTGCATGCCAGCCTGCTAGCCCCCCAACTGCCCCCCGCACCAGCCTGATCACCCCCAACTTCCCCCTGTGCCAGTGTGCTCACCCCCAACTGCCCCCCTGCTGGCCTGCTCACTCCAAATTGCCCCACACCTTGCTGTCCTGATCACCTCCAACTGACCCCCACTGATGACCTGCTCACCCCCAACTGACCCCTCTGCTGGTATGCTCACCCCCAGTGGGATTTATTTATCTTCTATAATTGAAACTTTGTAGCCTTGAGTGGAGGCCAGGGCCAGCCAGGGAGGGCAGGAAGCTTGGCTTCCTCCATCGCCGGGAGCAACCCAAGCCTCCTGTTTGCTCCAGCTCCGTGGTCGCCACCATCTTCATTGGGTTAATTTGCATAATTACTCTGATTAGCTGGTGGGCATAGCAGACTGATGGTCAATTTGCATGTTCCTCTTTTGTTAGTGTAGGTTAAAAGCTTAATATGCTAATTAGACCAGACAGCTAAACAAACAAAGCCGTGGTGGTGGGGGCCAAGGCAGAAGCTGTTAGGGTTGATCAGGCAGGCAGCCAAGTAGTTAGGGGTGATTAGGCAGGCAGGCAGAGGGGTTAGGAGCAACCAGGAAGGCAGGCAAGCAGTTAGGGTGATCAGGCAGTCAGGAGAGCAGTTAGGGACCCCTGTGCCAGTGTGCTCACCCCCAACTGCCCCCCCTCCCTTGCTGGCCTGCTCACTCCAAACTGCCCCACACCTTGCTATCCTGATCACCTCCAACTGACCCATCAGGCGCGCAGACAGAATGGGTAGGGGTTATCAGGCAGGCAGGCAGAGAGGTTAGGGATGATCAGGCAGGCAGGAGAGCAGTTAGGGGCGATAAGACAGGCAGGCAGAGGCAGGTAGGGGTGATCAGGCAGGCAGGCAGAGTGGTTAGGAGCCAGCAGTTCCAGATTGTGAGAGGGATTTCAAGTCCATACCACTTATGGAGCCAAGATTCAAATTCAGGCAGTGTGATGGCAGAACCAAACTTTCAATACTACCTAATGCTGCATATTGATGATGGGGAAAACATTTCCTAAAGTTAAAAACATAAGAGTTACATGAAAATGAAGAAAGAGCTAAGGAAACAGCTAGCATAAACTTCAGATTAAGTTTGTTTGTTTGGAGAGTCTTGAGGAAAAGTTGTAAAGGAAGGACTATCTAAAGAAAGAGAAAGTAAACATATTATAGAAAGAGGAATAACAGTAGCAGGTTCCTCGAAGCTCAAGTACCAGTACAAAGAGTGTGGTTAGTTGGAGTTATCCACATTTGGGGTTTTCCAGGCTGATATGATGGAAGGATAATGGGACAAGGGACTTTAAGATATTGTCAAGGGAATGACTGACATCTTAGATCACAGACTTCAAAAGAAAGTGATAACAAAGAAAGAGAGATGGTAGAGTCATCAATAGATTTCAGGCCTCAATGAAACTGATCAAGTTGGAAGGTGAAGAGTGTAGAATGAGTGCCCAAATTAATCATTTCAGATATGGAGCCACTTTGGCTAGTGGAAGGAATTTTCCATTCTCACCACATCTTTAGATTACTATAAAAGCAGGCTAGTAACACATGAAGATAATTTCTGGTTGAGTTCTTCACATTGTTTCCAGAAACAGCTTCCCTGACAGCTCTGTGAACTTAACCAAACTGTCTCTTGCTAATACTGGATGGCTTTTGGTACATTTGGGTTTCTTCACTTGAACAAGCAAGGGTCAAGATCTGGTGTGCCCTGTCCTTCAAAACAGGTCTCCACTGGATGGCATGAGAGTCTTCATGCCATCGCTTGCCATAGCCACATCTGTTTGGCATCTTAAACTAATCCAAATAGTGACATTACAGAAAAGAATTTAATAAGCTGTTTGAACACTAGTGTTTAATCTTTTTTGTTTGTTTATCCATCTACAAAATAGATCAGAAGTTGCTGATCATACCTCACTCAATGAGTTTATTCATTTCCCCCCAATTTGAAATTGTTCCCATTTAGATAGACATAAATGATAATTTGATAAAAAAACAAACTGTACACTTTTTGAAGATGTATTAATTCAAACCTGTAGCAAATTAAAATGACATGATTTGACTTGTTTGCTCAAGCCTAAGTGGTAAGTGCCGCAGTTAGGAGGTGGGTGGAGAGAAGAGGATGGGGAGAATGCTAACAGAAAGGCCAGCAGGGCTGTGTTCTTTGGAACCCTTTTACTGCCTCCTCAATGAGCAGCAGCATGGAGCCCAGCATCAGAGAGGCAGCCATCCATTGCCTATTAAGATGTGCTTCAGATACACAGATCATGCAGGTTCTCACTAATGCCTGACTGCCCTCCAAATTATCTCCCGTGGACCTCTTGCAGATTCCTTCCAGAGCCAAGTCAGCCAAGTTGCTTACATAAATACATAAACAAATTTAAAATAAATAAAAAACACCTTCCAATCCCTGCTCCTTTCCCACTCCTACAAAAAGGCTGTGAGTACAGAAGGGCCTGGAGTACAGGTAAAAGGAATTGCAGGACTGACACATTTGGTTTCTTGATTTTCTTTTAAAAAAATATATTTTATTGATTTTTTTAAAGAGAGAAAGAGAGAGGGAGAGAGAGTTAGAAACATGGATGAGTGAGAATCATCATCAATCAGCTGCCTCTTGCACACCCCCTATTGGGGATGTGCCCGCAACCAAGGTACATGCCCCTGACCGGAATCGAACCTGGGACCCTTCAGTCCTCAGTCCACAGGCCCACGCTCTATGCACTGAGCCAAACCGATTTCGGCTGGTTTCTTGATTTTCATCCCAATACCGCTCTTCTCTTTCCCGCCTATGTTGTTAACTTTACTAAGGCCTTTTAAAATACCTCATGTTCTTTCTGGAAAGAAATGGGCATCTTCTATATATATAAAAAGCTAATATGCCAAGTGTCCCCTTGGGAGTTCAACTGGGAGACCGGGAGTTCGATCACCGGCTATGATGTGCCCTCACCATCTGGGGGCGGCACGGAATGAAGGAAGGCCCCAGCCAGCAGCTGGAAGGCCCTGACCGGCCCTGGTCACTGGCCAGGGCTAGGGATCCTACCCGAGCATTAATTGCATGCACCGGGCCTCTAGTAATAAATAAAAAGTAACAATTAAGTTTTAAAGTTAAGCTTTCTATAACATCTCTACTCCACTGAGCAGAAACACAGGGTGTGGACTTAAGCAAAGTTGGGCTTGGCATTTTAAAGCCCCAATTAAACTGGAATTAATTACTATGGTAACACTGAAATTGGGATATTTCTTAGACCCAAGTATTTCCCTTGTGATATCAGGCAATACTTAGAGACCCAAAGTAGGTGGGAATGTAATGATATCTATGGGAGGGGGGCGGGGAATGGTATACTATAGCCTTAGTTAACACACATGGAAAGGGCGGTTGGAAACATCACTGGGTTCCTGCCATGCACAGAGTAATGTGAATATCATTCCTGTAGCTGCTTCTCCGACCATTTCATAGACAAGTAACAAAAGTACAAAAAGATTTCAAGACAACATCATGGGGCTGGGTAATGACAGGGCCTCCACTGCTTAACCATATCAAACACTGCTTCCCTTCATCCATTCTCATAATTCCCACTGGGATTTACTCCAATACATATTGTATTTTATGTTATAGTGATAAATAATAACAAATTGTAGGTATGGAAAATTCAAGGGTAGAAGATAAATAGAAAGACTATTGAATATCTGGGACTGAAACTTTACAATGCTGATTTAAAGCTTAGGGGGGGAAAGTCCTCCTTTGAAAAGACAAAATATGGTTACCAAATCTTGTTTTGGTAACCATGTTGCTATAGCAATAACATAACGATACACAGAAGGGCTTTCAAAGTTATACTGGTAATAAAAGATATACATGCATATATAGGTCTAGCAGTGTTGTTGACTAAACATCAATCTCCCTATCTAGTAACAAGGAAACCCATGTAAACATTATTTATACCAATAGTAAAAACACCTGTCAACTTCTGTTTACAGTTTGCATGTGTCCATAGAGAGAAGGCATAAAGGAAAACAGTATCTTCTATACCTAAGAACTTTGGTCTGGAACATAACCTAGTGCTGATGTGGGAGAATAATGAAAAGATGATGATAGATAACAGGATTAGCTGGTCTTATTCACAGGGTGTGAATAAAACTTGCTTAGGTTTCTCAAACTTCAAGTAGTGCATAGTACAAATAAGTGCATATTTATACTTCTAGGCTAAGAAAAACAGAGGCCTGAAAAAGAATGCTTTTCCAAATGGTCCTCAACCTTTCCCTGCCTTCCCCATGTGCCCAATCACACTCACATCAGCAGCAACTCTCGTTTCACTGCAGAGATTCTCCCTCTTCCCCAAAGGGGACGGTCAGAATTTCAGAAGAGGAGTGAGGGTTTGAAAAGGCTCCCAGAGATTTGAAATGATTCCCTAAGAAGTATTCCCCATGTGATAAGAACTATACTTCTACATCAGTTCTTTGTTCTATAAAATATTGATTATTCAAGATTCAGTTGCCCCACACATTTTTGACATGTCTGCCTCTTACATTACTTCCGTACACAGCAGAATACTGCGGAAGTAGACAAAGCACGGCCTGGATAAAGACATGTACAAAAGACATATATTTAATTTTGAGATACTGTTCTTGTTCCTCTCAAAGAACTACAGTAAGTATGTACGTGTGATTTTCCAAAAAAAAGAAAAAAAAAAGAAAAAAAATGTAATGGCCAGGTGAGGTGGGCCCTTGGAAGCGTCTTCTTCCTGACAACAGAACCTGATACTGTTTCAGGAAGCAATGAGCCAACTCCCTGTAGTCTGTTCCCCACACTGCCCTCCAGTTGTGGGAGAGCCTTGGATTTCCTAATACAGGCCTTTCCTCCCACTCTCTGCTTTGTATCCCTGCCTTCTGGCAGCGCATGAGCCATTTTGAAATCATGAGAGCCAGCGTGAGGCAGAAGGCCTACTCACTGAGAAATGCAGTGAGCGATGGGAGGGGGCTGGCTCCCAGTGACCTGGCTGAGCTGTCTACCCGCCTTCTTCTTGGTTCAAGAAACAAATAAACCCTTGTCAAGTTAAGCCTCTTTCTACAGATCACATTCCTAACTGATATAACTGGCCTATATGGGAAATACGTTTGGCAGGGGAAGATAATAATTAACAAAATCTGCCCTGTTTTCCCCATCACCCTCTACTCTAGTCAGCTACACCTATTTCCTCCAACTCTTATTTATAAACTCAGGGACACTCTGTGTTAACTTTATCCCAAACTGTGGCCTCAGTCTGGTTCTCTGAACTCTTAGTACCTACCTTTGCTCCTTCCCTGGCTGACTGCTCCCCACCTGACTTATATGGCTCACCTGATTTGTGACAACAGCTAACTATGTCCAACAGAACTCTTATGTCTGTTTTTTTTCGTGGACAGGTCTATCCTGCTAGCTCAGATATCCATGCACAGTCTCAATATGGCCTGAGCAGAAGAGAGGTCAAAGAGGAAATGTTCAGCAAGCATAGAGAGATGCATTTATGTAACTACTGACTTTTGTGAGCTACCTACTGACATTTGTGAGAATTTAGTCAAGTATTTTTTAAAAGTTTTTATTCAAAGCAATATTTAATTTGCCAAAAATCAACCCGAGGTCATAACCAAAATGAAATAGCCCTAATTACTCCTTGGTCCTCCCTCTTAAACCTACAAAATCCTGATCATAGCACATAAGCAAAGGAAGACTCTGAAAGATGGAAAGAAGGCAGGTGGCCTTGGGACTTGACAAACACCAAGGCAAGGAGATCCCTGAGTTTCCTTATTGTCTCCCATATGTCCCAGGCAAGGGTCCTTCGAAAGTCTCCAACCCAAAACCACCTACAAGCCACACTAAAAAAATATAAATATACATTCTCCCAAAAATGTCCGATCTACTTAACTTATCAGGAAAAGAGTGGCTCAACAACAGAAAGCATTCTTTGCAATTTCTTCTCCAGCCAAACATCAACTGTAAACTGTACCTCCGCACTTCATAGCTTCACACATAGCTTCATCAGGGCTGCAACTGAGCAAGGAGTTAATCTTCTACACCATACCACCCCTGCCCCACAGATACAGGTAGTGCACCCCAATCTGCCTAGCTGGCGAGTCAGTGGGGTGAGTTGGAAGCCGATTTTTCATTCTCCTATTTCAGAAGCAAGCTATGTTTCAATTCCCCAAACAGTAGTGTTAGCTAGGCCAATGGGGAGTTAAGCCTCCATTGAACCCTGCACCAATGAGTCTAAACAAAGCAGGTCACATTGATAGAAATAAGTATCCACTTTCCTTCTATTCCTTGTGTCAGTGAGGTCCAGTGGGGAACTAAACTCCCAAACCCAACTGGCAGCAAAGAGGCCAAATGAAGCAGTGAAAACCAGGACTAGCAGCATTCCCGATGCTGCTCCCCACCCACATCCTGTCAGAGGGTCTCAATAGAGAGAGCCTCCAGCCCTCCCTGTATCGATGAGGTAGAATACGGTGCTGAGAGACAGAGGAGTCAACACTCTCTTCCCTAGCACTGGTGTCAGTGAGCCTCCACTTACATCTGGCATCAACAAGGCAGAATCAAGTGAGGGAAGGCAGTGCTGGCTGGCATTTTCCCATCCCTTGGTGTCAGCAGGGCACATAGAGGAGCCAAGCTCTGCCCCTACCCTGCTGCAACAAAACCCTGTGAGTCAGTCTTCTGCCTCCCTGCCTGCCTGGTGACAGTAAGCTCCACAGCAGGGAGCTGATCTTATATAGCCCTGCAGAGACACAGCCAGTGTGAGCTGGTGATCTACTACTTTGGCTGGCAAGATGCGAAAGGGGCCAGGGGAGTAGGTGACCTTCACTCCAGCAGTCTGATACAAGGCAGTGTTGGGAGGACAGTAGGAAGGTGAAAAAAACATACCCACCTGGTCATCATGCTATACCTCAACAGAGGGAGTTCCTGCTAAAAATATATATACTCAATAGTATCCAAAATCTCATAGGATAACCTCCAAAATAAACAGGATTCAACGGAAAATCAATCATCATGCCAGAACCAAGAAAATTCTAACATTAATGAGAGAAGACGATCAAGAGACCCTACACTGAGATGAATCAGTTGTCAGAATTATCAAACAAAGATTATAAGGCAACCATCACAAAAGTTATTTTTTAAAGTAACTAAATTTTTTCTTGAAACAAAACAAAACCTCAAAAAGAAAAAGACATTACATTTTTAAAAAAGAAAAGAAATGATATAACTGAAAAACATAGTAACTGAGGGGCAAAAAACCTCATTGGATGGGTCAATAGCAGAGTTTAATGACAGAGGAGAGAATCACCAAACTTTAGGATAGATCAGCAGAATGCACTCAATCAGAACAACAGAGAAAGTAGACAGAAAAAATAATAATTAACAGAGTTTCATGGACCTGTGGGATAATAAAAAAAGAGCAAATATTCTTATGTTAGGAATCTGAGAAAAAGAGGGAAGAAGTAGCTCTAAATGATATTCCAAGAATTAATAGCTGAAAACTCCCTAAATATGACAAGAGTTATAAACATACACTTTCAACAATCTTTGGGAAAGATCCTATTCTATCCAAAAAAAATAAACCCAAAGAAATCCATGCCAAGACACATCATAATTAAACCACAGACTATGATGTTATGCACCTGTATTGCAACTACTAAGAAACCTATACAAAATAATATATTAAAAATCACTACAAAAAAAATCAAGCTATAACCTTAAAAATGTTCAAGAAACCAAAATAAAGGTAAGGAGAAACAGAAGAGAACCAGAAGGAATAAACTACACACAAATAATATAGTGGCATACTTAAACCCAAGCATAGATATAATTACCTAGCCCTAGCCAGTTTGGCTCAGACCCAAGAATCCCAGGTTTGATTCCAGTCAAGGGCACATGTCCAGGTTTTGGGCTCGATCCCCAGTAGGGGTGTGCAGGAAGCAGTCGATCAATGATTCTCTCTCATCATTGATGTTTCTATCTCTCTCCCCCTCTCCTTTCCTCTCTGAAATCAATTAAAAAATATTAAAATAAATAATAATTACTTTAAATGTGAATGGTCTAAATACACCAATTAAGAGAGACTGGCAGAGTGGATTTTAAAAACCCATGATTCAACAATATACTATCTACAAGACTCACTTCAAATTCAATGACATAGATAAGTTGAGAATAAAAGAATGGAAAAAATACAATGTAAGTAGTTTATTAAATATACGATAGTGGCTGTATTATTATCAGATGAAGTAGACTTCAGAATAAAGAAAAATACCAGAGAAAACCAGGTGCATTATATGACAAAAAAGTGACCGATCCACCAGGAAGGCATAACTCTAAATGTGTTCACACCAAACAACAGAACTAAAAAATTTGTGAAGCAAAAATTAAAGAACTCAAAGAGAAATAGACAAACCCACAATTAGAGTTGAGGACTTTCAATACTGTACTCCTGCCAATCTGATAAAATCATTAGACAGAAAATCAGTAAGGATATATTTGGACTCAACAGCAACATCAATCAACTGAACTGATTGACATCTATGGACTACTTCATCTAACAGCAGTAGAATATACATTCTTCTCACACTCACACGGGACATTCATGAAGGCAGACCTATTCTGGGCCATAAAACACATCTTAACAAGTTCTTAAAATTAAAAATGTATAATGTCTGTATTCAGACCACAATGAAATTAATCTAGAAATCAAACAGAAAGCTGGGAAATCCCCCAAATACTTGGAGATTAAACAATACGTGTTTGTGTGTGTTTTATTGAATTTATTGGTTCACACTGGTTAACAAAATTATATAGGTTTCAGGTGCACAATTCCACAACACATCATCCGCACACTGTACTGTGTGTCCACTACCCCAAAGCAAGTCTCCTTCCATCACTATTTATCCCCCCCCCCAATACCCTTTTCTTCCAACCCCCTTTCCCACTGGTAATCACAATACTATTGTCTGTGTCAATGAATTTTTTTTTAATTCTCACCTGAGGATATTTTTCCATTGATTTTTAGAAAGGATCAAAGAAAGAGGGGAAGACAGAGAGAAATAACGATGTGAGATAAACATTGATTGGTTACCGCCTGCATGTACCCTTACCAGGGCTCAGGCTGGGGAGGAGCCTGCAACTGAGGTATGTGCCCTTGACAGGAATTGAACCCGGGAACCTTCAGCCTACGACTAGCCACTGAGCCAAACCAACTAGGGGCAATATTTTTTTTTTCCTTTTTTGTTCAATCCCTCTACCCTCCTCACCCAGCCCTTATGTCCCTAATATTGGACTCAATTGACATTTAATGTAATTATTAAAATTTTTAATAAAATATAATAGAAGTACTTAATCCTAAGAGATTTAAGAAAGTTTCTATTTTTGTAAAGACATGATGATATTCATTAAATTAATTAAGTCAAGGTTTATTAACACCAACTATTGGTATTTTAAATGGAGAAATATTCATTCCATGGAAAAAATGTAAAGCCATAAAACTCCAGCAAAAAACCTTCTCTAGAAGTGTCTGTACAAGTTCATTGAAGTGTTTTGAGATAGACTAAATGGATTAGATTTGATAGTGTTAGGAACCTATTATTTAATTTTTTCCCAATTTAAATGACTTAGATTCACATGCCAATTTTAATGTTCTGGCATCCTTTTCAAATCATAAAAACCTTATCCTGTAAAATTAAATATTCAAGGGCATTTAAAACAAAGGTTAGGCATCAGAAACTGCCAAAACTCACCTAGTTTTTGACAGACAAATCTTCCTAATGATAAAATTAAGATATACCTGTGAAAAAATAAAACTTAACCTATCTCAATTTATGGCTACTAAATTAATTGGTTTCTAATCATTCTGAAATAAATATATCTAAAATAATGCTCAAACTATAATTAATAATTACATTTATTAATTATTAATAATAAAAGTTAACATGTATTCAAGTATAAATTATACCTGATACAGAAAAATTCTAGAAGAACATTGAAAGTCTATTGTCTGTGCTTTCCTTCAAACTAAATAAATAACAGAAAAGAATAACGTATTCCAACCTTTCTGTTTTGGAGTTATTGTCAATTTTGTATTGTTCAAAATCTTGGCTAAGAGAATGTAGCTTTTCTTGAAGTTTCTTTTCACGTTCTACACTTCCTTGATAAAATTTCATCTCTTTTTCCATCGCTTTCACTTTTTCTTCCATAGCTTTAAACTCATGAAGAATTAGATAGCTGACTCCACAGTACTTACAAACCTTTTCTTCATGGGGCATCTAGAAAATAGAATATACATTTACTAAAATGGTATTTTTAAAATCTGAAGAAATGGAAGTCCAACAGAAGATGTTATTGCAACTGTACTTGTCAAGTTAAGTAAATGTATACTGTACTATCATGGAGTGATAATTATGACATTGCTTATATCTGGATATAATTTTTTTAAATTGCCATGATATTGATTCTGACACAAAATCTTGGAATTAGAAAAGAATCTTTCAGAGTAATTATTTTTCCATGGTATCTCTAAGAAAGACTTGCTCTTGAAATATTTTCCGTAAAATATAACAAAAAGGATGAAAACATCATTACAATTCTTGTTTTAAGATGACTTTTCCATGGAGTGGGAAGAAAGCACTGGCCTTTCACTGCCAACAACACCATGATTCTGGAGATGCCTCTTGGCTTTTTCCGGTCTGACTTTCCTCACTTATAAAATTAGCCCACTGAACCAAATGAACTCTCAGTTCCTGTTCAGTTTTAACATTTTATGATTTTTACAGAACTTTACTTTCTATCATAAAACCACAAAGAAGAAAAATACTTTGGACCTAATCTCTTCTCCCTAAATTAGTTCTTTCCCCACAGGGAGTTATGGTTGTACTCATTTTATAGATAAGGAAAGGGAGACTATTGAAGTTTATAACCAGCTGGTACGTGGAGACATGAGGATTAAACCCAGGTCTATTTAAAACCAATATCCATGTCTGTAACCATTTGTATCATATTTATCTACAAAGTGGATGTCAGCTAAATTCTCTTACTTTCTACAGATATAATGTCCACATATCTCTGGACAACATTGGAGTAGCAAAAAATAGAGTTTTAGTAAAGTCAAAAGAGAGGTAATTATTTTTTCTGACTCAAGTACATAAATATTTTTCAAGTAACCTTTACTTGTCTTGCTATTCATAAAGGAAAAGAGACAGCTTCATTAAATATTTGCTCCAGGGCACTAAAAAGAAAACAACACTTGGGTTATAAGCAAAGTACTTACCGTATTTGCCGGCGTATAAGACAATTTTTTGGCCCTGAAAAATACGTATTTGCCAGCATATAAGAGACTGGGCATATAAGACGACCCCCTAACATTTCCACTAAAAAATACAGAGTTTGTTATATACTCGCCATATAAGACTACCCCCCACTTGGAGGCATATTTTTCAGGGTCAAAAAGTCGTCTTATACGCCAGCAAATACGGTACTCCTAATGTAACCTCCCTTAAGACTGTAGAAATGGCTCCTGTAACTAAGAGTGAGGCCACCTTATCTGCTTATCAATGCTATTACGCAAGACTAAGTTAAAACAAACTAACAATAAATTTTTATACAGTAAAAAATTTTGTACATTTAAACTTTAATAATAAAAATTTCAAATGTTAGAATAGTTATTATCAACAAGTAATAACAAGTATTGGAGAGGTTGTGGAGTAAAAAGAACTCTCATTCACTGCTGGTGGGAATGTAAATTGGAACAGGCACTATAGAAAACAATATGGAGGCTCCTAAAAAAATTAAGAATATAGTCACCTACCCCCCCAAAAAATTGAAAACACTTATTCACAAAGATAGATGAGCCCCTATCTTTATTGCAGCATTATTCACAGTAGCCAAGACATGGAAACAACCAAAGTTTCCTCTGATATATAATGGAATACTACTCAGCCATAAGAAAAGATGAAATACTGCCATTTTTAACAACATGGATCTTAAGAATATCATGCTAAGTGAAATAAGTCAGAAAAAGTTAAGAACCATATGATTTCACTAATGTGTGGGATGTAAAACTAAAAGCAACGAATGAACAAACAAAAACAAATAAAAACTCATAGACACAGATAACAGTATGGTGGTTACCAGGAGGAAGGGGGTATTAGTTAAGGTTCAAGAGGGTAAAATATATGGTGATGGAAGATTATTTGACTTTGGGTGGTGGGCACACGGTGTAATATACAGACGATATATCATAGAATTATACACTTGAAACCTAGATAAGCTTATTAATCAATGCCACCCCAAAATATAATACTATAGAAAATCAATGAATGACTTCTTCAGTCATCTAACTACCACTAATACCAAAGTGTAGATTTAGAAAATAACAGGTTTGAAAAAATCATGAAGATAACCTGGTTCAAGCCCTGGATGCATTTACTGAGTCTACTCCAACCTAGATAAGGTTTCAACACCCCAAATGATGGAAAACAGCTTGTTGCATCAACTGACTGACTGTCAGGAAATTTTCTCATGCTGACCCCAAGTTTGCCTGCCTCGAGTGTCCACTGGCCCAAAATCTCCACCTACCAGCTGGTTATAAACTTCAATAGTCTCCCTTTCCTTATCTATAAAGTGAGTACAGCCATTTTAAATTATCGACGTGGAACAACCACAGGTCTCTTTCTTATATTTGAAGACAGCTATCAGGAACACTCCTTATCTCCTTTTCCCAGGTCAACTTCTAATTCCTACAGCTGTTTCCATTACAACATGGTTTTTAATTTCTTTCTCATTCTAGACAATTTTCTCTGAACTTGTTCCCGGGTTCTACATCTGTTTGAAGTATGCTACCCAGAATTGAATACTTCAGAGAGGCTGGTCTCACTGAAGCAGAATAAGATTGAGTACTCAAACTTCCCTCTTTCCAATATCGCATTAAGTAGTATCATTAGTAATATCTTCTAAGGCAACGTAGATTACAGTGATCTCTTGTATTTTTAGCAATTTTGTTACTATTAGATACTATAACTGTCTTTTATGTTAAATAAAGTCCTTATTTAAAAATACTGCAGTGCAAAACCACGTCTCATTGTACTGAATATACCAATCCATTGCTTTCCACCTTTCTTACAGATCTACCTTCCACAGTCTTGGCTGTTCTATGTGGTAATGTGACCAAAATGCCCTCCGCTCACCCACCCTACCCATGGCTGGCAGGTGGAAGAGGACTGGACATCACACCCAGAAGAACTAAGCCCTCAACTGGGAAAGATCCAACAAGGCCTTGTAAGTGTTGAAGACACAGACATTTAGGTAACCTTTAGGGCTAACTACCCAATTATCTTTGCAACCAGCCTACATGTGTTCATATTGTCTTCATAAAGTCCATATATTCTGGGTCTACTCCAGTTACTAGATCTAGTAACTCTAGAATTCATGGATAGAAAATGTTGACTATGACAAAGTTGAGGATAGAAGTTCACATCATGTCTGTCTCCACGGTGGACGCTGACCCATCACTCAGCATGTTTCGGGTATAACTCTTCAACTGGTTATTCCACTGCCCAGTTACCTTTGTAACCAGCCCGGATGCATTCTTATTATCTTTAGGAATATTGACAAAACTTGTCAAAGGCCTTCAAAAGGTCCATATATTTGATGCCTACTACTGTTCCTGGATCTCATAACTCTACACAAAATTGGACAGAGCAAGGTCTACCTTTTGGTTCTTTTAATGAACATAAAACTGGCCCAATTTTATTCTTTCTCTAATATAGTCTCATAAATCATCTTTTGATAGTATAATTTAGAATCCTGCCTGAAATTGAAGTTGAGTTCACTGGTTGTAGTTTATGGTTGTTTTATACATTGAATAGCATTTGTATGTTTATCTGCTTACTCCCTGTGTGTCCTCAAAGATCACTTAGAGTGGCTCTGCAGTCCCATTCAAAGGTACCGTCAGTCCCCAGGAATATACCTCATCTACATCAAGAGACCTAAACTAATTCAGAGAAGGCGGATATTTTTTTTGCAATCCCTTTGTCCGTTGTGAGTTTTGGTTCATTCTCATCAATTTGAAAATTATATTGCTAACTCCAAGGCACTTTTATCCTTAACCTTTTGCCTATTAATCACAGTTCTTGCCTTTCTCCTAGCAAAGCACCCTATCCTTAAAGAAAACTCTTGCTGAAGGAGCTTCTTTGCAGCCTGATGTACAAAACAGAAATAGCATTAACTTCACAGTTGCGAAAGCTATTAAAATATTATTCCAGCCTAGCAATTATGGAAGGAAGCTAAAATAAGTGAAGTAAAACATTTTATAAAACAGGTCTTCTGGAAGTTCAGCAAAGAAAGCCAAAAGATGATATGATTATGATCTAGGAAACAAGACAATCAAATTAAAATACTAGGCCCATATGAGTAGCATCCAGACTTTATCTAGTATAATCTGAATCACTGAGTGATCTATGTTAAATAAGTATATTAAACAAAAGTCTTCAATGCTATTAAATTGTAAATAATTTTCTGTATATAAAACTGCAACAGTATTATAAAAAAGTAATAACACTTTCAAATTCTTAGTGTCTATACAGCCTAATTACTTAGGGCATTTCTGTGAAACTTGAGAAGATATGATATACTATAATTATGTTCCCAAATGAATTAAAAGTTATATTTTTTGTGAAATATAATTTGTGCTTCATCATTATAACTTGGTCTTATATCGTCTTGTTTTGTGAGTAAAATAATGACACACTGTCATTCTTGACAAAATGGCTGTTATTAGCAGGATATCTTTGCTTTCTAAAAGATGTACTTTGGAAGAGCATTAGCAAATGCAGTATATTAGGCAAATGCAGAGCCATTGAAAAAAAATTTTAAATAAACTTCCCAAATTCAGCATTTGTACTTCTTAAATTATAGTTATTTAATACAAAAAAAAAGATTCAAAGGTTAAATTATGCTTTGTATCCTTTTCAAAACTCCTGTCTGTGCTTCAACAAGAAAAGACACTCAGTAACCCCCTGCTGCCAAGTTGAGGCATTCTCTGCTCCAAAAATTGTTCCTCTTTTTTTTGCCCCACATGTCCAAATGCTTATTATGCTTGGTTAAGGAGAAAAGAAACAGCCAGATATTTTTATATAGAGACAGGATTGTTCTCAAATTTATATGGAAAGGCAAAGAAACTACAAGAGCTAAAACAATCTTGAAAAATAAGAATAAAGTGGGAGGAATCATTTTATCTGATTTTAAGACATATAATGCAACAGTAATAAATGCTGTGTGGTATTGGCAGAAGGATAGACAAAAAGACCAATAGAATAGACTAGAGAACCCATAAATAAATCTTTATAAATATGCTAAATTGAATTTTTTTGGCAAAGGTGAAAAAGCAATTTAATGAAGAAAAAAAATAGCCTTTCAAGTAACAGTGGTTGAACAATTAGATACCCGTTAAGTTTAAAGAAAAGAACCTCAACCTAAACCTTATACCCTATACCAAAATTACCTCAAAATGAATCATGGACTTAAGTGTAAAACATAAAAACATGACTTTAGAAAAAAAAAATCTAAGGTAAAATCTTCAGGATCGATATGAGACAGGGTTCTTATACTTGATACAAAAAGCATAATCCGTAGATGTAAAAACTGATAACCTAAATTTCATTAAAATTTAAAACTTTTTCTCTAAAAAAACCTTGTGAAGGAAATGAAAGAATAAGCCACAAACTGGGGGGGAAATATTTGCAAATCACATATCTGACAAAGGACTAGTATCTAGATTATTTAAAGAACTCATAAAACAGTAAAAAAAAAAAATCAAAATTAAAATTAGTCAAAAGACATGAAGAAACATTTTACCTAAGAGATTATACAGATGCTAAATAAGCACATGGAAAGATACTCAACATCATTAATCATTAGGAAAATGCAAATTAGAACCACAGTGAGCTATCACTACACGTCTATCAAAAAGCTAAAATAGAAACTAATGCCAAATGCTGGTAAAGTGCAGAGAAACTGAATCATTCATACATTGCTGGTGAGAATGTGAAATGGTACAGCTTCTGGAAAAGTTTGGCAGTATTTTAAAAAACTAAACATGCAACTACTGTACAAGCTAGCAATTGCACTCTTGGGCATTTATCCCAGGAAAATGAAAACATATGTTCTCATAAAAACCTATACGCAAACATTTATAGCAGCTTTATAAGTAATTGCCAAAAACTGGACAAAACCCAGATGTTCAACAGGTTAAATAAACTGTAGTACATTCATACCATGTAAAACTACTCAGCAATAAAAAGAAATAAACTATTGATACATGCAATAACATGAATAAAACTCCAGAGAATTACAGAGTGAAAAAACTAATCTCAAAAGGTTACATATTGCATGATTCCATTGATGTAACATTCCTGAGATGACAAAATTATTAGAGATCAAATCAGTGGTTGCCAGGGGTCATGGATTAGGCCTGGGGGATAGAGTGATGTAGGTGTACGTTGTGGGAGGGGGAGGTGAATGTGGCTGCAGAAGGTCAACAGGAGGAATCCTTGTTGTACAGAACTGTTTTATATCTTAACTAAAGGCCTGGTGCACAAAAGTTGAGCAAGGGCAGGGGGTGTCTCCCTCAGGTCGGCCTGCACCCTCTCTAACTTGGGACCCCTTGGGGGATCATCCCGACTCCCCTCTCACAATCTGGGACTGCTGACTCCTAACCACTCACCTGCCTGCCTGCCTGCCTGCCTGATTGCCCCTAACCACTCTACCTATCAGCCTGATCACCCCCTAACCACTCCCCTGCAGGCTTGATTGATACCTAATTGCTCCCCTGCAGACATGATCATCCCCAACTGCCCACCCTGGTGCCCTAATTACCTCCAATTGCCCTCCCCTGCTGGCCCGAATGCCCCTAACTGCCTTCCCCTATGGGGCTGAGAGGACTGGGGAACTGAGGCTGGGTGAGGCAGGGCTGAAGGGACTGGGGGACTCAAGCTGGATGAGGTGGGATTGAGGGGCATGGGGAATTGAAGCTGGATGAGGCGGGGCTGAGGGGACTGGGCACCACCATCTTATGGCTGTGGGCGCCGCCATCTTGTGAAGGCAAGATGGTCAATTAGCATATTCCCTCTTTATCAGATAGGATTGTGTCAATGTTGATAGTCTGGTTGTGATACTGTAGTATAGTTTGCCAAATGCTACCATTGGGGGAAGATGGGGGAAGAGTACATGGGATCTCTTGGTATCATATCTTACAAATGCATGTGAATCTATAATGAAATTAAAGTAAGAAGTTTAATAAAAAAAAATAAGAAAAGTTTTAAAAATCAAACTGGGACTAAAATACCAAAGATTATTCCATAAACAAATTTTATTGAGCAATTTCAAGAAATGTTGGCTTCATACATAAACACACCTGTGTTTATCTACATATACTTCCAAAGTATATTTCCTCCAATACCTACTTTTCCACTGGGAAACCCCACCTTGGTAAACTCTGTGACCTTCCATGGCTAGCCAACAAAAGTATTCTGGACTACAAATTCACAAATGCAAATTTGTTTCATGATTCATAAGTACATTTAAAAAAAAAAAAAACATTTTCCTAATAACCTATCTTGGATAACAATATCCAAGTGAATAGTCTCTCCAAGAATTACACAGCTTCCTACTTCTCTCGTTAGGTTTTAAAACCACAACTGCTTAAAAACTCAGTATACATACCCCCACACACATATACACATATCACTACTTTTCCAGAACAATAATGTTAACATTTCTATGACCATTTTCTCATTTTTTCTCCTCTATTTTAACTCAACACAAAATCTGACTCTAGCCACAGTGGCCCAAAATGACCTGGAAAATTAAGTTTATTTTTCCTGGCAATGACAATCTGTGCTTGGAAATATAAAACTGTTATTCTGAATAAATTTCAAAGTTTCAAAAGTACTAAAATTACTATACCGAAACAGGACAAAATGAGCTGTTACTGCTAGAGAAAAGGACTGTTATCCCAGAAAGAGCAGTGTGACTCCAATCCTTGCACTTCTGTTTTATAAAATAAACAACTCTGGTCACTTTATTTTACTTTGTGTCCTCCGGTAATAAATATCTTCCCTGAAGCTAAAATCCCATTACAAGTGTCCATTTTGTCACCATTTAAAAAGAGAGAGATCAGCTTTACTTTACAAAATACCTGATTTTTCCACTCATTTTCTTTTGATTTCTGTGTATGTCCCCAGGCAAAAACAACAAAAGGAAAGTTGTTCACTGCTTTTTTTTTTTTTTTTTTTTTTAAAGCGAGTCCCTATGTCTCTAAAATAGGTAAATTCAGGAGGGGAAGAAATATAGAATTATTACTTTGTTGATCTATAAGTGTTTTAATTATGGCAATAAAATCCTAAACATAGAGCTGTACTCTCAGTACAAGTGCATTCTGCTCTCAGAAAGCTAGAACATTCTAGCAAAGCTGCTAGCTTTCCGAGGCCAGAAACAGGTTATGAGTCAGCTCAATCTAGAGGGAGAACAGATTTAAAGATGTGATCTAAGTACATATAGAAGTAAACCGTAGACTCTATCAGCAGACAAAAGGGATGAGTGTGGTTTTGCTATCCAGCCCTTAGCCCTGTTTTGTGCCACCTGGGGAGATAGAGATAGAAGTCTGAGATATATTTTATGCTCAGTCAGAAATTGTGATAAAAAGCAAAAAGACCTAGGAATGAAAGTCAAAAGATTACCTTATTCTTCTTTCCTATGATTCTCTAAAGAGATGAGATCAAGAGGTAGCTGATTTTAACAATTGTAGTCTTCTAGTCGGGTAATGACTTCTCTAATTATAGATTATCATTGTCAGCAGCATTCTTCTCTATACTTTCCCTTCGGTGGCCATCTGCTGTACTATGTTTAATTTTTCTTGCAGGTTTTCTACTATTACAAATTTTACTAGTAATAGCACAGTGTAGTGCAGTCATTTTCATGTTCTTTGTTAAGTACCTTTCATGTAAGTTATCAATCATCCTATTTCCATATCACAAAACAAACATATGGAAAGAAATAAAGAGGAAGGGCTCCCCTCACCTTCTCTTCCTTGATTTCAACACTAACCTTCCTTCATTGCATGGCCAGAGAAAGAAAAGAAGAAGAAGAAGAAAAAAAAAAACAGAAAAGGTTTCTCTAGAAAGAAGAACCAGCATAAAAACTAACACAAAAAAAAAAGTTAACAGAAGAACAACCAATCCACCCACCTCATGTTCTTTTTTACCCAATAAAGAAACAGAGCGCTGAAACCAGTTTAGCTCAGTGGATAGAGCATCGGCCTGCGGACTGAAAGGTCCCAGGTTTGATTCCCATCAAGGACATGTACCCTGGTTGCGGGCCCATCCCCAGTAAGAGGTGTGCAAGAGGCAGCTGATGGGTATTTCTCTCTCATTGATGTTTCTAGCTTTCTATCCCTCTCTCTTCCTCTCTGTAAAAACTCAATAAAATAAAAAATAAAAAAATAAAATGAAGCACAATTTCCAAGCCACAATGTGTGTGTGTGTGTGTGTATGTTTTCTTCATTTTAATGAAGTATCTACACTAATAAAAGAGTAATATGCAAATTAACCACCACTCCGCTATGCCCATAGCCAATCAGAGTGAGTATGCAAATTAACCCAACAACAATTGTGGTTAACTTGCATACACTGAGGGAGGGAGGAGTGAAGACTGAAGACAGCATAGAAGGAAGAGGGAAGAAAAGCGGAAGCAAGGCAGCAGCAGCAGGAGGGAAAATGGTGGCAGTGGGTGGGGCAGGGCGGGGCTGGTGGGGCAGGTGGCAGCAGGAGGAAAAGCTTGGGGTTAGGGGTGGGAGACAGAGGAAGCAAGGAAAGTGGGAGGGGGTGGTATGAGGTGGGAGCGGGAGAGGTGGCAGTGGTGGGAGGAAAGCCCGCCAGAAGCCCTATTCTTGCAGGAATCTTCCTGCAACGGGCCCCTAGTTAGTAAATAATTATAATCCAAAGTATTCCTATTACCCTATAAGCTATATGCAGGGGGACAAAAGTAGGTGTACAGCTGTGACTACAGAAAACGGAGTTTATTCTTGTATTATTTAGTAACTAGAGACCCGGTGCACAAAATTCGTACATGGCAGGGGGCGGGGAAGGAAGGGTCCCTCAGCCTGGCTGCACCCTCTCCAATCCGGAACCACTTGGGGAATATCCAACTGCCAGCAGTCAGACATCCCTCTCCCAATTCAGGACCACTGGCTCCTAACCACTCACCTGCCTGCCTACCTGGTCACCCCTAACCACTCTATCTGCCTGCTTGATCATCCCTAACCATTCTACCTGCCTGCCTGATTGCCCCTAACTGCCTCTGCTTGCTGGCTTGATTGTCCCCTAACTGGTCCCCTGCCAGCCTGGTTGCTCCTATCTGGTCACCCACCAGTCTGATTGCCCCCTAACTGCCACCTGCTGGTCTGGTTTTCCCCTAACTACCCCCCTGCTAGCCTGGTTGCCTCCTTACTGTTCAGAAGAAAGTCAGGCGTCCAGAAGATGTTCAGTCAACCTGATCTAATTAGCATATTACCCTTTTATTAGTGTAGATTGTTGCATTATTTTCCATATGAACAGTAAATCTACTTTTGCTCCACCCTGTATCTATTTAACATGATTCTGTATAGAATGAAGTATGCAAGCTGACTACATAGATATACTTCCTGATCACTAGTCAATTTAACAAGTACATTATGGGCAATCTAAATAAATGAAACATAGTTAAGAAGTTTGGAAAACAAACAACTTATTCTTAGATGGTGCTTTAAGGGGCTGTGGGGTGCATGTACACATTTTGGTTGCTGTATAATCAAGTACCCAGAACAATGCCTGGCACATATAGACACTGGGTGCATATTTGTTGTAGAAATGTATCTAACTTAGATCTAAAAAAATGCAAAGCTGTACTTTATAGTCTAAACATTCAGCAAAACAAAGGTATAATCAGAACACGAGTCCTATGCTTCTCCTTGATTCACCTCTTCTCTGCATGGATAGCTGCTTGTCATTCCTACTTTGAGAATATAACTGCAGATTTATAAAATGCTTGGTTTCACCATATTTAAACCACATATATTAATAAAAGGATAATATGCAAATGTGTCAGGACGCCCTCACAGAACTGACCAAACAGCAGGCTGCATCGGGTGACAAGGTCAGAGGGAGGTTAGTAAGGGATGACCAAATGACTGAATAGCAGGCTGTATGGGGCGACCAGGCCAGCAGGGGGGAAGCTGGGAGCGACCAGGCTGGCAGGGGGGACAGTGAGGGGCAACCAGGCTGGCGGGAACAGTTGGCAGGCAGAGGCAGTTAGGGGTGATCAAGCTGGCGGGGCAGGGGGGAGGGGGGAGCAGTTAGGGGTGGTCAGGCAGGCAGGCAGATGAGCAGTTAGGAGCCAGTGATCCCAAATTGTGAAAGGAATGTCCGACTGCTAGTTTGGACCTAAACCAGCAATCAGACATCCCCAGAGGGGGGTCCCAGATTGGGGAGGGTCCAGGCTGGCCTGATGGGACCCCCCCCCAGTGCATGAAATTCACGGACTTCTAGTTTACTTATAAAGTACCTTAAACATGAGAAAAAAATTCTACAACTCTCATAAAAACCTTGCCAAAGTAAATACATGCTTTCTCATATATTCAAAATATTTAAGTTGTTAAACATTCTCTAACTTGGCTAGCTTTTTCTCACCAGTAGGCTGTTCCCTTAGCCTAGCATGCTCTATAGCCTATCTGAGTATAGCAACACTCTGCCTTCAAGGACCAATCCCAGTTCTACCTCCTGCATAAAGCTCCTCCCTTGACTATTCCAGTCCCTTCCTCCTCCTTTCTCAAAAAAAAAGCTACTATCTTATAGGACATTTAAATTACACACTGTCTTTTAGAGTTGTTGTTTTTTCCCCTCTCATCATATATCCTCTTCCTGACAGATGACTGGAATCTGAAGTATGGGAACTGTTTCTTGCAGATGGTTTTGTTTTCTTTTCATCTTTACCACACAGGGTAATATATGGGAGGAATTCAGTTGAGGGAGAGAGGAGGGACGTTCCATGTCTACAAACACATAAAAGCACCATTTCTCAGGTAAGCAGAGTAGAGCCGAGCTCTCTTTGTGCTATCTCTCTCTATCTCTCACATCTAACTTAAACGATGAAGCAAATTAAATGCAGAGGTTGAAAGGTTTTTTTTCTGCTAATTGGATTTCCCTTCCAGTTCCTGCAAGGCTGCAGTTTACATAAATCTGAAGAACATGCAGTAACAGTAAGCATCGAGTTAAATCAATGGTAACAGGAAGCCCAAAGCAACATGAACAAAGGATAAAAGCATATCTGAGAACTGACTGCAATTTTTCAATTAAAAAGTAACAGACTGGTGCTTAAGATTTGACTGCAGATTTGCAAAAAAAACCTGAATGATTAATGATAGCTAAGGTCTGAGATTTAATTCATATTTTGTCAATTTCAAAAAGCTATTTTTAAAATTATACTGTAAATAATACATGCAATGCTAAACTAAATATAGGAGTAATGAATTTGCCTGAGGGCAGATCTGAACTAACAGGGAGAAGAGCAAAACATTCTGAAGAAGACTTGTTAACTAGGTTAAATGAACTGATTTTTATGAAATGGCTTAAAACAGTACCTCTTACAAGATTTAAGGTGAAACTGAAACAGACCCTTAGAGAGAGAGAGAGACTTCAAAACTTAGCATCATAAAGAAAAATTACAAGCTAACTATAATTTCTGTGGTGGTTTACTACTAATTATTTGTTTTTGCAAACATAGACTAAGGATCACTTAAAATTTTAAACAGACGCATTAATTTCAGTGTTGTTGTTTTGGTTTTTGTTTTGTTGTTTTTTTAAAAAAACAAAACCTTGTTTTCTGCAAAGCTGCTAGAAAAGACCTAAATATACTACCAGGCTCCTCAAACACCTGGTCAAATACTGTGCTGGAATTGTATATTTGCCTTTATTCACAGGTCAAACACTGCACTGAATTGAATTCCACAATTCTGACCATTAGGATAGTTCCTTTCCCCACTTCATCAATTCATTACAGATGCCCTGACCGAAATAAACACAGAACCTCTGGATTCCCTTCCCCAAGTTTTAGGATTACCTACCTGCTAACATGTTCCCAATGTTATTTTGTAATAACACAATACAATGTCATACCTTTTGGATTTCTTCAGGTAATGCATGCATGGGAACGTGACGATCCATAATTTCCCAAAATACACGGAAGGAGCTCTGAAGTAAAATAACCTAAAAATATTGATAGCAATGGTCAGAATTGAATAATGTAAAAAAAAATTCAATTAAAAGATATAAATTCTTGGTGATGTTGGAAGAAGAATGGTGATAACTATTTAAACAGATGTTTATTTCATCAGTGTTAAACAGTATAAGTGGGGTTTTCTCAGTTAGTTATTAGGCTAATAGAACAGGAAGGACCTACAGAGACTACTGATTGTAGTTGCAAATATTTTTTCTTTAGAGACTTATGCAATACTTTCCACACTAAAGAATTAAAAACATTTTTAATGTATACACACTTAACAAAAAAAATTAGTAGTCCAATTGTAATTTCTGTGGTGGTTTAATACTAATTATTTGCTTTGCAAATACAAAATAAGGATCATAAAATTTTAAATGTAACCATTTATTTCAAGATTTTAATTTTTTTTTCTTAAAAGCTACTAAAAATGTGTAAATATGATATTTTAGTTTGGCAGACAAGAAAAACAATTGTGAAATGAATGTAGTTTAAAAAATATATTATCAGATTAAATATGATATGCAGGCCCTGAACAGAAGAAACATCAAAGTATGAGAAGCCAAGTGCCAAATTTAACTAAAAATGAACATTTTTATTATTTTTATGTAGGTATTTTACTTTTAATAGATTTTCATTTTATAATAAAATAATCTACATATATAGCTGAAACCGGTTTGGCTCAGTGGATAGAGCATCAGCCTGCAAACTGAAAGGTCCCAGGTTTGATTCCGGTCAAGGGCATGTACCTTGGTTGCAGGCACATCCCCAGTGGGGATGTGCAAGAGGCAGCTGATCGATGATTCTCTCATCGATGTTTCTAACTCTCTATCCCTCTCTCTTCCTCTCTGTAAAAAATCCATAAAATACATTTTAAAAAATAATAATCTACATATATAAAAGCCTAAGCAACCATTATGACTGAACAACTGGAATGACTGGTCAACCAGTCACATGATGTACACTGACCACTAGGGGGCAGCCACTCAATGCAGGAGCTGCCCCCTGATGGTCAGTATGCTCCCACAGCCAGCCAACCTCCCCTGGTCATTCCCCCAGCGAGCAAACCTCCTTTAGTTCCTCATCCCATCCAATAGCAGACAGGCCCCCAAACCCTGGCCAGCGGGCCCCCAGCCCTGGCCAACAGCCAGCAGGCCTTCGCTGGCCCTGGCTGGCCCGTCCAGATTGGGACTGGACGAGGTATTCCCAACAGGTCCTGATTGCCAGCAAGGCCTAGGAACCCCACCCGTGAATGAATTTCATGCACTGGGCCTCTATATAACACTCTACCACTACGTTCATAAAACCACACAGAATGGAGGAGCATTTGGGTTTTGAGTGTGTTTTTTTAATCTTTCTCAAATATGGAGGAAGAATAGACAGTCCAATTTCATGAGTGGGAGATGTTTATATATACACCCAAGGAGTAAGGGTGGCAGGAGAGCAAAATGATAGAGGCCCAATTCCACAGCAGGGAACAAGGCCTAAGGGCCAACAGTTGTGGACAAAGAACAATCTAGTAGTGGAGAATTAGTGAAAGCCTCCTGAGGTTGTTTGCTTTTGATCAGGGTAAGATTTTGACAGGAGAGGCCTAGAAGTCTATCTTCTATCTGAGGGCAACTCCAGCCTAGGTAGCAGGTAAATTATATATAACAAAAATTCTTATAGTGGCAATATTTTTTTTAATTATGCAACCATTGGTAGAAGAGGATTCGCTCCCTATCCTATTAGCATAAAATCCCTTGTTTTAATGAGCTGCTGTTTACAGCAAATAATTAATGATGTCTTCCCATATAGATTGTGTGTGTGTGTGTGTGTGTGTGCGTGTGTGTGTGTGTGTTTGGTAAAATTAAGTGCAGCTGACTAAGGGGTAAAGTTAACTGACATAGTTAACATTGGCCCACATAACCAAGTACATAATAATGTGATGTTTGGCAGACTGTAACGTGATGTCGCAAGCGCTCATTATGCACAAAAGGCTCATTATTCTCATTTCTGCCATTTTACAATGGACTCACCAACAGAAAAATAAGATGGCATCGGCTTAATTAAACTCTATTGGGAGAATTTCTCCTAAATTACCAACTAAATCTCCTTTCAAAATTCCACCCACAAAATTATTTGAGAGCATGGATCTAGTGACAGTGTAAACAAGGCCGTTTTGATTTAGAACCTTGATTATTTGTAAATCTATCTCAGCTTTGTGGTCTTATTCTACCAAAGGAGAATTGGCCAGTTCTGATTATTGAGGGAAAATAAAATAAAATAAAATATTCTGCTAACCCAGAAAATCTCTCAGTGGCAGAAAGGCAGTAATTTCATTATTGAATATGCATTTAACCAGACTGTGAGGGACATCACAATCAATCTGCTAATGAGATTACAGAGGCAGAAAGAAATCCCACTTTTTATGCAACCAGGCAGATACAATCCGTTACACGCATGCTCTCAAAGATAACTGGTAACTTGTCCTCAAAACAGCCTGCTAGTTCATTTTAAATCACCTGGTAATCCAAGCAGCCATCTATTCTAGCTAATTGCGTCTGTTGTAAGGAATGCAAATCTCAACTGACAAAGTCGGTGGTTGCTAGAAGGCACCTAAACTATAAAACTCTAGGAGATATGGAAATAGGGGAGTTGATTTCCTTGCTATTTACATTTTAAAGAAATGGCTCGCTGGTCCTCAAGATAAACAATACGGATCTTTAAAAAGCTTTGCATGCATATTAAAAGGAATAGAGGGGGCATTCACAAATAAGAAGTTTCTCAGCCTTGGGAGGGGAAAGAAAGGTCTCCTTCCCTTTGGGCCACGGGGAAATTTGTTAATGTTAATGTGCCTTTACATTACTTTGCATGTTTTATCGAATGAGCCCCTTTTATTCCGCCACTTTAAACTCGTGTAGGCTGCCCTTTGGCAAGGGGGATCGCTGGCAGCAGCTGTGTCAGGTGTTTCTGACTCTGACTCTCTCTCTCACACACAGACAGGGTCAGGAGGAAAATGTCAAACACCCAGACACGTTCTTTCTCGACGGTTCGCTTCCGATTCCCGTTCCCCACACCAGGGTCACCGTGGGCCGGGGCAGCTCCGGTCCAGCTCCAGGCCCGCTCGTGGAGAACCAGCCCCCGTGGCATGAGTCACCCAAAAGGAGCAGGTCAGGGTCAGGTGGAGCTGGACTTGTCCCGAGACTTTCTTCCTGAGCGGCGGACTTTTCCAAACAAAGACCAACGGCGAGGCCAGCCCGCCTGCAGGGAGGCCGGTGGAACGTGTCCCGGGCTAACCCCGCTCCCGCGGGACCGGCCGCGGCGGGAAGAGGAGGCGGAAGGCGCGGCGCGGAGGCCCAGCCGCGCCGGCGGCGGGGGCAGTGGATGCCGGGCCGGAGAGCAGGAGGGGTTCGCGGGGACCAGCCCGGGGGCGCCGCGCCCCCTTTCCGGCCCTCTCCGGGGGCCCGCACGCCTCCGCGCCGCCGGAACTGCGTCCCGGGGGCCCGGTGCCCCCCGCGGCTCAGGAAGCTGTTCCCGCCTCTCACCTCGACCGGGACGCCGCCGGGTGCGAAACGGCTTCCCCGGTCTCCTGGGAGACCGCGCTGCACGTCGCCGTGACGTCAGGGCGCGGTGGCGTCACGGCCCACGCGGGGCCCCGGGCGCCGGCGGGAGGCTGGCTTTGGGGTCCGGGCGGAGGGCTCCTCTGACGCTGAGTGCGGGCCGGGGGCGGGGGCGGGGGCCGGAGGCGAACGTGGGACGTGGGAGCGGGCCCTGCTCTGCCTCCTGGGTTGGGAGCCTCGGTGTGCCTACCTCTCACCCTGGAGGACGCGGCAGTTCCTGTTCTTGAGCGGAAAGGGGGGCGATGCCCTTAGAGGTCAAGGGTGTGCAGGGGACTCTCTGGTCTCGGGTTGCAGCTGAGAAGATCTTGGTAAAAATTTTCCTCCTCGTCCAAGAGAAGTCGAAATGAAAGGTTCAGCTCTGAAGCTGTCTTGGGGGAACGTACAGGCAAAAGTGCATAGCCCATGGACAGAGACAATCATTTGAAGGCCAGGGGGTGAGGAGTGGGGTTTGAGGGGTGGGGCAGGGGGTGGGGGCAGGATGGAGAGAGTCAATGGGGAAAAGAGGGAGGGACATCTGTAATATTTTCAACAATACATTCTCTCTTTTTTTGTTCATTTTTTTTAAAATTTAACAAATCTTTGTTGTTCAGATTATTACAATTGTTCCTCTTTTTTTCCCCCATAGCTCCCCTCCATCCAATCCCACCACACCCTCTGCCCTTATCTCCCCCGCACTGTCATCATCCATAGGTGTAAGATTTTTGTCTAGTCTCTCCCACTCCCTTTACCCCTAATAACTGTCAGTCCACTCCCTTTCTATGCCCCTGATTCTATAATATTCCCAGTTTATTCTGTTCATCAGATTTTTTTATTCACTTGGTTTTTAGATTCACTTGTTGATAGATATGTATTTGTTGTTCATAACTTTTATCTTTACCTTTTACTTCTTCCTCTTCTTAAAGAATACCTTTCAGCAATTCATATAATACTGGTTTGTTGATGATGAACTCTTTTACCTTTTTCTTTTCTTTTTAAATAAATCTTTATTGTTCAGATTATTACAAATGTGTTCCACTTCCCCCCCCTCAATTGCTCCCCTCCACCAGGTTCCCACCCCACCCTCTGCCCTTTCCCCGCCCCCTATTGTCCTCATCCATAGGTGCACAGTTTTTGTTCAGTCTCTTCCCGCCCCCCCCCACTCTCCTTTTCCCTGAGAATCCTCAGTCTACCCCCCTTCCACACCTCTGATTCTATTATATTCACCAGTTAATATTGTTCATCAGATTTTTTAATTCCCTTGGTTTTAGTTTCACTTGTTGATAGTTACGTATTTGTTGTTCATAATTTTTATCTTTATCTTCTTCCTCTTCCTAAATAACCCCATTCAGCAATTTATATAATTCTGGTTTGGCGGTGTTGAACTCCTTTAGCTTTTTTTTATTTGTGAAGCTCTTTATCTGGCCTTCGATTCTGAGAGATAGCTTTGCTGGGTAGAGTATTTTTGGTTGTAGGTTCTATCACCTTGAATAATTCTTGCCATTCCCATCTGGCCTGCATGGTTTCTGTTGAGAAATCAGCTGACAATCATATGGGTGCTCCTTTATAGGTAACTACCTGCTTTTCTCTTGCTGCTTTTAATATTCTCTCTTTGTCTTTTGCTCTTGGAATTTTAATTATGATGTGTCTTGGAGTGGTCCTCTTTGGATTCCTTTTGTTTGGGGTTCTGTGTGCTTCCTGGACTTGTAAGTCTATTTCTTTCACCAGGTGGGGGAAGTTTTCTGTCACTATTTCTTCCAGTATTCTTTCGGTATCTTGACCTCTCTCTTCTTCTGGGTCCCCCATAATTGATGTTGGTTCGCTTGAAATTGTCCCAGAGGTTTCTAACACTATACTATCTTCAATTTTTTTTATTTTTTATTTTTTATTTTTATTTTTATTTTTGCTTTCGCTGTTGAGTTGTATTTCAAATCTTTGACTTGATTCTTGGGATCCTCTAGTCTGCTGTTAGATCTTTGTGTAATATTTATTATTTCATTCAGTGTATGTTTAATTTCTAGTGGATCCTTTTTCATATCCTCGAGGGTCTAGCTAAATTTATCAGCCTTTTCAAGAAAATTCTTGAAAAACCATATAACCGTGGTTTTGAACTCTATATCCAGTAGTTTGCTTTTCTCTATTCCTTTCATTTGTGACCTGTTTCTTTGTCTCCACATTTTGGCTGCTTCCCTGAATTGATAGAGTGGCTTTGTGGGCTAGGTATCCTATAGGTCCCAGTGGCTCAGCCTCCCCAGTTACCTGAGGTGGACACTCTTGGTGCACCCCTTTGTGGACTGTGTGCAGTCTTGTTGTAGTTAAGCCTTGCTTGTCGTTGATATCACTGGGAGGAATTGACCTCCAGGCCAATTGGCTGTGAAGATCAGTTGTGTCTACGCTGGGAGAACTTCTGTGCTGGGGACACCCTTATGAGACAAGACTTGCAAAAGCCTCTGTGCTCAGATTGGATGGGGCGGAGTCTCAGGGCGGAGCAGACAGCCTTGGTTTCCCATCAGCCCTGCCCTAATAGGCCCCCGTGTCTCAGAGTTCCGTGGCAATCGCTACAAGCACCTCTGAGAGAAAGCCACCCTTGCGTTCCATCCGCTGACAGTCCAGTTCCTCCCCTAATGATTCTGGGGTCCCAGAGTCTCCTCCAGAATTGGAGTTCAGTGCAGTTGGGAACTTTTGTCCCCCACCTGCTTGAGTAAGCCAGCCATGTACTCAGTTGATCACCCTCCCCGCGAGTGCCTCGGTACCTCTGCCTTCCACAGTTCCTCTGAGTCTCAGTGTGCTTTTCTCTTCCCTGACCAGTTTCACCCTGTATGAGCCTGGGTCCCTAGAGTCTCTCCCAGAATTGGAGTTCAGCGCAGTCAGGAGCTTTTGTCTCCCTCCCGCTTGAGAAAGCCAGCTGCACACTCAGATACCAGTCCTCTCTGCGCACATCTCAGTACCTCTGCCTCCTGCAGCTCCTCTGAGCTCAGTGTGCTTTTCTCTTTCCTTCTAGTTGTAGAATTTCCACTCTGCCAGCCTTCCTGTGGTTCTAGATGATGTCCGTTTTATCTTTTAGTTGTAGTCTTGAAATTGTTGTGCGAGGCAACAGTTTAGGTGTTTACCTATGCCTTGGTTTCTTGGCTGCTTCTTCAATAATACATTCATTTAAGTCTACAACTTACTTGTTTTTAAAAGACTGCCCAGCCAGAACCGGTTTGGCTCAGTGGATAGAGCATTGGCCTGCGGACTGAAATGTCTCAGGTTCGAGTCTAGTCAAGGGCATGTACATTGGTTGCGGGCACATCCCCGGCAGGGGGTGTGCAGGAGGCAGCTGGTCGATGTTTCTCTCTCATCGATGTTTCTCGCTTTCTATCCCTCTTCCTTCCTCTCTGTGGAAAATCAATAAAATATATATATTTTTAAAAAAGACTTCCCAGCCATGCATGTGTCTGACTTTCTTTCCTTCATTCATAAAGCAGGTATTTGTTCATAGCCCACTTTGCAACAAGCACTACCTACCAGGATGGGGTGAAACTCAGGGACTGACTAACCCAGATGAGCAGACATTGGTATGATTTGCAGGTGACTCATCATATCCAGATCTTTTCATTTTGAAGGTTATATGAGGTCCAAAATGCAGTTCTTCCCAAGGAACAAAATATCCACTACTTGCCAACAGGGAGAGAGGCTTGTCACTACTGAATGAAGTAGAGCTGAATGAATACAAAGAAAATTCATTAGAAAGTAGATTGAGAGAAATGATCAAATGTTGCAGAACATTGCTGGAACAGGAGTCAGACTGCTGATTGATAGCTATTATTAATGAAAATGACAGCATGACGTCCTGAACACTTCTAAAAGCCTCGTTCCTCAAAGCACTAAAAGTCTTGGAAATAACATGTTATACTAATAACAATAAAGATACAAAAAGGAAAAAAATTAAACCCTTGGAAATAGATGTATGTACCCTGTATACTTTAACCTGACTTATTTTTGCCCCAATGCCTATCAGCAACTTTCTATTTATACAGAAAGAGAACATTCTTTATATGCTTTCTCAAAGAGAGCATATTTTTTTTCATCTGGAAGAGAAAAGTACAGAGGGCTGAACAAAGGATTAGGAAGGCAGAGGACAGTCAATGAAGTGGTCAAGTACAATCTGCCTATTAGCCTTGAGACCAATTTTCCTTCCATTGTAAATGTCCCTTAGACCTGCACTGTTCAACAAGATAGCCACATGTGATTATTTCATTTAAAAGAAGTACAATAAAAACTTACATTCCTTTTTGCAGCAGCCATATTTCAGTCTTCAGTAATTATAAGTTGCTACTGCGCAAGACAGCGCATATAGGTAGCACTTTTTATCATCAAAGAAAGTTCTGTTGAACCGTTGTAAGCACTGTAAGAATTTCAAGGATAAAGTTGATAAATTGTGAAGAATGGCCTTTGGTGAAGAATGGAAGTTAAAGGATCACAACACAGAGGAAGTGTGTGACAGAGCGTTACAAAATAGGTTTATTAAAAAAGTAATCCAGTAAGCTTCTCCCCAGTGTTGATGTGTGTTTTTCTTGGCTCTCGGTTTGTGTTGGTTTCTCCCTCTGCCTGCCAAGGTTTCTTTCCCTATCCTTTTTCTCTTTCCACTTCTTTCTCTCACCACATTATTGGCCACGTTGACTGAAGTAGAATTTAAAATATTCCCATCATTGGATATATTGAATAAAGTTTTCTTTTATCCTGTTCTTAAATGTTTTCATTATCCTGTTCTTAAATTTTAAATCAGCAGTTCAGTTTTCACTGTGACCTTTAAAAATAATCCAGTGAGAACTAAGTTACATTTAATCTCTTCTGTGACCCTTTATTAATTTCTTGTGTGGGTCAATGACCCCTGAAAAAAATATCCCCTAGTTTGGGGAATAGAATCTGTAAAATGACTAAAGTAGGGCTTTCTACGAGATCTACAGACCTTCGTGTTTCAATATTAAGACGTTAATACATTGTCTATACTTTTTTTTTTATGCATTTACCTAAGATATTTATCCCGCAGGTCATTGTCATTCATCTCCTTTATTTTAATTCATGATATACCCCTTCCTCTTCTCTCCCCCTTCCCTGATGAAAGGCATGTGGGAGAATGGGCACTTCATCTGCAAGTCTGATAAAAAAAATAATAATAGAAAAATCTACCCAAGATTGCTAATTTCAAAATGAGCCCAGAATTGTACAAAGGGAACATAGCAAAACTATAGTTAGCTCACTTTATTTTTTATTTTTTAAAATATATTTTATTGATTTTTTTTTTTTACAGAGAAAGAGAGAGAGGGATAGAGAATTAGAAACATTGATGAGAGAGAAACATTGATGTGCCTGCAACCAAGGTACATGCCCTTGACCGGAATCGAACCTGGGACCTTTCAGTCTGCAGGGCGACACTCTATCCACTGAGCCAAACTGGTTTCGGCTATTTTTATCCTGTGAGCCAGAACAGAGTGCTATCCCATCAAGAGTTTGAATAAAGTGGTTGTAAGCAGGCCTTCCAGGTGGCAATCACAGCTTCCATTGCTACTTCTGAATTCCATCCAATGCCAGTACATAATTTTTAAAAAGCTAACATTTATTGGGCTCATTCTATCTTCCAGGTATTTCATACATGTCATATTTATTGAGAATGCTCCCATACATAACTCAGCCAGATCCTACTTACAGCTTATTTTCCCCAAAAAGGTCGGAGTGGCCAACGGCATGGCCCAACCCAGGAGCGCCAAAGTGTACTTGGACTGAATGTGAGAGTAAGCAGAAGCACATGGCCTCGTGTATTGTATTAGTGGACTCTGCCAGCCAGCCAGTACCCACAGGGCATCAGCCTATAGTGGATTAGTAACATATGTAAATACCCAAAACGTATTTAATTCTGGAAACTTAACGTTGTCTTAGATTTACTTTCTTCATGACTTTTCAAACACAGCTTCCAGTTTTCACAAAAGGGGTCAACTACAAGTAACCACTTGCTTTGTTGCACTTCCCCCAACACATGTTTCCCACCAAGACATAGATTGGATTTTCTTTCCTACAATGTGTGTTTTTAACTGCTAATGGACATTTCAAGTTTTGGGTCTCTGAATAAAGCTACTTTGTGTATTTTGAAACCCAAGTAAATGGGTCTGGATGGGCTTTGCCACAAAATACTATTTTTTGGTGTATACCCTTTATGTTCTTGAATCCATTGTGTGTGCAGTGTAAACGTAAGTGCCTACAAAAATGAAGGTCAAAGTGTTTAAATAGCATTTCTCTTTAAGAGTTCATATGTACTGTCACCTGTGCAGGAATGACTTGTGTACCGCATTCTTTTTGGCCCGAAGAATATGATTACTGAACAAAATTTCCACTCTCTGCCCTGTAAGTTACATGTAAATTAGCCCAACTCCAGAAATGAACTCGGATTAGTCGAACCCCCTGCCCTGGCCCTTTACTGGTGATTTAAATGGAATGGGCAGATGGCCCAATTCTGACCAAACCGGCTCCAAGAGAAGGTTGCTGGAAGCTTCTGGAAAAAATTCTTTCTTATTAGTGTTCATCACAATCTTGTTCATAATGTCCCAAAGCTGAAAATACCAAAATGTAAAATAAATTGATTTATCAAACAAGATGTACAGCTATTAAAAATGATGATGAATGTCCCACGTAGACTTTTCTGTGGAAAAAGCAAGTTAAAAATGTCACAATTGTAAAGTGTATTCCAAATAGCATTATAAATATACATTTTAAAAATTATTTCTATCGATGTATATTTTATTAGGATATCAGAGTACCTCAGTGAAACAACAGAAATGCTGAATAAGCCCTACTATTTGGCTCAGTGGATAGAGCATCGGCCTGCAGACCGAAAGGTCCCAGGTTCAGTTCCGGTCAAGGGCATGTACCTTGGTTGCGGGCACATCCCCAGTAGGAGGTGTGCAGGAGGCAGCTGATTAATGTTTCTCTCCCATCCATGTTTCTAACTCTTTATCCCTCTCTCTTCCTCTCTGTAAAAAAAAAAAAAAAAATCAATAAAATATATATTTTTTAAAATGCTGAATAACCAAGCTTCAAGAAAGCAGGAAACTGGACTGCCTTGAGAACATCACATACGAATTCTGGAACTCTAAAAGGTCACCGAGAGTCTCAGCCCCCTGAACCTATCCTTGTGTGAACGTTGGCCTCTTTTACAGGCTCTGAACATGGCAAGCCAGTGGTGGCCGGCAGTCCGGCTTTGCCACCAAGAGAAAGAGAGGAGGCTTCTGTTTACTCCCAACCTACCGTTAGGAAAATGTCAGGAAGTGGCTGGCACATCTTGGGTAAATACATCAGCTCCTTGACCAAAGCCTGGAAGCCAGAAGGAGTCAGACACATACCTCCTTACCAGTTGTGGGAAGGCCACACATGACGACGCCTCCCTGTCTAATTACATGTCTAGAAAATTAGGGGTAGAATCTGAAGAAGAGGGACAGTTCTGTTCCAGAGGGAAAGTGCTAGACCAACATCGCTATGTAAACTTAAGAGAGAATCAGAATTAGCTGGGGAAACATCTTACAATTAAACAGCGAATCTTGCTCTCTTCTTTCCACATAAACTGGGAGGCGAACATGTGTCTTTTACAGTGTACAGTGGGTATCCTAACACCAGAAAAATCTCCCTCTTCAATAATGGTGCGTTACTTGTGTAATAAATTGTGCCTGTGTGGGGGGGTGAGGGATATGGGGTGGGAGGCAGGTAGGCATTATAGGCTTTCGGGTAATAACAGGGAAATAAGAGCATAGATCCACCAAATCAAAGTTTAAATAGAAAATAAGCTAATGTGGAATTTTTTTCCAGCTTTCAGTTGACTGGCGTGGTTTTGTATCATTAATCTGTCTTGGTGTTAATATTTTCGTCTCGCCCTCCAAACTTGATTTATCAACAAATATCCAAACATTTGAATTCTATAAATAATATGTCTGAGCAAAGTACGCATTTTGTTTATGGAATCTTGTGAAGGAACTTAGAGTCTGACACTTTATACAGAACATCTGTAACTTTTCCTTCCTTCCTTCCTTCCTTCCTTCCTTCCTTCCTTCCTTCCTTCCTTCCTTCCTTCCTTCCTTTCTTTCTTTTTTAAATACCCGTGGGACTCCCGAGTCCACGTAAGGGAGGTTCCCTCCAGTTATCGTGCCAGGGAAATGAGGCACCTCGGACTTTAAAAATAAAACACCCTGGCAAGTGCGCGTCTAGGAGGCGTGACAGCATGCACGCAGCCCCGACTGTTACTAATGCGCTGCGTGCAGAGGAGACAACGCTTGCGTGCCCCCGGAGCCGGCCGCCTCCGCTCGCTCGGGTTCCTTTCCGTGCGAGAGAGCTCGCCACCCCAGCCGCGCCCGTGCGCCCTGCACGGCGCACAGCCGGCCCGGGCGAGCTGGCCTGGCACCGCCGCTTGTGGCTCTCGCAGCTCCGCTTCCCACGTCCCGCCTGAGCGGGTTTTTACTGCCGAGTGTCACCCACGTCCCGATAACAAGGGGACGCTGTGTCCTCCCCGAGGAACCCCGCTCCGGGTCCCAGAAACATAGCGTGACTCCCCTGGGCGCCAGGTTGTCAGAGTGGAAACCGGCGCCGCCCTCCAGCACCTGCGCCGCCGCCGCCCGGGGCGGGGAGGGCCGCCCGCCCGGGGCACGAAGTGCGTGCGGCCGCCGGGCGGGCAGGTCACGCCACCCCGAGCCCCGCCCCGGCCCGCCCCGCCGCCCGGGCTCCCGCTGCCGAGCGCGCCCGGACTCCCGGGGGCCGGAACCGCCTCGCGTGCCGGCCCGGCCGCCTCCCCCGGCCCGGATCCCAGGCTCCGCGGGGCCCCCCGGCGCGCCGCGCGTCCCCGGCCAACTTCGGCCCTAAACTTAAGGCCGAAAAGTTTCCAGCTCCGCCGCGGCCCAGCGGACACCTCCGGGGAGAGGGAGAGGCGGGGGCGCAGGCGGGGAGACGCGGGCGAGGAATCGGTCTCGCCCGGGGGACCCCACTCAGCTTCCGTGGCGGCTCTGGCGCCCGCCCTGCACCCTCGCTCCGTCGGGGGGACGGGGATGGGGTTGGGGGGCGGCGGGAGTCCCGGGCCGGGGGCAGCCTCGCGCCCCGCCCTTTCGCGCAGGAGGGAGGGGGCGCGGGCGGTCCGCCGGGGGTGGGGACCCCGGGAAGAGACCCCCCACAGCGCCCCGCCGGGGGTGGGGGTGGTGGAGAAGGTGGGGGTGGGGCTGCTGCCGGGAACCGGGTGCACGGCAGCCGGGCTGCGTTGCCAGGCGACTGATCCCCGCGCCCCGGCGCCTTCCCCCGAACTCCGGGTGGGGTGGCAGCTGCGCTCCGGGGTCGGGGAGGGGCAGGGCGCGCGGGGGCCGAGCGGGGGGTGGAGGGTGGAGGGTGGGGGTGGGGATGGGATTAGATTCGTGCTAGACGTCCGGGGCCAGCTAAAGGGCGGCGGGGAGCCGGCGTCACCCGCGGGTGAACCGGCCGCTGCCGCGCGGGCCCGGAGGGCGGGCGGGCTGCGCGCAGCTCCGGGTGGGCCGGGCCGCCGGCGCCTCGCACGCTACGCCGCGTGCAGCCGGGGGAGCGCGTGTCGTGACGGCGGGCGATGAGATCAGGCTGAACCGCCGCCTCGTCGGGCTGGGAAGTGCCTCCTGTCACGCAGCCGCCGCCGGGGCCGGAGCCGGCTCTGCCCGGGGGGTGGAGGGGTTGGGGGGAGGGTTGCAGCGGGCGCACCAGCCCTTCCTTCCAGGCAGCGGCCAGGGGGAGCATCAGAGCTCTTCCCAGGGGCGCGAAGGGCGGGGGATGGAGGGGGCGAGGGGCTGGGGAGCCAGAGAAGATAGGGACACCATTGGACTCGCACCAGTTCGGGGAGTGGACCCTATGAGCAAACCGGTTTGCGAGGCGCACGCTGAGAATTGTGAATCAGTGCCTTGCACGGCGCCCCGTGGGAGGTAACCGTCTAAAAAAGCGCTGCAACGTGCAACCCGGAGGTCCTGAAAGGTGCCTGCAGCTTGCTGCTGTCGCCTCGCTTAACAGGCGCCGCACACGGCTTGCATATACGTACGTGCATGAAATTGGATTTGTACAGTGAGGTCGGGAGGCAGGGTCTGGCAAGAGGGATAATGGTGAGCGCAGCAAGAGAGAGTCCCGACAGTAAGGCTGCTGAAAAGAACAAATGGACTGAAGAAAATTCAGACCGTGGCACGAGGAAGCCATTTACATTCATCTTTTCATGGTCTTGAACATCTTGTACGAACTCAGCTATAATACGCGGCGGAAACCTCTAATTAGACACAGAAAGCGCAAGTATTTAGCTGTACCAGGCAAACATTAAAAATAAAAGCTTTATGGACACATGATTAAGATCCATAACAATCAAGAAGTATAGCTTTTTTTTTCCAAAAAAGTTCTCTTTCTATTTTAAAATATATTTTTTTATTTCAGAGAGGAATGGAGAGGGAGCAAGAGATAGAAACGTCAATAACGAGAAAGAATCCTTGATGGGCTGCCTCCTGCATGCCCCCCTCCCCCCCCCACTGGGGATGGAACCTACAAACTGGGTATGTGCCCTGACCGGATTAGAACACTGACCTCCTGGTTCATAGGGCGATGCTCAGCCACTGAGCCATGCCAGTTGGGCGAGAGAAGTATATCTTTAAATTTTTTTTGTATTTCAGTCATTTCCTTAGCGTCCATGTGACTCACCGGTAGGTAGGTCAGTCTGAAACAATTAGGATTAATCATTATGTGCAAGAAAAATCTCTGCTCTAAATTTTAAATTGTTGTTAGGATCATTTTTTTTTTTTTTTTTTTTTTTTACAGGTTGTAAGGATGTGAGTTCAGTAAGGAACTGGAGACTGAGCCCAACCTAGACACACTGCCTAGCGAACTACATCAAATGATTATGTTGAAGGAAAGGAGAAATGAGGGGAAGAATGAGTGTCTAGCCATTCTTCTCTGATGGATTAGAGCTGTGAACGAAAGTGTCATGCAGGAGTAATGCCAGCCCTACCTCTGACTCATGTGTGACCCAGTGCAATGGGCATAATGCTGACAGCGTACCTGCTTCTCCAGAAGTGTGGGGCGGACCTTTCCTTACTCACCAGGTGCTTGGAGATCTTTGGAGGGAGGCGATCTATTTGTTCACTATCAATAATGCATCACTGTTATGACAACCGTATGTAAAATAGCAAAAGTGTAAAATAATGTGGAAATACAATCGTGTCACCACATTTTTTTTTCCATTTGTAGTCTATCAGGTACTGAAATACAGTGTGGGAGGCTGTATCCTTTCATATAATATTTGGCTTAGAGATATTTCAATTGCTGGTGGACAAGTGATTCATGATGTGCAATGGAAGTTTGTAAAAATAATCCTTATTTGAGTAGTGTCTGCGGTGATGGTATTGTACTAGTATAAGAGAATTGAAACCTCTAGCCTATGAAGTACCAGAGAGAAAACTAACTGATGATGGATTCCTCATTTGTCTTGTAGAAGCTTGAAGGTAAGAGGCCTTCTTGCTGTAGTTTTCTATTGCTCAATGACCGAAAGTCTCAGGTTAGAGATTTACTCAATCAACATTTTAAGGGACTTACTGTGTGTCAGGCATTGTTCTGTGTTTGGGACTGAGCCATAAATAGACAGAACTGGCTTAATGTTTCAATGTGTTTGGTCTCTATTTCAATGCAGATCACCTTAGGAATAGCAATACCTTACACACATCTTTGGTTCCTGCTCTTTCCAAGCGATCCCTTGAGAGGGAAAGAAAAAGTCACCAGCCAGCGATAAGTGGTATTAACTTGAATCAAAAGGCAGTCACCATGCTTAATCAGTCTTCTTCTACTTAAAAAAAATCATAAGAAAGCCATGCAATGTCTATTTTCATCATTCTCCATATTAAAGTTGCCCTTGCTGAAACCGGTTTGGCTCTGGTAGAGCGTCGGCCTGCAGGCTGAAAGGTCCCAGGTTCGATTCCGGTCAAGGGCATGTACCTTGGTTGCGGGCACATCCCCAGTAGGGGGTGTGCAAGAGGCAGCTGATAGATGTTTCTCTCTCATGGATGGTTCTAACTCTCTATCCCTCTCTCTCTTCCTCTCTGAAAAAAAATCAATAAAATATATATATATATTTTTTTAAGTTGCTCTCAACTTTCTTAATACCCTCTGCAATCATTTTAAAGCAAAAAATGCCCCCATTTGTTTGTTTTAACCAGGGTTCCATACACTTGCACAGTTTGTTGACTGTATATGTATGATAATGCCTGGCAGAGGAGTTGGGTAGGCATGGAACTCTAGTCCTTCCCTTCACCTACTGTCATGGGTTTTACATAGGGATGAGGAAGGGGTGTCTTTTTCTAATTTGAACAAAACACCACAGGTTTCAGTGGCTCTCTTTGTTCTTTCAAGTGCTCAGGCAACTAGCTCCCAGTGCTCCTTAAGATGTATTTTCCTGTTGTATCTGATAGCATTGCTGTGTTATGAGTAGTAAGACAGGGAACATTGGGGGATGGGGAATAAGTGAATCAACCCTTATCAGCTTCCAAGATGTCCAATGAATATCTAGATCAGCCGTGGGCAAACTACGGCCTGAGGGCCGGATCCGGCCCGTTTGGCTGTTCTATCCAGCACTCGGAGCCGAAAGAGCGGAGGGTTCTCTTGCTCTCCCCTCTGCTCCTTCACCAGCAGCCCAAGATGAGAGTGCCAGCATGGTCAGGTTGCTTTTGTTCCGGCCCTCCGGTCCAGTTTAAGAACCCCTTGTGGCCCTCGAGTCAAAAAGTTTGCCCACCCCTGTAGATAAATGAAGACTAGCCAATGCATAATGAATGCTCTGTGGAATGTTCTGCAGCAAAAAGCAGCAGTAATAAAGCAGCAACTTGCCTTTTCAGTTTTAGCAAACTTGGAAGAACTGTCAACTCACAACAGGTTGCCTCCATATTGCATTGCAACTAGAGAACATGGTAAGTCAGACAGTATGACTCAATCCTTTGGCCGGGCTCATTGGCAGGATTTGATACCAGATGATTTGATATGGCATCAAATGTCCTGCTGAATCCTGGGGATGGCCTTGACTATGAAAGCATTTTCCTTTTCCTGTTGCTAACTTCCCCGTGGTCTGTTGACATCATGTCACGATGCAAACAATGGGGGATAGGGACCGCAGTGTCAGGCTGTAGTGACCTGATTAGTCCCAACTCCTGCAGGGGAAATGTGCAAATAGATGAGCCCCGACAGGACCTGAAGAACCATGTGGTTTTGAAATCCTGGGTGCACGAGCCACACCCTACATACACCTTAAAACTCTTGGTGCTTTGAAGGTATAATTATTGCTCAACAACTCCTGAGACAGAGTTGACTAGATCTTTGTATGATTTGATTATAATAAGATGAGAGTTTAAATGCAATACTGAAATGTGCCCATGTGTGCAATAAATATATATATATTTTAAACTTGGAATTGATATCTTATAAGAGCATAAAAATGATCCAACTACATTAACACCTTTTAAATATAGTTTCTTTCTAACAATAGTTAAGCAGTTAGTTTTGTAGCTTAATATATAGGTAGAAAGCAAATGAGACATATGAAGGAGTATGTGTACTTTGTACTATACAACAGATCATTTCACTTAACAAGTAAAGATTCCTGTGGTATTTCTTACTTATTTATCATTACTTACAAAAGCCTTTAGAGAGCATTGCTTTGGATTCTATTCAGCTTCAAGGTGGGGAAACAAAGGGAGTAAGTAAAATATTCCATAAACTGTATACCTACCAAAGATAAGCATTAAAGCAGTTGTGGAACCTTAGGCATAGAAGACATTTGGTAAATGTAGTTTGTTACTGTAAACTGATTAATACAGTTCTCTACCTCTAGACGACAAATGCAGCATACGATAGACGGCTTCCTGTTTGAGGGCAGAAACTGATGCTTGTTGTTATTTGAATTGCTAGTACCACCCAACACACGATGATGGTTGAATGAGTCAATTAATGAATGAGTATGAGAGAAAACCCCATAAGAACTAACCTCCAGGTGCTCCACTCTAATCCACGGCCCCTCCCAGTTTCCCTCTTGCTAAATGCCTTCCTAGATTATTGATGTCTCGCATGAGCAATCAGGAAAAAGGAAGCAATCCAGATGGGAGGCTAGCTGTGGTCAGATGCCTCTGAAATGAAAAAAAAAGTATTTGCAGATGTTTCAACAAGTGGAAGGGTCGGGCTGCGTCTATACGACAGGAAACAACTTCCACACCTTGGGGCTACTATAATGAAGGTATCATCACTCACCGGCACAGTATTCTGTTGGAAACTTGAAAAGGCATCCAGGGCTGGAATGCTGCATGTATCCAGACTTGCCCCAGGAATGCCACAAGTGATCAGAACGAAGTATAGAAATGAATGTGATTTGTGAAAATAGCAATAAGGATCATGGTTATCTGAGAATCAAACCCCTTTAATCACCTCAGACAGAACTAATGAAACTAGAAGAAACCACCGTTGATTTTGAGAGTCTCCTTCTAAATTAGTTGGCCTTTGGCTTTTGGAGAGCAAAGTTCAAATTCCAGTTCCTGTCTGACAGGGAAATAAGTCAGACACAAAGTAGACAGATAGTCTTTTAGACTCCAAACTGAAACAGCAGGCCATAAAGGAGGTCTGAGTCTGTGTTTAGAGTTGCTGAAATCACTCAGCTAAATGTGGTATTTTTCACTGTGCCTTTTGAGACTCTTCACTTTAGATTTAGCATATTGGGATTTGTTGGCAAAGCTGTTCAAATGTGAATAAGAAAGGTTATCTTTTCTAATGAAAAAGTTCTGAATTCTATATTTTGTGCATGCCCTCAGCCAGAGCACGAAAATCTTCTAGCTTCACAGCAGATGTTGTTGCATCTGGTTATAAATACCAATCACTTAATAAGATAATAATAAGATACAAAAGCACCTTTAAAAAGTGCTCAGAACTAAGGTTAGCAATGTACTAGTTCTGTGTCCTGGTCATATTAGTTCCCGAGCCTACTTTCTCATTCTAATATGGTAACAATTGAAGAGTGGTTTTGTTTTTGGCTTAGTGGAAAAGGAAGAGATTATTTTCTAAGACAATACTCTGGCTGCTTGGTGACATTAGATTTGTTCCATAAAATTATAAACTTTTAGCTGGCATGGCTCAGTAGTTGAGCATTAACCTATGAATCAGGAGGCCATGGTTCAATTCCCGGTCAGGGCACATGCCTGGGTTGCAGGCTGCATCCCCAGTGTGGGGCATGCAGGAGGCAGCCAGTCAGTGATTCTCATAATTGATGTTAGTATCTATCTCTTCCTATGCCTTCCTCTCTGAAATCAATAAAGACATATTTTTTAAAAAATTCTAAACTTTTAAAGTGAGAAGATCTCATAGTAGCATAGCTATGAACACTTGCCTACTAGAGATAAGCTATTTATCACATGTTTAAAAAGTTTAAAATAATTATAAGGAGTGGAAGAAAATGCTGACATTATTGCTAAAATTGCCCGGGATATTTGAGGAGTAGAGAAAAATTAATTAACCCTAACATTATTAAAGAATTATACCATGTTACTATTCTGATGAATCGCCCTTGCTCAACATTGGATTTCATTGTATCAAGACTAAATGCCAATGCTGGCAGCAAATCCTAGTGTCTTTTTAAAAAACAAAAGAACAAAAACAGAGGTGTATCAGACTTGCCAAGTCTCCCTATTATAGAATAAAGCTCATTAGAGGGATGAAGAAATTTAAATGTCATCAGCATCAAATTCCACTTTTTATGGATGGCAACAAATTCAGATGATAATTAATTTATTAGAAGATGTTGTTGTTGATCATGATGATATTATTATTACAGGTGCTGTGCAAGGCACCAGTCTAGGTTCTGGGGATTCAGTGGCTGAGAAGACAGATGTGATCTTCTGTCCTGAATCCCACAGTTAATGGAGGAGCTGAGACCGGAAATTAGCCTGTGGATGTCTAATTAACAGAGTTTCCATTCCCCGAGTGTTTCACCTATGTCGAGTTATGTAATCTTTCCTAACTTGAATTTCTTTATATATGGGGCATCTCTTGCCACTCGCGGTGTCTCCTTCCACGTGGAGGGAATTCCACTAATGTGATAATCCTGGCTCCTCTGGCAGCCTTATTTACTCTGCCCAAGAGGAAATAAAGTGACTTCTGAGTTTGGAAAGAGTAACAGTGCATGAGTTGCCCAACCCCTTCCCTACTCTTTCCTTAAGACTGAGCTGCCGGAAGGGAATGCTCGTTCCTCTTTGCTCTTCCAGGCCCAAGATGAACAGAGCAGAAGCTGGCTCTTCAGGCCCTGTGGGGAGGGAGACAAGTCTCAGACTGGGCTTCTAAATTGGGAAGCCCACTTTCCCGCAGGTCTCTGCTCTTTCATCCAGAAAACCTCTGGGGGAATGCACAACAGGAGTAAATTAGCAAGTGTGTACTATCATAGTTGAACCTCTGTTTTTCCTCGAAACCCCGTGATTTTCCTCCTCTTTCAACATTTCGATCTTATCTTCCCCCGGGGGAGAAATCATCTTAGGAATGAACTGAGAAATAGAGGTGTATGTGTGTATGGTAAAGTTATGTCAGGACATCTTGGGCCAGAGAGAAGCTTTTCATAAAAATTAAAAATGAAGCAGACATCAAGCTGTGGCCCACTATCATATTTGAACCATTTCTCCTCTGAACAAAGAAACTCCCCCAAAAGTTGTTCCAATTATAGTTCTAGCCAGTGTGCACGTCTGTCCCTCACCTCCTGACCCACCTGCCCCAGCATCCAGGAAATAGCGTCTTGAAATAATATCCACATAACCCTCCTGGAATCACGTGTCCAGGAAGCAGAACAGCCCGCCCAGCAGCCTGGACCTGTTGCAGATGGCACATAACATTCACCAGCACACCTTCTAAACAGATTTGGCCCAATTTCCCCAATTTCTAAAACTGTGAAGGTTTGCTATTGGGCTTTTTTGGGGGGGTTGGGGATGGGGGAGGGAGACAAAGTGGTGAAATGAAAAGAACATGGATTTATAGAGTTAGAAGACTTAGATTTGTGTCTGCCCTGAGTAAGAGTCTCTAACTACGAACCTCTGTTTTTCCTCTAAATAGCAACCCAGATTACCTTACCAAGCTCACGGGGTTGTTGGAGGCCCACAGAGGAAATGGATATGCAAGTACTTTGTAAACTGTAAAGAACTAAAAGGAAGGGGAAAAAAAGTTGTTTTATAGGCTAAAGGGCAATTCTTTAACAGTTCTCATTGTTACGATGGATTTCCAGCTGGACTTCATATACAGGGGGCTTGGTTGTATGGTTAGGTGGTTGACGGTGGTCCCAAAGGTTATTTGAAGGCTGAGAACCACTCTACCTACTGAGCTCTCCCCTCTCCCAACCAGCATCATTTACTTAATGTAATTAAAAATAAAATCCTCTCTTGCGTTGTCTGCGTTTTTACTGTTAGCCTTTGCACTTGGCACCGCCTCACTCAGTGACCTCCTTCGAATCTGGAACAGGTCTGTAAAGCGCTTTCCCGTTAGGAAGCAGCGGCAGTACATACAGGGACTGGAGTCGAGCTGAGAAAGGATAAAAGACAGGATGAGGGCAGATAAAAGGCAAAGAGTACCAGTAATTTTCAACACCACCGTAAGTTTTCAACCAAAAGAACTTGATAAGGGAACTGAGGAGGGAGCCGAAGGGCGCCAGGGGCGAGCGAACATTGTTTCCAAGTGGCATGTTTTCCTCAGACTAGTTCCCTCTGATCCATCTGCCATACCTCAACCTGAAAGTCAGAAGGAATGGATTCCAGCCCTGAGCCGTGACCACCCAGCTGTGTGACCTTGACTATGTACCTTTGCCTCCCTGGGACTCCTGTTCCTTATCTACAGAATGAAAGCTTTGCACAACTATTCTCTAAAGCCACATGAGGGGTAGTCTATAATGATAGCAAAAACCCCCATGATTTTCCTCCTCTTTCAACATTTCAAGCTTATCTTCCCCCAGGGGAAAAATTATCTTAGAAATGAACTAAGAAATAGAGGTGTTATGTGTGAATGGGAAAGCTATGTCAGGACATCTTAGGCCAAGAGAGAAGCATTTCATAAAAATTAAAAAACAAGAGTCATCAAGCTGTGGCACACTATCATGTATGAACCATTTCTCTTATGAACAAAAAAATTCTCCAATAAGTTGTTCCAATTATAGTTGTATCCAGACTTGCTCACCGTTCAGTTTAAACACTGTCGCGCTCTACAAATCATGCTGGAAATACTGAAGAATGCATACCAGCATTTAAAGCAGGCCTCCATTTCCAAAAGCAGGCAGGCTCTCTGATAATTGCTTGAGGTCACCAAAGGGATAAAATATGTAGCATCGTTGTTAAATCCTCAAAACAATACGTTTTTCTCCCACGTGTGGAGGATGCACTTTCATGTTTTTCTGCACGGTGATAAGTCCCTTCACTGCAGAAGTAGGCTTAAGCAACTGGAATAACAGAAAGAGGTCAGCTATACGACCTTGGGCATTCAAAACAAAACAATTTGGGGAGGAGGATTCACTGGCTTGGTATTCATCATTATGAGAATCTGGTGGAATCAAAGGCATTCCTGTGTCTTTCATGTACTTTAATAAGCTGTTAATAACTTTGGTATGTATTAAATAAAATTCCACTCTCAGAACCAATAGATAGGAATACTATTGTCATTCTTCTTGTTTATTCAGATGACCCTATCCCAATCACGCCTTTCTATTACACATGGCCAGTGCTTCCAGAACTAAAGACCACAAGCATGGCCATGTGGCTGGCTATGGGAGACCAGAGAAAATGAATAGATTTGGGGGTGGAAGAGAGTACCCAAGAAAGACCATGGTCTTTCAACTGAGACTTGGACTCAGATCCTGGTTCCACTAAGTCTAGGCACTTAAGCTCTCTGGGTGTGCTTTTTCTTATCTACAAAATAGGATGAATGCGTCCCTTGCAGTTGTGAGAAATCATACTCCATGTGAAGCACTTAACAGGATCTCATTGCATAGTGGATGTTATCATTTTTCCTTTGTCTCAGTGGAGCCAATAACTCTGTCCTTCTTGTTTTACCTTTGAAACCACACTCCTTCCAGGTCTTAACACTTATAGAACTGTGCTATTTTAGGAACATTATATAATATTCTTAAGATTACCTGGGAAAATAGTGATGGTCTTTTGAATAGAATCTATCTTCTGATATGTAAAAAGAAAAAGAGGGGGAAGGGAAGGACCAAAGGAAAAATAAGAAGACAAGAGAAGAAAATGAGTAGGAAGAGAAGGAAAGAAGAAATATAAAAGAATGCATTGGCATTTAGCCACACTAAAGGGTGACTGAAGTCCCCTGATGGCTTTTATGAACACCTCAAGGCTTCTCTTGCTTGACTCACCCAGATGTAACTGTCTTTTGAGTTGTTGAAATGCCTTTTTCCAGACTATCACATTTCTAATCATCCTTCAAGGTTCTCCCTGGATCTCACCAGGAGACACACTATGGGCCCAGCATCTTGGTAGGGGCTTTATTTGAGTTGCCTCATGTACGGTGGACAATAGCCCTGAACAGTGGGTAATGCCGACCCTTGATACAAAGAGGCAATGAGGAATTTAGTCACTTAGCCAGACGAGTCAAGCCAGGAATGGATCCAGAACTGTAAGACCCGGAAGTCTTCATTTTGTTCTTCTCCATGACAATGCACCTGTCCCCGACCTTCTCCATCAGAATGAATAGGCCCTTTCTCCACTCCTGTTCTGAACTTGGCTAATCCCTCTATCCTAACCATTAGTTGACTCCCTTTGGATTTTAACTTACCACTTTTATTATCACTTCTGCTAGACCACTTATCAAATGTTTGTCAAACATCATCTAGAAAAACACTGGATTATATTCAAGCTCTAAGTAAACTGTAAATATATATCATTTTTTGCTGGTTCTTTTTTATTATTACTTTGTCTTTAAATTGTGGTAAGATAAAACATAACATTGACCATCTTAATCATTTTAAGTGTAGTGTAATGCTATTAAGTATACTCACATTTTTGTGCACTTGTAAATTATTTTTATTAATGTTGGTAATTTCCATAGTGCCTAGCACACGTTTGCTGAATGAGTCAGGACTTTGCCGCCCAGTCCCCAAACTGCCAGTCTCCAAATTTCAATGTTCTGAGTTCATCCTGCCCTAAGGGATCCTAGGTGACTTTGTTGGCAAGGATAGAGTCCACATTTCTAAGGCAAATTTAAAAAAAAATATTCCCTACCTAAGAGCTGTCACGTATCCCAGATCTTTAATTTATTTACTAATTTTCAAAATAGGACATAAATTCATATGGTTCAAAATTCAATGAGTATAAAAGAATGTACAGTGAAAATTTGCCAATGCACAGCCCCAGCCATCCAATTTCCTTGCCTGGAGACGATCTCTATTATCCTTATTATGTTATGCACATACCAGCAAAAACACACGCATTTGCTCTGCCCCACATTTTATACAAATTGCAGCAAACTGTCTACATTACACTCGCTGGTACCTTGCTTTTCCAGTTAAACATATTTGAAAGTCATTCCATGTAGTACATTTATTTTTTTTTTGCACTTTAGGGATACATATTCATTAATAACATAACTTAATAATTTCCCTACCGAGCAACATGCAGGTGGGCTTTTTTGGCCAACCTTTTGCTAGTAGAACATTGTTGCAACGAATAGCCGACATATATCATCTTGCCAGTGTGCAAGTAGGTCTGTTGGATAAATTTCTAGACTCCGAATTACTTGCTCAAGGGTGTGTACGTCCGTGGTTTTAGCAGGCATTGCTGGTGATGTTTATGTTGCTGCTTCCCCACCCCAACCCCTAGCAGTTGAGAATTACTGCAGTGTAACGACAGATGTTACTGACAATGGGCAGTGTGTGTTCCACATGTTAACAATATGAAGAAAAAAATAGAACCACTACCCACCTGGCTTCTTTTGGTCACTATTTCCAATTCATGAGAGAGAGAATCTGCTTGGCCAGATCTGTCACGTCCAGTCAAGTCTCATCAAGGTCTTGCAGAGTCACCAGCCCCCGGTTACTTAGCACGGATCACGTGCTCAGCTACACTGCAGTCCAGGGGCTCAGGGTCAGCCTGATGAGCTGGGGCTGCCTCTCCAGCAGGGGCTGGAGACAGAACAGTATCCCCTTGGAAGGAGCCTCAGACAGGCCACACTGGGATTAGGATATCTATAAAGGGAATACACTGAGTGGCCAGGTTATTATGATCTCTGAACGCTTAATAATCTGGCCACTTGCCGGGACTGGTTTGGCTCAGTGGATAGAGCGTTGGCCTGCGGACTGAAGGGTCCCAGGTTCGATTCCAGTCAAGGGCATGTACCTTGGTTGTGGGCACATCCCCGGTGGGGGGTGTGCAAGAGGCAGCTGACCGATGATTCTCTCTCATCGATGTTTCTAACTCTCTATCCCTCTCTCTTCCTCTCTGTGAAAAATCAATAAAATATATTTAAAAAAAAATAATCTGGTCACTCAGTGTACATCATATACAATAAAAGTCTAATATGCAAATTGTCCCCTTGACCAGGAGTTTGACCAGCAGGCAGGCCAGCCAACTGCCCATGTTCCCTCCCAATGGCCAGGCTGACTGGACCTTACCCATGCACAAATTCATGCACTGGGTCTCTCTCTCTCTCTCTCTCTCTCTCTCTCTATATATATATATATATATATATATATATATATATATATATATACTGAGTGGCCAGATTATTATGCATTCAGAGATCATAATAATCTGGCCACTCAGTGTAAAATCCCTATTTGCCCAGGACGGTCCCAGGTTGAGTCTGTCGTCCAGCGTAATTATCCATCATGCTCCCTTGCATGCTCAAAAGCATCCCAGTCAGACTATGATGGCTAACATTACGTAAGACAATGCTTTTCATACGCTGGGGTTTGTAAAGCCTGTGGAGAGATGCTCAGAAGGGAAGGGAGAGGCCAGGCAGGTGGGATTCAGGTCCCATTGCCACTGACTACTGTGACTAATAGGGGCTTAAGCTTATAATAATGAACACATTTCTACCTAATAGTAGTTACATGGCTCTCAAAACTTTTAAATCAGAGGTACTTGTCCTCTCCCTACTGACACATACGTACCACTGGGCATTTATTTTCTCCACCAAAGTAGATGGTTGACAATCTCTTGAGGCAGGAATCCCCTGACCTCGGGAAAGAAAACATCTGCACTTACTACTTATTTGACAGTGCAGATGGGGCAGGCCTTGAACTAATGGGCCACGCACGGCTTTTAACACGAGCTTCCCGTGGCAGCACTTTCACCCCAGGCAGTCAGAACAGGAGTCTGGTCTAGGTGAGCGGATGGGCAAGAGGGACATTGCGAGCAGAGTCCAGAGATGCCTTTTGATTCATTTCCGAAGCAGCACACCTCAAAGCAAAGAACAGACGTGGAGGAAGTCAGATGCAGCTTGCCATTGCCCCCTGGGTTTTTCACAGAGACACCATAAATCTGATGGTCCTGGCAGCCTGAGGAGAGTGAGACGTCTAGGAGGTCAGGGGGAGCCTCAAAGTGTGGGCTCACTATCTTTCATACCTCCGACCACATTAGCAACCGGGAACAATGTATGCTGCCAAATACCACGTTTCCCCGAAAATAAGACGTCCTCTGAAAATAAGACCTACTTACAGGTTTCCTTCTGAGTGAAATATAAGGCATCCTCCCGAAAATAAGGCCCCCAGGCTCTGTCTCAGAATGAAAATTAATTTACTGTAAACTGGTCACTAGGGCCGCCTCGACTGGCGTTTAGCAACCAGTGACGTTAAGCGGAGTCCTGATGTCACTGCTATGTGAATGGAGAGAAATCAGCGTGGAAACTTTGTGAAACCTAAACTGCAAGAAGTTGTGACTTGGGTGAAGAATTCATGGGAGAAAATCACTGACAGTTGCCTTGCAAATGCACTGCAAGCAGGCTACCTTGACAAGAAGTACTCATTTAAAGACAGTGCTGTTGTTAAACATGAGAGATTTGGTCCACTGATTCTGAGAGTAATGGAGTCACGAGAAATTCACCAGGAAATTCAGGAATTGGATTGTTATGATGATGTTCCAAAAGATGATGACATGATTATCATTGAATAAATGAGTAAATTCTTGATACTGTAGGACTCACAGTTTGTCTGGTTTGTGTTGACAACTACTGAACTAGGGTACCGTATATAGGTAATACATTTCCTTTATTTTCATTTAACAATAAATGTGTACCGTATTCTTCTTCATGGAAAAATAAGACATCCCCTGAAAATAGTGCATCTTTGGGAGCAAAAATTAATATAAGACACTGTCTTATTTTTGGGGAAACAGGGTAGTTACTTAGCAAGCTGTTTCATTCGGGCTAATAGCCAAACACTAGACCTTGAAATGCTTGCTGTGCCCAGCCTGGGGCGAACTCTCCTTATCTACACCTGGGCGGCAGGGTGGAGGAGTTTCTCACTTATTTTGCAGGCCGGCCCGGCCTTGGTCTACCACAAACATATTTAGCCTTTCAGTTCTCAGACAGACTTGGGGCCCTCTCCTGAATTAACACAGGCTAAAGGACATCTGTGCTGATTCCGATCGTCTACAAACTCATGCGCCAGGTTTTCCATTTTGTTAATCACTTTGCCTCATCTCTTGCTGATTACTCCTGATTGCGAAAGCCCAGCTCTTCAATTGCTGCCTGATTATATTTTTTTGTCCTGCAGAACTCTCCCTTCTGTGCAACAATTCATCCCTTACACACATGCAACTCTCATCATTTCCCCCTCATTTAAGATGTTTATCCTCCCCACTTTTGTTTCCAACGTAGCCATATGTCTTCTGACTAGCTCGCCCAACTGTCTCGCAGCCTTTGCACTTTCTGAACACAAAGGAGTCAAGGATGTTCATCAAGTGTCCCAAGTCTGTGCGCCATCACCACAAACGCGGCCAGTGACAAAAAATGGCCACTGGCCACTGGTAACAACGCTAGTCAATGCCAAGCAGGGCGGATGACCTTTTCCTCGGGAGCATACTTTTGTTCTAATCTACGGAAATACATTGGTTTCAGGTTCTTTTAAAAAGTAGCTTCTTTTCCTCTTTCTCCTTGTTTCACTTCTTTCTTCCTCTTCTCAATCTCTCAGCCAAAGATGGTTTAAGATCATGTATAGAGTTCAAAGAAGCTGATTAGGGCATAAACGACAGACAGAAAATAAGAATAATGGGCACTGAACATGTAGGCTGCAAAAAGAGCAGTCCAGCCGAAACCGGTTTGGCTCAATGGATGGAGCGTCGGCCTGCGGACTGAGGGGTCCCGGGTTCGATTCTGGTCAAGGGCATGTACCTTGGTTGCGGGCACATCCCCAGTAGGGGGTGTGTAAGAGGCAGCTGGTCGATGATTTTCTCTCATTGATGTTTCTAACTCTCTATCCCTCTCTCTTCCTCTCTGTAAAAAATCAATAAAACATATTTTTTTTAAAAAGAGAAGTCCACTACTAACTTGGATTTCATAGATGCCTAATGTTAGAATTCAATTGGTATCACTTTGAAAAAAGAAATACAAGTCCAGCTCCTCCCCACCAGCCCCTCTCAATGGGGAGGGCTATATTATAAGAGAGATTATAATAAGAGAAGATTATTCTTCCCACACACCAATATTATTAGGCTTGGCTTTCTGACTTGCTTTGACTAATGAATGTGAGTTGAAGGGACATGCCGCATTTCTAGAGAAAGCCTTAAAAGCCATTGCATGGTTTTGCCATTGCTTTTGTCTCTGCTAAAAGGCGACCAATGTGTCACAGGTCGAGCTTGCTTCTTCAGCCTAAGTCCCAAAATGAAGATGGTTTGGAACAGAACTGAAGCTGACCTGCTATTAACATGAAGGAGAAATGGAAATAAATCAGAAGACAACTTTTTATGTAAACCACCAAAACATCAGGTGGTTTGATTATTGCAGCATAATTTGATCTGACTGATAAAGCTGTGAATTCCAGAAAGCAGAGAGAGAGCAGCAGAAGAGATGTTTGGGAATTGGGAGGGAGGGTGGCAGTGGGGGAGAGTCAAGATTGTGGCACAGTGAGAAAGGATGGTTAGGTGCCAGTCAGACATCAAGGAAACCTCCAAGGAGAACAATATAGGCTCTGACAGGAAGACAGAGGATCAGAGGAAGTAAAGAAAACAAACCTCCACAACGACTTTCCTTCAGGGAACAGGGAGAAGGACACAATTCAGAATGCATTAAAGAACAAAAGCACCTTATTCCTGTTGTCTAGAGAGTAGAAATGAAATAGTCTGTCAGGGCAAGGGCTAAGAGAAACTCCAGGCCTTTCCTTCCCTCTGGGCCAAACTGGACTGCCTGCCTGCGGTGTGATTGAAGACCCCAGATGGAATTCTGCCGCCATTCCACACAAGTCTCACAAGGAAGAGTACCGTTTTAGAGAAAGCATGGACATTGTGTCAGTTCGGGCTCCCCTGCTGCCTGGGCCCAATTTCCCCAGTCCCATGCAATCTAATGAGCTTGCAGGGCTCGGCCATGAGGCCCAGGCCCTCAGCTGGTCTATGGATCAGGGGACAGGTGCTTTTAAGGTACTTTCTCCCACTTTTCTGTATTCTTCATTTTGTCTGTGATTCCAACTTCAATTGATGTTGAAGGCCAGCGTTGTTCATGTCTCCCTGCAGCTAAGAGAGGCGTACTCTTAAAGGCCATTTCCCCCACAGGTTGAGGATGTTGTATTCATTGTTAACATTGTCTCTGATAGAGATAACCCCTACCTGTACCAGGTACAGAACATGACATCCCAGCAAGTCCCCGGGATGCAGGAGGGCAGGGTCCCCTTAAGGGTGGTTCTCAGAGCATCAGTAGCATCTGGAAACTTGTTAGAATGCAAATTCCTGGGCCTCCTCCAACACCTACTGTACTTAAAATGCTGGGAGTGGGGCCCAGCAATCTGTACTTTAGCAGGCCCTCCGGGGGATCCTGGTGCACACTTACATTTGAGAACATGCCTTTCTCAAGGCAAGTCTTACTAGCCCCGGGCAAAGACTCAGATCAACTACACACCCTTCTCTGAGCTTATGATATGATCATCCACTCCTGGTTGCCAGCTGGGCCTCACTATCTTTGTAGCACATCTCAGAGAGGAGGAGGCGATGGGACCTGAACCTTCCTGTGCTGTGTGTGTTAAAGCACCTTAGCCAGCACCTCTTAGTCAACCCAGCTCAGGTCTAGGCCAGCTCTGGGAGCCACAGGCAAATACAGCCTCTCCTGCACTCATGTCTAAGGTCTACACAAGCCAAAAGAGGCTGCTGATAAAAATCGACCTTTTGAGGTCCATATTATCTCCATTCACACACAAGAAAACAGTGATGTGGAGGTTTACATAACTTGCCACAACTGCAAAGTTAACAAGTGATGGAGCTGGGATGAAAATGCAGTCAGTCTCACTTCGGAATCCACTGGGAAACTGTTTGGGGCATCCTTGGATGGGCCCTTGGAGAAGCCTGCTCTGACACATACTAGCGATGCCAATTTGACAGCAAATGCCCAATGTGTCCTCCCAGATCAACCTGCTGTCACCAGTCATTTGCTTTTCAAAATGAAGCAGTTGATCCAAACATGAATAAGTGAAGATATAATTCTAATGTCAAGGCAGACGTGTTGTTATTTCTCTTCAACTGTTTGCTCTTTACGTTTTTCTCCAAACCAACGGGCAAAAGATGCCAACTCCCCCTGACCTCCAAGCTCTACACCTTCCCCTGGAATATCTAACGGGCATCTCACACTGAACACAGACCTCTTCATTCCTCACCCCCACCCGCTCCTCCTCTGCACTTCCCTGTCACAGTAAACACGTCGAAGTGCAAGCCAAAGTCTGTAGAGCCACTTCCTGTTCCTTTCTCTACATCCACCTACTTCATCAGCAAGTCCTGATGGTTTTACTTCCAAAATATACCCTAAATCTGTATACTTTTTCCCCATCTCCTCTGCTACCACCTAGTCATCATCTCTCTCCTGTACCAACTACTCCCTCCACCTCCTAACTAGATATCCTGTACCTACCCTCCCACCTCCAAAAATCTGTTTTCCACACATTTCCTGAGTGAGGTTTTAAAAATACACTGGCTTATGTCGCTCTTCTGTTTAAGTCCTCCTGTGGGTGCCCATTACATTTGCAATACAATTCAAATTCCTTCCCCCGCTCAACAAGCCTTCACAGGGTCCAGCCCCTGACTCTTCCCTGACCTCCACGCCCCCTGGCTCGCCTCTGACCACCCCTCCTCTATCCCCCTGGCCTCCTTTCTGTTCTTCAGCAGGACAGGCTCAATGCTGCCACAGGGTAGCAAGGCGGTTCCTTCTGCCTGCAAAATTCTTCCTTGGAATATTGACTCGACTGCCCCAGATATCACTGTTCAGTTCTTAGAGCAGATATCATTTCCTAAAAACAAAATAAAACAAAAAAACCCTTACCTAATCACCCTCTTTAGAAGAGTAGGGCCCCCACACCCCATCATAGTACCCATTTATTGCTTGCAGAGTGAGGGGAACAGAACATGTACCCCCAAATATGCGGCTCTGGCGTATTGATTTTGAGCTGAAGGCAACTGAAAAACCACCAATGCAAGAAGGGCTCCCCACCCCTTCCCCTTTCAGCCTAAAAGCAGGGCAGAAATCTCCAGAGAGAAGGATGTCCTGGTACCACGAAGAGGAAAATATTCTTATCACAAGAGATGGAGAGTTGATGACAAGATGAGTCTGCACAAACAAATCTTATTAAAATAACCATTATCTTCCATTGATTTCCTGTGTGTATTTCCTAGTCACTTTTCCTCCTGTACCACTCCCAGAAGCTCAAACCCCTTTTCTTTTTCTCGTTCCTTCTCTACAGCGTATCCCCTCTTATTAAGATGCTATTTAAGCCCCCCACACCTAATTGCTTCTTTGGGATTTTAACTTCTTCCCTATAAGCACCTCCATTCCATGTAAAAATATTAACATCAAATAAAATGTGTGTGCTTTTTCTCCTGCTTATTTGTCATTTGTTAGCCTAATTTGCAGGCCACAGTCCCAGCTACACAGCGTAAGAGAGCAGAGGGAAAGTTTTTCTTCCTCCATAATAGCACGTATCTGTCAACACTTATATTGGTTATTTCTTTTTCTACTATTATGTTTCATGTCCTCACTAAAATGTAAGCTCAATGAAGTAAGGGGATTAATGGTCCCGGTCACCACCATATCTATAGGCCTGGCACATCGTTGGCACTCAATAAATATCGTTGAACAGCTGACTATGTACAAAGATAATGCAGTTTAAGCCTCAAGGAGGTTGAAATGTCTGAGAGAGAGAGAATGCCAACAGAAGAGTCCTGCTGACTGACCACTGATAGAATTATTTATTCCAGGCGGGCCATGAACCCAGGCCAAGATACCACCTTGAATGAGCATTTACTAAATGCAATTGAAGATAATAGATCTCCTAGTTTAAAGAGAAAGAAAGATAATGTGAAGACGGAAGGGTGACAAAAATGAGCTACCAGAAGAAGGCACTGGGAAAAGCACACAGCAACAAGTCTAAAAGTAAAACAAATAGCAAAGAGTAAAAGCCTGGTTTTAAGAAGTAATTTTAGTACAGAAATCTAGGGAGAGAAAAGGGATGGAGGTGGGGCCAAGTGAGCGAGAGTGAGATACCAGAGAGCAATAAGAGACCAACAGACAGACAGACAGACAGAAGAGACAGAGCAAGGAGACAGAGAAGTTAGGTAGTTAAACCATGTTCTCTTCAACAACGAATTCAAACGAACTCTTTCCACCAAATGGCATGTATAGATCTATTTGGTGGGGAGAAGAGTGATCAAAGGAATATTTTATTACATACAAAGAGAAAGGAAATGGACTTGAAGCAGAGGCATTCGCCCGGTCGGCAGTGATAACAGCCCTCCAGCATTCGAGAGTGTGCACAGTTACATCATTCCCAGTGCTCATGATGGCCCCTTCAGGTTTCACGTGCTACCTGGCCCTTCCAATGAAAAGCCTGCTGTGGAATACAGTGATACCTCCTCCCCTGCAATCAATAGTTTGTTAGCCAAGACATACCTATGAAGTGTTTGTGTAGGGAAATACCAAAGCAGAAAACCGAGTGATTTTTTAAAACATAAACTTATCACCGAAACTGGTTTGGCTCAGTGGATAGAGCGTTGGTCAGCGTACTGAAGGGTCCCAGGTTCGATTCCGGTCAAGGGCATGTACCTTGGTTGCGGACACATCCCCTGTAGGGGTGTGCAGGAGGCAGCTGGTCGATGTTTCTCTCTCATCGGCATTTCTAGCTCTCTATACCTCTCCCTTCCTCTCTGTGGAAAATCAATAAAATATTTTAAAAAATAAACTTACCGGTACCTATAATAATAATGAGAGCATAATATGCTAATTAGACTAGACATCTTTCTGGATGACCTTCCAGATGAAGCCAGGGCTTCGAGGGCTGAGCTCCTTACACTAATTTTGTGCACTGGGCCTCTAGTTTAAATATAAGAGGTATTACATACATGCACACACGTATTCTTTTATATACCAAGAGAGCTAGCTCTATTACATGGCTTATATAGAGACTGTTCCAAATAATCAGAATATCATTTTTTGGCCATTTCTCCTTTAAGTTAATATTATAAGAAATACATTTTTTGGTGATTCTTGTTTAAAAGTAGGTTTTTAAAAAATAATAAGGGAAATTATAAAGGGAAGGCTATGAAACAATAAATTTAATAAGAAGTACTCCCCTTGTCAAACTAGGCCAGTGATAGAGAGGAAATGAATTTAAAGAGATTTTAAATTGCATCATCTCTTTCTCTCTAATCCATTTACACATGATTTGATGTCACTGATGTCAGTTTATTATCAATGTAGTGGCTGAGACACATTAGAATTAAACAGCGCTGTATTCACATTCCAGCTCTGGCATGCCCTTGCTGGATGAGTCACTTAATCTCTCTGAGCCAAGCTTTTCTCCTCTGTAAGACAGGGGCTGTGGGATTGTTCTAAGGACACAATAGGACAATGCATGTAAGACATCTGGCACAAAGTAATGTGCAATGCACAGTCCTAGTAACTTTTAAAAAAAATCTTCACCTGAGGTTATGCTCCCACCTCAGGAGAGAGTAAGAGAGAAAGAGAAAGGAAAACACTGATGTGAGAGAGAAATATTTATCCATTGCCTTCATACATGTCCCAAGCAGAGATTGAACCCGCAACCTAGGTATATGGGATGATGCTCCAACTAACTGAGCCACCCGGCCAGGGCAGTCTTAGTAATTAGTATTAATTAAATTCATTTAATAAATATTTATCACGTGCTTTGGCATGACAGGCATTGTTCTAAATGCTAGGGGTAGGCATCAGGGCTGGGGATTATGCACATTATGCACACAGCAAATCCACAGGCCACCACTGACATCATTATCTAAAGGACCAGTGAACCCTGGAGCTGGTAGGACACAACCTGGGAGCCATGCTTTGCTGGTCTAACAGTGGAAAATAAAATGGGTAAAGCTTACCTTCTAAAGAAAGGAATAATATTTATTATTGACTTCAAACTTTACAAAAGCCTTATCATTCAACTTGAGAATAACTAAGTAGTAAACCAATGAACGCTATTTAAGCATTTACCAAATACTCAATGCTAAGCTCAGTGGAGTAGATGATGTAGAAGGAGCAGAGGGTTTGTTTCATTTCTGCAATTAAGCAGTTTAAAAATTGAGTTGAGCAATCAAGGGGGACAAAATATATGTAAGTGCTAATTTACACACTATAATTACACACTGGCAGACCTCACTTTGCATGGTAGTCTGGGAGGTAAAAATGACTACGTAAGCTGAAGCCATTGCTAAGGGATCTTATTACTCAATAGGAAAAAAAAATAGGATTATTTCATGACCGTTAGAAAATTTTGTGAAAACATTAAAAACTCTGTAAGGCCAGTTTAAACGTATAGGGAAATGAAAAAAAAAATAGTACAAAACTAACCTCGAGTGGACTATAACTTAAAACACTAGAAACGTTGAGGATTAAAGTATTTTGGTACCTTGTAAAAATGTCTCAAGTGTAGTTCCAACAGCACTCACCTCCTTCTCTCCTCTCACTGTATAACTCGCTATACATCTTTTCTACACCTTGGCAAAAACCGTTATGTTCCTTTCCTACGTCTGGATCGGCTCCCAACATTTTATCCTCTGCGCATTCAATGTCATGAAATCTCTCCAAGAGTCCCTTTAATGTGAAGTGGTTTTCTGGAGTCACTTCCTCTGGGACTCCGTCATCCTTTTTTATCACCGTGACTTTCCTCATTAATGTTGCTGAGTTCACCTTCACTGACTGACCTTGGCTGCCGGGCTAGAGGGGCTCACACTGCAGCCGGGTCAGCAGGCCATGGTCAGCTGTTTCTTCTTTACCTCCACTCACACTGGTGTCAAGTTTCACCTCCAGCATTATCTATCTCTTTTTGTTCCTTTGGTGCGCTTTCATCTTTGTTGGTCAGTTCCCTCTTTTGATGAACCGTTTCTGTGAAAGGCCACAGAGGTTCACAGCTGGGAGACAGGGAGGCAAGGCAACTGCACACTTTGCTATCTGTGGGTGAACTGAATCACGGGTGCGAGGTGACCATACGAGCTCGGGAGGAAGTGACGTGGTTGGTCATGGACCGTAATGCACATCTGCTATTTACTTAGTGATTAGTGTACTGAAGTGCTAGGGGCACATTGGTACTTTATGAAATTATAGTTTCATACACCATACTAGAGGCCTGGTGCATGAAAATTCATGCACTGGAGGGGGGTACCTCAGCTTAGCCTTCCTTCTCTCACAGTCTGGGAGCCCCCAGGGGTGTGAGGCGACCTGGAGCTTAGGGGAAGACAATGCCCCACCACACCTCTGCTGCTGCCATTGAGGGCAGCACAAGCCTTGGCTGGCCCTGGTTACCTGAGCCTCAGGCCAGCCCTGGACGGTGGGACAGCTACCATCTAAGATTTGCCTGCACCTCGGGCTGGCCCTGGACAGCTGGGGGATAAGGGGACTGGGGGACTCCAGAGGCAGGCACACAGAATGGCCAGGCCAACCTAGGGGCAGACCCGGCCTTGCCGTGTGCCTGCCACCCTGGCAGGGCTGAGGGGACTGGGTGCCGCCATCTTGTGTCTGTGGGCATGCCATCTTTGAGGGTGGGGCAGTCAATTAGCATATTCCTTCCTTATTGGCTGTGGGCACCACCACCTTTGCAACAGTGTGAGAGTCAATTAGCATATTCCCTCTTTATTAGAAAAGATAGTATGGTAACCAAAGTTTGAACTGTGTGTGTTATTGGGGAACTGGTGTGTAATTAACACATGCTGATGTTTATGCACTTCAGAACCATGCAGAAGACTGCTTCTTCTACATTATCTTTGTTGGTGATTATCATATTATCTATAAAATACGTCCTCAGGAGAGAAAGCAATCTCATATGTTATAACTAAATTGGATTAAATCTGATAGGTTAATAAGAGTAATACATCAAAATAAAGTGTTAAACATGTACCTTGAGATCACATCTACTAAGTCGCAAAGACCAATATGCAATAGCATGTCACTAGAGGATGAAGTCCAGTGGCTTCTAATGTTTCCTGACACTTCATTCCACCTTGTTTTCCCTTCTATTTTTATCTTTTTTTTCTATTGAAATTCAAATATAATTAAATGTACTATATTTTTATTAAAAGTAGCACCACAGAGGTTGACTTTTATAAAAGTACTAGAGGCCCAGTGCACAAAATCCATGCATTGGTAGGGTCTTTAGCAGCTGCCGGCCACATACTTCCTCCCCCCCCTGGCTGCCTGCCACTGCTGGGACTTCCCTCCCTTCCCCCAGCCAGCCCTGCCCCCTGGTCGAGGAGACAATTTGCATACTATGCTTTTATTTTAGGATTATTTTCCTATTCCTTTTCTACTCTTCTATCAATCCTTTCATCTGTGTATATGCAGAGAAAGCATCTAGGTAATGGTTTTCTAATTTTAATAATGATAATATCATTATCTAATCATATAATATTATTAAGTGGTTGAAAGCAAGATGATATTTTCATGTTCATATTTGTACTGTGTGCATTGTGTGAATTCTTCATAATGTGCATTGATGAACATATTTAATATTTACAAAAGTAATGATGTTATTCAAAATCAAAACCAAAAACAAAAGAATTTTTAAAAATATATTTTATTGATTTTTTACAGAGAGAAAGGGAGAAGGATAGAGAGTTAGAAACATTGACCAGCTGCCTCCTACACACGCTCTACAGAGGATGTGCCCACAACCAAGGTACATACCCTTGACGGGAATGGAACCTGGGACTTTTCAGTCCTCAGGCTGACACTCTATTCATTGAGCCAAACCGGTTAGGACAAAAAAGGGAAGCATTTTAAAAATAATTGAAAGAAATCCTGTAGAATTTTCCTGAATGACCTAATTTTCTCAGAATTTCCTTGAGAAAGGCACATTGACATTTTGAATGGCAAAATTGGTCCTTGATCTTTTTTCTACATTCATTTTATGAGCTTGATTTTCTTTTTAAGAAGAATTGACAATGGCCAAGGATGGTACTACTGAACAATCAACTGCTTCTTCTTTAAATAGGCCCTGCTCTGTATTTTGCTAAAGCAGAGATTCCTCTGCTGTTGAAGATTTTATCAAATTGTGTTTTTTGTTGATGGATTGCAAGCTCTATGACATCAGGGACCATGTCCTCTTCATTCTTGCATGCAGGCACTAAGTAAATACTTGCGGGTATGAAAAAAAAAAGGTTTTTAATTTTTTGTTGAAAGATAAAATTAATGCTGTGCTAAGTTAAGAGTAAAGAGCTGCTTTAAAAGTCTGCCTATATATATATATATAAATAATATTTTTATTTTTTATTTTTTTTTGCTTTTTCAAATGCAGAACTTTTAAGTTCAGCCTTCCTCGCTTGTAAAGTGAGGGTAAAGATTCTAGGAAAATACTCAGATTTACATTCAAACAGGAAGTGATCATCAACAGGAAGTGAAAATTAGAGAGAAGCCATCCAACTGAGTCGAAGTTTTACGTTTGTTTACATTTTGCTTCAAATGACACTTTCTTCTAGCAAAACATATTAGTGGTTATTATGTTGATATAGAATGTCTGCCTGCTTCAGGCAAGCTATTTATTTCCAAACCCGACTTGACAAATGAGCTTTGTGGGGTTTTTCCTTGATTGAACAGATCGATTTCAAAAACAAAACAAAACAAACACCCGCTTATACTTTACTCTTACCCTTGATGTAGACATACTCAGGGTTTAGATTGTTGACTGGTTTCTCTTTACATTACCTTCTGGAAGTTCTGCTTCTGTGTTAGCCTTTGTATCTCTATTAATACAGAGAGGAGTTTCAAGCCTCTCTCCTATCCTGACCTGTCACCCCACAAGGCCTCTCTCATTTTGTGTTTCTGATGTCTTATAAATGCGTCTTGTGATCCCCTACAAGTTAATATTTTTATAGAATGCTCTCTGTCTTAGTCACCGAGGCCATTTCTGAAATGGCCTCCGACTTTGAAACTGGCCAGTTGCTCAGGTGTTTCTCCTCTGGCTGTTCTGACTCGCATCAGCTCATCCTGTTAGTGTTCCTGGTACTTGCTTTCTCCTCTTCATTTCCGCCACTCCTGACTGAGCCCTCCTTTTCTCTTCTACCTGGGTTGGTCCAGCAGCCTGCATCCAGAGCTCTGAAGACAGACAGACTCAGCAGACAGACAGACCACCCCCCCCACCCACCACTAGCCTCCTTGTTTTTCTGCACTTCTGGCATCTACAGCACCTCCCCCAAACTGACTGTATTTCATCAGCTTCCAGCCAAGAACCTCCCTTATCTACCTCTTTCCTTATCAAATGTGCTACTCTCTTGTTGGGAACTGTTCGTTGATAATCAAATCATGCACTTCTCTGTGGCGAACCACATTTCACTCCAGACTCCTTAGCACGGCCTAATGAGTATCATCTGCCCGTCTTTCAGACCTTACTTCCTCCCACCTTTGCCACAGCTAGCTCTCATTGGCTCACTCATTTCTCTCTGCTCCTTCCACCCAAGGCCCTTTACAGGAGGTTTGCTTCTGCCTTGAAAGCTTTCGCCCAGCTTGTTGCATGATGGGCTTCTCGTAATTTGAAACTCAATGCAAATGCTGTCTCCTCAGAGAGGCCTTCCTCATCATCCTGTCTGATGAATACTCACAGCTGCCACTGTCACCTCTCCTAGTTTTATTACATACCTACTATTTTGTGTTATTTTTTCACTTGTTTATTATCTGTTTGTGCTGAGGGAAAAAAGAGAAGGGAAAAAAAAAAAACAGTCCACAAAAGCACAATCTTTGGCTTTCTTGTTCACGACAGTATCCTTAGAGTCTATAACAGTGCCTGGCCAACAGTTAGAGTTCAAGGAATATTGTTCAATGAATCGTGTTGACACAATTTTTACCCCCTGCCAAGACATTGTCTACGGTGCCTTACGTGTCCATTTGCAAATTCTTAGTCAAGTGTTTTCTATGTTCTGTTCCCTTCTACTAAAATTCCTTTGCTTTTACTTTTTATCAATTTGCATCTTTCGCTTCCTTTAAGATCCAGCTCAAATGCCACTTATAAAAGCCTTCTTGAATGCTTCCTGCCATGAGCAGTCTATTATTTCTCCTTCTCACAGAGTTACCCCCATAATTTTCATGATCTTGTGCTTAAAAATGTTTTTTAATGTGTTGCCTTATAAGTATATATATGTGTGTGTGTGTTTTTCCTATTTTGAGTCATCTAATTGCTGTCATGTTGGAAAAAAGGTGTCGCTGAGTGATGAAACCTTTGGACCGAGAAGCCGACAGAACAATTCCAGACTTGGGACAGGCCATTTCCCACATCGGTGACATGAAAGAGTTAGTCTAGACCAGAGGTTGCAAAATGGCAGCCCACAGGTTGAATAAGCCCCACAGATGTGTTTCATTTGGCATTGGTAAAACTCAGATTAGTTGGCAATGTGTAAAAATTGGGAAATTTTTCTAGAACTTGGAATTCTCTCTGGGGGGTAGTGGGGGGGGGATCAACAGCTCAGACAACAAGAGAACTACACTGTGCATGACAGCAACTCCCCTGAGGAGGAGTAGGGACTCTCTGACATGACATGGTGCCCAGCTGGCCTGGGCACTTCTCTTGTTTACGTTAACTCTCTGTTGGAGCTTGAATATGCAGCCTCAAGACTGTATTATCTCTGACCTCCCTTTCAACTCTACATATCCACGATGCTGGATAAGTACATCTTGTCTCTCAATCCAGCCTTAGAAGTTCTTGAAGAACAGCGTCTAGTGCTTTTTCTTTGCTCGTGAAGGTAGTGCCGGGCATAAAGCCGATGCTTGAAAAAGTTGTTTGTTGTACATTAAGTTTAGTTATATACACAAGTATGCAGTAAAAACCAGCTACCACCTAATAAAAAATTTATTACAAATGTTTGGTTAGCTTTTATAAAGCAATACACCCTATCAAAACGGAATTAAAATACTGATACAGAGTTTATGTGATATGGAAAATTTAACTCTGAACAGATATCAACCAAAGGAAGTTTCACTTAGGCAGCAAAAAAGAAATACAGTTCCTCCACCTCCTTTCTCTGTGTGCAATTCCCACTAATGGCTCATTGTAGTCATGCAGATGCGTCAAGAGCAGAATGTACTCTAGAGATGGAAAAATATTGCTATTTGTCCTCCCAAGTACTGATCATGTGTTCAACAGCTGGGCCTTGCTGAGACCCTCACTAATTACAATACCAATAAAATTACCTTCGCTATAGTCCCACAAAACCACAAAATGTTTGGCATGGTTCGGGACCACTGTATTTAGTAAATCTCGTTATTCTTTCTGCAGCAATTTATTAGCTTTTAAGGGGAATGCATTGCACTAAAATATTTTTCCATGCATTAACAGCAATAGCTCAAAAATTCCACACCCAGGTTTAGTCATATATGGTACACCAAAGTGAATGGGAGTCCCAGTTCTATAGCAGAGAGCAGATTTTGTACTGGTGTTGTCAAACACTATAGTCCGAACACTTTCTTCTCCATTCTTTAAAAAAATTTTCTACTATAAAGAGTACTCATAAATGACATACATATTGAGGAAAGATTGCATTCCTTAAAAACTAACTATAGTAACAAAGGACATAGCTGATACTATATCATTCTTATGACTATCAGAGTAAATCTTTTTAAATGAAATTTGGGAAACTGTAACACTTGAAAACGCTTTAGAAATTCACATTTATTCAGAACATTATGCATTCTAAAGAATTAAAAGACAAATAAGTTAAGCTGCTTAAAAATTGTAACATTTAATTTGGACATTTTTAAGCCCTAATTTTTTTTTTCCTCATGTGCGCAGAGACTGAGCTGAAGTGTACTTTTGTACTCTGAAAAAAAAAATGGCTCAGTAAGTAAAGGAATAGTATAAATAATATTTGAAAGGAACCCTTACTTACCAAAGAAAATAATTTGTTTTCCAACACTTGAGATTTCTTTTATTTATAAAACACTCTATTCAAAGTGTGGGAAAGACCAGAACTTCTTAGATATGCTAATCATTTTTATCTCTTTACTAAATCTGGGCCTGAACTGCCAGCACTTGTAAATGTTTTCTGGTTACTGTATGTACTTGAAAATGATCACACTGCATTTCCTTTCAGATGGCTGAGTTAGTTCAGATTAGTCAGTTTTTCTGTATGTATTTATATTTTGGGGTTTGGATCGTTTTCATCTTCCATTGATGTCTAAACCATTGTGAATTACAGTTTACATATTAAAGAAATCCAGTTGCACCCAACAGTGAAAAGTATAGTAGGAGAAATCTTTCTGCAAACTGTGAGATCTTAACTGCAGGGCCTTAGTTTCCTCATTTGTAAAATGGAGATCATAAGAATAGCTATTTGCTAGGGACAAAAAGGAGATTAATGGGGATAAGGCCAACACTCTCTTAGTAAACAAGGTCCACATTGTCATCATTTCTAACGTGTTGAAGATCCTCTGTAATGAGTTATGCACTTGTAATTTATACCGCATTACCCCCATGTTGCAGATGAAGCCACTGAGACTCAAGGAATTAAGAAACTTGCTGGAGATCTCATGTGTTGAAGAACCATTATCTTAAATAACTGCTATTGCTTATAACCTGGCTGTGAGCAGGGCACTACTTTGCTACAAAAGCAATCTTAGAAGTTAACTAACATAGAGTCAAAATCACGCACGAGCAGTAACTGGTTGTGAGACTGGTTTTCATATACCCTTTGCAGGATCAGCCTCACTATTTTGAGCCTGTACTCTGTGCAGGGAACATTAGTCATCGCCTATGTATCCACTCCTCCACACTCTGACGCTCTCTGTTATGAATGAAGTCCTAAGAATTTCTGTCTCATTACTCCCCAAGGATTTTCAACCACAATCAATTTCTGACTTACAGTTTCCCTCTTCTGGTTAATTGCTTTCTTAGATCCTTCCGTTTGGCTAGCTGATGTCTACCTCAGCAAATAACTTCGAATCATTACCAAGGAGCAAGAAATTGGACTGTGGATTGGTTTACAAATGCTGCACTTTCCAGTTTATATGGCTCAATGACCCAGTTCCCCGTGGGAAGACATGAGAGCAGAGGAAACTTCCCATAAAACATTATTTCCTTAGGTCCTTTGCCCAACTACCTGAAAGTTAATGGGAGGAAGGACATACTGGTCATGGTGGTAACAACGATGACAGTGGTTATGGAGGTGGTGTGGTGGTGACAGTGATTGATGGTGCCCATAGCAGTGGTGACAACAATGATGGTGGATTTTATTCAATCATGTTGTCACCCCATCCAGTAAATATTTGTATGAATGTAGGATTTCATTCTACTCTGACAATTTGAACTTATCTTGTCAATGTTTCATAATTTATCAGGAGTTTATGAGATTAAAATTGAGAATCTCCAAATAAACAATATCTCTATTTTCCTCAAGTGGTACATCTTTATATGTGTTGCTGTCTTAGAGGGTTGTTTGTTTTCTTTAAAATTTAAAACATCGTCTACCATTTGCTTAGAACAAGTGCTTTTAATTTCAGGTCAGGGATAAAATGAAACCATGTCATTCAGAATTCTAGGGTGGTCCCTGCGTTAACCAAACTGTAAACGCCTGAGTAGATTATAAATATTTTATGGAGAAGACAATATTATATATGCCGTGTTAAATAACTAAAATATTTAGAAGAAAAAAATGTAATTCTGAAAGATAATTTACATAAAAATTCTTCTAGACCCCAAAGCTGCCCTGTCAAGGTGTTTTAGTTCCCTCCCCACCACTTAAATTTTTTTTTTAATTTTTAAATTACAGTTGACATTTAATATTATATTAGTTTCAGGTATATAGCATAGTGGTTAGACAGTTATATAACTTACAAAGCAATCCCAAGATATGTGAAGTACCCCCCTGACAACATACATAGTTATTGCAATATTATTAACTGTATTTCCTATGCTATGTTTTACATGCCCATAACTATTTTGTAATTGCCAACTACTTCTTAATTCCTTCACCTTTTGCACCCAACCCACCAACTGCCCTCCGACTAGCAATCATCAGTTTTTCTTTCCCTCTGTATCTATGACTTTGTTTCTGTCTTATTGTTCCTTTATTTTGCTTTTAAAATTCCACACATAAATTAAATCATATGGCATTATCTTCCTCTGCCTGTCTTATTTCACTTAGCATAATACCCTCTAGGTTCATCCATATTGTCAAAAATGGTAATATTTCATTCTTTTTATGGTTGTGTAGTAGTCCATTGTGTATAGGTGCCACATCTTCTTTATCCAATCATCTATCAACAATTAGTTGCTTTCATATCTCGGCTATTGTAAATAATGCTGCAATAAACATAGGGGTGCGTATATATTTTCTAATTAGTATTTTGGATTTCTTTCGGTAAATACCCAGAAGTAGATTTGCTTCACCATAAGGTAGTTCTATTTTTCATTTTTTGAGGAACCTCCAAACTATTTTCCACAGTGGCTATTCCAATCTGAAGTGTCATCAACAATGTATGAGGTTCCCTTTTCTTCACATCCCCACCAATACTTGCTGTTTGTTGATTTATTGATGATAGCCATTCTGACAGGTGTGAGGTGATATCTCTTGATTTTAATGTGCATTTCTCTGATGAGCAGTAATGAGCATTTCTTCATATATCTGTTGGTCATCTGTATGTTGTCGTTGGAGAAATGTCTATTCAGGTTCTCCATGCATATTTTTTTTATTATATTGTTTGCCCTTTTGGTATATGAATTCCTTATATATTTTGGATATTAACCCCTTATCAGATGTATCATTGGTAACTATTTTTAGTAGGTGTTCTTTTGGTTTTGTTAATGTTTTCCTTTGCTGTGGAAAGACTTTAGTTTGATCTAAGTGTTGTGCGTGTTCTTTTTTTAATGAAAAATTTTAAATTTACTTTAGAGCGAGAGGAAGGGGAGAGAGAGAGAAACATCCATGTGAGAGAGAAATACAGATCGGTTGCCTCATGCACATACCCAACTCAGGATTGAACCTGCAACCTGGGTATGTGCCCTGACTGGAATTGAACCTCAAAGACATTTTGGTACATAGGACAACACTCAACCAACTGAGCCAACACAGGCCAGGGGGATGGAGATGTTTTGAGCATGCTCAATCTCAAGTCTTAAAGAGAGAGAGGCAGGTCAGGAGGTGAGGAGGACCACACCCTGTGGAAAAGCCTTAGAACAGCCTCCAAAAGCACATGAAGGACTGGGGATAAAGTCTGAGCAGGGAACAGAAACAAATTCGCTGGGTTCTTGCAGCTTTGTCTGGTCTTGCAGCCTATGACCTCAGGCTCTGTACGGCCCTCCTTCCTGCATCTGTAAAATGGAGGAATGCCACTCCAGGAACTCTGCTCTGCCTTTTACCCCAAGGGACCGGAGACTACACATTATAAAACCCACAGATCCTTTGCTTCAGGTGTGGTTAAAAGAACTAAATTATTATCATTATTGGGCGTAACTTTAGTCACTCTGCATCACATCTTCCCCTAAATGTGAGCCCTGGGTCTGCACGTCTATTGCCAAGGAAAGAAGGTGATGGAGGGAATGGGGGGGGGAGGGGAGAAAAAACAACAACTTTGGCTGAAATGCTGAATTTTACACTGTTTCCTACAGCCTGTCTTAATAGTCACCTGCAAAGCTACGATTTTGGCCACATGAGCTGGCAGCCGCACCTAACGTTACTGTATCTTGGATTATCAGAGAGCTCCCCATGTGCCCAGACCTGCCACATTCTCATCCTCCTTCCCTCCACGCTTCATTCAGCCAACTAGGTCTCCATGAGCACTGTCCATTCCAGCAGCCAGGAGCAGCATGGCCGCTGAGCATGAGCAACGAAGCCAGTCTAAAACGAGTGTACAACGCACACTGGAGTGTCTTCTGTCGTATGAAAAGAACAGTGTAAAGTAGCTCATTAATAATTGTTAATATTGCCTGCAGTTCCAAATGATAATATGTTAGATATTGCGTTAAATAAAATATAGGCTCCGAATTGGTTTTACCTGATTCTTTTTACTATTTTTTAATGTGTCTGCTAGAAAGTTTCATATGACAAATGTGGCTTGCATTTGTAACTCCCATGATATTTCTAATTCTATGGTGGTCTGGTCTAGTCTTTGCATTAGTATTCTATATATTTATAGTATTAAATATATATATATATATATATATATATATATATATATATATATTTTAAATCTCTTTGGACAATAGCATCTAAAAATGTTTCATCTTTTTACATACATATCAAATAGTCTCAGGTGGATTATCAACTAAATCCTGCATTTTTAACTTTTTAAAAGAATGAATTTATGTATGCAAACCAACGTCAGTTATACTGGAAATTCAAAGCTATTAAACCATAGGACGGATCATTGGACAGGAATAGCATTACGGAGGCGTGTCATAAAAGAAGTGGCACTAATCCTTTTTTTTGTATCATAGACCCAGCTTTGTTCCTTAAACCAGTATTTATCATGTGCCTACTGTATTCAAGACTGTGCCAGGCTCTGGAAATACAGCCGATAAACCTGATGACATTTTAGACCCTCTCCCAGGGCGGGGGGAATGCATATGCAGGTTTGCATTCAATTTTAGGCTCTTAAGGATCTTCTGAAATCCATCCATGTACAAGGTCTGCAAGAAAAGAGCATGGCTCTAGGGCCAGACAGATCTGGGTTTGAATGCTGAGGTGACCTATGGTTATAGTTTAACTTCTCTAAGTCCTATTTCCTCTAAGATATGGAGTAAATAGTGGGGTAGTATGAGGATTAGCCTCGGGACATAGAAAGGTCTGTTTTGCCGAAACCGGTTTGGCTCAGTGGTAGAGCGTCGGTCTGCGGACTGAAAGGTCCCAGGTTCGATTCCGGTCAAGGGCATGTACCTTGGCTGCGGGCACATCCCCGGTAGGGGGTGTGCAAGAGGCAGCTGGTCGATGTTTCTCTCTCATCGACGTTTCTAGTTCTCTATCTCTCTCCCTTCCTCTCTGTAAAATATCAATAAAAAAAAATATTTAAAAAAAAAAAAGAAAGGTCTGTTTTGCCAGTTCCTTCCTAAGCACCTAAGCAGATGCTTAATAGGCCATCATTTTGATTTCTCATCTTGCCTTATGTGAGGAAGTGGCCCAAAGGGTAAGCTAAAAGATGGATCCTTTATGCCTGAATCTTTCTTGCTCTGTCAAAGCCCTAAATTACGTAGCAGCCCCAGAGGTTAGTTGCTGAAACAAAACTTTGAGTTTGGCTCTCTGGTCAAGCCATGACCTGCCAGATAAAACGACCCACATTGTGTGTGAGTCGTCTGGGGTCCTGTGGCTACAGAACTGAGAGCACATCTGCCGACACCTTGACAGATGCTGTGTGGTGTACATAATGTTTTCTTGTGGTTTGCAAACAAATTTGTGCTTGCAAATTTACAGATGGGTTTCTGTTTGAGGAGGAAGTGGGGTGTTTTTTTTTATTTTGTTTTGGTTGCTTTTTGTGTGTGAGCTTTTGTTGTTTGTTTTTGTTTGTTTGTTTGTTTGTTTGTTTTAGAAAACGGACCTTGAATGTATATACTTTTTATAGGCAACAGAAGGCAACATCCAGCTGACAACAAGCCAGCTCTGAAATGAAAGTAGCCTTAAGTGAGGAAGAACTTGGGCTAAGAAGCCAAATGCCACGCTATTCCTACACTGTTTGTTCTTCTAAGGCCACGCTGGGAATGACCCATCATCCACATCATTAAGTTAAAGGTAGTGTGACTCACAAACGACCGGGCGGCGAGGAGAAACCAGCCTTGTCATAATTTTTTTCAGAGCCCTCTTTCCACACACGAAAACAAGTTACGTATGGTATTTTCGTGCATCAGTGTTGCTGGGCATTTTCCAAATGCCTCTTGAAGAACATTAAACAGGAAATTGATGCCACAGGGCAAATATTCGTCCTTCCCATCCTCTCTCACAAAAACAAGTACAGATTTGCTGTGGCTAGACTGGCTTCCTGCAGCGTGCTGTGGCTTATTCGATTTCACACTAGAAGGAAAAAAAAAAGAGATACATTCTCTGTTTCAATTTAGAGCATGTTGAAAATGGCTAAAATGCATAAACAAAAAAGTTTCCCTTGTGCGAGCACTGAAGTATAGCATTAAATGCTTTATAAAATCGCAAGATTCCAAGGGTAATGATTGCTTTTCATGCTTATTGATGAAAGTCAATTTGTAGCACATTAGACGTATCAAATTTGGTTTACACAGCATGTGCCCTAGTTCTCAAATGAAAAAGCCTTTGAGCATCTGGCCCCTGCAGCCTTTCATATAAAGGATAGCATCTCTTTCTCACCTGTTATTGAGGTCTTTGCTTAGTGGCCTTCTTAGCTTCCTTTTCCCCCCCCTATGCACCTCCTTATCAACCCAGAACCTGTTTGGGGGATCCATGAGGTTCTGGAAAAGATGAATCTACTTCCAGCTGTGGCTTAGGTTCAACTATTCGATTCAGTCTCTCCCCTGGCCATAGAGATTTGTCCGAAGGGGCATGTGACCTAAACACATCCAATCAAAATGAATCTTGATATTTTTGCTGGTGAAAAAAAAATTAATTCTCTTCTTCCCAATGGACAAGAACACTTAAGCTATTGGCAGTCATCTTAGGATCAGGATGGGGACTAGAAAACCCTGTGGAGAATAGAATAGAAGGAGTGAAACGAGCCAGGTGCCAGATATCATCATTTTATTGCTAGATCAAGCTTTGCCACTTATAGTACAAATAGTAATATAAATCATTACATCACCTACATTGTTAAAACTAACTTGATGCAGGTTTTCTGTAATTTGCAACCATACTACATATTAAAGAGTAATATGCAAATTAACCATCACTCCACTACATCTACCAGCCACGCCCACCGGCCACGCCCACCAGCCAATCAGAGCAAGTGTGCATATTAACCCCAACCAAGATGGCTGCAGCCACAGAGAGCAGGAGAGAGGCTTGGATTTCCCAGGCATTGGAAAGAGCCAAGCTTTCCACCAGCCCTTGCTGGCATAAGCCTCCACTCAAGCCTACAAAGTTTCTCCGAAACTGGTTTGGCTCAGTGGATTGAGTGTCAGCCTATGGACTGAAAGGTCCCGGGTTTGATTTCAGTCAAGGGCATGTACCTTGGTTGTGGGCTCATCCCCATGGGGGGTGTGCAAGAGGAAGCTGATCAATGTTTCTCTTTCATGGATGTTTCTAACTCTCTATCCCTCTCTCTTCCTCTCTGTAAAAAAATCAATAAAATATATATATTTTTAAAAAAGACTGCAAAGTTTCAATTATAGAAGGTAAATAAATTCCAGATATCAGGGCCTCCACTTGAGTGGCCAGGGGGTGTGGCCAGCCTGCAAACCACCACAGGCCCCTGGCTCAGGCTGCCCCATGCCACAAGGGAACCCCCACTCTGATCTGGGACACCCTTCAGGGCAAACCAGCTGGCCCCACCCTTGTGCCAGGACTCTATCCTATCTAATAAAAGAATAATATGCAAATTGACCAACACACAAGATGGCTGCCCCCACGTGGTCAAAGATCCTGCCCCCATATGGACACAAGATAGCCATCACAAGATGGCTAGCAGGGGAGGGCAGTTGGGAGAAACCAGGCTTGCAAGGGAGGGGAGTTGGAAATGATCAACCCTGCAGGGGAGGGCAGTTAGGGGTGACCAGGCAAGCAGAGGAAGGAAGTTGGGGGCAAACAGACTGACAGGGGAGCAGTTAGACATCAATCAGGCTGTCATGGGAGTGGTTAGGTGGTGATCAGGCCGGAAGGCAGAAGCGGTTAGGGGCAATCAGGAAGGCAGGCAGGCAAGCAGTTGGGAGCCAGCAGTTCTGGATTGTGAGAGGGATGTCCGACTGCCCGTTTAGACCCCAACCCACTGGATTTGGGTCTAAACGGGCAGTCAAGCATCCCTAGAGAGGTTCCAGATTGGAGAGGGTGCAGACTGGGCTGAGGGACACCCCCCACACACACACCCCATGCATGAATTTTATGCACTGGGCCTCTAGTAGCTTCATAACTAGCATATCTATCGCTAGTGAAGAGATAGGGTTCCACCAATCATTATGTGAATGAAATAATCAGCCCCCCACGAGTTTCCTGTGGGCCAGGCATGCCACTCCCGGCAGTACCCTGGGACTCTGAGGAGTCACCTGTGAGATTTCTTTCTCTGCTCATTTTATCAATTCTTTCCCAATTCTTTACAAAAAGTAAAACTAGACTACCTAGAACAGTATGACAGGTCACCGTATAGTTAGTGAAAATTTGGAAGAAAAGAACAGGCAGGGCATTATAGGGTTAGGGTACTAAACACTAAAAAGCAACATGTGAAAAATGGGTAACAAAATTGCGTAGGCTAATAAAAATATGATCTCATTTAATTAAGACCTGAAGGGAGAGTTTTATGTTCCAAATGCACCATAAACACAAGGTAATTGGGAATCACAATGATAGTTCATAGAAACATGAAAAATAAGAGCTGGTAAGTACCTGGTAAGCCACTTGTCCAACACTCTCACTTCGTAATTAAAGAAAGCCCATGGAGGTTAATTGGCCAATTACTGAATTCACATAATAATTGCTGGAGTCCCGTCTTCTGGCCTTATCCCTTTTATTTCCTTCATTCTCCCCATTCACAAAGCATAACCAGGGCTGATGTTGTCCACATGGTCGCCATAATTTCCTTCAGCAGTGCTGCATGCTCTGAAAGTATCTGCCCCCCGCCCCCCAACCCAACTCCATCTAAAGATGAAATGGATCACATTAAATGCTCAAAGGATGCTCCTGATGGTTCCAGTGAATGTGAACAAGGACAAATAATGAAGTTGGAAGGAGGCAATTGAAAACAATCCACACAAGACAAATTCTGTGTTTTCTACAGGGATATAAGAATGTAGTGAGATAGAAAAGGAAAAAAAACAAAACAGTAAGTGTTTAAGATTTAAGTCTTATTTCTGCCACCAACCAGCTGTATGTGCTTGGATTACTACCACCTCTCTGGGCCCCAAGCTCTTCATCTGTCCAAGGAAAAATTAGGCCACAGGATCACTCAGGTCCTGTATACCCATGACTTCTCTAGCTCTGAATGATCGCACCTACTCTTTAGGGTTAAGCCTAGTAGGACCAGGAGTACCAAGCCAACTGACTGATAGTCAACTAAATTGAAAATGTACTAGATAGAATGTTCTCAAGACCATCTAAAGGTAAGTGAACTAAGAAATGGATTTGGCCTTTCACGGAATCTTGGCTTAGATTTGTTGTTATCTCCAAAAGTACCCAGAAAGGCATTTAAAATCATAGCACTTCACATAGAAGAAAAAGTATCTCCATAGCGCACTGTATATGGAGACATTTAAACATTTAAGCATTTTTTTTTCTTTCTGGTGAAATGAAAATGGAAGAGACATGACAGTTATCCAATACACACAGTGGCATTTGCTACAGGCTCTGTAATAAAGCTGATGGATGTAAAACTAAAAATGGACTATGTAGAGAGAAGAGTCTCCCATTTGGAAGGCATACTCTAAGATAAATCAGTAGACCCCTGGCAGGACCACAATAGATAGTTATAACCTAAATAACTCTAGGAGGTGCGATTCACATTGAATCTATATGGGTGGTACCCTTTGGAGTTGTACGCTGAACAAATTGCAGAATGGTCCGTTGTGACCCCGACCATAGGAATTTAGTGGTATCATTCAGAATACCATGTGAGCTATATAATACTTCAGCTGTCTGCCTATGTTATTCGCTCTTCTCATGATATTTCAGAACAAGCAACTATTCCAAACATGAATAGTTACTGAATTCCCTACATTAAATTTTCTCTGTTGAAATTCTTTTTTGTTTGTTTATTCTTTATTTTTACATTTTTAATTAAATTATTATCTGTGTACATATCATACCATTGCCCCCCCACTCCCATACATGCCCTCCCTCCCCAGAGTTTTGTGTCCATTGGTTATAGTTATATGCATGCATACAAGTCCTTCGGTTGATCTCTTATCTCCCCCATATCTCCCTCCCCTTCCCACTGTGATTTGACAGTCTGCTTGTTGCTTTACTGTCTCTATGTCAATCTTTTGGTTCATCAGTTTATGATGTTCTTATTATCCATAAATGAGTGAGGTCATGTGGTGTTTCTTTCATTGATTGGCTTATTTCACTCAGCATGATGTTCTCCAATTCCATCCAGGTTGCTGCAAATGATAAGAATTCCTTCTTTTTTTTTATGGCAGCATAGTATTTATAAGAATGATAAGAATGATAAGAATTCCTTCTTTTTTATGCAGCATAATATTCCATTGTGTAGATGTTCCATAGTTTTTTGATCCAATCATCTGCTGACCAGCACCTAGGCTGTTTCCAAATCCTAGCTATTGTAAATTGTGCTATGAACATAGGGTTGCATATATCCTTTATGATTGGTGTTTTTAGTTTCTTGGGATATATTCCTAGTAGGGGGATTACTGGGTCAAATAGGAGTTCCATTTTCAGTTGTTTGAGGAAGCTCCATACTGTTCTCCACAGTGGTTGCACCAGTCTGCATTCCCCCCAGCAGTGCACAAGGGTTCCTTTTTCTCTGCAACCTCGCCAACACTTGTCGTTTGTTGTTTTGTTGATGTTGGCCATTCTGACAGGTGTGAGATGATACCACACTGTCGTTTTGATTTGCATCTCTCAGATAATTAGTGACTTTGAGCATGTTTTCATGTGCCTCTTGGCCTTCCTTCTGTCCTCTTTTGAGAAGATTCTATTTAGATCCATTGTCCATTTTTAATGGGCTCATTTATCTTCCTTTTATTAAGTTGTATAAGCTGTCTATAGATGTTGGATATTAAACCTTTATCAGTGATATCATTTGCAAATAAGTTCTCCCATACAGTGGGCTTTCTTGTTGCTTTGTTGATGGTTTCTTTTGCTGTAAAAAAGCTTTTTATTTTGATGTAGTCCCATTTGTTTATTTTCTCTTTAGCTTCCATTGCCCTAGGGGCAGTATCAGTGCAGAAGTTCTTTTGGCATATGTCTGAGATTTTGCTGCCTGTGGATGTCTCTAGTATTTTTATGGTTTCCCATCTTATGTTTAAGTCCTGTATCCATTTTGAGTTTATTTTTGTGTATGGTGTAAGTTGGTGATCTAGTTTCATTCTTTTGCATGTATCTGTCCAATTTTCCCAACACCATTTATTGAAGAGACTGTCTTGACTCCACTGTATGTTCCGTGCCTCCTTTGTCAAATATTAATTGAGCATATTGATTTGGGTTGATATCTGGGTTCTCTATTCTATTCCATTGATCTATATGTCTGTTCTTGTGCCAGTACCAAGCTGTTTAGAGAACACTGGCTTTGTAATACAGCCTGAAATCTGGTATTGAGATCCCTCCTACTTTACTTTTCTTTCTCAGGATTGCTGTGGCTATTCCGGGTCTTTTATTGTTCCAGATGAATTTTTGGAGAGTTCTTTCTAGGTCTGTGAAATACACCACTGGTATTTTAATGGGGAGTGCATTGAACCTATAAATTGCTTTGGGAAGTATGGACATTTTGATGATGTTGATTCTACCAATCCATGGACATGGTATGCTCTTCCATCTGTTTACATCTTCTTCTATATCTTTTTTCAGTGTCTTACTCAATGGGCAAAAAGTAAAACCATTCCCTCCAAGAATAGGAGCAAGACAGGGTTGCTTACTCTCACCACTCATGTTTGACATAGTACTGAAAATACTAGCCATTGCAATTAGACAAGAAGAGGAAATAAAAGGCATCCAAATTGGAAAAGAAGATGTAAAGTTATCCATATTTGCAGATGACATGATACTGTACAAAAAAAATCACAAAAATCCATCAAAAAACTAATAGATTTAATAAGTGAATTTGGCAATGTAGCAGAATACAAAATTAATGCCAAGAAATCTATGTCATTTCTATAGACCAATAGTGAACTTACAGAAACAGAGACTAAAAAAGCAATCCCATTTACCATCGCACCAAAAAAATTAAGATACCTAAAATAAACTTAACTAAGGAGGTAAAAGACCTATACATGGAAAACTACACAACTCTGTTGAAATTCTTAATGTGTTTGTTTTCCAGACTGAAAGTTATCCTCTTTTAAGTGACAGGTAGCAGAACTGAAAATGTGAAAAGGGAACATAGAGATAGTAACTTTAGGAAGCAACTCACACTTCCTAGGTCTGAGCAAGCAAAGCAAAGAGGTTGGGGTTATCAGGATTTAGGAGCTTGGAAAGTTACCTCACAGAGAAGTGACTCAGGCCTGTTGGCCGGCTGATGCTGGTGTTGTTGAGGAAGGTGGGATGAAACTAGTCCTAGGAATGTCAAAAGGAACTAGAGACTAGAAACAACTGCTGTTGTCAGGATGAACAGTCATTCATTGCTAGATGACATTGCAGGAAAAGGGAGCAAATCAAAAGAAACAAGTGCCTTCCACTTCCTCATGCCTCTTGGTTTCCCTTCGGCTTAATCTGACCCTTACTTAGACTGGGAAAGGGTCATATTGAGGACAGTACCCAAGAGTTTTGGTTTTTTTCTAAATGTGCATTTAGTTTGCAATACCAATTTGGTGCTTAACTGGAAATGTAAGTTATGTGATGGGATACATGAGTCTAAAGCTTAGGTCAGTTATGTATCTGGGAGTCATCAGCACCACATAATAACATTTAAAGCCATGGGACCAGAAGAGAAGAAAGAATTGAAAACCAGGCCCCTCCAACTTTCAGATGTCAGACAAAGGTGAAAGAGCCAGCCATGAAAATTTATAAGAGTTCTGTTATTTGGGAAGAAAATCAGGACAGTGTGATGTTTCTAAAGACCAGAGCATAAATTGGGTCAAGTAGAGAGTTCTTATCCGTGTTGAATGCTGTTAAACAGGTCAAGTAAAGTGAGAATGAAGAAAAAGCCATTGGTTTGGGCAATATGAAGATTTTGAGTGATTTTGACAAGATCTTTCTAGAGAAGCTCTAGGGATTGAAACCAGAATGGAGTGGGTTGAAATTGAATGAATTCAAGGCAATTTCAGTAAAAATACAAATAGGATAATTCTTAAAAGTTGACAAACTGATTCTAAAATGCATATAAAAAAGCAAGGACCTAGAATAGCCAAATCACCCTTAAAAAACAAAAGATTTTTAAATATCAGATAGTAAGTCTTGCTAAAAGTCTAAAACAGTTATGAACATTTATATATGGACAGTGCATGGTAGATTGTTTAATAAAAGAAATGATTGGTTATCCATACGAAAGAGTAAAATTAAATCCCTACCTCACACCATTCTAAAATATCAATTATAGATGGATTGAGAATATAAAACAAAGGGGAAATTTTTAAAACTTTTATGAGAAAATTTTATGATCTCAGAGTAGAGAAGAATTTCTAATATAAGACACACAAAATTCTAACTATTAAAGAAAAGACTAATAAATGTTACTACAGTAAAATTAAGAACATCTGTTTCTCAAAAGACATCATTAAGAAAGCAAAAATTCAAACCACAAGCTATGATAGGAGGAGATGTTTGCAAGAACTATAACTAGAAAAGGATTAGAGTCCAGAGTATCTAGAGATTTCCTACCAATCAATATCAAAAGACAGGTGACTTGATAGGAAAGACAATGAACATACAAAAAAGATTATATGGAAGAGGAGTCCCTAATGGCAAGCAGACATGGGAAAATATGTCTAACCTTTTTAATAACTAAGAAAATTAAAATGACAATGGGATAACATTTCACACTCACTAGACTGACAAAATTAAGAAGGCAGACAATACCAGGTGGTGGAAAGAATACAGCCAACAGAAACTCTTAAGAATACTGCTGAGAATTCAAATTGGTATCATCAACTTGGAACACAGCATTATTTTATGGAGTTGAACAATCATATAGCCTGTAGCCTAGCAATTCCATCCTAATGAAATAGATGCTGCGTTCATAGCCTCACTGTGCATAAAAGTAAAAATGAGAAACAACACAAATATCCAATGAGCAGAAAATAGCTTAACAAATTATAGAATGGTCTTACAATGTAGTACATTTAACTATAAATGAATGAACTGCAGCTACATGAAATACTATGAAAATATCATATTCTATGCATACAGCATGCTATTTTTGTAAAGCTCAGGGGGAAAAAACAAACACCCATACATTTACATTGTTTGGGGATATTACCATTGTGACCCAATGACAACACCGGGCTTCTCTGAGAGGCCGGCAGTTTATCCCTTAGGAACTGAGGGATAAACTCTTTGTTCTGCAACTTCTGGCTTGTTGTGGTCTCAGGAAACTGATAGACACACACACTTCTCACCCTGCCCAGGACTGACCCAAAGGTGGAATTGAGGAATGGACATAGCGAGAACACTTGAATCTGACATTCCTTCTCGGGCTTTTCTTTTGTCCTGTAGAACTGGAACCTGCCTCATATCCTAGTCGGCATAATATTACTTTATGGCTCATTAGAATAAACTATAGTTTCTCAGCTCTTGATAAAGCTTTTGGAGTTTTGAGTCAATCTTTTTCTGTCTCAAAATGCCAGACTTGTGCAAATCTAAAGGGCTTGGCCTCGGGCTATTTTGTTTCTCTAGGGAGTTAAAAAACAATTTTGAAGTTCAAAAATCTGGGCAATAACCTCTTTGTTCCATGCTGTATCAAATATTCCCCTTCCTAGGACAATAAGCCTCAGGCTAAAGGTCTATTCTGAATGAGTATGAGGATGAAAAAAGAAGACAAAAACCTGAAATACGGAAAGAGAAAAACAACTAGAGATATTTAAAAATTAGTGGCCTGGTGCACGAAATTCATGCACGGGATTGGGGGAGGGGTCCTCAGCCCAGCCTGGAACCCCTCAAAGGATTATAGGGATCGGGCCTAAACCAGCAGTCAGACATCCCTCTCATAATCTGGGACTGCTGGCTCCAACCGCTCACCTGCCTGCCTGCCTGCCTCATTGCCCCTAACCACTCTGCATGCCAGCCTGCTCGATCCCAAATGCCTGATCACCCCCAACTGCCCACCCTCCCTGCTGGCCTGCTCACTCCAAACATTCCCCCCTCCCCTGCTGTCCTGATCACCTTCAACTGACCCCCACTGACAGCCTGCTCACCCCCAACTGGCCCCCTGCTGGTCTTCCCATCCCATCCTGGCCTGATCACCACCACCCCCCACCCCCGCCAGTGACCCAAGCTCCCAGCCCCTCCTTCTTTTCTTTTCTTTTCTTTTCTTTTCTTTTCTTTTCTTTTCTTTTCTTTTCTTTTCTTTTCTTTCCTTTCCTTTCCTTTCCTTTCCTTTCCTTTCCTTTCCTTTCCTTTCCTTTCCTTTTCTTTTCTTTTCTTTCTTTTCTTTTCTTTTCTTTTCTTTTCTTTTCTTTTCTTTTCTTTTCTTTTCTCCCCCCCCCCCCCCCCCCCGGCAGTGTTTTCTTGAGCAAAGGCCAGGGCTGGCTGGAAGCAAGTATCTAGGATTTATTTATCTTCTATAACTGAAACTTTGTAGCCTTGAGCAGAGGCCAGGGCTGGCCAGGGGGTGTGAGAAGCCAGGGCAATCCAAGCCTCCTGCTTGCTCCAGCTTTGTGGCTGGCCGCCATATTGGTTAGGTTAATTTGTATACTTGCTCATGATTGGCTGGTGGACATGGCTTGTGGGTGTAGCAGAGTGATGGTTAATTTGCATGCTTTTTAAAAATTATTATTAGTGTAGATATTACCCTGCTTTGCTCGTTAGTCTGGGCTTCCCTGCCTTTTATGCCACATGGCCACCTGCTACCTAACAAGTTCACTTTCCCAATGCATTTTGCACATTTTGCATTCCTGCTATAACTGACATCCGTGCTTGTAATTCCCAAGAAAGCCAAGCTTGTAATGGCATCATGCCTTTGCACGTGCAGTTTCCTTCTGCCTGAAAGAGGAGGCTCTCTTTAAGTCAGCCTCTTCACTTTATAAGATTTAAACTCTTAAGCAGGAAATGAAGCTATTTTCTGTCAGCTCCAAACTCACCTTTCTTCCCTCTTTCGTGATCCTGGGACTGGAACTAGGGAAACCAATTTTTCTCTTTTGTTAGCAGAATTCCTTTCGGTTTCTGTCCGCAGGAGGTGCTGAAGGGAAGCCAGGAGGCATAAGGAAGTGGAAGGCACCTATTTCTTTTAATTTGTTCCCTTTTCCTGCAGTGTCATCTAGCAATGACTGTTCATCCTGACAACAGCAGTTGTTTCTAGTCTCCAGTTCCTTTTGGCATTCCTAGGACTAGTTTCATCCCTCCTTCCTCAACAACACCAGCACCAGCGGGCTAACAGGCCTGAGTCACTTCTCTGTGAGGTAACTTTCCAAGCTCCTAAATCCTGAGAACTCTGCTTTGCTTGCTCAGACCTAGGAGGTGTGAGTTGCTTCCTAAAGTTACTATGTCTGTGTTCCCTTTTCACATTTTCAGTTCTCCGAACCTGGTTAATGAATTCCCTACATTAAATTTTCTCTGTTGAAATTCTTAATGTGTTTGTTTTCCAGACTGATAGTTGTCCTCTGTTAAGTGAAGGGTAGCAAAATATGTCACCCCGAAGTATGCCACGTTGATATAAGGATTATTTTCAGCTGAAGGCAATTGAGAGGAAACAGATACAAGAAAAGCTCTCCGCCCTTCTCCAATTTGCCTGAAAGCAGAACATAACTCCATCCTCCTCCCCTCTCTACTAAGAAGGACAGAAGTTATCGACAGAATAAACTTTACTAACTAGCCCTTATCTTCCAGTAGTTCCCCTATATAGTTAACTTCCCACACTTTGCTGCCCTTAGAAACTCAGTCCCTTTTCTTTGTCTTGTCACTTCCTTAAAAAACTTACTGTGCTTTTAAGCTTCTATGAAGCCTAAGTTCTAATCACTTCTTTGAGTTATTCATCACTGAGCCTCTTCCCTTGGAATATTCATAAACTTCTGCTTGTTTTTCTCTTGTGAACCTGCGTTTTGTCAGTCTAATTAGCAGAGCCCCAGCCAGTAAACCCAAGATAGGTGGAGAGAATACCGTCTTTCTCCTCTACCTAGGACCATCCGAACTATGTCATCTACTTCCTCCTCTATTTGTTTTGGTGTTTCCATGGCACCTCATAGATGGCTCTTCTGAAGTGCTTGTCACAGTGTTACAATTATTTTCTTACATGACTGGTGTCATGCAAGATGTTAACCTCTCAGAAGCAGGTATCATGTTTTATTCATCTTTATGGTACCTGGGCAGTGCTCTACACACTCTATAAGTGATCCTTGAATTAACAGATGAATGAATGAAAACATAACTATAATAGCCATGTACTTTAATCTGTTAAACCTTAAAATGACGCTCTTTATCAAACAGAACAAACCCCAAGTTCCCCTCAGTCTGGCCCCTGCCTGCCTCTTCAGCTCCATCCCTCTCCCACCCCTGTTTTCCCAGCCATACCGAATGGCTTACAGCTCCCGGCACACACCGCAAGGCCTATGTCCTCACCGTGCTTTCTTCCTGAAATGCTTGTTCATGTCTGGAGAATCCCAAAGCCCTCGCTAAATGAACTTCCACGACCTTATAGCCCTGATGTTATTATCCAACAAGGGGCTTCTGCCTGATGCACATAGAAGTCCATGGCACTGGTTTTTGAGAAAAGAAAGAGCGATATCCTTAACGCAGAGTTGGCTAGCTGGAGACTGGGTGCACCGTTCAACTCTGTCTCCCTCATTTGGGGTCCGGACAAATGTTCAGGGTTGGGGAGAACAGAGCAGCATGAGTTAATGCTGGCAGGGCGAGTTTGATTGGAGAGCTTTAAGACTTGGACAATTATGATATAGGGTCAAGGGGCAAGAGGAAGCACAAAGGAATTCCAACCTGGCAGGGTGTGATTGGTCAGTTCTAAAAGTGTCTATATTTGATCTAGGCACGGGATCTCCCTTATTGAAGGAGCTCTCTCTTCCTAAAAGGCTCCAGGTGGCTACATTTTTGTTGCTTGAGTTCCGTAGCCTGAAGATTCTTGGTTCTGGGGTCATCTTGAGGACAGGCGTGGCACATGTGCAGTGCTGTCACTGTAAAATAACTCAAAAATCGCATTAATCACCAATCTGCTTTCGGGGAGCAGTTTTAAGCTGATCACTGTGATTTGTGTGCTGTTTCAATGTGTGCAGAAACCACAACTAAACTCCAATTAACTTTTGGCTTCCTTGAGTCATAAGAACAAACAGAGTAGTCGAACTCCCTTGCAGGTGTAAGTCATCTTGCATCCCTTTTTCAGATTTAAAAAAAAAAGAAAGAAAGAAAAAAAAAAAAAGAAAGAAAGAAAAGAAAAGAAAAAAAAAAAGCCTGAAGAATTTAACCGCTGTGACTCCTCAGGAAATCTTTTTCTACTACATTCATTATGATTTGTACGTTCTCCCTCCTTCAGATCTATGCAAATCTGACTTGAACTCACTTTGCACTCTTCGTTGACACAGAATGCTGAAATAAATCTCTCACAACCTGCAAAAGACAGCTTTCCTCAACTTGGCTGATCCACAGACTCTAACCCGGAGATATCTAATGGGAATAAACGGCCCCTCCTTCCTCAACAAGACTGTTTTTATTTCTACGATGTCATTGTTATTTCATCTAGAGTTAAAGAATATCCACTTCCATCTGGAGAAGTTGCCCTGGTATACTACTAGTATACTACATGCCCTGGGCATAGTTTGTCGATAATAAAAGGACTGAAGTCTCCTCTGCTCCTTCAGATTTACCCACCATTTATCAGAAGAAAAGGCATTCATAAAGCTACACATTTCTTTTCTTTTTTTTTCTTTCTTCTTCCTAGCCAGCCAGTTCCTCCTATTTCCTCTCCAAAAGAACATGCAGCTGTTTATAGAATGCCTCTATTTAGAAGTCCTATTTAGGAGGCAAAAGGAAGCTTCAGGCTTCTCGTGTGTGTCGGCAGTCTGCATCTTTGCTTTCAGATGATGCCTCATGAGTGGTGATGAGAATAAATGGCGTGTAACTGTTTGCAAAGGGAAAAAGGAAGAGTAAAACCAACGCCACTGCCCCTGCCAGGAGCGATCAGAGTCCTCCCCAGGGACTGCTGCTGAGGAAAGGTGGTGCTCCCAGGCATCCAGCCCTCTTTCCTGCCAGCCCATTGGCCGGCAGCCAGGACTGTGCCGGTCCAGTTTAACCGGGAGGGACTGGCTTCAAGGGGAGATGGAGGTCACCCATCAGGGCAGCCCTTATATGGCTATCTCGGCATTTTGAAGTGATGTTAGACCTCCAAAGTGTTGAAAATCAAACAGGAATGTTTGGGAAGGGCAGCTGGTGGCTGTTAGAAAAGCAGATTTCACCACACTCTTCTTCTTGGGATGAACTGAAGTGGTGACTGTTTCACAATGTCCACCCTAACGTGACAAATGGCCAGAAAGTCATGACCCAATGCAATGTACATTTTAAATACAAGTCAGAATTTGTCATTGAGTGAGAATGCTGCTTAACGTGAGTGTAATGTTTTTTTCCTCATAATTACAGCCTCAGGTTAGTCAAGCGTAGCATACCACTCCTTTGTAATCGTGCTATCAAGCAGTTGTGCATTCAATATTCAACAAACTTTTATTGAGTACTTATTACGTGCTAGGCTGATTCTGATTTAGAATCCCAATTCAGGCCCCATTCACTACATTTTTTTCTTAAAGGCAAAAATTAAAACTAAAATGTTATACGTCCAGGTTATTTCCCGAGTCAGTGGTCTATTATTTTAGTGGGCAGAGAGGAAATTGCCCAGGCAATTTCTACTACTATTTTGGGGAGAGAGTCTTCGTTCTGCAAAGTCAGAGCTGAACAAGAGAGGAAACATCCCTGCCGTGCCATTCTACCAGGGGGAACAGAATATAAACAGGTAAATAAGTAATTAAAAAATAATTTTGCATAATTATCAGTGCTATAAAAAGACAAAAACAGAATGCTGTGATAGAGACAGGAAAAATTAGGGATAACCACTTTAAGGTGATCATGGAATAACCATTCAAAAGGGAACAAGTGAGCTTAGACCTGAATAATGAGAAAGGCCCCGGCCATGGAAAATGTGGGAGAAGATGAGGAGCATTCAGAGTAACCCAAAAGATAAACCTTTACCTTGGTGCATTCAAGGACTAGGAAGAAGGGCAACGTGACTGTCAGGCTGGGAGTTAAACAAGACGTAGGTGAGGTCATAGAGATAGGCAGGGGTTGGCTATTGCAAGTCCTACAGACCATCATGAAGTACAAGTAGAAAACGTGAAGAGATTATGGATGGCTTTAAGGCCCAAATAGAAATGTTGTCCTATGCCCTCAGCTCACCCAGCAGACACTGTAGGAGCAGAAGAAGCCATCTGCAGTTCATCCTACGAGGGCCAGGTGCCTCTCCGCCTTCCCAAGTACAGGATGAGGGCCCAGACGGTCCGGAGGTGAGGCCCTCCGCGGGAGGTCAGAGGCCTCTTGTGGGACTCACCATGAATTGGGCCCCCAGACATACAGAGTCGCTGTTTTTGATTGACGCTGGTACTGGGAACATTCGCTTCTGTTACAGAGAACCCTGCTGGTTTTGCTGGACCACCTACACGAGGATGGACAGTGAGTCTGCAGAAAATCCAAGGTCTGGGCACTGCAGTAAAAAGTTTTAGGGAGTCAAATGGCTGGGGGAGACTTATGTTTGTCATAGAAAAAAGTACAAACCTACCCCATATTTTTTTTTAAAAAGTGTAAAACAGGTACAGGCTTTTGTGGGAATCCTGGGATATTGGCAAACGTTCATGCCCTGTTTGGCACAATGCCTTCACCCATTATATCCTTTAGTTAGGAAGGGACACATGGGACTGGGGAGCCCAACCATAGGCTGCCTTTGAGAGCAAAAAAATACGGGGTCAAACCGATGAAAGGTCTTGGGTTCCCACAGGAATTTTTGCTGTTGGAATGAGATGTCTCGGTCACCCCAGACAACATAGGTGAGGCCATACAGCAAAAACAGCAAAAGGAGTGGGTGTCCCTGGGATTTTGGTCCCAATTATGAAAGGAGACAGAGATCAGTTACTCATGGATACAGCAGCCAGAGTAAGAACTTGCCATCAAAGGGCCGATCGACCACATGTTCCACTGGCCGGCCTCTGCCACGGCTCAGACTCCTCCGCTGACCAAATGGCCTGCCCACCTACAGCAGAGGCGTGCTCTGTCTCCAAAGATGCAGCCACTGTGATGTCCTCCCAGTACAAGCAGCCTCCGAATGCTCCTGCTCCTGTCCCTGTATTGGGCCCCGCAACCCTAGACGTCGTAGCAGGAAGTTCGATGGGAGCCTGGTACCCTGATGGCTCTCGCTGGGGTAACCTGCCCACCTGGGTGACATTGGCCTTCAGCCGTCCACTGGTACTCGCTGGGTGGACACAGGAACAACACATCACAGCGGCCAGTGGGCCGAGTGAGTAGCGGTCTGGTTGGTAATCACGCATGGACCTTGGCCTGACCCTGTGTACTGACAGCTGGGCCGTTCCGAAAGGATTGACTCTGTGGCTTGGTCATGATAACAAGGGCACCAAGACCTCTGGTCCCTGGAACTGGGACCATTTACTGGAATCTGCAATGGGGAGTTCTGCGGGTTGAGGCAGTTACTTCATGCCCCTGGGTAGGGAGGAACGGCTCGGTCCCCAGTGGGACCCTGCCACCCTAATGCAGCCGGGACCCATGGAGACACAATATATGTGGACTGGCACATGCACCATTGAAAGAGGGGAGGAGGTGGGGGTCCTGGTCGGGCACATCCCCCCTCCTATTCATCTCCTCGAGACAGAAAGCATCATCTTTCCCGGAAACACATATGGTTTGCACAGTCTGGCCAGATTCCCGAGGCTGGGGCTACATTCCAATCCAAAGATCAGGCTACGATCTTCCAGTTCAAGTCCCTATAAATATTTGTCTTTCTGACCTCAGACATCCACTGTGCCAGTGGCATCCAGGTACAGAGAGGCACCTCTGCCACCATCCCAACTGAATGTTGTGCTTTATTATACCAGATGGACCTGCTAAGATCTCTCCTAGGTTCATACAGATGAAATCCCAAGTAAATGCTCCAAGTGATCCAACCCCATGTCCAGGCGGCCTATTATCAGTCTGGTTCAGGTCCTGGAGAACGTGGTGGGAAAAAATTACACACACAAAAAAAAAGTATGTAAAGCTATGAGAGGACAGAGACATAGGACACTTAGGGGCAGGTCATGACACACTCTAACAGAGGTCCAGAACAGTGGCCAAGGAAGTGGGTACAGTACTGGAGGGAGCGTGGGTACATGGAAGCCAAACACTGGGCATAACACACATTAGGAACGGGATGGCAGGCCGAAACCGGTTTGGCTCAGTGGTAGAGCGTCGGTCTGCGGACTGAGGGGTCCCGGGTTCGATTCCGGTCAAGGGCATGTACCTTGGTTGTAGGCACATCCCCGGTGGGGGTTGTGCAGGAGGCAGCTGGTGGATGTTTCTCTCTTGTCGATGTCTCTAGCTCTCTGTCTCTCTCCCTTCCTCTCTGTAAAATATCAATAAAATATATTTTTTTTAAAAAGAAAGAAAGGGCCAAAACCGGTTTGGCTCAGTGGTAGAGCGTCGGTCTGCGGACTGAAGGGTCCCGGGTTTGATTCCGGTCAAGGGCATGTACCTTGGTTGCGGGCACATCCCCGGTGGGGGGCGTGCAAGAGGCGGCTGGTCGATGTTTCTCTCTCATCGACGTTTCTAGCTCTCTATCTCTCTCCCTTCCTTTCTGTGAAATATCAATAAAATATATTTAAAAAAAAAAAAAGAAAAAAAAAGAAAGAAAGGAATGGCAGGTGCCATCCCAGTACTGAAGGCTGCGGCACTGCTGTCTATAAATGTTCCGCTGGGGCGGAAGCAAAGATGAAAACTATCTGAGTTAGCAAAGGTAATGGAAAAACAAACGACGATCTTTATTCCATGAGGGTATTTACAATAAGCGACTGTCCCCGCATCACTGACACCCGGTAAGCAGTTCTTCCGGAACCGATTTGCCTCAACATGGGGGTGCCCCGAGTCCTGGGATGAGTTTGGGGGAATATACAGCACACCTGCATTTATTCGAGACTTGGGCAGACCTGTTCAGTGGCACTGAATCGTTTCCCCGAGCTTCTGGAAGTCAGAGAGGGGTGGGGATCTTCTTACGTAGGTGTGTAAGATCTCTATAAAATTCTATAGATGTGATGGTCCAATCGCGTCAGTTCTTAGTAAGCAAACCCATCGGGGTCCTCTACGGGGACTGCTCCCATGTTAATATGGTCAGGGAGGCATGCCAGCACCCACAGGGACAGAGTCCACGGGCCCCAGAGGTGACCAGGGGCTTTGGAGCCAGGCCTCTCTGTGTTCAAGCCCCAGCTCTGCCACTTTCTGGCTTCATGTCCCGAGACAAGTTACCCAAGATGACACCCACATTAGGTCCCCGCCAGCACGATCCGAGAATGCTCACTTCACGTCCCAGTGTCTCATCCGGACAACGATGACAGTGCCACACGTGGTTGTTGTGTGAGATTTAACGAGGCGCCAGCTGCTAAGCGGCCGGACCGGGGACTCGGTGAGTCCTTAGGCGGTGCTCCGTAAACCGTGGGCTCCCCTTTCTCTCTCCATCCTGGCAGGTTGTGGGAACACCCTCTAGCCCACGAAAACCCCGGGGGAGTCTTGATCCTGCCCCCATACGCCACATTACTTTCTTGAATGTGAAATGTTAAACAAAAATGCTATGTTTTTAGGTCATCTCTGAGTCAGAGAGCCTTGTGGTGAGCTGGAAGAGAGAGAATTGCCTAGGCAACTCCTCCTGCTATTTCAGTGTGAGAGAGAGTCTCCGTCAGCGAGCAGCACGCTGGCTCAGCCCGGTTGGCTTTCTCAGCATTGCTATGCCGCTGGCAACTTCCTATTTCAGTGCTAGAATGTGAGCCCAGTATCCGATTTCAGTCAGGACAGAGAAACTTCTGATCAGAGGGTTGCCAGATTTCCGTATTGTGCACGGTTCAGTTATTCGTCACAATCATTGCCTCTTTTTTTTTTTTTTTAACATTTAAGTTATTAATTCCACCCATAGGTCCCCAGGCCCTGCGGAGTGCCGGACGTGGTCTAGACGCCGGGCTGACCGTGAGGCGTGAGACGGACACAGTCCGGCACTGGCTCGGGCGCAGGCCCAGGCTAACCCACTGTGCCCGGGGCACAGGAGTGGCTTCCCTTCCCTTCCCTTCCCCGCAGCAGTCCCAAGGGGCCTTCTGCTTAGACGGAAACTGCAACCTGTCGAGGATTCCCGGAGTTGCTGAGAAATATGAACTAAAGGTTATTACCCTCTTCTCCCAGACAGCTATCTCTTTGATGAAGAAACAGGATCTGCTTTCTTTTGCGTGTGTGTTTTTAATTATAAAGAGAACACAGGCATGCTTGAAGATGTGTTCATCTCCCCCTACGATGGGAAGCTTCCCCTCTCTGCTAGAGGAAAAGCTATTAACTGCGAGAATTTGGTGTCTACACGTCCAGACTTTTTTTCTGAGCAGATAGAAATACCAATCTGTGCATACCCACCCCTACACCCCATGTACACAAACCTATGCCCCATGCACACACAGTGTTTTGTTTCTTTTGTTTTTACGAAGATAACATATTTGCCTACTGTCCTGTAATGTGATTTTTTTTCTTCACATAGCAATATGTCACGGGTGTATTATCATTTTCATATATTAACCTGTGTGAGACATGCCCGTGACTCATCTTCATAGCAAAGAAACAGCATGTGGCCAGGCGGTGGCTGAATTTCCCCAGAGCAAACAGGATGTGGGGGGTGGGGAGAGGCGATGAGAGCTGTGCACGTGGAGGGGAGCGCATTTTCCAGTAAGGTTCCCTTAGATAAAGGAAGGTGAAAGCAACTGGAAAAGGCCTCGGCCCATTTTTTTAAAAAATAACCCAATAGGAGATAATAAACCATAGGCGATGTTTGGGATCGTCTGTAAACTCCTTAGTACTCAGCCAATGAGGGATTCTCACAATAAAATAAA